>JASKUP010000006.1:0-1200000 GCA_030448955.1 Trichopoda pennipes | reverse complement strand
GATTGACCTTGTCAAAGGCTTTAGTAAAGTCGGTGTATATAAAACCTGTCTGCTTTTTTTTGGAAAAAAATCCGCGATTAATAACAGTTGTAAAGTGTAAGAGATTTGTAATTGTTGAGCAACCTTTTCGAAAACCATGTTGAGTAGGCCAAAAAGTTTAGGCAGAGTACTAAGCTTAGCAATGCCCCTATAATTTGCGATATTACTTTTACAGCCAGATTTAAACAATGGAATTATAAATGAATCCTTCCAGAATATAGGAAAATAACAATATTTAATTGATACGTTAAAAATGTATGTTATAGGAAACGTTAAAGCAGCAGCACAATTGATGAGAAGAGAACTCGGAATATCATATAGACCGGATTTATAAGACAATTTCAGTTTAATTAAATAATTAAATACAGACACTGCATCAACAGCTACAATAGATATATCCAAAATTGTTGACTCAAGAAAAGGATACAAAAAGCTTCATCATATTGTTTATCAGAATATGATGTTGAAAAAAAGTCGGCGAAAAGATTGTTTATTGTTAAATCATCATCAGATTTAATAGAATCAAGTTTCATTACTGGTGGAAATGATACTAAGCGACGATTAGTGTTAACAAAATAGTAAAATGATCTTGGATAACAATGAAGATTATTTCGAATCTTATTCAAGTACATGTTGTAGCAAGATTGTTTCAATAAATTATATTGTGCTCGTGTAGAAGAGTATTTAGCAAAGTCAGCAAAAGATCCAGATTTTTTATAAATTTTAGGTTTTGATAAAATTTTATATGATCAATATTTTTTTATTTTTTATTATTACATATTTATTTGCAATCTATCTTACAATAATAAGCAAATGTTTAAGTTAGCAAAAATAACATGTTTGATTGCTTTCAATTGAAAACAAAAATTTAAGTTACATATGAAAATAATATTTACATGTATAGGTTAAATTAAATAATTAATATTATAAACATTATAAATTTTTATTTCTTATTATATTCTCATTTCATTACGAACGTTAGTCAATCTTAAATGTAAGGGAGATCAAGGATATGATTTCGTTTGAGCCTTTTAACTTCGTCAGTCTCATCTAAAAGCGTAATTGCTAGTACGTTTGTATGATTACTAAGCCTTTCTAAATAATTGGAGCCGAATCTTCTAATTTCGGATTTAACAGAAGGTATTTTCAGGTCGTTGTGAAGAGCTTTGTTTGTTACATAAAAAGGAGCATTCGTTATAGACCGCAAAGCTTTGGATTGGAATCTTTGCAATATTTCTATATTGGAATTACTAGCAGTGCCCCATAACTCTACGCCATAAGTCCATATAGGTTTTAAAATAGTTTTGTAAAGCAGGACCTTATTCTCCAAAGAAAGTTTAGATTTACAGCCCAGAAGCCAGTACATTTGCTTAAATTTGATGTCAAGTTGTTTTCTTTTCGCGCTAATATGTGCTTTCCATGTGAGTCTTCTGTCTAAATGTAACCCCAAGTTTTTGACAATGATCACACTAGGGATTAAAGTGCCATTGAGAAACACAGCTGGGCAATTTTCCCTTCTTGTTGTAAATGTGATGTGACTTGACTTTTGGGTGTTGATAACAATGTTTCATTTTGTAAGCCAATCATAAAGACTATTTAGCTGCAGCTGTAAAATTCTAGAAGCCTCTGTGGGGGTTTCACTGCAACATAAGAATGCATAAGTCGTCTGCATAAGTAGCCACTGTTACATATTCTTTTGTCGGCATGTCATAGGTGTATATGGTATATAAAATTGGTCCAAGGACGCTTCCTTGAGGAATCCCAGCTTCAATTTGACAAATATGAGAAAAATCTTTGTTGACTCTGACGAAGATATGATCAATATAAACAAAAAAAAAAAAACTAAACAATTAAAAACCTGATTAACAAATTTTTTAACCGTGAGAGCAGAAATATGTTATCCAAAAAACTTTTTCTATATTTACGCTTAACTCATAATTGTTACTATATTTAATAGTCCAAAAACATCGCAGGTCCGATGTTGCTAAAACTCGTCAGTCTACATCCATGTAAGAAAATCCTTCTTGCCTGCTTATACCTATCAGCGTATAAACATCTAAATTTTGCAAATGATAAAAAGCCTTTCGTAATGAGCGTGTGAACAGTTGAATGTCTGACCGTTTTATGAATCTATTGAACAATAATGTTACATGTCTATTAATGTACGATTATTATTGGGAATATCAGCGACGATAATATAGTTAATAATGAGTAGTTGCTATGAACGAGTTGACATCAAGGCAAATAAATGGAAAACAAGACTTTAAGGGGGAAAAAGAGGTAAAAATTATTGTAGCAAATAGCGCATACATAGTTTTCCAAATTCCTTACAAAACTATAGACTTATTAGAAATAGTTTTCTTGCAATTTTTTTATTGCCTTTCAAGCTGCATACTTAAAGAACAAACTAAAAAAAATTGAAATTATTTATTAGAAAATTAGTTTATTGTACAATCACCGAAAAACGGTTCGAAAAAGACTTTTTATTTATTGCACGTTTATTTATAATTTAGGCTACACTATTAGATTTAGCCGTTAGATCTGTCAAAAATGGCATTTGTGTCGAAAAAGCATTATGGTGTGTGCTTAAATAAAACGGGCCTTTCCGATTTGTAATCGTTTGAAAAATTTTCACCAAAATAATACTTTCTGTATGATCGGAGCTGTAGCATTAAGTTTTTGACGAGGTGTATTTGAGTGAAATGTATTAAAATCTCTTCAAAAATTTTTTACTTGGTAAAGCCATAAAGAAGCGACACTGACGCAACAAAATTGAAAGCAATACAAATGAACTGGATTATTGGTAGCAAATTAAAGGTCGTGAAAAAAACTCTACGATCACTACATAAAGATCAAAAACTGCATTATTTAATACATGTATGTACATATGTGTAAATTTATGCATTTTGTCAGTTTCAATTCAAGTCCAGCTGGTGTTAGATAAAATAGCTAAACACAATAACTTAAAACCATAATAGTTTAATGTACTACGCGTTAGGGGGTTTATAAAATCTTGAATAATTATTATGCCAGTTGCCGAAAATATATCACGAGGGAAACTAACAGCTGTAATTTCAGTTACCTGTTTGCAATGCTGTTGGCAATGGCAAACTTATGATTGATGTTAATATTTTCTAAAGGTATAAAATTCGATTAAACCAAAAATTAGTACAAATGTTTTTGCGGCCCAAAAAGTTATAATTTTTAAGTAATCAATTTCAAAATGGAAAAAATATTACAACCAGGCAATCATTTGAATTGGTCGTTTTACGTAGGTGTTTTCTGCAAATCTTTAAGGAAGCCTTTCTGGAGTAAACTTTTTAGAAAATGCGGAAAATTCCTTATGAGAAAATTTCTTATGAGAAGCATAAACTTTCTATAGTGTAAGAACTTGCGACGGTGATTAAGATTAAGGTCCTTATGTAAAATACATAGAAAGCAGACAATAACTTGCGCTCTAAAACTTTACTAAGTTGTAAAAATAATTAGCTGGGATATTTACCCGTAATAAAGAACGAGTTGTTGTTCTTGAACATTGGCTTTTTGTTTGAAAAATAAAACAAGTCTACGTAACTATTCATTTTATTGGCTTTAAATTCTTTTGACTCTTTACATTTATTTATATAGTTACTAACTTCTCAAAATAGCACTTTGTAGCAACTAAAGCAAACTGCCTAATACCAATTAACATCCCAGTTGGCGTTGTCATAAATTCGAGTGCTCACCATAATTGAACCATAAGTTATACGAGAACACTCCAATAAAACAATTGGAAATTTTGTTTAATAATGCAAATTTAATTTCCCCTTTTTTAATTTATTAAACAAATTGTAAGTAAAAAAATTTAGCTAAGTCCCCATAAATTTATGGTTCAATTAATAAATTAATTTATTTGTGATCGGAATTATTAAACTCTTATCTTAGTGCGGTATTAATAACACGCTTAAATAACAAGAATATAAAAAGTGATTGATTTATAACTTAAAATAGTTTAAATATATTTAATTAAATATAATTTTAAAATCTGTTAAACATTTTTAAACTGATTCTTAAAACACACACGTGAATTGACCACCTGATTGTGGTGGTACACCATCGTCACGGCATAATATTCGACCGTTCATTCAAAGGGTTAAAGTACATTCGATTTTGTAGATTCCATTTGTTTTGTCTGTCCTTTATATCTGGGCTTTGTGCAGGTGTTTTGATGACCTTAGGACAATTGTAAAGCAATCAGCGATTTACTATCAGTGCTTCGGATCGTTCTCGTAGAGACATGGCTAAGATAATGCCAGTTTTTCTTGCTTTTTATAACAATCTTCATCGAGTAATGCTTCCGATTCCTCATCAATTTTTTTTTTTAAAGAAAAGTGACACTTTAGGCAACATTGCCTATTTAGTTAAGTACCGTGATACATTCTTTAGGAAAGGGATAGAGAAGAGATGAAACAGGTGGTGAAAGTAGAAGGATAATCGGAAATGAACTTTCATATAAGACAGCACAGCGACCAGTGACCATGCCTTCATCACTGAGCAGCCCCACCGACAGTCAATTTTACTAACCCACAGGGGCACCTTACAAAACTCTAAATCTATAAAAAAACCGTAAATTTATGAATCGAATTTTATTGAACTAATAAAGGCTTTCCTTGTCTTCTTCGATGTCACCACTTTTGAATTGCGCAAACCATTGTTCACAAGATTTTTGAGCTGGGATATTTACCCAAATATTTCTACCAAACATCGATAACTGTCAGCAGTCGTTTTCTTGTAATGGAAGAAGGTTATCAGACTTCCATGCAAAATATCTCTTTCAGGCACAAGTTTCGACATTTATATAGCGATTGCCTTCTATCAAGTTCTAACAGATGCTTACTTACTAAAATTGACACAAAATATATGAAATAGTTATGTCTGTAGTGTGTGCGGGCTCACGCCTTATCACGTAGAAATAAAAAGGTTTAGAATTACATAATTATTTTTAAGTTGCATTAAATGCGGAAATGTATAATACAGGTGATTTAAGTTTTTTCAAATCGTGGGAAAATGCTTATTCAGCAATCCACACAATTTTGTTGTAATTAGACGCAGAACAATATTAGTAAATAAAAATAATTTTAATTATAAATAAAAAATTCTGTGCCAAGAAGGGGCAGATTTTAATTGACAGGCAAAGAACTTGCTTCGATAAAATCTTTAAGTTGTGCACCTTTCGCTGAATATTAACAAGGTAAATTGACGTATCTCCGCCGTATAAATATAGAGATATTGGACGCTAGACGCCAAATTGATTAGCGTGTCCTTTCGCTCAACAATAAAAGTATATAAATTGGCGTATCTCCGCCTTATAAATATGGAGATGTTGGGCGCTAGACGCCAAGTTGATTAGCGTATCCTTTCGCTCTAAAATAAAAGGATATACCTTTTTTTTGGTTGCTCATATATATAAACACACGTGTGTATTTCGAATTGAAACAATTAAAATCCCAATATCATTACATGGCGATCCTGCCAGTATTACAATATCATATATTGACATTATTAACTTGTATAACAATATATGCGGCATGTAGCGCATGATCCACATTCGGAATCAAAGGTAGTATGCTAGAGATAATTGTCCTGATAAAAATAAAAGTTATAACCAAAGCCAAGTTTCTGAACACTACTTTGGAGGTTTTCTTTTAAAATATTCATTCATGTTTTGCTCATAGTTCCGTCAATGAAGACCAAGCTACCAAACCCTGAGCTGGTGAATAAACGATCCGTATAGCTTAGCTCTGATTTTTACAACCGATGATAAAAATACAACTTATGACGTAACGATAAATCCGTTGCCAGGCAAGAGAATTTATCTCCAAAATGAATTTTTTTTGTTTGAAAATGAAAAATTAGAGAATTTGCGTGAGGTTGTGATTTACATTTATTTGAATATTAGTGAAACTTGATTAGAATTCCAATTGTTTAATTGTAAATAAATCTTTCGGTAATGGCTACGAAAATATTTGCTTAAGAATTATCAATAATAAGTTTTGCATTAAAATGTATTTAATCGCACTTGCTCTTAGAATTAGCGGTTTTATGTAGGTTTGGATAAGTAATACGTTCGAATCAAGTAACTAATAATTATATTTTAGACAATAGATTACACTTATCAAGATGTCATTGAATCAATGCCAATTAGAGACATGAGGATTACAAAATTTTCTAATTCTGTTACTCGATACGATACGAATTTGTGCTTTAATGTTGTATAAAACCTAAACAAATATATTTTACAACACAGAGAACAAGAGAACAAAGTAGAGAATAATCAGGAAATTAATGACTACAATTTTAAAAAATACAAAAATGGACCCCGTTTTACTTTAGTACTTTTTTAATTAATTTGTTGAAATAAATAAACAATTTTATTCTTTGGAATCATTTTTTATTTTAATCTACCTTAATTTGTGCTAAATTTTAATAAATATTTTATGATATTCTCATAAATATTTATTATTCAAAAATATATTTATAATGTATTACTGCGGGGGAAAGCCACATGGCCACTACTGCTTATATAGCTTATCAGTGGATTTTACTCCAAATTTGCTCAGGCCAAATTATTTAAATGAGAGTTTTCATTAAATCAACACAGCAGAAAACACGAAATTTTTTTCCTTTAAGTGGTACTCACTTTGCGCGACGTTTTTGCATGTTTTACTGCTGAGCAAAAGCGCTTATTTTTGATATTTACGGCTTAAAATACTACAATAATTAATTTTATTCATCGCATTAAAAAGTTTAACTTACATTTCTTATGTTCAGAAAAACGTTGCTTCGAATGATTATTGTTGGCGTGCGAGTAAAAGGTCTCATGCTTGCATTCGAATACTCGGACGCTATCGAATGCCATCTATACAGGTTATTATATAAAGAAATACAAAAAATAGCACGTTCGAGTTAGAATTCACTCGTAAACAACTTTCGCATAAATATATTGTTTATTTCTTTAATAAACGTTTTGTTTTTTCACTGCAAAATAATAACAACACTTTGGAGTTTTAAAATTAAATTACTCGATTTATTCACTTTTATAAACACAAAAATAAATGAGGGTAACTTCACCATTGTAACACCTAAAACATGTTTTATTATTTGTATGTCTTTTCTCGACTACGTCTGTACTTGAACTCGCTCTATTTCCTAGCAGATGGTGCTTATATACATATCTGTTTTGAGCGGTTCTCGCATATACTTAAAATTTTTTCTACTTTAACTTCATCACATATTGTTGTTGTTATCATCATTTATACTAAGTTCACACTTGTGTTTTTGAACGCGTTTAAGCAAAATGTTTTAAAATTTAAACACAGCCGTTCACACTATAATTGAGATGTTTAAGGCTGACAAAGTAGAAAGTTCTTAGTGTAAATCATGGAAAATTGCGGAAAATGCGAAATGCGGAAAATTGGAATATCTCTCCCCAAAAGTTGGAAAATTAGTAAGATCGAAAATTGATTTTTTGTATGAAATTTTGTGTGCAATTATTCTTTAATTATACGCTGACTTAGACTTTGCGCAATCTGACAGGTGTCATTTTGGTATTGTAATTTTCTGCAATTTTCTTGCTGCAATTTATACGGCTTTTGTAAAAGTGTTGTAAAAGTGATTTCGGATAGTCGTACATCACACATTCACGTAAAAGCATTACAATCAATTGAAATTTAGTGCAATATTTATCAAAAAATCGAAAATAGATTTTTTTGTATGCAATTTTGTGGGGAATTATTCCTTAATGGCTTTTCAAATGGAAATTGCGGAAAAATGTAAAATAACTTAATTTTTTATTTATCGGGCTTCTTGTTATCTCGAATTTCCCTGTACGTTACATGTTCGCGTGTTGGGAAACCGTGTTCGTTATTTGTTTTTGCGCCGGAAAAGTTAATCGAAAAACATTGTTTATCAAATCCCTCTCTACTGATTCCATTCAAATAACATTCAAATCACATTGAAAATTTAAATATTTGTGTTCGCCGGGTCCGCTAGTAAAATATAAAAAAGTACAAATAAAATGGAAAAAATTAAAATTATCAACGCCAAACAATTTGAAAAATTAGTGGAAGAATTGGGAAAAAATCCATTACTTGCCAAGGGATTTCGAAGAGGCAGTGTTCCTACTAATTTTAAGAAATAATGGGAAGGTGTTGCGATTGCTCTAAACGCCCTTGGCCCACCAAATAGAACGAGTGATGGATGGCAAAAGGTATAGTATGCAGTTCAATACATGTTTGACAAAATTCTTTTTTCAGATTTGGCGCGACCTTAAATTTAAAGTAAAAAAAAAGATGGTATAAAACAATATGGAATCCAAAACTACTGGAGGCGACATATTTAATTAACTATTACTGAGCCCCTTAAAAGAAGCTGTGGCAAATCTGCTGAACATTTTCATTTTGATTTTAAATTTATTTTAGTTTCAATTTAACACAGAAAAAGAAGAAAAAAAGGTCGAATATAAACAATAAAAAATTTACAGATTTTGTTTTTTTTTCACACAGTTTATATTTTCTTCACAACAATTTTATCAAAAATTGTACACAAATGAATTAGCTGGCTCAAATATTAGATATGTGTGTTGTATTTTATTAAAATGATCGATAAACTGGCAACGTCGTATAAGACTGTTAGGGAATACCAGATTAACAATGATGTTATGTTAAAGTGATGTTGCCTTAAAATCGGCGACGATGTTGCCAAACAGAATAAGGGTGAAGGGTGCTAACGAACCACTCTTTCGAACTTTTAGTTGTGTGTGGCCGTTATCATTGTAGTACCTAGAAGGTTGTTCCTCTTCTGCATGTGGATGCATAACATGATGAATTGTTGAATATCTTTAAAAATGAAAACGCACGGTTTTCCATTATGAGGTGGTCTAATTAATATGTTCCTTTGCGAATTCAATCCTGGCGAGTCTATTTTTATGCGAAATAATAGACTTTTAAAGAAAGGATTTTAAGCCACCTTCTACAAGCCGTCCTTGAATGGTTCTTGAAGTAACGTCTATTAATAATTGTGTTGCAATGAACTTTGACGATATGAATGGGTCCTTTTTAATTATGCGTATTGTTGCCTGGCTTGTTTTATGTTGGCGTCCATTTTTTCGGCTGTAACCAAGGAGCCTGGGGAACAAAAACGGCTTATAATTCTGAATATAATACTGTGTTGCAGTGGACGTCATGGATTCGCCAGCTTTGATTTTTTCTTGTAAATGCACTAAATATTTATTTCCTGCCATTTTATTAACAAGAATAAAATTACTATCGACGTGGAAGACAGATGTGATAAAGATTCTCGCCAGCACGTAGACGTGCCCCCAACCCGTATACACAGCTTAGATAGCAATTTCAAAAGCACAGCGAGCAGAGCCATGATCCTAGTCCTCGCTTAAGAGCCGAAGACTATCTAAACTGCTTGTCACCCTAGCCTAGCGACAGTCTATTGCAATACAAAAACACATCCCCCCGGGGTCATATGATAGTCTTTTTGGAACCTACTATTCCATTTAGACTGGTGTCTTGCGGGGTAAAAGGGAACCCAGGCCCCTCAAAGGCTAGTAGGAGTCCCTGGACAATCCACATATTTCCACGGGAAGCAGTACGCCCCAGAGTTCACTATTTGTCTCTTGATACAATTAGCTGTTCTCTGACTGGTTATTGAGGCTGGCCCCTATATGGGAGTATCGTGGTGGTTGTGGTTTCGAGACCCTCGTGAGAGTTTGTGGGTCGGATCATTCAAAATGAACACAATGAGGTCCAGTGAGTCTGAATGCCGTCGTGTTCTTAATTATATTAAGCTTCATGCGTTCTGGACCAGGAGTTGGAAAGTCTCCAACTCTTTAGCAAGGAGTGAAGACTGCGGCCTACTTCGGGCTTTCGAAATTGCTACTAGGAGTGACCGGAGGATATACGTATACGATGGCCTCCTAGGGCGTGAATGACGTTTGCAAAGCATTCAAGTGGTTTGACCACCATCTGATTATGACTACCTAGTCGGTGCAGATGTAAATCAAATCACATTAATGCAAAAACACATGGGTTGAAAAAGCCGATCTCCTAGCCACCACGTTATTCCTCGAAGGGCCTCATCAAAAACAAGTACAGGACCGTAACCCTGCGGGCCACTGGTTCCAGTGGTATCAGTTTGGCTAGTCACTGGTCAGATATCGAGTGTCCAGTTCTCTTTCAGCTTCAGGCTACTGCTAGTCTAGGCAACTGGTACCGCCTTTTACCCCTGAAAGCACCTGTCAAGATGGTGAAGAGAACCACCTTGACTGCGTACCCTCAGGAGTTTTCGCAAGCGCAAATATAATATAATGCATATTCAAAATCTCTTACTTTTCGGTTGTATTTTCTTTTGTTTCCCTGATCGGAATCTTGCCATTGCGATATGATTTAAGATCATTGTGTTTTAATATAATTGTTACGAAAGCTAGTGTCTACATTCTGCTTAAAGAACGTAAACGGAAAATATGTATGTATGTGCAGAATTTAATTGTTGTTCTTAGAATGTTCTATTTTTTGAAGAGACGTCACAATAAAGGCATATAAAGTATTTATGGTGTTGGGCGAAGAGTTAATTTTTAGTAATTTCTCTCATTATTTATATCTCGTCTCTAATGGTTGACTTAATAAACAACACATCACTTGTTTAGTTCGTACTTAATTATAGTCGTTTCAGATGGTGGGGCCCAGCAGCTTTGTTTGTATGTTAAGCTTCTTTAAATACGTTTCGCTTGTTTCGGAGTTTCTCTTTTAACAGAAGAACTTTAACAATTATAAATGATAAAACGTTTTATATCAATTAAAATGTGAGTCAATTTTCTAAACTACGAGTACTACGAGACAGAGTGTGATTCGTTTTACGTCCGCACCTGGCTATGTAGCCTTAATCAGATGGTGCACAAACCACTATTGTACAATTTGGAACGTCATACACGCGTCCTAGGAAGCCGAAGACATAATTCTAAGCAACAGAACCACCTAGTTGCAACTTTAATGATTCCAGGGCAGCGCTGCAAACCATGACACCTTGCTACAGAGTTGGAGACTTTCAACTCCTGTCCAGAACACATGTCTAGCATGCTCACTGGACTGGATCATTCACTTTGCGTGTCATTATCAGTGAGATGATCCTGGCCACCATAAAAACTGTTATACTGTTATGGGGCCGCGAAACCACAACCACCACGTTACTCCCATATAGGGGCCAACCTCATTGATCAGCCAGAGAACTATTAAATGTCTAAAGAGACAAATAATAAACTCTGGGGCTCACTGATCCCCGTGGAAACAAAGTGAAGCTTCCAGTTGACTCCCTGCCTGTCTTCAGGGGACTGGGCTCCCTTTTTCCCCAGTTGCACAGATCTAGATAGCGGTTACGTACTATAAAGACCACAAATGTGCCCCCGGGGGGGAGTACTACGAGACAAACTTAATAACAGTTTTTAAGTTCTTCATTATAAGTCATTTTCGTTAAGGGACAATAAATGGGCGTATATACATAAAGCGGAATTATCGTTTAGTATCGCGGATAGGTAATTAGTTTTGCGATGTGAATGCACTAGTTTAGCAAACACAATAATATAATTAAAAATTTGCTTAATAATGATATGCCATACGTCGCAACAGCTGAATTTTCCTTTCCAGTATAACCTTTTCAAAATGGTTTCAATTGTCTAATTTAGGGGTCATATTTTTTAAAATATATTAAGTCAAGCAAGGGTTTGTTGTTTTTAAATGTATATCTGGGGTGCCGTTATGGTAATTGCGGTGTTGCCATAAAAGTAAATTTAAAAAGTAACATTCTGATGTAATTTATAGCACCGGCATAGAGTTTTGAACTTAAATTTAATATTTGTTAAAGCGACAGCGATAACAAAATTCTTCTATAAAAATTTCAAGTGTCTAGTGATTAAGTGTAGCGTTATTAATAATAAAATAATATTCACCTCAACAATAAATAAATTACAATAAAAAATAACACTGACTTAAGCAATTTTAGGCTTGTTGACAGTAAGGCGTGCGTCACTCTCGTATTATTAAATGTTTTTATCATAATTAACTGTGTCGTGTTACGGAATTTTCTTTTGACCTCACATGCACATTGGCTTTTTTTAATTGTAACTTTATGTTCTTTCTTCTTTTTTAAAAGAGAAGTAGCACTTCAGGCAACAATGGAAAGGAATATAGAAGAGATGAGACAGGTGGTGTAAAGTAAAAGGATAGTTTTGGAAGTTAACTGTCGTACAAGACAGCACAGCGACCAGCGTCTTTATAACTGAGCAGCCCCACCGACAGTCAATTTTTATTCTCGTTTTGAAATCAGAAATAACTTAATTCATATTTTTTCTGAAGTTTTATAACAAAATTATGTTAGCCCCATGTTTAAAATAATACACTTAGCGACATTTTACAAAACATCTTTAGGTTTTAGGTTTCTTGTTGTGATTATTTGATTTGTGCGCTATAAAAAATATCGTTGTTATAATATCGAATGACTGATCAGTTTTGCTACATTAAGAAATCAAATAACTTTTTGTAAATTTTATGTAATTTAGTTTTTAAAATAATAAATTTTATTAAAGTAATTCATGAAGTTTTGAAAATAATTGGATTTAAATGGCCTGCACCCTCCGTGACACATGTGCGACACCATCAAGAAGTTATTCATTACTGTCTGTAGTGTTGCAGCGGGAATTACCTCAATTGCTGTTCAAATGGATTGCTTTAAATCATCCGAATTAGTTGAGTTTCTTGAAATCAGTTTATTGGGGAATTTTTGCCGCAATTTTGTCATAACAGGCGTGGCTATGTGACAAGTTGCTCTATCTTGTTGAAAGTGTAATTTTGGAAAGAAAAATTCTTTCAATATCTTTAAGTAACGGTCTCCATTGACAGTAACAGTAAAACCATTTTCTTCGAAAAAGTAAGGCCCGACAATTAATCTTAAAGAAACTGCACACCACACTGTGACGCGAAGTGGATGTAATTGAATCTGATGGAGCACTTGTGGGTTGGAATTACTCCATATTGGACAATTTTGTTTGTTAACATTGGCGTTTAAATCAAAATGTGCCTCGTCAGACATCAAAATGCAGTTCAAGACGTTTTCTCTCACGCCATTTGAATGATCTTCTCACAAAATTCCAAGCAATTAGGGAAGTATCTTGGGTTCAGTTTGTTTGTTAATTGAATCTTATATGGAAATAAGTTTAAATCTTGGTGCAAAATTGTCTGCAGTGACTGTCTGCTGATACCCATTTGAGTAGATAAGCTCCTTGTTCAAACTCGAGGATTGGATTGTATGGCAGCAGCTACAGCAGTGATAGTTTCCTGCGTTCAAACTAGGGGATTTCGATGATAAGGACTTCTTATGATTGTGCCACGCTCGCCAAAATTCTTCACAAGCCTCATTATAGTCCATCAGCGTGGAAGAGAGCCACCAAATGTGCGCCTAAATTCTCTTTAGACGGAAACTACGGACTCTAAACCGTGAAAGCGTTGCACTATACAAACAGAGATTCATAGATGCCACATGAATCTCCACTCAAAAAACCTCATGCAAAAAAAAAAGAAAAGCAAAAAGGATATGCAAATTTTCACGGCTATATGCTGATAAATACTAAAACGGCTAAGGCATATGCTGGAATAGGCGACGAAATGAAAGGAGGAGGTGTGTAAAATAGAATAAAATAAAATTTATTAAAAAGTAACGAAAACGCCAACGAATTAAACAATAATAAAAATGAAATTATATCCAGATTTACTATTAGCCCACAGCTCTTATTTTTATTTATCAACGGGTTTATTAATAAAACAACGTAGTTATTATAGAAGTGGCTTTCAGAGTATTTATTTGCTTGGAATCGGTGCAGAATCTTATATCGATAACGATCAAAATATCTTGTAAATCAAATATCGTTTCCTTTGTACTGATATTATAACAGCGTAATACTGTACTGTACTATACTGATCTTATACGTGATAAGATTTACATCTGTACCTGGCTATGGAGCCTTAATCAGATGGTGGTCAAACCACTGGGAATGAAAAGCAAACGTTATTTACGCCCTAGAAAGTCAAAGACTAATTCTAGCAACAGGTCTTTCCTAGTTGCAACTTTGATGATTCCAGAGCAGGGCTGCAAACCACCACTCCTTGCCGAAGAGCTGGAGACTTTCCAACTCCTGTCCAGAACACATGTCTAGCATGCTCACTGGACTGGATCATTCACCTGTGTTATTATTGGCGAGATGATCCTGGCCACCATAATCATTCATGCTTGGGGCCGTGAAACCACAACCACCACGATACTCCCGAAGGGCCAACCTCAATAATCAGTCAGCGAAACAGCTAAATGCCTAAAGAGGCAAATAGCGGAAACTCTGCGGGCTACTGATTCCCGTGGAAATAACGTGGAGTTCCCAGTTGTCCCCTGCTGCCTTCAGGGGACTGGACTCCCTTTTCCCCCCAGTTGCACAGGTCTAGATGGTCAAGTATTCTATAAAGACCGATAAATGTGCCCCCGGGGGGTACTGATCTTATACCAGTGTAACTTAATAGACTGTGTGCACTGTAAAAGTAACTTGTTGGTAAACTTTTTAAAATTATTTTAAAATCTTAAATTTACACCGCCAAACGAAAAAAAAATATTTTGCGGAGTGATCCTGCCAAAAATTTTAATGCTAAAGTAATTTATTCCTGGCTTCGAAATGCAATTCTTTCTATTACGAGTGTATAAAATACTTCCTATATATATCCTTTTGGTTCATCCTAATTGGGTAATTTTTTATCGGATACATGTGTTGTAAGATTTACGTCGGTACTTAGCATGTGTGTGCCATAACTCGACGGTGGTCAAACCACTGGGGCGATATGATGCCTGCACCCGCGCCTTAGGAAGCCGAATATATAATTCTAGCAACAGGTCATTCGTAGTTGCAGTTTCGGAGGTTTCGGAGCAGGGCCGCCAACCCCCACTCCTTGCTGAAGAGTTGGAGACTATCCAACTCCTGGTCCAAAATATATGGCAAGCATGGTCTTTAGATTCGTTTGTTCTGAGTTTCTGAGTAGAGGTGAGTTGATCCTGGATGGAGAATTATTTTATTCTCCATTTTAGTTAAATTTAAAAATCAATCTATAAAGTAAAAATGGAACAGGTTGGATACACAGAAAATAAGCTATTACGTTTTTTTTCGGTAGTAGCTTTCATCAGCCACCCTGTGTTTTATGAACTGAAACGAAGTATGTGTGTTAACCCCCCCAATCTTCGCTTTGCTAAATCACTTGGTATTTCTAAACTTTTTGAAAATCTGGAAACTAATTTCTTGTCTGATCATCACAACAAATTACTGCTACTATATATATATATATATATATATATATATATATATATATATATATATATATATATATATTAGTAGCAATATACATTTTGATTTTGAAAAAAACAACGCCTGGAAAAACTGAATAGGATTTTTAATTAACTAACTCAAGTGGATAAATTAAGTAAATCATATCATTAAATTTATACCGATGATGTAACAAATTTAATAAGTGATAATCAATACTCAGATTATAGTTTACTATAAAAAGATTTGGATACGTTTTAGTTATGGTGAGATTTAAATTCAGAAGGATGATATTTAATAGAGGTAATCACCTGCAAATAACAATTACAACGTTGCCGTTTATAACACATTTATTTAACACTATTATAATGACTAGCACTTTTACTTCGAAATGGAAGTGTGCAAAAATTGTGACAATTCCTAAAATTCAGGCCCATTGCCATATTGTGCTTTTTATTTGAGGCTTTTGAAAAAATTCTTCATAATCAAATGTCGTGATATATTGAACATAACGCTTTGTTGTTTGATAGGCAGTCAGGCTTTCACCAAAATCACGGCTTTGTTTCTGCTTTATTGGATGTAACTGAGAACATACGCCCTAAACTTGATGAAGGAAAAATAAATTTGCTGCTACTTCTTGGTCACTCTAAGACCTTTGACACGGTTTATCATAGCACTCTTCGCATAAAACTTCGACCCTTTTTTAACTTTTCTTTACTGAGTTTTCGTTGTGAGTTTATGTTGTCAAACAATCTACAATTTTCGATGTTATATTATCTAGGACCACTCCTTTTTTCTATTTATGCTAATGATTTACCTAAATAGCTTTTGCAGCTGCATTTAAACAGTCCATTCATCCTCATTGTTAAAAATATTTCAAGATTGAAGGAGGATCTGAATAAAATTTATTGCTGGGCAATACGAAAATCTAAGGAATATGTTCGTTGTTTTTTGACCACATCTCCGATATTTGTAGACGACTTTAATACCTTCGTTCCAACCAGCTATCAGGGGATGACCCCTACACATCCAATGTATTGCGCAAGAACTAGGAAATCAGGTTATGGGGAGGAGGAAAGAGGAAGTAGTGTTTGTGGACATTTAATTTTAACTTTTCTACATTGAAAGCGACAGGAAAGGCCTACGCAGTTTATTCCACTTATGAATTGTTCTGTTCCCTGTAGTGCGTAGTATGATTCACTGGCTAATCAACCACAAACGAATGTGCTCTCAACGAAATTGATAAACGATAAAACAGTGAAATACAACTCACATTTCCCAATTAAAATAGAGTAGAATAGAGTATTCACACGACCCCATTCCGAGATTGTTGCAAAATCGTGATTGAGCGTATCATTCATGGTGCTGTCATCTGCGAAAGAGTTTATAGGGTTGAAAGTTTTACAAAGAAGGTCATTTCGAAAAATAAGAAATAGGGTAGGAGAAAGAACGGATCTTTGCAGTACCACTGAATTAATCTTGAACTCGTCTGATTAAATTCCATCTAATAAAAACTCATTTAAAACAAAATACTTAGGGTCTTTGAACTATTTATATTAACCCAAGTATTAAAAGATGAATATTTCAAATTAGCTCTCCTATTTATGAGGAATCCGAATATATTCTACACAATTTTAGCAGTCGTTACTTGTCATTGTATTAAATTTAAAACTTAATCGCATATGAATGCATTGAATAGCTTTTGTGCCTTTTTAGCATCTGGCAATACTGATCATAACAGCAAAAAACGTCAAGATCTGTTATTTAAAATTTGATTGATATTCAGCTAAAGCCAGCTAAATATTTAAAAATTCGCAAAATTGTTAAATATTCGCAGTATTTTTAAATAGTATATGCGAGCATTAGCATTTGTATTTGAATATTAGGAATTTTGTTGTTTTATATTCTTCAAATGACAAACCATGTGATTTTCTAGTGTTAATGGTATATATACATAGAGACGTTTGTATGCTTAACTGTATGTATGAATGTGTGTGTGTGTAACTGTACACAATACACTGAAGGTCGTTAAATAATGAGTTTATTTGTTTCTTAAATAGCTTATGCATACGAGGAGATACAATGTAAAAAGTTAGTGGGAGGATTTTGTAAGCGAAAAATTTTAATTATTTCTCAATCTTATTTTAAACGATTAGAAATGACAACAAAATAAAAAAAGCAATTAAAACACTTTGGAGAATTTAGGTCATCAGCTAACAGTTAGTTAGGTTAGAGTGGCTGTTATCTGACACTTAAACTGGAATGACGAGATATGTCACGTATTAACGTTAGTATGAAGCCGTGAAGGCCATAACACTCATGGTGGTCTTACGACTGGGTTATTACAAAGTTTCCACCATGCTTTTGATCATGGCGCTCCCCTCGGCTCAAAGCGGAGCCTATTTAAAACGAACACGGTTGCAATGCAAATCCACACAGGGTATGCGTTCTTCACGCAATTTAGGTTTAAATCACAGCCACCACGAAGCTCCCCTAAGGGCCACACCATTGCCGGGCGGAACCGAAGTTCCAGGCACCCCTGACACCTGTATTACCAAAGACCGGTCAGTTTTCCAAAAACTTACTACCAGTTGAGCACCAAAAAATGCGGAACTGATAGCCCGCACACTCTCATCTTCGCCCAAGAAACATACCAGTACATACACACACACACATATCCAAACAAGGCAGATTAAGGTACACGGCAACTAGAAATTAAACAATCGCATAGCCGACCCACCCCAAGCCAAAGACTGGATCTCACCCGCTAACCTAACCACTATCAACCCTATTCCTCCTCATGTTCCCAGGCGCTGACAGTACTGTAATTACATCATATCTTCCATTCACCGACATCACACTAATTTCCTGTAAATTCCTCACATTCGAATAATATGGACAATTACACAGCACATGTCTCTCACTCAAACTCCTAGGATAACTAGAATGTCCCTTATGATACCACAAACTCTAAGAAAAGGTAATTAAAGCAACTATTTTTTTAAATTAACGTGTGCCGATAGTATTGGAGGCTATGACTGCCAGGCTGCTGCACTCACATACCACCTCTTTGACATCTCACATGCTATCTGTGATATAGCTCCCTACCAGACGATCTCTTTCCAAATAGATATCGACAGTAGAACGGTGGATTCTCTTCTATTTAATTTGTAAATACTTTCTCTTCTGGCAGAGTTGGACAAAAATAGAATAAATAAAAATTCGTATGCTGCTTTGTAACATTCTAAGAAAAAGTGAAGCGGCGATACGTTAATACATTTATAAAAAAACTTTGATTTAAATTGCCAAGGGATGCACTTCAGTTGGAGGGTTCTTTAGACAAGAAGGCTGACCATAAATCAATTTGGATTTATTTGAAACCTCATGATGGATTCCCTGCTAAGGCGGCTCGGGGATCAGTCCTTCAGGCTGTGTGCATATGCGGATGATCTGCTCATTCTGATTGAGGGTCAAGCTCGTATTGACCTGGAGAGAAAGGGTGAGCAGGCCATGCACATTGTTTGTGAATGGGGTGCCAGTGTCGGTGTCGATGTGGCAATGGACAAGACTGTGATGATGTTGCTGAAAGGCAAATTATCACAGAATCATCCACCATGCATACGATCTGGTGACATTAGTATCAGGTATGTGACGCAAGTTAAATACCTGGGAATAATGGTGGCAGAAAGGATGAACTTTTTAGTTCATCCTGTCTATTTGAGGGACAAGCTGACTGCGGTTGTAGGTAGAGTTCGACGTATACTTAGGTCTGACTGGGGCCTTAGCAGGCGTGCTACTCGTACCATATATGACGGGCTATTTGTCGCATGTGCGGCATATGGTGCACCTGTTTGGTACGATCTAGTTATGTCTGTTGTCGGCCGGAACAAGGTGCTGTCTTGCCAAAGAGTAGCTATGCTCGCTTGCATGGCAGTTTGTCGAACAGTTTCAACAGATGTTCTTCAGGTCTTGCTGGGCGTAGCCCCCCTTGACTTGGAAGTGACACGTCGTGCTGTCGCTTTCAAGATCAAACGGGGACTACCACTTCTCGGACATGACTGGCTTTCTGCTGCTGACTTGGTGGATACGAGATCGGAAACGGTCAAGAGGCTTCTAGATTAGCGTCTTGTTTCAATCTGGAAAAACAGGTGGGAGAACAGCGATGCGGGTAGAGTCACGTATGAATTCATACGTGACCCTACTTTCGTACGGGAACACCCAGACTTTCGCTTCGGCTTAAGCCTGGGCTTCCTGCTTACCGGGCACGGCTCTCTGAATGCATTTTTGCATCAGAGGGGCTTGTCTGATTCTCCCTCCTGTAGATTCGGAGCCGACTCTGAGGATTGGAGGCACTTTCTTGTGGAGTGTCCCCTGTATGCTGACATTAGGGACTTAGACTCTATGGGCATTGTCAGGGTTGGAGGTGACTACATGTTTGGCGGAATTCTGCAGAGAGCCGAGACTTTAGATAGTCTCCGCGAGTTTGCCCGTATGGCCTTCCTGAGGAGGTTAACGTGTTTGCGGTAGGTATTTTCCTGCGTGGGTATTCGGAAACCTGTTTGCCTTGTTTCCGTTTTTGTCTGTGCCTGGAAATGTTGTCCGGTGTTGTTTTCTGTGGTGGAAGTTGGGTTGGTGATCTATTCCGTGCTGATGCGGGGGTTGGCGCTGCCGCCACGGTTTTGCGTCAATTTCTTCCCTTAGGTCCCCGGGCCTAAGGGCGGAAGTTGCTGTAGTACTTGGGCTTGCAGTAGGCAACATCCTGGAAGAGTCCGGTGTAGTTTGTTTAATGTTATGTGATGTAGTAGTTAGTTAGCTAATATTGTGGAAAGGCAGGATGGGGTCCTTGGCTTGTTTTATCGGCCAAGGGTCTTATCCTGCCTTGAGTGAATGGTGTGTGAATGAGTACCAAAATGGGTACTGGTGAGTTTGTGGTGTGAATGGTGTGTGAGGCCACTAGTTAGAGTTATTTGGAACTCGGCTGGTGGTAACAGTTTGACCGAATACTTTAAACTGGTACCACGGGTGCCAGGTGCCCCTGAAACTTCGGTTTCAGCCTGGCAGTTGGTGTGGCCCTTCGGGAGCTTCGTGGTGGCTGTTGTTTTTACCCATATCGCGGGATGGGCGTATTAGCCCTCGTGGAATTGCATTGCCACAGGGATACCGTGACCCTTAGATCGGCAGGAGTATAGAAAGGCTCCGCACCTCACCCAAGGTGGACATCATGACCAAAAACGTGATGTCAAATTGGTATCCATGGTTTGTACATCGGGGCGTTGTATTCACTCGGTGGTAAGACCACTGTGGTATTAGGCCGTCTCGGCAGGTAACCACAGAAATCTGTATCACATCTGACCATAAATCAATACTAGGACTTTTTGAGAACACCTCTTTGACTAATGGATGTGTAACTTGCAATGACACGAATAAACTAATACGTCCGGTTTGTAAGAGGTAAATGGAGTTTAAAAAACCGAAGTTTAAGGACTTTTCCCGAAAAATGCTTTTTTTATCAGTATTCTTCGTTCAAACATTTTAATTAGTGTTAGGGAGTATTAGCGAAGGATAAAAATCTATTTATTGCCATATAACAAAAATGATTTCAAAGCCTTATTTACTGTTTAAAAGAAAAAGTCGTTTGTAGGCCGCGTGGTCTAATTTTCTTTTAACTTGTTTTCTTTTTATTTAAGAATACAAAACAATTCCACTAAAATTTAATTTGTAGAGGACATCTTAATTAATTTGATGTACAGAAAACAATTAATGGGCCAGCGAAAAAGTTAATTACGACGAGGCATGGCTGTGAAAAACCTTTGACTACTGCATTATAAAAACTACCATTATTCAGAAATCAGCAGATCACAAAGATTCTTTACAGAACTGTAATGACATTTTTGGCATAAAACCTACAAGACTAATTCGTGAATTAAAAGGTACAGCAAGACAACTAACTGCACATTTCCTTACGCTCGATAAAACGGATTTTAGAATAATTACAACATGATTTGCCGAACGAAGTTCTTAGGCGGCGCTTCACAATATTAAAGGCGAATTGGCGAAAGGCGCACAATAATATCCACGAAAGTATTTCACGATATTAGTTAAGTTGTAATTTATAATTTAAATTACATTCAGGCATTAAAAAAATTTTTAATATTAGATTTGAAAAAGATTTTTATTTAAAAACGTATTATTCATATTTCAAATAAATTGTAATAAAGCAATAATTCTTTTTAAAACCATCAATGAAATAGTATTCTAATTTTAGAAATATGTTTAATACATTTAAATAATTATGTGGGCAGATTTATTTTGTTTACAAATATTTTTTTCATGATTTTGTTTGATGGCTTGAACAATGACAACTTTACACGAATTATAAAATAGAAGAAATTGTTAGTGTTTAAATACAGACACTGTGTGCACAACAAAAACTTTGAATGAGTTTGAGATGACTAAAGGTATTGAGCAGAGTGTCACTAACTAACTACATTCTATGACTATGTTTGGTGATAAATTTGGAGGAGGACCTTGCAGGGACCCTTAGTTTCATTACTTATGCCAAGTATTTTTTGACTATGTAATTATATTTAGAATTTTTATTGGACGCCATGCCCCCTCAAAAATTATTAATGTTATTACTGTCTTGTCAACGTAAATATTCAATTTATTTATTTTAGTATTTATTGTAATAAATTTTCAAGTTCAAGTAAATGTTTCAATTTTGTTATGATCGTGATTATTTTGTTGTTAAATATAAGAGATGATTAAAAATTACACCTACGAAAAATTTTTATTTTGATCAATCTGAACTGTTTATTTTATTGTACAAATAAGTCCATTTTTATAGTAATATGATGACAAATATTTACCTAAAATTTACATACACATACATACATACATACTATGTACATTTTATGTCATATTTAATAAACTAGTTTAGAAGGAAGTAACAAAAAATAACAAAAACGGACTGAGAATTATAACTATACCTAATTTTGTACTTATAATATAATATATTGATAACTGTGATATCGAATTTATAATAACAAAATGTTTATGCTCAGAAACATTAACAGAGCCAAGTTTCGTTTGAACTTTATATAATTCGATGAGCTTTACTTAAACTTTCTGAAACAAACAGGAATCTATGGAATAATATTCGAATGAAGACATGACATCTTATTTCACTCAAAAAAATTTTTCACTGAGTGTAATTTTTCCAATAGGAAATGTCGTTGCAAGCCAAAACTGATATATGTTACAATAATTTGACACTTATTAATTTTATTACAGTGAATTTCGTATGTTTTTCTTCTAAATATAAATTACGTACGTAACTCCATGTGTATTTTACAACTCCGTGAACAGAAATTTGCCAACCTACCTGTTTTTTTCCCTTCTGAATAGCACTGAGTGCAGGAAAAAATTAAACAGAAATAAAATACCAAAATTGTAATTAATAAGATTTTACTAAATATGTCCGATTTCACAAAAATATCAAAATTTCATGGAAAAATCGTAATTTTATGCAAAATCTAGTTTCAACAAAAATTGAGATTTTACCATAAACTTTAGGTTTCAACAAAACATTTAACAATTCACATAGAAAAATGCGTTATTTATATAAATTGGACTGGCATTTGTGGTAAAATAAATTAATGAAATAAATATAATAAAATATTTCGCTTTTGCAAAACACAAAAAAAAGCAATTTTGACTATTCCTTTGGTTAGTATGCTTGCGTTCTTATGCTCATGTTAATTTAATGTTAACTTTTACTATTTATCGACTATATACGTATGTGTTAATTAAAAAAGTTCCTTATTCCAGTATGATACAATATTGAAATTACGTAAAATGGTGATATTTATTATTGAGATATGTATATCGTATTGTTTTGAATTGTATTTTATTTACAAACAGAAAATAATTATTAAATACATATAAATATGTACTGAATTTTCTTGAAAAGTTCCAAAACGGTTACACTGTTCATGGCTCATTATGTTCACTGTTGCCAGACATGACGATGTGGTAATTTAACGATTATTTATTAAACGACTTTTACTTTAAATTTTATAAATTTAATTTATATTTATATATTATATTTTCTACGAGGTCACCCTTGCCGACAAAAGATTAGGAGTAAATAAGAATGTAAAAAAAAATTAAATTTGAAATAGAGTAAATTTACAACAATAATAAAATAAAAAATGCATCTAAAATCATATTAGAATAAACAGAAATTAGATTTAAGTGAAAATGAAAATCGGTAGGTTAGAACCTTAAAAATACTTTCAAGAAAGTGCTTGTCCATTCTTGATTTCTTCTTGCTTTTTCTATGACTTGTCTTGCAATATAATTGCTTAATGGAGCCAATGCTAGTTCCTGTTCGTAAAGAGCTGAGAAATTTAGCAGCAACTAAATTCCAAAAACCCTGAACTATGTAGGTTATGCACATCTGCAAATAAATACCTATAAAATATTATGACTTTCGTCGTATTTGATTTTCTAACGTCGTGGAGATTTCACTACTTAAACGAAAAAAAACGAACATTAACAAAAAACTATGTTTTCAGCTTAAAACATAAATTTAAAATATATATCTACTTTTATTATGACATGGTTATTTAAAACCTTGAAAAACTCATAAATAGTTAAGATGAAAGTTTTTATTGTCTAGTACTGTCCACTTTATTTCACAATATATTATTGAAATATGCTGGTATATGATTCTTAATAATGGCAAAAAAGTCTAATGGGTTTTCCTACGTTATCACTAATTTTTATAAGCTACAATTGCATGTTAATCAATTAATCAGTTAATGAACTGATTATTTCTTAAATTATGTATATATTTATAATGTAGAAACTAACAACGTCAATTACTTAAGCACATTTATAATAATGCTAAATTTTGGAGGACTAAAATAAGGCATGATTTTAGAACATCAACAAAAGTAAGTAATATAAGTTTTTTTTTAGTAACAATTTATTATTAAATATATTTATTAACACATTTTATAATATTTTAACTCATACATTTTATTGAGCCAAGATGTTTCTCTACTTATGATATGGCCGATTTCTTACATCATTACAGTTTCACGTGTCTATTTTGCAACGATTAACGATTTTTGATGGTTAAAAAAACCTACTTAGACGATTTTTTTTTAGTACAATGTAATCTGGTAACGGTAATTGTGTCAAATAAAAACACCATATCAACCAAAATACAAAACAGTCTTTAAACAACCAGGCACGTGAATACTTCGCAGATAAATTCTATCGGAAAGAACAAAACACATTTTGTGTAGACACAGACATTAAATTTATTTATTTAAACACACAAAAGATATCTCTTGCAAAAACTTCATAAATAAACTGTTCCATAAAGAATACAACAAAAAAAAGCTATAAAAAGAATTTAGTGGAATTTCTTGTTGTGAAATTTAATTAATTGAAAAAGAAAGAAATCAACACAATGGCCGAATCTAACAAGCGCAATATTCCTATCAAATTGGGAGATTTTAGTGTAATCGATACCGAGTTTAGCAGTATTAGAGAACGGTTTGATTCCGAGATGCGTAAAATGGAGGATGAAATGGCAAAGTTCCGTCATGAACTAATGAATCGCGAAGCCAATTTCTTCGAAAGCACAAGGTAAAAGCAAATTATTTTCCAAACATAAAAGCATTTAATAAAACTACAACAAATAACGGCTGTTATAGAAGAATAAAATGGAATATTGAATTTGAATTTACAAATAAATCGGACTTTTTAATATTGCTTCCTGTTTTATAGCTCACTCCTTTTAAAATTTATTATAATTTCCCACACAAATGTGTCAAAAACTAAACATAACAACAACAATTATTCAACCTAATAAGAAAGTTAGTTTGCTGTTTCTTTCCTCTAATTTTCTTGCATTTGCTGATTTGCCAAACGATATAAGTGTATCGCGGAGGTAGATTCTTGCTTTTGTAATTTTGTTGTTGTTGTTCTTTATGTACTTTTAAACAACGACAAATATCGGTGAGCTACAATATCTTTTCTTTTGAGTTTTTTATGTTTATCATAAAGAATGTTGAATGAATTAAAGTGGGTAAAACACAAAAGAAAAAAAAATACTGTGGGTAGGTTATGCTACATTTTATTTAGAATTTGTAATAAAATAAAATTTCTTACATTGAAAGCTAAGCCATTAGTAATGTCATGTTGGGAGTTTTTTAACTTTCATAATATTCTTTTTCAGAGGAAAAATTACAAACTTAAACCTAATAAAGATTGAACGAATTAGGCTTAATATGTTTAAAATATTAATCAGGATTGGAATTCAGTAGTACCTATTAAATTAACTGTTTTAATTATATTTATCATCGTAGCTAATGTTGTCCACTGCCCCAAAAAGAATCTTTGCTTCGTTGTCGAATGTAAACTGGACAATTTAATGTTTAGCGATCTAGAAAATGAGACTATGTTTCAACTGTTTTTAAAAGGCTTGCAGAATGTTTGAAATTTTTGCCTTTTGCCTAAGTTATTGACTTTGTAATGATGTGTAGCATTATAAGAAAAAACAGAACTAAACAGATAAGTTAAATCTAATTTTATGATATTCTCATAAAATATTTATTATTCAAAAATATATAACTACGGCATATCCATATGTCCATTTCATTACTGCTCATATAGATCATCAGTGGATCAGACAACACAACTCAAAAACATACCAAACATTTTGAAAACAAAAACACTTATTTTTAATCTTTCGACATATTAAATTAAAATCAAAAATTTAAATTTTACATTTTCCTAAGGCGAAATTTTTTGATTATTCCCACAGTGCGATGGAGTTGTTTATAAATTATGTAGGTCAGTCGTAGCCATTTTTATTCTTCTCAAACAAACAAAACACATACATACACAATTTTGTTTGAAAGTTTCTAACTCCCACCCTCTCAATATTTGTTTTTTTTTCTAACAACAAAAAATATGTTTCCTTTTTTTGAAAAAAAAGTTAAGAAAAACAAATATTGATAAACTGAACAACAAATTAAAATTATGATGTATTTCAAGTGGGTAAAAATGTATTTCATTTTAAATATCTGGCTCCACAGTACTTGTTTTTTATGTGAATTTACTACGTTTGAGTGCCTTTCTATAACAACGACCTCCTACTTGGCGGTATTTTCTTCTTTTAAATTAGATTTAAAACACATAAAAAAATTAAAGAAACTTTGCCAAGCAACAACCAGTCAACAACAAATTTTATGATAGACACACACGTTTTGCCAAATTTACTGATTTCATAAAAAGTATTTAAGAAACAGAAAAAATATTTATTTTTAGAATAAACACATATTTTTATTCGCATGTACAAAATATGTACTAATAAAAATATTATTAAGTCTTCCACAAAAAAGATACAAATGGTTCTATATAATTTCAGACTTTGAGTCTAAGGTAATTTCCGCACTAGATACAACAATCATTTTACAAAATATAATATCTTACACAAATATAAATTGTTGTACATAAAAAAGTTTCAATATACATAAATGATATGAAGTCATATGTATCTGCGTATTATTGGAAATGAAATGAATGTTTTCTTTAACTTGGACAAAACAGTACTGAACAATTGTATGTATGTATATATTGTTTTACGCCTTCAATTTAAAATTGAAGTTTCAGCTGCGTTCAAAAAACCTAATTAATTTCAAAAAGCCTTAGCTGCTGGGAATTAAATTATATTAATTTTTATGTTCTAAAAAATATTTATTAGTTTTTAATAAATTTATTTAAACAACAAGGTCGTCATGCATTTAAATAGTTTGCATGTTATTGAAATTTTTTCATATAAAATAGAATACAAAAGCAAAAACAAACATTTCTTTAATACACTTGACTTGCATTTGTTTACAAAAATAAATATTTACAGAAAAAAAAACAATATTTACACAATAAGTTTGTACATACATGTATAATTTATAATGGCATTGTAATTTGTTGTTATTGGTTTGTTTAGCAAATTTTATTCAAACACATCGATCGAACTTGTGCGCATGAATTTTAAGATATTTTTGAACTCGATCTTTTTGCCTGAGCCCTTGTTCCGTCTGTCTTCACTTTTTCTTTTATGAAATATTAAACACCTCTTTGACAATAGCATTTGAGATTATTCGATGAGCTCGACTAGAATGTTACATATTGCGAGATATAATTATAAAATCGTATGCAACCACCAACTTTGCTTTAATTATTCTCGTAAGTATACATGAAAGGATTAATTGCTTGGCTCAAATTGGCTTCTATTTGTAAGCATGACCCTAACTTTTATGACCATACGAAAATAATTTTGTTCATACTCTTGGAATCTTGGTAAACAAATGCAAACATATGCTGTCATCTCTCGGGGTATTTTGTGATTTCTATACGTTCACAGCTGGCTGATCTCCGATTCTTTCTTTACTCTCAAAAAAGTCCCAGCAGCATTTCTTTTCAATGATATCAAACTCGCCCCCATTTTAAAAGAGAATTTGACATCTGAACTTAAGACTTTGAGACATTATTAACACTGTGTATCCTCACAGTTGTCAAATTAAATTCTTTTTGTACATATTTATCTTCTTTGTATTTCTTCAAAGCAATTTTCATCTTTATGTTCTATGCTTAAAATGAGAAGTTAGAAATGAATACTAATTTTGTTTTCGTTTTATTAATTAACAATTTTGAAAGTTTCTAGATTTTTGGAGATACAAGACTGTGAATAGTAAAACTAAAAAATAGAATAATTAATGAAATAAAATAAACAACAAAAAAAGGGTAAATTTTGATGAGCAGTTAATTAACTATGTTAACTATGTTATCTTTAAAAAAAAAACTCTTCATATGAAAATTAAAAAAAAAATTAATTCGACATCCAGTAGAATTTTTAAATACATATATATATATATATATATATATATATATAAATATATATATATATATATATATATATATATATATATATATATATATATATATATATATATATATATATATATATAAAATT
This sequence comes from Trichopoda pennipes, assembly GCA_030448955.1. NCBI lineage: Eukaryota > Metazoa > Arthropoda > Insecta > Diptera > Tachinidae > Trichopoda > Trichopoda pennipes. Next base: position 1,171,513 of record JASKUP010000006.1, on the reverse strand, counting down.
AATTCGACATCCAGTAGAATTTTTAAATACATATATATATATACATATATATATATATATATATATATATATATATATATATATTGTATTAATTAATTAATTATTTTTTTTTTTAATTTTCATATAAAGAGTTTTTTTTTTAAAAATAACAAACTTCGGTCGAAGTGGTTTCAAACTTCCGTCTGTAAAATGATTTTTACATTAAGAAATATTTTGCTAGGAATTTTCAAAAATTGTTATGTTAAATATCTCAGATTTTTTCAACTTCTAAAATTGATATTCCACTACCCTGGGTCAATAAAGTTGTCGATGGACCATTATCCGTATATAGCGTTATATTCGCCTTTCTACATTTTTCCAGGAAAACTAATATTTTCAAAGGTTAAAATTCTAACTACTGTTAAATAATTAACAGTGCTCTGTTAACTGCAAATTTAGCTGTGTTCAAAAAATGGTTTTATATCTCAAAACCAGATTTAACTTCTCACTCAGAAATTATTATGTACATGGTTAATAATAATAACTTGTTGTCATTTACTGAGTCTTGAATGTCATTTATAACACAAATGCAACAAATTTTATTTTTATTTAATTTTTTTAATTCTATCAGGATTATATCGAGCCCTCAATGTTTTAAATTTAATTCAAAGTCTTTTTATAGGCCATTGATGCATTTATATGTGTTTAAGGATTAATTCATAGTTTTTTTAAGATAGAGGTTTACCACTTAGAAATTTTCTATATGAGATCATATTTAAAAAAATTTAGTTATTGGTATTTTACATCAAAGCTTCGATATACTCGTAATTAAGAATCATAGGAATGGCGCATATGCCTACCCTCTTTTTATAACTTTCTTCCTAATTTAATTACCTGTATTTTGTTTATTATAAACTAATTTTTGCATGTACTTTTACAAATTATTAGGGTCTTTAACTTTTAACCTCCTTTATATTTTAAATGAATTTAACACGTTGTTGTATTTATAGTTTTATACATTGTGCGGGTTTTGTTATTGACTGTTTATCATTTCTTACCAGAATAAGTATATAAGTATGTATTTGTATATTTATGTATGTATGTATATGTGTGTGTAGAATATGTGTATAAACATATCTTTATGAAGTCACCATTCCTTTTATCCAAATCGTGCTTAAATTACCCTGTACCCCTTGTTTTTTTTAGTGAATGTAGATGAGTCATAAACTAAAGTTTATTTCTTAGCTATTTGTTATTAGTGGTTTGTGTTTCTACCCTTGTGAGACAAAATGGCTTTGCCATAAGTTCATTTAAATGTTAGAATCTAGAGAAACCTACTTACTTTCTAAAAAGATTTTGGTTTTTTGCTTTAAATTCATTACTAGTTTAGTTTGTGTTATTTCATTTTCTTCTATTTTTTTATTGTAAAATAATAAAACTTGAGGTCCAATTATCATTTTCAATTTTTATTGCAAATATATTTTATCATAATTTGCAGCCGATTTCAGTTTATATACATTAAAAGAAAAGGTTTCTTTTTATATTTTTGCATTTTTAACCTCAAGTGGCCACTCTGATATTTAGTTGCTGTCGATTAATTGTTGTGATTATTAAAAATCAAACAATCCTTTTTGCAATAAAAATTTATATATTTTAATATTAATTATTTTCTGCTATACAAATTTTTCTTCTTTATAGGGAAAACTAGAAAAATATGTTTGGTCCAGAGATTAATTAACAAAAACAACACTACAAAATTAACTTGAAATTGTTAACATCATATCCATGGTTTTGTATTCATTGTAGAATAATGTTCCGGCCTTAAACTTTCCGGCTTTTAATCGGGTTAAGATAGGAAATTTGTGACTTTCTTTTAATAATTTATTTTATTTACGCTTATCGTATGTCTGACATCATTATCGTACTATAAAGTTTGTGAAGAGGACAGTACTACATTCGTCCCGATGCCTACAAATATCTTCTTATGCTTCTTATCTTTATTGTAGAGCTCGTTGTAGAGTATATCAGGCTGGTTCTCCGTTTTATAGTTATATTATCGTTTTGTTCCTTTTAAAACTTTTTAAGTCTTATATTTTCTCACATCAGACGGTGACTACATTCTTTATGTGCAAATTTTTTTTGTGTGCACAAGCCTCTAAACTTTTTTTTATATAGATTAGATATCGCACGAGAAAAGTCAATAACTATTAATGAAATTACAAAAATCCTAATTTTAAAGAAATTTTTCAACTGCAAAGTATACTTAGGAAGGGTTTATACGGAAACCTATACTCGAGAGACGAATATCTCAATCTATTTAAGTATTTTCGTACCAAGGTATGTCGTCAATCTTTGAAACCGGATGGAGAGGCTGGATGTTTAACCACGCTAAAACGTATAATCTTGGTTCCCATAAGATCGCTTTCTATGGCTTACAAGTTGATCCCTAATAATGAATTTTATTTTCTATATTTTTATTGAAATGTTCAACCAAAATCATTTTAAGCACATTCCAAAAACCGTTATAATATTTTATGAACCGCCATACTATATGAAGTGTCATATGAATAGTTTTACTAAATTATAGTTACGCAAACCCTATAGTAAAAAGAATTGTGAATAAGATTAAATAATGACCGGTGATAATGGGTGATTAAAAAAATTTTTGGTCAATGTTTTGTAACGGTGGCCCACTTATTCAGTTATTCACCATATCTGTACTAGGACTTGAAGAGAGCCGTAATTTTTTAAAACAACAAATATGGAGGCAGTTTCTAAGACATGGAAGGTTATGTGGGTTAGACATTTAACGAGCAATGTTATTATATTTATTTAGGTTAGTTAATGGTATAATTTTTCCTTGACATTTTTAATTGTTAATTGTTTAATTGTTGTCATAGTTCAATTTAAAATTAAAAATTTCTTTAGTTCTTTTAAAATATTTTTCAGATTTAAAAGGCATTTATAATTATTTGTCAACAGCAGTACATTTGCGAGTAGGTACGTAAATGCCATGTAGGCTTATCTTTGTGAAGATGTTGCTGCTGCTTGACTACTTAAGATTTAATGCAGTATTTTTTGCGGTTTTTAAGTCTTATTATTTTTCTATTTTATTGTTAAAACACCATTCAGTCATAACTATTGTACTGCAAAAACTACAAAAGGAGTTGCAATGAAATACATACGTGCTAACATTTTGCCATGCTATAAATAGAGCAAGTATTCCAAAAAAAAATTTATTTGAAACTAATTTCTAGAATTTTCACTTATTCCGTTCCTTCGACGTAAAAAGGAATGAGGTGGGTTTTTGGAAAACCTACAAAGTTTTAACTGCGTAACAAATTCTTACCAAAACCGCTTGTGTAAGCGTCTTATGGCATGCAATGAAACCTAGAATTTCCCGAACTAAAAAAATTTATCATTTGTAACAATAGTTTACTTAAGCTTAAAAATGTAAGAAAAGTTTAATAGAGAAAACAATAGATGGCGTTTTCTCAATAGCAATTAAGAAATATAATTTAAATTTTATTGTCGGAATAGATTAATTTTGGGGCATCCATATTAAGTAAAACTGCAAACTTTAGGCTTCGTGTTAATTTTTAGGACAGTAAAATTATTTTATTTTTAGATACTTCAGTTTGCTAGAATTCACTTGTAAAATTTACACTAAAACAAATTTAATCTGGCTAAAGGAAATTCAAATTAAAAAATTATTGCTGTTCATAAAAAAAAATATTGATGATAGCTCTTATCAACTAGCAAAGGTGCTATAGCGGGCTATATTTTTGTTTAGTCAAGTACCGTGCTTCATTCTTTAGAAGAGCGAAAGGGAAGAGATCAAACAGCTGGTGAAAGTAGAAGGATAGTCGGAAATTAACTGCCGTATAAGACAGCACAGCGACCAGTGACTATGCCTTCATCGCTGAGCAGCCATACCGACAGTCAATTTTTATTTTTGTAGTAAAAAAATCCAAAGTCTTCGTTGGGAACCGAACCCACAACACCCATACTGACAAGATAGTACACTACCTACTAGCCTATCGGGCTATATCAATTCTATTTTTTGATGAATTGACAGTTTTAAGCTCTTTAAAAAAAAGCTTAAATTTTCGTATAACTATGGTCCGGATGGTCCGATAAATAGTGCAGAATGAAAGTGTTGGGAAAGGAGCCTGAGGAATAAACCGAGAAATAATAATTAGTTTGCAAAGGGTATTCGCATGGTAAAAAAAATTTAAAATTATATTAATAATTCACGTTATCTTTTTTTGGCCGTGATAATTTCGTAGAACTTCAAGGTTTTTAAAACAACCCAAACAGGAATCAAAAACCAAATTTAGTTTCGAAGCAACATAAAAGATATTTTAATGAGGAAGTTTTACCATTTGTAAAAAACTAGCAAAAAAAATCGTACACCCCACTATCAATTATTTCGGTAGAGTTGCTATTTAAGGCCACGACTGACTGCTCTGCACAGTCTTACGATAGATTTCTAGCCTAGTTAGAAAAATCAAAAAATCAAAAATTGCATTTAGGTTCCCTAAAAAGTTGCAATTTTTTTTTAAAGAAATTCGAAAGTGTAACAAATTAAACTTGCAAAAGAATGCAGAATAGTCGAAGATAACGTAGACATTGCACTAGTGTTTTAATTATATAAGACCGGTGAATCAGTTAACGGAAAATGCACCTATGTGGGTGCATGTGCATATATAAAAGATTTTATTTATTGATTCAATTATTTATTAAATATGTATGTATATTTAATTATTTATTTTATTAAGACATTATTTATTTCTTTTTTAATCAATTAAAATAAATAAATTCTAATCTAAAAGAAAATTAAATTTTCATAACTGCACAAGTTTTTTTTCTGTTATTTCGCAAAATATTAATTAAATTCACCTGAAAGTAATAGTTGTCACATTTGTCTAAATTCTGTATATTGTTTTTAGCTTTACCGTCGCGATTCTGTTGAATTTTTTCGCTAAAAAAAGCAGCTTTAATATGTATGTTTAATCACAGCAAACAGTATAAATGAATCCTCTCTAAAGAAATTTAGAACAGTCAACAGCTAACAAAAACAGAAACTGACGAAATAATTTGCTTTTCCATTCTATTTTTTTAGACTTCATTTAAATGTAGGTGAACGAACATCCATGCAACGTACGTTTTACAGATAGTGTCTTCTCCACACCAATTGCAATTAGAAACGTGAAAACAACAATAACTGCTTAGAAACATTAATTAACATAAAACATAATCATTTATAACTTCAAAGCAAGCAATCAAACAATAAACATTTATAAATATAAACCAATGTTGTTTTTTAGCAGTAACAACCAGCAAACGAAAAATCAGCTGACTGAACAGCACTTCGTAGTTTAATAACTGATCCTTGAATATGTATATGCTTAACAAATAATTCCATCTGCTCATTCAGAAGCCACCAAACTTTTATCGCGGCTCCCGTTTAATTAAAAAGTTCTTAGCATTTTCTAAGTAATTCTCTTTGAATTAACTCTCATATAACACTTGTCTAGTTTAACTGCAGTTTTCGCTCTGTTTGACTAACTGTGTAAATCAATTACCGTTAATAAGAAGTAGAACCTAAAAATCATCTATATATATTTGTTTTTTTTTCCAAAATTCTCGTTTTGTTCGGTCAATATGGTTTTTGCTTACTGACCGTCTGCTGTTAAATGGTTGGCATGGTAATAAAAAAACAATTTGCTGTATGAAATACAAGGAAAGGGCAGCAAAATGTCTCTTTATCTCTCTTTCGCTTTCTACCAGTGATGATGTCATGCTTGGTTTGATTTAAAAATAAATTTTGAATTAGTGTATTTGAGTACTCCTATTGTGTTTTTGTTTACTTTTCTATTGCTGCTGTAGATTTTTTTATTGTATTCCCACTCGTATTAAAAGAAAATAAATACGAAAAAGGTGTACATTTTTCGAGAACAAGCAATCGTTTTCTATAGCAATACATACTTATTTCGGAATAAATGTGAAACCTGAAAGATAATAAAAACTGACAGATAACGCAATTATTTTATTTTGCTTCTTTGTTTATGTTTTTAATTGAAATATAGAACAAAAGTTTTGAATTTAATTAAAATTCAAGAAAACTTTTAATCAAAACTGCATGTACCAAGACGTTTGTGAATTATCAACAGTTTAGGAAAATATTATTTGACACATGTTTTTTGTTTGTTTCATGTTTTAAATATTATAATGAATGTTAATTTTTTTATCAAATTGCAATAGTCTAATGAATTACATTTAGATTTGTTTAACTCTTCTGTTAATACTTAACTTCATTCCTTCTTAATTTCAACGAGTTTATAAAATTAAAATGCAGTTTGCATGATCTCATCTACAGTTTTAATAATTTTTATTGATTGAATTTACTTACATACATATGCAACTAGAATTATCAATACGGTTAATAAAATGTGAAAAATAGTGAACTTAAAGCAAACCTATCACAGAAAATTTCTATGTTTTGATAAACGCGATAAAATTTAATATGTTAATTTTTTTTATTAATAAAGGTAAAAAAGCTTATTAATTTTATTTAGAAGTTTAATACATTGGCAAAATATTAAAACTGTTAAAATTTAAAGTTGTCCATAAAATTTAAAAATTTGTATGAGTGACTTTTATGGCCTAGATGTCGCAACCTACGTATCAAGAAATCTAGGTAGCTATATTTATTTAACTATATGTAGATTTTGTTGATATCAATCAGTGTTACCAAAACGGTTATTCGAAATAACATCTAGTAAGAGCAAAATTGATACACTTTTAATAATTTAAAGTTTATGGTACGTTGTCATTTCAAAATATATTTGAATCTTTATATTAAATTTCCCGCAAGATTAAAAAAGACTACCTTTATAAAATTTAAATCAATTGTTTATAATTCGCAAAGTATTAGCTTTAAGTATTGCATAAAAACTTGATTTTCTTCTAAATGAAATAGTGTAAATCATATCGAATAACCTATCAGTTAAATCAGACAGCAACTACTTAATTAAATTATAACTGTTTTATGTTATTAGCAACGATTCGGCAACACTTTTATCAGTAGAAATAACCAAGATAAAAATCGCAAGTTACCTAGCGAACGGTAAGAAATAGAGTCATTAAACTTTGTATTTGTTAATTGCTTATGTACAGTATGTCAACCATGATTTTACATTTTGAAAAAAGTCAACTCCAAGGCATTATGTTTTAAAATTTATTAAAATTGAGGTTATTAAAATTAGATAAAAAATTTCAGTGTTTTGGGTGTCAATAAAAATATTTTTCTACTTATTTTGATAATAATAAGTAAAACATTATTTTTTAGCTCTTCTAGATATTGGATTAATCGCTTGCATGTGCCATACATATTAACTATTTTTTTTATAGAATGGATTAACTTTAACTTACTAAGGCCTTAATTGGGCGGTTATTAGTTGTTCCTTCTCCAATATTCCAAAATTTAAAGCAATTCTTTTTTAAACCAAAACAATTTCAATGGGGTTATGATCAAGAAATTAATCGTTAATAGTAATTTCTTTAGCTTGTTTTAGTTTTTTGAAATAGTTGCTCTCGTTGTATAACATTATTTTGTGTTGTTGTAAGACATTACGTCATCTAATAGTCGGATGGTTGCGAAGTGCTGAATACGTGAAGTGAAAACTACATATTTATTTGTTTTCAAAATTATGGCAATTTTGTGTTCTTACGATGATTTTGAATGAGTTTTTAATTAGCTCGTGTTGTATTGGATAAACTAAAAATACGCAAATTCACAAAAAGTCTTTCTTAATTATAATGCTTCAACGTATGCAAAATTTTACGATTTGAGAAAACCGGTGTAACCGTCCTATACCCAAACTTCAGCTTGCTAGGCCATTTATATAAAAAAATTTAACTAGGACCTACTCAAATTGTATTTTGCGAATGTTCATTGTTCGGTCTTCGATTAGGTAGTGGTGTCCCTAGTTCTTTTTATTACTATGCAAACGAGAACTAATAGAATAATATGGAAGAGTGGGGTGTTCTTTGCCAATACGCAATAACTTTAGAGCCACGCTATCACTTTTATTAGCTATTATAAAAATTTTGGATAACAAATGAGAATGTTATTTCCTACCTTCCAATATAATTTTATTTGCTTTATTGATATTTCAAGATCAAAAGACAAATTGACAGATTCAATATTGTATTTACATTTTCCACAGCGTAAATGCAATGCACATGCTAAATCATTTTAATAAAAAATCAATGTTCACTTTAGCACTTGCTGTGCATGACGGGCATTAGATAAAATCATTGAAAAACTGTTTTTATTTTCAATAAAAATTTTAAACTACAAATTTCAAAATACAGTGTAGGTGAGGGGTGTTTGCAAGCAGCCGTCTGTAAGTTGGCTTATTTCTCTCCACTGGCTAGAGCAGCAACTTACACTTTGAAATATATATATAGCCGTCTTAATTTAAATATGGAAGCGTGTTATGTCAACAAATTAAAATTACGTACGTATGTATATAGAAATAGATAAACGAATGCAAATTGTATTTTATAACTATAAAAATACAAAAAATTGTTCGTTAAGTCAGGCTTTATGAATTTCGAAAAATCATTTTTATTATTTTTATTTTACATATGAGACAATTAGCTTTTTTTGCCTAAATTTATATTCAAATTGTTAAATGACCATAAAAGGTAAATTAATGTTACATAAAGTTTGAAAATTAAATAAAGGAAAAAGTCAATACATCCACGCCTAAGAAGAAAACCGCAAAAGCTAGAGCAAATTTAAACTCTATATTACAAATATTCTGAAAAACTATTTATTTAATACGTAAAGTTAATGAGGCTCAAGATATTTTCCCCTACATTGTGAATATTTGCGCCGATTTTCTTCTAAGGAAATACTCAAAAGCAGTACCGCTCCAAATCTTCGAAATAATATTAATATATTCCACATAAAATTTTATTTTATTTTGCTTTACAATACTTTATATCGTATAATACTTTAGCAATGTTTTTATTGTGCTATAAATATTTTAGATATATCGTGTAGCGCAAAAGTTTAAAGGCATCACGAAAATAATAAACATATTTTTATTTAGATCATAGGGTTATTTTCTCCTAGCTGTTTTATCTCAGAGTTATAACTTAACCGGTATCCCTTTGCTTTTTTAAACTAATTTATTCTATCTGGCACGAATTTGTGTATTAAAAAATTATCAGGAGAAGTCGAATAATACACAAAAAGTTATACAAGCTAAAATACGCTGGTGAAGTCTATTTGACATTTTCCTCTTATACTGTCCACTTGTTCCTTTATTTAGCCAACAAATAGAGTCTATCTATTATATGTTGTATACAGAAATTCTGCTGGTTTCGCTTCGGTTCTTTTAATATTTTTATCTCTTCCATTATATTGAAATGAAAACTAATCTGGAAAATAGTTTTTGTCATTTTGTTTCTAGGAAAACAATCAGAAATCAGTTGAAAGCATCAAACTTTCACGCCAAATTTCTACTAATTTACAATATCTCTTGCAGATTTTTATTTCTGCTCACACACAGGTGCTCTAAAAGTCTGATCGCAAGTATTTAATGTATTCACTACTACGAACTGATATTCAAGATACAATGGATAATAAATATCTTATTTTATTTATCTTAATTAAATCATATTCTATCCAACCAATTTTCTAAAATTGGACCACAGGTCAATCAACCACGTTTATGTAGTCGCATTGAACTAACAGTAAAATAGCTCATAAACAATGCCAACGTACGGATATATGTGAAGGGAGGCTATCCGGAGGAAATCAGTTTTTGAGCACATACCCTAAGCTTTTAGATATGTGTCATAAAGCATTATACTAACCAAAGTTGTCTTGGAGCAACAAACTACATTGACTGGATTTATTAAGTTCTAAATACAATGCTACTTCATTTTGTTAAAGATTTTCTATATTTTCTAATCCAACAAAAATTCAAACAATAGCTTATAAAAATATCTTAAAATTTATTTAATTTTCACTAATTGTTCAACAATATCTAAAAAGTTAAATTGATGATGATTTAAGCGAAAAATATGCTAATTAACAGACACAAAAATATGATGTCATATATTTACAACAAGAATCCATTATTTGTTTACTCATTGTTTATTATTTTAATAAGTTCAAGCAAAACGAAAATGCTGTTTGTTCTTATAATAGTTCTGTTTGTTATTTCGTTTAGTAAAACTAAGTAATTAAATTAACACTGGAATCAATCTTTTGTTTCCAACTCACACTAAATCGTCACAGTTAAAAAAAGACATTATTGTACACATATGAATCAAATAAAAATTCATTAATTTTGAGTTTATAAAAACACAATTCGTTTAAGAGAATATCAAACCATATCTTAATTTGTCTCTTCTTAATAGTTCCGTATACCAACGATGGCATAACTAGTGAGATGGTTTGATTTAATTAAGAAATGTTTTCCTTCGTAGAAAAAACTTAAACACACTTAATCGCAAAAAGTAAAACAATAGAACTTCTTAAATCGAAGAAATTCATAGTATTTATCTTTTTGTAAATCTTGTCCTATTAATTTAAAATATTACAATTTCGTTTTTCCAATCTTCATTAAGTGCTCTTTTAAGTCCAACCGGTATTACACGATAAATAACTGTGTATAGTTGTGTATGTACTGCTTCTTCTTAGTTAAAATGTTGCGGGTTAGTTGGTTTGGATGCGTGCCAAGCTTTTTCAAATGCGTTTTTGCATTTTCTTCGATTTGATAAAATGACACGTTTAATTTGTGAATATTTGAATCTTTTTATATACTGGGGAGGGACTTGTTAAATTGGTACGGAGTCACTGAATTCCACAATGTGTACAATTGGTAAATTGTTGAACTCTTTTTTATATCCTATTTTGAATTTTTTTTTATTATATCCTATTCATAGCAAACAATCTTCAGTAGAAAGCTTGCACACACTGCTCCGCCATTTTTTTTTATTATGCCTTTATATTAATATTTTTGTAAAAACGAACACGAAAACGAAGCAAAACTCTGTGTATTATGTACAATTTACAATACAAAATACACATTTAAGTAAAACTAACGCTAACTAACTAATGACATTGACACATTATTGCAGTAAAACATACGTAAAATAAAAAAATATTAGTGAATGATGAACTGCAAATAAGAAATTTGCTAAATTATTAAAAACGTCATTTATTTTATAATTTTTGAAAATTTAGAATCTTTATATTTAAAATTAATATGAATAAAATTACATTTAAAATAGAATCTAATTACTCGCATAAACAAAATTTTTATTACGTCACCGCTAAAAGTAGATGTTACCAATCAATAATTTATTAAAAAAAATATTTAAAATTATTTAAAATAATGAAACCACAATTTTGTTAATAAAATTTAAATTTCGTTAACGACATTATTATGTGTTAAGTTATTGATAATTGTTTTAAAGGATTTGTAAATGAATTAAAAATATATTTACATTATGTGCGTATATTTTCCGACGGGGTTTAATTTATTTGAGTATGATTTTTGCCATCTTGGCAAATAGCTGAAACCGGTTTGTTCACAAACAAAATTTGACGAGGTTCGACCTAAAATCATACTCAAATATTGACTTTATTTTGTTTATTATAACATATACGAATCGTTAAGTGCGGTTGTTAGATATTGAAATTAATAAATAATTAAATCTTCATTATTTCCTGTCCTTTCTGGCTGTTTTTCCGGTATGAACGGGGAGCGCTTTCGATGTGAAGACATCATTTTCAAGCCGTATTATAATCTGTGCCGGTGAGTCAGTGTTAGGGTTTAGATAGTTCTAAACCTTCTTTTGCTAATTGCAAAGCGCTGAAACATGTGAAATAATAGTTTGATAGAAACTATATCATATATTAATGTATGTATTTGTTAATTTGTTATCATAATTTAATTTAAATTATAATGTGCTCAATTTTGGTTGACGATACAATTTTTGTACAAGTTTCAATACCGCTTTAACATGTGTGAAAAAAATAAATGCAAAATAAATGCCAACAACATACTGACGGCTATACCCGCTCGTTACTATTGCTGACTATGATTGGTTCAGAGTCATAACGAACGACTATTACTGGATAATATGTATAGCTGCAATATGATGGAGCAACACCGAAATTCAGTTTCTTATCATCGAAATAACAGAGAACAGATTCAATACTAACAAAGTGGTAAAAACTGAGATTAGATATGGATGCGCTATGAAGCAGGCTTAAGAAAACTCAAAAGACATTAATAAAATTTTGGATTTTGAATTAAAAACACCGCTTTAGCATAATTAGATATGAGGTATTAGATCAATTAGCCGTGGACGCCATTTTTTTTGTAATCAACTTTTAACCTATCAAATAATTCATTATATTTAGCTCTGTATTATTTTTTACAACCCGGTGTTTGCATTTTCAAAAAAGGGTTGCCTTTTTATACAAGGCTGCTAATTCATTTGTTTAATTAAATTATTATAGTTTGAGATCAAACTTGCGTTGGTGTTATTAAGTATTGCTAGCGTTGCCATAGAAATGTAGAAAAACAGATGCATAAATATCTTTTATACAAAAATCTTTATATAAATAATATATATCTTTATATAAAAATCTTTTAGCATAACAGCCGTTATTTGTTTGTTTTAATATTTTCATAAGTTCCTCATAAATTATTTTCTAACTTATAAATATTTAATATTCTTATTATACATTTCTTTTCCTTTATTCCGCTGGCTTTAAACGAATAAATGCTGCTTTTATATTATATCTGTACTATTTTTATACATATTGCAATATAATGGATTGTTTAATATATCTAATATTTTATTTAATGGCTATTATCAAATTTAATACATATTTAACAGTACAACAAAAAAGACAACAACGAAAAGGTATTTTTATAAAATTTAAAATATATTTAAATGCAAGTGTTATTTGTCTAGAAGCAACAACAAAAAAAATCAATGTTCTTTTATTTTGTATTTATACTTTCATTTGTTAATACAACAAGAATTCTAGTATGCAAAACATTTTAATTTACTTCCTAATTTACAAACAAATAAAATTTTCGAAGCACTTTTAGTTAAAAATTAATAACAATAACTTTAATACAATAACTTGGAGCAGTAACTTCATGTTCGTTATAACAAAACTTGCCACTTAAAATATCAAAAAAAATGACAGATTTTCAGAATTACGTAGTAAAATTCAACGGGCTTTCTTGGTTGCAAAGTATTTCTATAATTTTAATGGATGACGATGGATTGTAACAAAGTCAAAGTTTCTTTGTAAAAAATAATATTTAGAGTCCCACAAACTGTCGTTTTATTAAAAGCTTTTTATCAGCTTATAGATTAAACTGAAAAAAATAGTCCATAGTTTAAACTTTTAAGAAATATATAGCAGAAGGCAAGCTTTACCAAAATAAGTAAAGGAATAAGTGCTTATAGCAAAATGTACAATATAATTGTTCTACTAACATACAGTGCATCGATGTAGTACATTGATGCATTAATCATTATAAACTACATTATAATGGTACAATTAAATAAAATAATGGCTTAAAAAAGCAATCGATTTGCAGTGGCAAGCATGAATGAAAATTACTCCAAGATTGATTAAGAACTAATTCAATATTTTTAATTAAAAGTTGTTAGAAACGTAACAAATTTTTTACTCAAGAAAACTATTGGCTTAATTTTTATTATTCTCACATTTAGAGACTTCAATTGATATTTTTTAACAACATTGATTTTTAACAGAAAAATATTACAAATAATGAAGTGACTAACTTTTTTTGTAGTGTAATTTTTATTTTATATTTTAATATCCATATTCAAAAGGAAGCATTATTTAACGGTCTAATTTATAAAAATTTAAAGCAGTTTAATAAACCTAACATACGCGAATGTCGCAAAAAACCTTTTATAAACAAATTTTAATGTCAAAACTTATTGTAAGATTTTTCCTTCTTTGAATTAAAAATAAAATGAATTTTTTATTTAGATATTTTGTTGGCCTGGGGTAGAAAAAGTAATTTTAAGGCGAAAATAGAAAATGAAAAATCGCCAGCAAAAAAATTTTTATTATATTCCAATAATTATTCGGTAATTATGAATAGAAAATTATATCTGACAAACGCCCACCACAACCACGCTGACAGATGTCGATTCTTTCATCAAAGTTTTTAATTACTTTTTGGCAAATTGGCGGTCCTATTTTGATTTAAAGCTGAAATGAATTCGATTGGCTCCGTATAGACTCTGTCCTTAACATAGCCCCACAAAAAATAATCCAGTGGTGTTAAATCACACGATCTGGATGGCCATCTAACTGCAGATTGTCGTGAAATTATGCGATCGGGAAATTTGGTTTGCAACAAATAGATCTTTTTATTGGCTGTGTGACATTTGGCATTGTCTTGTTGAAACCATATGGCGTGATATCCTCAATAATAGACCAAAATTGAGTTGTTAGCATCTCGCGATATCGTGATCCATTAAACGTTACCGTATTTACAGCCTCATCTTAAAAAAAAAAAAACGACCCAATCACGCCTCCAGACCACATAGCACACCATACAGTGACACGTTAAGCATGCAAGTGCTTCTTAATAATCGCTTTAGGATTTTGAGAAGCCCAAATGCGGCAATTTTGCTTATTGACAAAGTGAAAATGTGCTTCATCTGAAAAAATGATTTTTTTAGAAAGACTAACCGGTTGTTCCAGAATGAAATGGGCGAATCTACATGGTCGGTCGGCATCAATTCCTGCACCAGTTAAACCTTGTAAGACTTTAAAATCAAATCTTTACGCAAAATTCCCCATGTGCTACTTTTGGATAATCCCAATTGTTGAAAACGTCGAAGAATTTACAAATTTGGATCTGCTGCAACACTGTTACTCACGATGTGATGTTTTTATTTGAATGACCCGGTCGAACACGCATTGGTGTTAGCACATTTTGTATCAAGCCTGTCGACTCAAATTCATTGTAACAATTGCCAATGCATCTACTACGAATACGTCAAAAAACTAAATGTCAAAACTATCATGTTGTTGTTGTTGCCATAACTGAAAAACAAACTTCTTATTGAAAACCCCGATATAAAGCATAAGTACAAGTGTTCAAGAGATTTCTTTTCCAACTTAATAATAATTTTATATGTACACGAACTCTATATACATATTTACATAAATTTTATCGGAGGAGAAAATTTGGAAAACATTTTATTTAAAACTAATTAACTATTGACTAAATTCCAGAGCCTTAGAATTTTTACAAAAATGTATGATCGTTGAAATTCTTTGTGGCAGAAAAACGACAACTTAGCCTTCATAGGGGAACTTATCAATATTCCTCTCAACTGTAAAATATATCACCAGCAAATTGGTTACACATTCTTAAACAGTAACCTTATAAAGAAGTAAAAATTAAATATTCGCCCTTATAACTAGTTTTAGAAAACTCTTCGGAATGCACAAATTAATATATGTACACACCGCAAATTAAAATAATTCTGTATTGGAAAAAAAAGCAAAGGATAAAATATTTGAGAAATTATGGCGAATATATATATATAATATTTTCACCACAAAATATTTGATATAGTGCAAATTATACATACTATATTGTTAATATACATATCTATTATATATGTATATGTACACACTTATGTAAAAACTTCAAAAATTAGTAACTCTTAAAATATGTAAATCTTAAACTCTTAAAATATGCGGTATTGCAGAATTGGCACATTAAATTTTCCTCTTTAAATTACTTTTATTGAACGGAGAACAGCTCTTTATTTCTTTTGGAGCTGCTGAATTAAGCTAGATATGAGATATTGAAATAAAACAAATTTATTTCAATATGATATAAAAAAAATCGTTATAGAACTTGTTATTCAAATACTTTTCATTTCATCTATGACTAAAAAAAACATATTTATGATTAATTTTCCTTATTAAATTTTTGCACAAAATAAGTGTAATCAGTTGAATGTGAAAATAAATTGTTTTGCTGAAAGGACTTAAGTATTAAATAATAGGAATTGCTAAAGAAAACATGAAAATTTGTTAAAGCGTAAATTAGCTATTAAATTCTTTTTGCGTGCTTTTAAAAAACTTATTTAAAACTGGTTTTTTAAAGAAATGCTTATAATAAATATTACATACTTTAATATATGAATTAGACCCCATAACTTCTTACACTTCTTAGTTAACTAGTGACTAATATTTTTTTCCTTAGCACTTTTCATTAGTTACCAAATTGGTGCTTGAAAATTCATTAATTACAATTGCTTCATTATGAGAATTCTTACAAATGGAATTAGTAGACTGTTAATCCGTCACTTCAAGTACGCTTAAGTTAATTTTCATTTCTTTTTGAATATGGAGTTTAAAGTAGTTTAAATCATAACTGTCATATTCATTAAAATAATTTTGATTTTAAATCTTATATAAAACAAATTTGGTTTGATATATTTGTTTTTAAACACATATCAAAAACAAATTATTTCTATAAACATGGCAGAAAATATATTTTATTTTTCACATTCTTTCTAATAGCAAAATACTTACACACACACATTATATTATGATAATTTTAAATTTGTATACAAAAAGTTTTTATTATTTATAACCCATGACTCAAAAAAGTAGTCTTTTTTTCTTATTGAACACATCTTTCATTTATTTTGTTCATTTTCTTATGTTCTATTTTTTCAAACAATAAGAAAATTTTCTACACATTTAGCTTTTCTTTCACCTGTCTTTTAAATGTGAAAATTATGTTTGTCATGACATACTTTATGACATCATACTGTGTTGATTTTTTGACGGTTCTTCAAAATCATTAATATACCAGACAGTGTAAGCAGCGAAAATTCCAAAATATTTTATAATCACTTGTGGGTAGACAAATATTTATTTGTTTTTTCTTGTTGTTTTAGTATTATAACACAATTTTTTCTCATTTTTAACAGAAATTTTGAATATAGTATTTTTAGATAATCGAAAAATTTATATAAAGGTGTTCTGAATAAAAGACCATTGGACCTAGCGTAATATCCTCCAATAAATTGTAATGACACATTAATAAATTCAAACAAAATTAAAAGAAAAACTTTTAAACCGCATACATACATGAATTTTATATTTTCCAAAACACAGTAAAAAATATTTTCATTTTAATAGTGCTTTAAATTACACAATCTTCTTTTTCTTATGGATGAATTTTTAACAAAGAGCAATATATTGACACAGCACGTCGTTTGAAATTTGAATGATTAATTTTATATATGGAAAGAAAAATTATATTTTTGTTTGAAAATAAAAAAAAATTATTATTTATTTATTGTATATTTAAGAAAATATTGTGTAAGACACAGCATAACATTTCTGTAAATTTGAGGAGCCAAGGACGCTTCATTCAGCCAAACAAACTTTTCAAATTGAATTGAATTGAAGCTTGCTCAAAACTTTCAATTTGCTATGAAGCCTTCAAATTTTTTTAGTTATAAATCTGTACGCCTTCAAAAAAAATAAATTTTAACATTCGAAACCCAATTCTGAGGTTAATTTTAGTACACATTTAAATTTTCAATAAATTTTCTATCATTGTGGCCTTTTAGATGGCTGCATCGTTTGAATTTTAATAGCAAATAGAGAAATACAATATTCGGAGTTTTATTGCAATAACAAATAATGGCGTATCCTTTATTTGATGACGTGATTTTGATGTACATAAATGTATAATTTGTGGTTATGAAATTTATACAGAAAGATTCCCAAAAAATATTTCAAAAAGGAGATGGTTCGTTATATGCTACCTGAACTAAAAGCTGTGTCAATTCTACGCTATTTTGAAATTGTATTCATTGATTTGATTAATACAAAGATGTTAAATAATGATTAGATAATGCTAATAATTGCTAATTAACCTGAATTAGCTCGAATTAGAATCAATAATTTTGATACTTTCATAAACAAAAAAAAAAAAAACTAAAATATTCATAATATGAATTTCACATATATAGTGAACTCGCAGAAACGTGAACACCCAGTAACATGAACATCCAAAAACATGAACATTTTTTTTCTTACATTGACTACTCTAAAACGTTAACAAAGGCTGAAGGCTCTAAAACGTGAACTTTTTATCAAACGTTAAACTCAATTTTGTAAACTTATTTTAACATTTTGGGATTCCCCGCAGAAGAATCTCGTAGTTTGTTTGTTGTAAACAAGTTCTGTTGCAGGATAAGTAGTTTTGGTATTACCGCGGCAGTTCTACTGGAAGAATCTGCCTGTGCTGACTATGCATATAAATAATATAAACAAGTGATCTCTAAAAATATTTTTATTGAAAATATGTCTTATAAAAAACCAAAAGTATTAACTCTTCAAGAAAAGTCAGATATTTTAGAGCTTTTATGGAAAGGTTCACCTGTAACTGGTTTGTCGAAAAAGTATAATGTCATCAAATCAACGATTTGTTCAATAAAAAACAAAAAAGATGTAATTTCGAAATGTGTTAATAATACATTTTCCGGTCCTGGAAAATGGAAAACACTGCATTCTTTGGAGCTTCCAAAAATGGAAAGATCTCTGTACTAATTAGTATCTCAGATACCATTTTGCAACCCATAGTAGCATAGTACATATATTAAAATATGACAGGAACTTACAAAAAGTAGAATCAAAACAAGTTTTATAGCTGAAAAATAACGTACTTTATTTTAAATTAAATAAAAGATAAAAAGAGACTAAAATATGTTATAGAAAAAATGCAATCTAAAACGTGAACAAAATCGAAAACGTGAACACCCTCGGTAAAAATTAGTTCACGTTTCTGTGAGATCACTGTATATGTATATATATACATATATATATATATATATTACTTATGACATAATATGTACTACATATATTACATACATGCACACCTATTTAACGTACGTACTAACTGTTTAATAATTTTAATGACCGCCTTGGACTATTAATAATGCCCGCAACGGAAAATAGTCGCTCCACAGGGCCTAAAGATGCAAGCGGTGTGTTGCAAAACAGTGCTATTCCTTTAATGTAGGATATTTGGACCATATATTGGAAGTATTATCAGCATCATTCAAATATTGATGCACCATATTCGAAATAATTGATTCTAATTCGAGCTAATTGAATATCTAATTGCTTTAGCAGAATTTAATTAGATTTCTAATTGTAAAGGTAAACCAATTTTTTTTGCTAATGGCAACTAATTGCAATTAGTTTTACCATTGGAATAAAAATTTCAACCATCTAATGGGAATTAGTTGAACTAATTATAATTGTTTGATGATTTAGAGAATATAAACCAATTGCATCAATTGCTAATTCTAATTGAAATTTAACATGTATGGATTATTATATAAAATTATTTTGTTTTTTGTTTTTCAAAATAAGTTCGTTTAATTTTATATTTGATTCATTAGTTTGACAGGAGAAATGTAATTTATACCCGTTTTCTTGACTTTTCGATATATTTACTCACAAATTTTACCATATATATTTTCATCGCTAGATATTTTAAATCTAAAAGCAAATCGCATTAAATTGATAGGAGATAATGATGCATCTAGGGTAAATAATATATCATTATATTGTTGGCATCCCTTTAGTTTGTAGAAAATATTTCAATCTTAAATTTGACATATTTTTTTTAGCATGTGACAACAGATGCCGGCTTTAAATTTAAAATCTAAAAATAGCTGCACTTCCTCTTCAAATTTAAAAACAAAAATAATTTTAGTCTCTTGGTTTATAAGTAAATCTTATATTGATTGAAAACTAATTTATTTATAGAAAAACAAAAACAAACAAACTTTTTAGGGGTTGTTTTAATTTTAAATAATATTTTTCAAATTTAGTTTTCCATTTCCTTAAAATTTATATAAAAGCTGAAGTTAGATTCATATCTTTATTTAGTTTTAAAGAAACCTTTGCTATTTAATTTGAAAATTTTGTTAATCATGACTACTTCATTCAGCCGTTCATTTTCAACATCGAATAAAACTCATGCACGTTATTCTGGGTAAAATTTCAAAACGATTATTAATACAAACATTTGTTTAAAAAAAAATTTTATTTATTTTTGATTTGGTGTCTTAACTCTTACTAATTTTAACATTTTAT
Organism: Trichopoda pennipes; assembly: GCA_030448955.1. Lineage (NCBI taxonomy): Eukaryota > Metazoa > Arthropoda > Insecta > Diptera > Tachinidae > Trichopoda > Trichopoda pennipes. The sequence continues at coordinate 1,151,280 of JASKUP010000006.1, read as the reverse complement.
TTGTTATATCAATAGTGCTATTCAACATTTTAATTGTTTGTAAAAAATTATATTTTTTTATTTTCTTTTACTTTATTATAGCGCAACAACCAATTCTGCCCTTTCCAGACCAAAACAAAATTATATTTCGGATATTAACTCGCCTCTGATCCAGGTAAGATTTCTATATTTATTCTTGTTCTAAATCAAAATTAAGTATATAAATCAAAAAAATACTTGTGATTTACATATAAAAAATTTTTGGGAAAGAAATTTCGTATGAAACATTTTTCGTTAATTGGGGTGTTTCGCAAATTGACATGATTTCAAAACAATAGAGTGATCTTCAAGAATGAAAAACTTCTGTAAATCGAGTGCTGAAAATCCTAAATTCTGTTTCGCAATTCCAACATTTTTGTTAGAAATAAGTAAAAAATTAAAAACGAGTAAAATCGAACACCAGTATTAAAATCGATGTCCGTAAATTGTTTGTTACTTGTTCTTTTATGACAAATGTTATCTGCGGATTGTCTTCAAGGTTATTTTCGGTGAAATACTATTTGGAATTCAGTAAGATTATAAGTTTTTCATTTACATAAAGCAAATGAAACGTTAATTGATTAATCAAAATGTCAATTGTCACAAATTCTAACTGATCAATAAATACTCCAAAGCAACAGATTATCGAAAATTTTAAAACAAAATAAGGCAAAAAATTTAGATGAAAAAATTTATTGTAATACGAAGAGAAAAGTTCGGCAATTATGAATGAAAAATTATATATTGCAAATGTCCACCACGACCACCCTGAAAGAAGTCGATTCTTTCATCAAAGCTTTTAATCACTTTTTGGAAAAATGGCGGTTCTATTTCGCTAATTACATCACGGCTTTTGAGTTTTAATGTTGAAATTGATTCGACTGCCTCCGTATATATTCTATTCTGAACATAGCACCACAAAAAATAATCCAGTGGTGTTAAATGACATGATCTGGCTGGCCACTTAACTGCTGATTGTCGTGAAATTATGCGATCTGGAAATTTAGTTTGCAATAAGTTTATCGTTTCACTGGCTGTGTGGCATGTGGCACCGTTCTGTTGAAACCGCATGTCAGTGATATCCACGTCGTCAATAATAGGCCAAAATTAAGTTGTTAGCATGTCGCGACAGCATGATCCATTGACCGTTACCGGATCTCCAACCTCATCTTTGAAAAAACGGTCCAACCACGCCTCCAGACTTCATAGCGCTCGATAAAGTAACACGTTGAGCATGCAAAGGCTTCTTAATAGTCGCTCTAGGAATTTGGAAACTAAGTTTATAATTATGAGTTTAGAGATAAATAGATTCTTATTTTTGTGCAATCAAATAAAAGGCGGGTGGATTAAAAGAGTGGGTATAATGCAATTTTACCCTTGTTGAAAACAATTCAATGCTAATAAAATTGACAAATAGAGATTACTGAAGAGCATTACAAGAGTTTAACTGGGTCTTAGTACCCTCAAGGCGTTTTTAAAATATAACCTAAGGAAGATTAGAGCGATCTAGAAAATGTATTACTTTCTACTAATATATTTACAAACATTCGCATATAAAAACGAACTTAGACCTAACTAAAAATTTTGAATTTTACATTTCTATTTTCTTGTGTTAAAAAAACAGCTTTTATATTTTATTGTAGAAAATATAACTAATTGTTTATTAAATTTTTTTCTTATTTTATTTCTTCCGTAGGAAGATGGTGACAATAAAGTATTGAAATTGCGTTTCGATGTCAGTCAATATGCGCCCGAAGAAATAGTTGTAAAGACTGTTGACCAAAAATTACTGGTGAGTATTTGAAATGTGAATAACTATAAGACTTTTATAGTTTTTTTGATATATGTATATATTTTGAAGTTAAAAAAATTATATATTCTCAAAGAAAATATTAAAACTACGAGGGCAATTCAAAAAGTCTGTACAAAACAATCAACAAGGCAGTGAAAAATTTCCAGTTGCCTAAGACGACTGGAAAAGTTTTAATTTTAAGAAGTATTAATTTTTGATAATTTTCAAAAGTTAAAAAAGTTAATGTTGTACTCCAATCGAAAATTATTTACAGAATTTTATTGCATTTGGCTGAAAGTTTATGCAGAACGCTTAGCGAAATAACTGATTAAACGCAAGCCAATTTAGAGTATAAATGGAATTGATATTTGTGAACTGAAAAAAGAGTTTAAAAGCGGTATATCCCAGTAAGGAGTCAAGCACAAAACCAATAAACGCTTTAACGTCGTCATTCTGGTTAATTTTTTAATGATACGTAATGGCATGAAAACTGGATTGAATATTTGTCATCGGGAATCCATGGAATTTTACTTAAATCGATTAAAAAGGCTTTGGTCATGGGCTTAAGCAATACTAATTGGGCCAACTAGGTGAAAATGCCAAGCAACAAGCACGTTTATAGCATGCAAATGTTAAAACTATTGAAATTCTGATTATTGTCTTGTCCAGATTTAGCTTCCCTATTTTAATAAACACTCGTAGGAAAAAATTTAATCTCAAGAGAAGTAGGTCATTCCTCCAGAAAAAGACTTATTTACGGAACTTACAAAATTATCCATTGATTAAACCTTAAAAACTGTCTCTTCCCGTTTTAAAAACCCTCGTATAAAAAAAAATTATTTTATATTTTGTTGAAATTTTGCCTTTTTAACTTTTTAATGTTTGCAATTTTAATTTTAAAATAAATAGCTGACGCATTTGTTCATCGTTGAGTTCGTCTATTTGTTAGATTTAATTATTTTTCATGTCATCGCATATTTGTATAATTTATTTGTGATTTTTGGCGAAAAGATTTGTAGAATATTCGTGAAGTTTTTGCCTCAATCGTTTTTTGTTTTTTTTTTTTTTTGCAAATTGAAAGAAAATCGTAATGATGTCAAGATTGTTCATGTTGCCAAATCTGAGTTTAATTAAAAAATATAAATATCGACATAAATCTTTCGAATAAGTACTTAATATTTTTTAAAAAGCAAATCTTTCAACACCTCCACAAAAAATATTAAGTTCGATAATTTTCTATAAATGAAAAATATTATAAACTTGTTTTCAGCAAATTTTGCCAGAAATCACAAATAACACAAAAGCATTTTTAATTGCTAATAAAAAAATGTTAATAAAAAAGTTTTTGAAATAATTAAATTTTGAATTTTATTTCAGGTTCATGCCAAACATGAAGAGAAATCCGACACAAAGAGTGTCTACAGGGAATACAATCGTGAATTCTTGTTGCCTAAGGGTGTTAACCCAGAATCGATCCGTTCATCTCTCAGCAAGGATGGTGTTCTTACTGTAGATGCTCCTTTGCCGGCTCTTACTGCTGGCGAAACCATGATTCCTATTACTCACAAGTAAATATTGCAACAACTCTCCCACATACTGCAGTTAATTAACTTTATTTACAACGAGTGTGCTATTTAAAATTATTAAAACAACAGCAACTACAACCACCAACAAAAAACTGAAGCAACTACTTTTATTAACTTTATCTGGATAATTATTTCAAAATAGAATGACTGAAAAAGTTAAACTAATTATTTTAATGTAATTTAATTATAAATGCTGCTATTTAAAACCTTTTTTTTTATTATAATTTAACATGATTGTTTTATTTTTATTTATTGGGCAATTATAATTTTTAAATAATTTTTTTAAATGAGTGTATTTTTAACTTGTTTGTATACAATCAGCTTTTTAACAAATATATTCAGAAATTGAGACAAGAAACCAACAAATAATAATAAAATTTGATACTCAATACCAAAAAATATATATATTTTTTCTATTTTATGCCTTTTTTCCAACCATAACAAACAACTACAGAAATGAATGAGATTGGCATTATTTAAAATTTCCCAACGCAATTGGCAGCTGCCATATTTAACAACTCTTATAATAAATTGCATTGCATTGTATTATACCACAACTAGGAAATTAGGTTATGAGGGGGAGGAAAGAGGGAGTAGTGTTCGTGGACATTCGATTTGAATTTGACTACAATGAAAGTGACAGGAAAGATCTCTGGAGGAAGTTTTTTCCACATATCAATTTTGCTAAAAAACGATTTCTCCCTGTAATGCGTAATGCGATTAACTGGCCAATCGACTACAAATGAATGCGCTCTCAACGAAAATTGAGTCAAACGCAAAAACGCGCGGGTTTCAGGAAGAAGTTCCCTAATTTCGTTAGAGCACTTACCATTGTAGTACCGATAAAACAGTGAAATACAGCCTACATTGCGTCGGTGCTCTAGAGAATCAATAATTTGGATACCCTACCGTCCCCAATAAGTCTCTTGGCCCTCTCCTGTACGCGGTGGAGCAACTCCAAAATAGAATTTGGGGCGCCGGCCCATGCATGGGAGTTGTATTCCATCTTTGGACGGATATAGGTGGTATAATAGTATTAGATTAGTATAGATCGGATGGATTGTATCTCTTACACTTGAAAGTGGCTCGGTTTTTTTAGAAACCTAAGAAACATGTTTAGTCAATCGAACATCACACTGAATTTTCATGTCAAGAACATAGAGAGCTTTCGATTTCGTAATACCCCCATCACACATAGTAACAGGTGCAGCACCATTTCTAAACACAGATCTATGCATAAGCATGCAACAATGAGTTTTACGAGCATTAAAATCGACTCTTTTCGCTCGAGCCCATTCGGAAATCTTTGTGAAATCGTGATTAAGCGTATCATTCATGTTCCGCCTTTTGGAAATCACCTCCAACTGGTTCGGTCTATTACTAAATGAATACGAATGACAAATGGCGCTGTCATTTGCCAAAAACTAAATAGGGTTGAAAGTTCGACAAATAAGGTCATTAAGAAAAATAAGAAATAGAGTAGGAGAGAGAACGGAGCCTTGCGATACTCCTGAATTAATCTTGAACTCATCGGATGAAATCCCATCTATAACAACTCTTACAGTGCGATTCCTCAGAAAATTCGTTATAAATCCGTAGAAATTATCACCGACACCAAAAGCAGCAAGTTTTAACAGCAGCGCATCATGCCACACTCTATCAAACGCCTTGGAAATAACTAAAGCTACCACCTTACTTTCTCCGAAATTATGTATAGAATTGCACCACTTTTCCTACAGGAAAGCTAGCAAATCGCCCGTAGAGCGCCCCCTACGGAAACCATACAATCGGTCGCTAAGTTAGCCGTTGGACCTCACAAGATGAAAATTAATCATGGTTTTAATCACCTTAGAAAGTGCAGAACAAATTTCAATTGGGCGGTAATTTTCAGGGTTGTAAGTCTCACCCTTTTTGGGGATTGGCGTTATATTAGCGACCTTCTAATTCAGCGGCATGACACAACATGCTGAAAAGGGTTGCTAATGGACGTGCTAGCGTCGAAGAGCACTGTTTCAAGACCAGTGCTGGTATCACATGCGGCACAGGAGATTTGTTGACGTTGAGATCTGCTAAAATCTTTTTGTTCGCTCGAGCTCGAAATAATATCTTCGGCATAGTAACGGGTACTTTGTCGAGCTTGGGTGGTGATTGACTATTTTCCGGCAAATAAAAATTATTTGCAAATATACCAGGCAAAAAGGTTAGCTGAAAAAGTAGTAATAAAGCAAAGTGAAATAAAGTCCATTCCATCTACTCTCTCTGGAAGCGAAGTTGTTAAATTTTTAACCCAGATAGTAACACATCCACAATGAGCAACTGCCTGTTGCCGGCATTGTTCATGGGCTTTATTTACTTATTTATTAAAACTGATTTTACTTTGTTTTTTATTAATAAGGCAGTCATTATAAACGAACCACTTTACAGAAATATGATTTACAATTTTTGTGACCGTCCAGCAAGAATCCAGTCGACAAAATGATAATAAACCAAGACTTTGCTAAATGCCATGAAAATATGTTATGAAAATATTACTAGTAATGCTATGCTTGTTGCAAGAGGTATTTCGAATGTAGCAACATTCTTGGAATAAGAGTTCTAACCCTAGAAAAAAGAAAATATCCAGATAACCAAGTATACAATTCTGGAGTAGTGAATGTGGGTGAAAAGATTAATTCTTTTTTGATAAATTCAATGGCAGATCAATCTATTATTGAATATGCCAAACCGCATTATGTTCCTATAATCGTAAAGCTTCGGGCTTAGGATCAGAATATACTCATCCAAGTCTAGTATTTTACAATTTTGGACTGATAATTCAATCAATGAACTAATAAGCAGATCAATAGGATTGGGAAAGGAAATATCACTTAATTATTTCATAAATTCAAGTGAAGAATCATATTTACGACAAAATGAAAATTATAATAATCTTCTCCCCGAAATGGTGTTACTAGTTTTCATACTCATCCACAAGTTCATATTGGAATATAGGCAACCCTATAAATAAGTCCTGGAAGTGTTGATACTAGTTTTTAACGTGAATGTACTTTTTGTTATGGTATTTCTTCTGCTTTTAGAAAACATTCTTAAAAAAACTGGCCCATGGAAGTAAATTTTGTCGAATCATCAGCTCCTGGATATAATAGAGATGATAATGGATGTAATAAAGATGCTAAAAGTGGATATTTAAAAAATAAGTTTAAGAGATTTAATTGAAAAACAATTTAAAATTATTAATGATAATCAAAGAAAACGACAAAAATAATTAATAAACATATTTTATATATTTTATTTTATATACTTATTAAATAAATGGTATCGATAACAATAGGATTTGGTTTTATATATTAATCTTTTAGAAAATTTGCAGGTCGTCAATTAAATTTATACATTTTAGATCTAAAAGTTTTATTTTTTGAAAAAAATGTCATTATTACTTAAAATAGTGGTGTTCTACTTATTACGGAGTCACCTAGATACTTTACTTTTGCATTACATGTGTCACCACCAAAAATACATTTTTAAGTTTCTGATGCTAAAGGTTCCGTTCATGCCCCACAGCTATTCTTTTATCTCACATTCCATTAATGGTAAATTACAATATCAGTTAAAGTTACATATCTAAAGTTGTCCAAATTACCACAATAAAGAATCACAGCATCAAAAAAGAGTTTTACAAACATTAGGTGTGGATAATATAAAAATTGATTTTTTTGAAATTTTCTTATCCAAAAGTTATTGCTATTCTCATTACTATCGAATTGATTATCTATTAGTCTTTCCGGTGCTAATGAAGTATCTTCAATATTCATATACATAGTAATTAATAATGCAAGTAGTAAAGTAGTAAAGTAAGAACATTAAAATGATATACAATTAAAGAATTTATACTTAAAAGTTAGTTTTTAAATATTAATTAAAGCAAAACAATCTATCTTAAAAGTTTTAATTATGTTAAATAATATAAAATATGGCAGCATTATTTTGATATATAATATAAAATAAAGTAATAGTTTAATTCTAAAGATTTACAATACTATTAGCAATTAAATTACCACAATAAAATAATAACAAGAGTTATATATTACATATTATTGTTTAATATACATTATATTATATATATATATATATATATATATATATATATATATATATATATATATATATATAATAATATTATATATATTATTGTTTAATAAACATTAAACAATAATATGTAATATTATAACTCTGGAGGATTGATTGTTTGGTAAACACCGTGAAATATTCGCCTTTTTCGAGTACTTCCTGAAATCCTCGGATAAGCAACGACTTAAGCTGATTTTCTCTGCTTTTATCCCCTTCAATATGCAAATTGTAACCTGAATTGTAACGTTTTATACATATCCTGTTTTTCTAAAAAGAGTACAATTTTAAACCAAATCCTTTAGCAATATATATATTCTTTATTTAATAAGTATATGAAATAAAATATTATTTAGTCGCAACGATACAAAATGCGTTATTTTTAAAGAGTGTTCTTACTCACCCTCATTCTGTTTGGCGACGGCAATACAAGACGACATCGTTTTTTATCGTTTGTTGTAAATCCGTATTCTCGGTGGCAATATTGCCATTTATCGATGACTGGCAATACAAGTTTGGTATTCTGATGTTGTCTTAAATTGCCGTTGATATTTTTTTTTAAGAGAAGTAGCACTTCAGGCAACAATGCCCATTTAGTCAAGTACTGTGCTACATTCTTTAGGAAAAGGGATAGAGAAGAGATGAAACAGGTGGTGAAAGTAGAGGGATATTCGGAAATTAACTGCCGTATAAGACAGCACAGCGATCAGTGACTATGCTTTCATCGCTGAGCAGCCCCACCGACAGTCAATTTTTATTTTTGTAGGGAATCGAACCAACCACCCCCATACTGACAAGCTAGTACACTACTTACTAGCCTACAGGGGCACCTCAGTGCCCCTCTGTGTATTGTCCTCTGTGATTTTGGTGTCGTGCTGTTATAAACAAAAATTTAAAAAGATTGAAAAAATTAAAAGTACAAAATAAAATATAAAAAAGTACAAATAATTTAAAAAAATTAAAATTAAAAATGCCAACCAATTTGATCCATCACTTGCTAGGGGATTTCGAAGCGGCAGGTTTCCTACTAATTTTAAGGAACAATGAAAGTGTTGCGACTGCTCTAAACGCCCTTGGCCCACCAAATAGAACCAGTGATGGATGGCAAAAGCTATAATAAGTAGTTCTTTGAAAATGCATGTTTCACAAAATTCTCCTTTCAGATTTGGCGTAAAGTAAAAAAAAGATGGTAAAAAAAATGGAATGCAAAACTACTTTCACTGAGCGCCTTGGAAGACTCTGTGGCAAATCTGCTAAACATTTTGATTTTAATTTATTTTGATTTTTAATTTATTTTAGATTCAATTTAATACAGATTTTTTTAATAAATAAGTATTTATTACAGAAGAAAAAAAGGTCGAATATAAATAATAAAAAAAATTACAGATTTTATTTTTTTCACACAATTCCACACAGAAAATATATTCTTCACAACAATTTTATCAAAAATAGTACACAAATGAATCAGCTGACTCAAATATTAGATATGTGTGTTATATTCTTTTTTAAATGATCGATAAACTGGCAACGTCGTCATAAGACTGTTAGGGAATACCAAATTAGCATTGATGCTGTGTTAAAGGTGATTGTTACATTTTTTATATCGACTTTAATATAAATTAAATATTTTTTTAGTTTGCTCAAAAAAATCATTTTATCTCAGTTAAGTGAAATCAGGAAGACATCAAACAAGTTAAAACTAACATCCGCATCACAGCTGATAAAAATGATATTTTACAGGCTTCATATATTATAGCCTGTTTCCACGACAGTTTGAATCTCGTGCTTCGCTCTCTGAAGCAAGTTTGTGAATCATGCTGTTTACACGACTCATTTATCTGCTTCGATTTGGCAGTTGTTATTAAACAGAAAAACATAAGTTGAAAAACCAACAACAGTTGAAAAACAAAAACAACAGTTAAAAAACAGCAGAAGATATCCTTCTTGCCGCGATAGCATTGAGTATAATTTTTTTTCCTATCCATTTTTTTTTTTAATTTTATAAAATTAAAATTAATTAACACACCCACAAAACAATTATATTTTTTAAGTTTTCACTTTTAACTTTGTTTTGTTTGTAAATTTTCTTTGTTTACAAAAACGTTTAATTTTGATAACTAGTGCAGATAAACTTACGATAAAAATTAGAGAAGAGAGGATTTTTACTTGCTTCGCAACTAGCTTCAATATGAATCTACCAGCTTCGCTCTCAAAATTTTGTATGGCGAAGCAGGTTGATTCGCTTATGATTGGGGTGTGAAGCAAGAATAGAGAGCGAAGCAGGTGCCGTGGAAACAAGGCATTAGGCGACATAAAGCAGTGCTGGTTAAATTTAGAAATTATTCTATGCGTGATAAATTGATGAAATGCTATTTTCAAGAAAGAGGTCTTAAGCTTAATGATTTCATGGATGGAGATATAAGCAGTCGTGTATATTTAAATGATAATTTATCACCGTTGGCTTCATGAATAGATCCATGCCTATGTGTAGCATTAAAATGCTTGATAGTGTTGTTAAGTTGCTTAATTTTCAGCAGTGTTATCAGTTTTTTGGTCGAGATACCTGAGATGACTGTTTTTTCGTAAGATATCGAGCTTAACGTGTTTTTTTTTGTTTTTTATTATTATGCTAAACTTATTAATATTTCATGTTTATATATTAATATTTCATCTTTTTTTTCTACAATTAGTTTCGGTAATCTTTTTTGTTTTTTAAATTATAAATTTTTTTGCTAATTTTGAATCAATCCTTAACTTTAATATGTTTTTTCCATTCAGCAGTTTATTGGGATATATGTCTTTTACTTTGATAAATCATATTATTTTGTCACAAACTTTGTATATATATATATATATATATATATATATATATATATATTTTTTTTTTTTAAACAAATTTTGCTTACACTTTTATATTATTATGTTAATTTTTTCAGCAATTGAATGGTTCCCCTCTATGGTTTATATTTTTTATTATGATGTACCATAATGAAAATTTGGGTCCTACAGCTGGAGATAATTCTATACTTACATCTTTTCTACCTATAGATAGGGAAACCCTAAATGTTGCTCATGTAAATGTTCAAAGTATAAATCCTTCTAATAGATCGGTTAAGCTCGAAGAGTTAAAAAATTTTGTTGTTGGGTCTGGTGTTGATGTTGTTGGACTTTCAGAAACCTGGCTTAAACCAACTACTCTTTCTCAAACTTTGTCTATTTCTGGGTATGAAATTGTAAGAAATGATAGGATTTCACATAGAGGAGGTGGTGTTTGTATGTATGTCTCGAAAGATTTATAGTACAAGACTGTTTTTAATAGCACGGCATATGGTGAGTGTGAGTCTTTGTTTATTGAGGTTTTGGGTGTAAATAACACTTCTGTTCTTGTTGGAATTGTCTACTTGCCGTATGGTGATATTGGTTTATTTGAAAATTTACATAGTGTCTTATTTGTGCGATATTCAAATATTATAGTTGCTGGGGATTTCAATTGTAATCTTTTCCATGACTTCAGATCAGGTAACTTACGATCACTATGTTTGCGCAATAGTTTGTCTGTGGTTCATAATTGTTTGCCAACTTTTTTTGATGTAGTTCATAATACTACCTCACTTATTGATTTTTTTTCTAGTAAGTAATTCTAGCTTGGTTTCCAAAAGAGGTCAATTTTAATGTTCTTTTACTTCTTCGCATCATAGCTTCATCTATTTAAGTTATAAAATTAAGCTTATTTCTAAATGTGATGTTGTTGAGTATAAGAACTATAATAAAATTGATTATGATGCTTTTATCCAACATGTTTCTGAGTTTGATAGTTCTAATATATTTGGGACAAGTGATGTTGACGTACAATTATCAGCTCTTAACTTACTTATTGCTAGCCTTCATGATAAAGTTCCGGTGTCTAAAATTTATATGAAAAATGATAACTTAGCTTGGATGAAGTCCAAAAAAATTGTGTATGCAAGGTCATTAAGGGATTTGGCTTTTAAAGCTTACAAAGAGGATGCTACTAGTGGGAATTGGAAAATATTTTGCAAATATAGAAATAAGGCTAAAGGCGTAATAAGAAAGGAGAAATAAAATTTTGGTATGCGTTATTTTAACACGTCTGATAGTAAGCGAATTTGGAGAAATCTTAAAATTTTAGGCTGTTGTGGTAAAGAAGATAGCTCATTGAAAGAAATTAATGTTGATTCTTTGAATAATGTGTTACTAAGTAATTTTACACCTAGTAATATTGAAGATTTTAATTTTCAAGATTTTGTAAATGAGTTGCATTCTTTTTCATTTAGTTTTATTACCGAGGCTGAGTTGTTTTGTGCTCTAAATAAGATTACATCTAATGCTGTTGGATATGGCCAAATTCCTGTTAAATTTATTAAACTTATTTATCCCTTAATATATGATATTTTGTTGCATATAATTAATACTGTATTAATGGTTTCTTATTTTCCTAAATCTTGGAAAGTTGCACGGGTTGTTCCTATTCCAAAAATTGGTAATTTTGATCTTAAAAATTTAAGACCTATAAGTATACTGCCTGCTTTGTCAAAAATTGTTGAGCATATAATAAAGGACCAAATCTTAATTTATTTGAATCGCCGAAATCTTTTACACCCTAACCAATTTGCATTTCGAAGACAACATAATACAACTACCTTATTGCTATCTTTGACTGATTCAGTAAGAAAGCACTTGAATTAGAGTAAAACTACTGTTATGGTTTCCTTAGATCTTAGTAAAGCCTTTGATCGTATTGATCATTACAAATTGATATGTAAGTTAAGAGATAATTATTCTTTCTCTGCTTCTGCGTGTAAACTGATGCTTTCATATGTAACAGAACGAGTGCAATATATTTCATTGAATGGAAGAACTTCGAGTAGGGGTCCTGTGACTTCTAGCGTTCCACAAGGTTTTGTACTGGGACCCCTTCTTTTTATAGTTTTTTTTAATGAATGTATTGATATTATGTGCACAAGTTTTTGTCAGCCATTTGTTTTTGCTGATGATATACTATTATTGTTTATTAATTGCAATCTTAGTAATACATTTGAAGCTTCTATAAACTCACATTTATTTATAATTTCTAGTTGGATGACAAGTAATAATTTGCTAATTAACTCCTCAAAAACTAAAGCTGTCCAATTTTTCCATAGCAATAATTTACGGCCACATCCGAGTATTCATATAAATGGTGAGAGTATACAATATGTTGATTACTTGAAATGTCTGGGTATTTACTTATACCAGCGTCTTACTTTTGAGAGACAAGCAAATCATCTTTCAAGCAGATTGTGTTTTACTTTGAGAAGACTGTATTCTCTTCAGTCTTATATGCCTCGGAATACAAGATACTGTGCAGCGTATGCATTGCTTATGTCGAGTTTTACTTATAGTATAGAGGTTTTTACGGGTTCACCTAGTTTTGTTTTAGAGAGGCTTGAGTGTCTTTTCAATAAGGTTTTAAGATTTGTCTATAGCCTTAGGGTACATGATCATGTTAGTCATTTTGTTGTGGAATTTTTGGGTAGCTCTTTTAGGTCTTATATTATATTACGTACTTTGCTTTGTTTCTTTAAAGTTGGTAAAAGTGGTTTGCCTAATATTTTGTGGCAGAATTTTAACTTTCTTCGTTCAACTCGCTCTCTTCAAATTGAAATTCCTCTTATTAATTATAGAATCTTTGATTCCTCATTCATTGTAAGAGTTGCAAGAAGTTGGAATCAATTACCTATTGAACTGAGAACTTTTGCCTCATCACTTAATGTTTTTAAAGTAAAGTTGTTGAATTATTTAAATCTCTATCAGGACATGCAAATTTAAATTTCTAAAATATGTGCAGTTTGTTGGTTGGGGAATCATTTAATTAATTAAATTAATTTAATTGATTAATTAATTATTTAATTAATTAATTATTTAATTATTTATTTGTTTAATTGTTTCGTTGTTTAATTGTTATTTTTAAATTTTACTTAAGCAATTTGTACAGCATAGCTAATGAATATATTTTAATCTATGTAATATATATTTGGCCTTGTGGGCTTTGTATTGTAATAAATTGATCTTCAAATAAAAAAAAAAATTTAATTAGATATTGACTTTTTCCTGTTATTTCCGGTTACATTTAAGGAATATGAATTTTTGGAATTGAAATGATTTTTTTTATTTTAAATTTTATTCATTATTTTATTTTTAACCACTCATTCTATGATCACGAGACTGTGTGCCGGTTCTTATCATTAAAATATAACGTTTTTCAGTAGAAGAACAACAAATTTAACTGACAAATTATTTTGAAAAGAGTGGGAAAAACAACAAATTGTTATGGTGGGTATATATAAGAAGCACTTTGTAATTGTCTACTTGATTTTGAATGAAAACTTTTAATCTTGATTGGTTCTTATTTTTAAAATTAAAACTTATAGAACGAATGTTCAAATTAATTAACTAATAAAAACAAAACATAAAAGATCAAAAAGAGAAGGTTCAAACTATCAAAAAGAAAACTTTAGTCCTAAAAACTATACATAATACATACAACTATACATAATACATACATACAGTGCAAAGTACTGACTACTTAAGATTAGTGGGATAACCTGGAAACATCGGAACGTAGCAACAGTAACTCAAAAGAAAAAACTTTTCCATGTTAAAGATTATAAAACTCCAAACGCTACTTGGTATAAACACAAAATATTTATAACGTGCATACATAGTCCTTTGTGCCGGTACAGTGTAGTGTGAGTTGATTGTTGTGATTGTCAGTGCAATTATTAATTAAATTGTTTATGAGGCATCATATGTCACTCTGAATAATTCACACTAGTGGTGATCGCTGACACTGTACTTGCTGCAAACCAATCGAATATACAGGGTGTTGTATTTCAAGTGTTGATGTACACAGGCAAACATTCATACCGCTGGCTTAACAAATAAAGGTTCTAAGTCCACATTTTTCAGAAATTGAGATTTTAATGCAGCAATGTGCAATAAGTAAAAATACATTGATTATAAAAAAAATTACAGTTATCTCATTTGTTGTTGTTTTGTAGTGATGAGCAAAAGCGCCAAGTCCAATTTATCACAAGAAAAAGCTCCAAGTCCCTATAAAAAGCACAGTTTAACCATTTCTGTCAAATTGTTCCAACACATGTATTAAAAAATCGAATAACTGTTTTATAATAAATATGTTAATTATTATCAATGAGTAATTATTGTAGTGATAGTATAATTTAACATTGTTAATTTTCTTTTTTAGTAATTAATTTTAAGCACTAGGTCTTATTTAATAAAAAATTTTTAAAAAAACTTTATTTTTTATTATTTTTTCGATATTTCGCCACACCGTTGGTTGGCATCATCAGGATGATGACGATGTTTTTCCTGATGATGCCAACCAACGGTGTGGCGAAATATCGAAAAAATAATAAAAAATAAAGTTTTTTAAAAATTTTTTATTAAATAAGACCTAGTGCTTAAAATTAATTACTAAAAAATATTAAAAAAGGCCAAAAAATTATAACTATTATATTGTTAATTTTCTTAATTGTTAAAATTATTTCAATTTATGTTACTGTTTTTATAAGAATTTTTGGGAAAATAAATGAATTGAATATACAATATTGGGGTAAAATTCACTGATGAGCTACTTGAGCAATAGCGAAATTGCAATATGAATATGCTCTCCCCCGCAGTAATACATTTCAAATATTTGTATTTGAATAAATGTTTTATGAGAATATCATGAGATATTTATTTGGAGTAATCAAGCACGAAATAAAATTGCTTAAATTGAAAATGATTCCAATAAATTATAAATTGCTTATTATTTTTTATAAAAAAATCTTAACTTAATAAGGCTATATAATTTATA
Source organism: Trichopoda pennipes (assembly GCA_030448955.1). Taxonomy (NCBI): domain Eukaryota; kingdom Metazoa; phylum Arthropoda; class Insecta; order Diptera; family Tachinidae; genus Trichopoda; species Trichopoda pennipes. Next base: position 1,135,877 of record JASKUP010000006.1, on the reverse strand, counting down.
GTGCTTAAGGTAAATATATTAAAATATATTTAAATTTTCCAAAAATATTGTTAAATTATTATTTTATCAGACGCTAACCATGGAATTTACTGGAAACAGTAACTTTGGAAATCAATCAATTGAAAGCCATTGTGGATTTGAGTTAGACGACGGAATCATAGGTCTGGTTCCATATGGTTTTCACAGTGACTCCGATGCTTCATACGAGTTACCAACTAAAAGTAAAAGTCGCAAAAAAAAGAGTCCAAGCTGAAAATTCAGCTTGGTTTTCGGCCAAAAATAGAATTTGTAGAGAAAAGAGTAAACCTTATTTTGGAAAAGTAAAGGACGGGAATGTTTGGAATTATGAAAAGATGAAAGAATTAAGAAATATGAAGGATAGATGCAGATGTAAAATTCGATGTCATGAAATTTGCGGAGATAAATGACGATGACAGAGAAAATGTTTTTAAAGAATTATGGAAAATGAGTTGGGAAGAAAAAAAGTTAAAATTTTGATTGAATTAGCTCTAGTTAATAGACCGCGAAATAGAAAAGTATTAAACGAATTCGAAAGAAGTCTAACTTTTAAATATTATCTCAAGTTACAAAACAAAAAAATGCGAGTGTGCAGAAAGTTTTTCTTGGACACGTTGGACATGGGTCCAAAGGCTGTGCTTAGTTGGTCGAAGAAGTATTGAATTTCAGAAACAGTTTTTAAAAAAAATTATTCAAAAGAAGAGGTACTGAAAGGCAATGCCTTTACTCATTTAAGTATGCCCTTCCATCAATGAAATCGCATTACTGTCGTGCAGATACGCAAAAAAAATATATGTTACCAGAATGGCGCACAAAAAGGGAACTATGACTTTTAAATAAACGATTGGTGCGAAAAAAAGAACATGCAGTCACTCTCAGTAGCAGCATTTTACAAAACACTTGATGATAAAAGATTGGCCCTGTTTATGCCAAAAAAAGATCAATGTGAATTATGTGCTCGTTATTCATTCGGTAACATCCCTTGTGGAGGGAGGCTAGAATGGAAAAGAGTAAAGACAAAAACAAGGAAACATATGTTTTCACATGTTAGCTGTCTACATTAGCGCACAAAGCTGCAGCTGCACAATTTAGTTTTTTACAATCATAAAAATCAAAAAGGTTACTGTTTTTTGTGGAATGAAGCCGAAGGTGGACTACATGCTGAAGAATTTGCAAAAAAGGATTCTCAGTAAAAATAATAGTCTCGTGAAAATATTTTGTAGTGACGGTTGCACTTATCAAAACCGCAATTGTGTGATGAGTAATGCCTTGCTATGTTGTTACTTTAGTAACAATTCAGCAAAAAATATTGGAAATTGGTTATACTCAAAGGGAAGCTGATCTTTATTTTTTTACATATTATTAGCTTTTTGAACAAAAAGAATAAAAAAATCAAAAAAGTGCAATATTTTTATTGTAGTAAAAAAGAAATACAATGAAAGACAAGCTCTACAAAAAAGACCTAAGTCCATAAAAAAATACAAACAAAGCAATTGAAAAAGTTCTTAAGTCCAAAAAGTCGTTTATCTGGGCAAACACTTATTTTTCATTTTGCGTCTACTCACATAGAAAACAAATAAAAATACAAAAAAAACGCGTTTACAGAATTCGAAAATGTTTACGCAAAAAAAGTTTGGTTGTTTTTTGTCTCTCTAGTAAAATTTTAAAATATGGACTTAGAGCCTTTGCATATTAAGCCACCGATATGTAACTAAAGCTCGGAATGTTCACAAGCTATCCAACGTGTATAACGCACAGCTATTTAGTTTCCGCTATTTGCCTCTTTGGGCATTTAGCTGTTTCTCTGACTGATTATTGAGATTGGCCCTTCGGGAGTATCGTGGTGGCTGTAGTTTCGCGGCCCCATAACAGATCTGTTTTTTATGGTGGCCAGGATCATCTCGCCTTTGATAACACCTACCTGGCGAATGATCCTAGATCCAGTAAGCATGCTAGTCATGTGTTCTGGACAGGAGTTGTATAGTCTCCAGCTCTTCAGCAAGGAGTAGTGGTTTGCAGCCCTGCTCTGGAACCGCTAAAATTGCAACTAGGAAAGACCTGTTGCTATAATTAGTAATTAGTAATTAGTATTCGGCTTCCTAGGATGTGAATGACGTTGGTTTTCATTCACAGTGGTTTGACCACCATCTGATTAAGGCCCACGGCCAGGTGCAGATGTAAATCTTATCACGTAATATGTATTACATAGCAAATATGAGTACACATTCCTTAGAACTTTATTTTAGAAAATTATTTATTTTTCCCACAAAAGAAGTTACACGCTTAACTTAAATTATGCTGGCCTAGTGTCTGCAAAATTATTATTTCTTTCAATTTGAATTGGGGCTTTGAACTCTTGTTTATAGCTTCGACAGCGTTTTTAGAAAAAGTGCACACATTAAGTACGAAAAACTATGCTTCTTGCTAAGTAGAGTATTAAGTTAAGTTCAAATGATAATAACCACTAAAGCCGGCATATACACCAGCCTAAAAAGCGGGTCCCTGTGAAGGCTCAATAAATTAATTAATGTAAATTTAAATAAAAATTTTTTATTGTTTTTTTTAACCGATCTTTTTTATTTATCTTTGATAAATATCTTTTTTCTTTTTTAAGGTCTTTTTTATATATTTTTTTTCTTCACGATATTTCGCTTTCCTTTGGAAAGCTTCTTCAGGAAAAAATTTTTATATTTTTGAAAACAAAAAATTATTAACAAATTGAAAAAAATGTTTCAAAACATTTGACAAAAACATATAAAATATTTTTTCATACATACATACATACAAAAATTTAAATTTTCAAATATTCAAACATACAAAAACAAGGAAACGGAAATAACAAATAACAAATTCTCTTTTATGAAATGACTAGCGTGCCCGTGACTGCTTTGCAAGTCATTTCTTCGACATTTTTTGATCGATTTTGGTTCGCGGTATTGAAAAACAAAGCACGTGAACGTGATACATATAACTGAAAGTGCAAAAAACAGGGATCATTGAAAAGCAACAGGTATGGGGCACTGAAGCCATTTAAAATCAAACGGCAAATCTGGACGAATCGTAGGAATGCGTGTTTTCAACACATCGCCCTTATATTTTTCTTTTAAAATTTTTGCTTCAATCACATTTTTCATGACTTTTTTGACTACTAACATATGTCATTGCATCTGCTAAGTGTGCATACAACGCCATCTACTGGCAATATAGCATTTACAATCATGTTTTTTATGGGTTCTTGAGTTAAGATAGCGTTGTAAAAAAAATGTATGTGAAAATGAATTTTCTTCATAATTTTTTTTTTTGGGAAATTTTCCAAAATTTTCTTCAAAATATTGTATTAAATCAAATTTAATTTAAATAAATAAGGAAAGCTGATAAAAGCTGAAGAAAATTCCAATATTTATGTTACTAAAACTCCAGTCACATATGTCATTGCATCTGCCAAGTGTGCATACAACGCCAATATAGCATTTACAATCATGTTTTTTTATGGGTTCTTGAGTTAAGATAGCGTTGCAAAAAAAATGTATGTGAAAATGAATTTTCTTCATAATTTTTTTTTTTGGGAAATTTTCCAAAATTTTCTTGTGTATTCTTCTTATTTGGCCGGAGACCTGCCCGAATTGGTGCTAATCACCGAAATCGGTCCAGGCATTCTCGAGTTATAAGCGTAGTAACTAACATCACTTTCTTTTATATATAGAGTATAACAAATTATGTGTCTTTTTAATTAAGTACCTATAATTCTGAGCTAAATTGTCTGTGTCTGTCTTGAAATTTATTCTCCTTACATTTGGTACATTAACAATTTCTAACATCTCTAACATATAACGTCTCTTGTAGTTTTTTTCTATATCTAATACTGATGTTTCATCAAACTTTGGATAATGATTATATTTCTTACAATGTGAAGATAAGGATGTCTTCTGTGTTGAAATATTCCTATATTTTTGGTCACACCTGTGACCAGCTAATCTCGTTTTAAGTTTATTTTTTGTTGTCCCAATATAAACTTTGTCACAGTTCACCTGGTCATTTCCTCCACATGGTATCCTGTATACTACATCAGATATTTCCATTTTTCCTATTTTATCCTTCATACTGCTAAATAATTTATTTAATGTGTTTTGTGTGCAATTATATATTTATCTGTGTCATATATTTTACACTTTCTTAATCTTTCTGATATTCCAGGAACATAAGTTAATGATTTATAATTTCTTGGCTCTGTCGTAGAATTTCCTAAACTATGCCTATAACTACCATTTTGTCTAATTAATCTGTTAGTTAATTCTACTGGAAAATCATTGTCATTAAGTATATCTCTTATTGTATCCCTATTCTTCAAATGAAATTCTCTATCACTTATAGTCAATATTCTGTCTATCATATTTTTCGCTGTGTTTATTATCCTTGGATGTTTTGAATAAAAATTAATAATTCTTCCAGAAGATGTTGGTTTCTTATACCAATCAAATACTAACTTATTTTTCTTCCTTATTATCAATATATCTAAATATGGAAGTCTAGATTCTAATTCTCTTTCAATCGTAAATTTAATATCCGGATGGAAACTATTCAATTCTGACAAAATATCATCCACTGCATCTTCTGAAGTTATACAAAATAAATCATCCACATATTTTGTGATTATCTTAGGCTTAATATGCATTTTACTAATACATGAATTTAGTAATTCCTCTATCACAATATCAGCTATAATTGGAGATGCTGGAGAGCCCATAGGGAGGCCCTCCTTCTGTTGATATATCCTATTATCAAATTGAAAATACCTATTGTCTTCAATGCAAAACTTAAGAATAAGTAAAAATAATTCCTTCTCAATATTCGTATTTTGTTCTATTATCTGCCATTTTTCCTCTATAATACTTAAAGCTAAACCTACAGGAATACTTGGAAAAAGTGAAACTACATCAAATGAAAACAATCTATCATTATCTTGTATATTTATTCTCTTGGTTTTATCCTTAAATTCCAACGAATTTCTAATATTATATACTGATTGTCCTGTTATCACCTTAAGAATATTCGTTATATATTTGCACAGTCCATAGGCCGGGGAATTAATGCAAGAGCAAATAGGCCTTAAAGGAAAATTCTGTTTATGGATCTTAGGTACTCCATACAGCTTTGGAGAATTTGATACATTAGTCTTAAGTCTATTTCTCTCCATTACTGAAATGATTTCTTTTTTAAAAAATTCATCAACTAAAAAATTGTTTGTTTTTTGCAGTTTAGTAGTCGGATCCTTATTCAATATTGAGTATTTAGCAGAATCGTTAAGAATGTCATTTATTCTCGAATTATAATCATCTCTGCTCATAGCAACAGTAACATTACCCTTATCAGCATTAACAATTAATATGTTCCTATTAGTACTCAAAAATTTTTTAGCGCTTTTTACTTTATCTAATATAAAAATATCCCTTGCTGTAGGTCTAATATTGCTAATGTGCCTATCAATCATCATTGTTAGTTTTGTCCGCGCTACTTCCTGGTCCTCTTTTTCTTTTATAGTCTGAATTAAATCATCTCCTTCTGAAATTACCTTCATTATAGGAAACTTTTTCTTTTCAAGTGGTAATGCAAATTTCTGTCCTAGAGAAAGAATCCACTTAACATCCCCTGGAATATCTATGTCAGTCTTATTAACAAACCATTCTTCATTAACCTTAATTCCTAACTCCTTTCTTTGAATATCAGAAAGATTCTTAAATTTCTTCCTATGTGTTTCCTTAATCTTTTTTTCAAAAATATAAGTTAGTCTATCTATACATTCTAATAATTCTGTTATCTCATCTAATGTCAAATGTCCTTCCATATTTTATACTAACATCTCTATGTTCCTATTTAAAATTTTTAGTATGTCATGTTGTTTCCTAATTGCTTAATTTAACATTCTTTTGTGTACCTCTCAATAGTGTGTTGATATTTGGAAATTTCTTTATTATTAAAAATGTTAACTAAATTATTTGTTGAGTTCCTAATAAATTTTGGTGTAATGGCAAAAAAAATAAAAAATTATTTTGTTAAAAAAACAAAGTTAAACAAATTTAACTTACAGCCGCACTAATACTCGCTATGTTTGCCACGTTTCATATTCTTTATTCACTTTAACATTTTTTGCTTTAATTTTAAGCATTTTTGTAAACAAATTAGAAGTAAGAATTAGTATATAAGGAGGAATATTTTTCTTAGTAATACAAATATAATTATACAAAGAACCGAGCTGGACTACCAGCTCGCTAAGAAATACAGTTTCAAAGCCAGAATACTGGCGAAATAAAACCAATTATTATAATTATGCTTTAGCTAAAACTATTTTTGGTATGCAGTTTGCCAGTTTGCGGTTGGTTGAGAGCAGATATGTTTTATCAAGTTTGAAGCTGCTTGATTATATACGCTCCAAAGACTAAAATAAATTAAAAACTATAAATTTTTTTCATGCGGAGAAAAGAGCATGTCAGATCCCAATTTTTTCTTGAATAAAACTAATAACGTCAACAGTGCTATGCTGACCATTATTTCATGTACGAATAATTAAAACCAGCATGAATTGATTCTGGATACGGTCCATTTCCACATATTTGTAAAAATTTCCGACTATCCTTCTAATTTTACCACCTGTTTCATATCTTCTCTATCCCTCTCCTAAAGAATGTAGCACGGTACTTGACTAAATAGGCATTGTTGCCTGAAGTGGTACTTCTATTTAAAAAAAAAACATAAATAAATGTTTTTCTCAGATTTATACAATAGGACTATTATAGTAGTATAATTCTTGTACCTGACGATAAAACTCACTTGGGTGTTAGTTCAATAGTTCCAATCATATGAAAGAAAATAAATTTGTAAATTTTTTATCGTTTTCGGGAAAAAAGAATTTAAGGTAATGTTAAAACAAGCTTTTTATTCTGTTGTTGTTTCTTAACAAAGTGCTCATTCCGATGATATGAAATTCTAGTTGACAAAAGATCTAAAAAGATATAGCTTACAAAAAACAAAAATTTATGTGGTTGTAATTTTCATCAGTGTAACATTTTATTGCTGGTTTTTAATTTATTTTCACAAGTTAAATTCAATTCATGGATTAAGAAAATATATTATTTTTAACTTTTGTAATAAAAATTAAAAAAATAAAGTTTAAACGTTATTTAATTTTATGGTAAAATAATATTTGTTGCAATTTATTTAACAATATCAAATTTCCCCTTGTTTATACTGATTTTTCATTTTAAATTTCAAAACTAGTCTTTCGATTTCTTTAACTTTTAAAATAATCAACTTTTTACAAATGAAGAAGTAATCTAATCTATGCTTACGCATGCAACATTATGTCGGTATGTGTGCTCGGAAATGGTGCTGCACCTGTTGCTATGAATGATATAGGTATTGCGGAATCGGAAGCTCTTGATGTTTTTGGTATGAAAATTCAGTGTGATGTTCGGTGGACTAAACATATTTTTCAGTTTTCTAAAGAAGCTTTCAAGTGTCTCGGTTTTCTAGAACAGTGAAGAGATACTTCACTCCTTCCGATCTTTATACTATTTATACCATATATATATACATATATCCGTCCAAAGATGGAATACAAATCTCATGTATGGGCTGGCGACCCAAAGTCTATTTTTGATTTGCTCGACTGCATACAGGAGAGAGCCAATAGGCTCATTGGGGACGGTAGGGTATCCAACTCTATTGATTGACGATAAAGCACTGACGCAATGAAGGTTGCATTTTACTGTTTTATCGTTGCTACAATGGTAAGTGCTCTAACGAAATTAGGGAAACTTGTTCCCGAAACTCGCAGCTTTTTGCGTTTGACTCTATTTTCTTCGAGAGCTCATCCATTTGTCGTTTGGCCAGTGAATAGCACTACACATTACAGGGAGAATTCTTTTTTAGAAAAGTTCTTATGTGGATTAAACTCCATTCAGAAGTCTTTCCTGTCACTTTCAATGTAGGGAAATTCAAATCGAATGTGCACAAACACTTCTCCCTCTTTCCTCCCCACCATAACTCAATCACTAGTTTTGGTACAATAAATTGTGTTAGTAGGAGTCATCTCCTGAATGCTGGTTCGAATGAAAACAAATACTAAAAGCTTAAAACTGAAGGCTCAGATAAATTTACGAAAAAGGCTCACGAAAAATTCAGCGCATCAGAATATGTGGTTAAAATTTATCTTTAGCTATTGAGAGCAAAATTGACATGAAATTCCTTGCAATATCTGAGAATATAATGATAAGCAATTCTTCTTAGTTTAATTAATGTTATTAGCGCCTTAATTTTAACCAAAATATTTTCAACTGTGACAAGCATAAAATCAAGTCGTTGCATTTTATTGCCCCTGTTTGTATTTATTGCCTGAATTTCATCTTCCCTATCTGTACTGTTTCTAATTTCCTTACTATAAAATTAAATAGTTTGATACAAACTTAGATTTAAACTTTTTCTTTTATTAAAAATTTTTAAACTAACACTATATTCAACTTAATAAATATTCTGACCTTACGCAACCTTCACCTCACTGATATCACGTTTTTGTATAAGACGCATTTGTTTCTTCTTCATGCGTTTAAGTTTCGAAGTATTTGTTATAACTTGAACTATTTCAGCACGCTTCTCATTGGCCAACCGCCTCTCTGCGTTTTCAATGCGACGTTGATGCTTAGCAGTAGCCGCTTCTTTCCGAGCCATTTTTAATTCCCGCGATTTCTCTTTAATCGCTCTCAGTTCATTACGAAGTTCAATTTTCTTATTAAATGGCAATCGTGGTAGAGTCTTTTTGACTGATGAAAATCTGAATCGGAAGTAAATATGTATAAGCAGCCATTCAATATATAAAAAACAACTTTTTTACTTAGTTTTAGGTGTTTTCCAAGGCCGATTTGATTTCGGTTTACCACGGGGAATTTCGTGTTCGGGTTTCTTTATCTTTTTCAACTTGTTAGTACCTTTTTTAACCGCATCCTTGTCATTAACCGCGGGTGTGCTATCATTATCGACCATTATTTATTTATCTTTTCAAGTAATTAATCAAAATAAACTGTTACCCACGTGCGATTCTGCATAAGCAACTATTTTGTGCAGAGTTGTAGAAATGTGTATTTAAGCACTTTTGCACAGTTGCCTTATCGCATAATATTATATTAAAATCATACTTTAAATTATAGTATTGAACTTGTTTCAAATTTATATTTCAAATATTGCAATCTTTTTACTAAGAAAAATAATGGTGTAGAGATAATAATAATTTTTCGATTTTTTTTGAGTTTTAGGGTGTTTTTCTGCGTTATAACGATGACGATTTTGAAGCCATCAATCTGTAGATTCCGTTTTTAATTTAGGTTCATTATTGAAGCTGTATTGAGGTGGGGAATTGGACATATGTTGGATGTCATGGTGAATATGCAATAAACGGTCTTACGCACTTTGAAAGAGGAAATTTTTAGCATTGCCAGATCATAGAGGGGTGCAAAGGTTCGATAGGGGAAACATTTTTTGTTGTTCTTTACTCCCAATTTATATTGGACGATTTTTGTCGGTGCAATTCTCAGTTTGTTGTTGTAAATAATGTGTGTAAACTGAATAGAGAAAGAGAAGAACTCTACCACTATTCTCTTTACATACATTATTTACAACAACAAACTAAGAATTGCAGCGACAAAAATCGTCCAATGTAAATTGGGACTTAAGAGAGAGTACTAGATGCCGAGGACATTAACCCTGTTTGTATGCTTGTAAATATAAGTTATAGAGGTCATAGCGGTTGTTCGTTTTTTTTTGCCTAGATCGTGTTGGTAGAAAAAGATCAGTTAGAATACAGTTAGAACTGGCAAGAATATTTTAAAGGAAAGTAAGTTCAGTGGAGTTTTAGTTGAAAATTGTCTGGCAAAGATGACACATATAACCTGAAAATAAAAGAATTAAATTAATGTATTTGTTTAAAGTTGAAAATTGTCTGCAAAGAAGAAACAATTAGCCTGAAAATTAAAGAATTAAATTAATGTATTTGTTCAAAGTTGAAAATTGCCTGCAAAAGAAAAAACATATAACCTGAAAATAAAAGAGTTAAATTAATATATTTGTTTAAAGTTGAAGATTGTCTGCCAAAAAAGATATATATAACCGGAAAATAATAGAAATAAATTAATATATTTGTTTAAAGTTGAAAATTGTCTGCAAAAAAAAAAAACATATAACCTGAAAATAAAAGAATTAAATTAATGTATTTGTTTAAAGTTGAAAATTGTCTGCAAAAGAAAAAAAACATATAACCTGAAAATAAAAGAATTAAATTAATGTATTTGTTTAAAGTTGAAAATTTGCTGCCAAAGAAGAAACGTATAACCAGAAAATAAAAGAAAAGAAAGTTGAAAATTGTCTGCCAGAGAAGAAAACATAGTTAAAAATATCTGTCGGTGAAGAAACTTGTGACCTGCAGAGAAAAAGAAAGGAACAGCAGTCGAATTATTGTATTTTGGTGGAGTGAAACTCAAGGAAAAGAACAAGAACGAGATAGAGGAGGAATAAAAGCCGAAGAAGTTGAGGTAACCGAGAGGAAGTCGTCCAAGGAAAAGCAAAAATGTAAAACAAAAATAACAATAAAGCCCCAAGAGGAGAATATCATAGTTGCAGTAGGAGAAAAGGAAAGGCTTAGAGGCGTCTAAATCCGCCACTCTCGAGGCTACTTGACGAGGAAAGTTGATAGAAACAATATGGCATAAGGTTTATGTAATTTTTGTTTTATATTTCTTTTATTATTCATAAATTTTGCGCCCAGATTGATAATTTTAAAGATAAAATAATAAAGAGAAAAAAAACGGGAAAATGGAAGAAAAGAAAATATATATAAATAGGAGAGCATAAGCTATTATGCAGTAATTTTCCATGTGTGAGTAGTTATAGTAAAATAGTACACATAACTGTAAAGAGATAGACTACAAACAAAAATAAAGAAAGGAAAAAGGTTAGTCCGATTTCACAGTAACAGGAATAAAGGCTTGAAGAGAAGCAAGAAAAGCAAATACCAGGCCAGAAGAAAAACTGCCTTAAGAGAGCTCTTTCAGGGTAGAAGTAGGAAGTTAAGAAAGAATTTTTTTTGTGATATTTGGAATCCTTTTTAATTTTTTTTACGTGGAAAATTCTCTAGATAGGTGTTTCGGAATTGTATGTCTATGTACAAGTGGGAAAGAAAAATAGAGTAAGTTATTTTTATTTTGCGAAGGAAACAATTATATTACATTTTTTTGGTGATTTTTGATAATTGTTTAAATTAAGCTTCATTCTTTGTAAATAAAAACATGGAAAAGGATGTGATTATATATTTTTTTTAGAAAAATTTTGGAATGATAACTTAATTCGTTTTGGTAAGGGTTTTGGCGCAGTGGGTCGCGGTGTACGCCGGAGAAATGGTCTAAGGTAGGATAATGGTAAGTGCTGGGAAAATTGAGGGGTCATTGTAGATGAGGATGATGACCAAGGTTCGGAGGGTAGCGTATGTGGGAGTTCCATCTTTCCCATGTCCCGATGGTCCGGAGGATTATTGATTTGTTTGAATTTGCAGTTTTGGTGTAATATTAGTGACTGTAGTATTTTTGTTGTTGTGCGATCCTTTGGGTTAGGTGTTTGCGGGTTGAGTTCCCACGCCGAGGATATGAGCTGGCCGAGGTGGCATCCCTAACCCCGCAGAAACAACACAGGAGTTACCCGTAACAGCTGTTCGTGCTAATAACCACAGGATAACAAAATGTATTCAGTAAATGCACACAAAGTAAGTGCGTTTTTGCAATTTTGTATTTGTTGTTGTGCCCAGTAAAATAAATTAAACAATTTAAAATGTTTAAGAGTTAAAAAGACAATTTCCCTTTATTCTTTCTTCTTATTTGCTGGCGTTTAGTACCGGCTAGGGCTCACCGTACTGGAGGGTTCTTGCCAACTGCTCTAGGCATTTCAGCAGTTATAAAAGTAAATCACACCAGGTAACTAGAAAAGATTTGAACTAAAGAAAAATGACTAAAAATTGAAGCCCGAAGCAAGTTTATCCACTTCCATATTTACAAACACATAAACTGCCTGGCTGATGTTCCGCCAGATAACAAAAAACAACGCTGTAACGCTGACTATCGCTTAATAATTAACTTCATTTTAATTGTTTTTACTGTTACTAAAAGCCCAATTTCTGTTTTATTATAATTACTTGCCTGTTGTTCATAACGCCGTGGTATTGTTTTTATAGTGTGGTCTTTCACAATATAAAAATTACATGTTTTTTTTTTGTCTTATTGACATTTTCTTTTCATAAATTCAATAAAACTACAATTTTAATTTGTAGCAGTTAATAACAACTGCGAAAACTTCTGTAATGTTAAGTAGAAAGGAATGCAACAATAATATACAACCATTCTGGTTTGTGAATTTGATTAAAAAAAAACACCATCTGTTATTGAATTCAAAAAAATTACTCAGCGAACAATTCTTCTAAAATATACCATCATGTTTTTCGTCATGCATTGTTTAAATCTAATTGCAACGTTACTGGAAATGATCGATTTTATTGTATCCTGTTGGTTATGTTTAGGAAATTTTCATTTGAAATGTTCTAAACTGAAGCCACGTGATGCAGCCGCCCTTGCTGATCCCATAAAATCACTTCATTTGACTTGTGTTTACTGCAAACAAATAAATATTGACTTCTACAAATTTGTTAAAAGGGAAAGTTTGGTCAACATAATAATGACTTTCGGCTGTATGCATAACAAACGCTTACTTGAGCTTTAAAGTGCACGTTAGTTAACAAACACTTTAAAGCTAACAGACATTTGTTAAAAAATGGCATTCATAAACAGTACTTTAGCTAATGTATGCTTTAGTAAATTAGTATTTTGATTCTGGCAATGCCACTATTTTCAGTTGTCACGTTGTAGTTAACGATGTATAAAAATGAATATTATTTATCCGGGAAGGTAGATCCATAAAAAATGTTTTTATTGTTTTCAGCAAAATCAACATATTTTTTTTTTTGTTTTTTTATTAATCTTTTTAATAAAAAGCAAAAAAGGTTAATTTGTAAGGCTTACGAAGACTTACAAAGAATTTGTTCATATTAAAAAAATAATTATTCGGATAACGAGCTTTGTTTTGATATATGTACATCAATAAAACTTTTATTTAAAATAATTAATTATAATTATATTTTTGTAAAATATAAAATAAAGATGTAAAAATGCTTTATATTGAATGGCATGTTATGTTTTACTTTTTAATATTATTTGTATACAACAATTTGTTTTAATAAACGTTTTTAAAAATTTTTGGAATAACAAAGTATAATTGTCAATTGAGCCGTGGCATAAGTCACAACTGAACAGTTTTTTTTTTTTAATTTTTAATAAATTTGAAATTAATAAGTTGAGAAGTATTGAGATTTGTTTGAGAGGAGTGTTGATAATTAACGGTATAACAAAAATGCTTATTTTGAAAGTGGCGTTAGTCGCTGTACTTAGGAAATTAATTACGGAGCTTAGTGTGAAAGAAATGGAAACATGTAATAAGTGTGTGTGAAGTATTGTTGTGACTATTGGACTTATTTTTATTAGTTCGAAAGTATAGTGCAGCTTACTGAACTATATTATAGTGATATCTAACATACTACACATAATTTGCATTATTTTGTTATTTTTTTATTCTCAGGAGGTTGCATCGTGTTGTATAAAATATCTAAGAATGTCACAACTCAAAAGCATATTATTGCACATAGTGGCTTATGTAAAGGACAAAATAGTAATAGTAGTAATAGCCCCCTGTTGAAAAAATCCTTCACAAAGAAAAACGATTTTATTTCAACACAAAAAATCCATTTTAGAAAGAAAACTAAATACAGACTAGTTAAAATGGCTAAAAATTAAAAATGTTTGTTACGAAACCTCTCGTATAGTTGTGCAACAAACCATTCCCTCGGCTAGCTCTGCCTCTTCTCCAGGGGTGACTTCTCAACCCGTATTGCACGGTTTCTAACAATAAAAAAATTGTAACAAAAATAACGAAATTCCTCCATCTTCCCAACACATGCTGCATCTAAACCATTGATACACCTGAAAACCTTTACATAAACACTTTCTATTCAGACATTTTATACATATATTTCTTTCCTTTTTCTTTTCTTCTTTTACAATTAATCAATCTTAATGCTAAACAATTACACAAAAATTTATTCTTATCAACAGTAAATTTAAAAAAAAAATTAAATATAATTTTAAAATAAAGCAAATATTCCTTAAAATTTATTAAAAAAATTTTAACTCTATAAATATAAAAAAAACACTTTATGAACATACAAAAAAAAATTTAACAACAGGTAAAGATCGCACTACTCAATTTGGCCAACAATAGAAAAACAAAATGCCTTTTACCGGTTTATCAACTAACGCGATTCGTCCTACCCTAAAAGAGCTCTCTGAGGGACCGATTTTCTTATTTTTTTTCAAACTAAAATATTATCTACAAAGTTCCCAACGACGACAAACACAAAACTAGTCCGATCCTTTACTGACTCCACTCTTCAACTTCAATACTCTTATCTTACTAGATTAATTAAAAAAAAATTGTTTTATTTTTCTTTTGAATAATCTTACAAAAAAATATTTTTTCCCTTTCCTTCTCCTTTTGTTTTAATCAATATTTATTTTAGTATGTTCTAAAATCACAATTTAAATTAATGTTTGCAAAGTATTTGCAAAAAATCATAAATCACCTAATTAAAAAAAATTAAATTATACAAATGAACAGATACAATAAAAAATATAAAAAATAAAAAAATTATTGGTTGTAACGAACATAAAAAAATTAGACAACACTTTGAACAAACTTTTTCCTCCTCTTAGCTAGAAACATTCCAAATCAACTTCTATTGACCATCAATGATCATTGTCTCACAGGATACTACAAGGAGCTTTTTCTAATCTCTCTATCAAAGTTCTCCTTTTCTTTTTATTTCGGTGCTTCGACTACTACGCCCGGAATTTATAGCTGACCTTTTTCTCCTTTCCTTGCAGCGGTCTACGGAACTTTGTCCAGCTTACTATCCACTATCAACTCTCTTATCACTACTTTTCTTTTACCTTTCAATAACTCCTGGTGGTCGCAATTCCCCAGTTTAATAAAAATCACCTTCCTTTCAAACGTTTCTTCACTGGCAGTCACTTCTATATTTTAAAGTTTTTTCTTATTGGCAGCCACTTCTTTATTTTAAACTTTTTTTCTTATTGGCAGCCACTTATATATTCTAAACTATTTTTTTTTCTCACTGATAAACTTTTCTTCATTGGTAGCCACTTCTATATTTTAAACCTTCTTCATTGACAGCCACTTCCATATTCTTTTAAACTACAATTTTCCTTATTAACACCAGCTATTCTATTTTCCCACTCTCCTGTTCTGTATGTTTACAAAAAAAACCCGTTCATTTCAAAAAAAATATACCGCCCGCTGTTTTCCAGATAAACAACCAACACATCTAATCTAACATACCATCGTAAATACAAAGGTCAATGCCCTATTATGTCCTTGACTTACATTCTCTACTTCCACTTTCTCTTGCAAGAAATGTATTGCAATGCTTCTTCTTCCAATAACATGTTGTAAAACATGCAATACATATTGTTTATACCTTTTATAAACGTTTTGTTGTGAGTTCTTTATTGCAAAATAATTAACACCAGTTTTTAGAGTTTTTAAATAATAACAATTTTATTATTTACTTTAACTACACAAAGTTGACACAGAACAATTTACTTAAAAATGAACGTCTTACTGTAGAGGTTTAATTTACTGATTGATTATCCACTCAGACGCTTCCCCTATTTATACTTGTCCAATAAGAATCTAGAAAATGTAAGAATCTTCTACTCCCTTTGTATGTATTTTGTTGTTGTAGGTTTTGTAAAAAAATAGGGTTTCTAAGAAAACTACGCAGATGATAAACAACTGGATATTTGTTGTTATAAAATTAGTTTTTGCCTTGCGCGTTTAAATGATAAGCAGCATGCCAGGCAGTTAGTAAGCGGCATATCAAATTGTAGTTGTGTGTGTGTCTATAAACTTCTACGCAGTTTGTAACCAGTAGTTTTCCATATTGCTTAATTGTTTTATTTTAAACTTTAGTAAGACCGCTTTCACACAGGCAAATTTTACTTTGACAAAGTTTTTTTAATTTTCTTTTAAACTTTCTTTGGTGTTCAAACACAAAAAGTTTTCTTTTACAAATTTTGTTTTAGTCAATGTAATCTGTAATGTAATCTGTGTATAAGTACAACTGTGTATAAGCGACGAAAGAAAAACAAAGCAACTTTGCGAGTATATCAAAGTCTGTACTCTCAATCATGCTTTCTCCCTCGCTCTCACATAAAATCAAAACTTTGCAAAGTAAAATTTGCCTGTGTGAAAGCGGTCCAAGACATATTCGTACCAATATGATCATCCCTCTGCTCGCAATCATGTCTCTAGCAACATGTACCAACAAAAAAAAAAAAAACACTTCAACACATAAACAGAACATAACAAGGCAAAAGCAACTCTTTAAATACTGGTAAATAAAATCTCTTCACAAAAAAAACTACTAGTTTAAGCAACTACGCCACAATGTTATTATACACATCCATAAAGAAACAACTGTGGACAACACACAAATATTAAAAACACATGTAAAAAAAACTAATAAACAGCACTCAACCACCACGCATCAAAAAAAATTGTAAGTATTATGTCCTAAGAGATTTATACTTTGATTAACATCATCCCAACTACAGCCAGGTCCGTCTCCCCTCCATGGATCATCTCGCCACCCTCAACATGTTTTATAAACTAATTTAAAATAAAAAGATGACAATAACAATGTAACTTATGCCACTTTTAAAATAAACAGCTAGGTTTATTGTTAACACAATTTGTTTTGTTTTTGAACTTTCAATAATAAAATTGAACTGTATTTTAAGGTAAAAGCTTTTTTTGAATACAACTTTAGGAAATTGTGCTTAACAACGGCATAAGTTTTTATGCATACAGCCGTTTGTATCTATGCAAGTTAAACTTTTTAATTTAGTGAATTATTTACAAACTATCAAAATTTAGACAAGTTTACAAGTATGCAAATTCACTCTTCACCGAAGAAAAAGAGAGCTAATATTACATACTCTTCAGTACGTACTAACCATAATTCAGAAATCATTGATGAGAGCCCTATGTCAGCAACACCTTTGAATGTAATTTCTGCACAAAATACGAATGCTTGTTCTCCAAATAATGTTAATACAACATCTAATAGTAATGTAGTAGTTCACAGTACCTAACGAGCTGTTCCCCTAAGAAGATCCATTTTTATATCTTGTTTGGCTAGTGATACTACTATAGAAGCAGTTGAATACTTTTTGAAGAATAAAATTGGAAAAGAGGTGGATATACCTATATACAAATTCAAATTTTCTCAACCAAGAACCATATCATCTTTTAAAATATCGATTCCACCTATTCTCTATGAAGTTGTGTTTGAGCCGAACTTTTGGCTAAACAATACTCTTGTTCGCGAGTTTACACCCAGAAACAAATCAGATAACATTGCTATCCTTCCTCAACAGAAAATTGATGCTCCAAAAAACTGATTGTATATCTATCGTTTACCAAAACGTTCGCGTTCCATATATATGGAAAGTTTTAACTTGGAACAACAAATCTTGGTATTTACTGAAACATGGCTCAGCGACAACTTTTTAAATTCCGAAATACTTTGTAATAAATTCAATATCTTTCGTCGTGATCATGGCAGTAAAACTACTGGAGGTGGAGTCCTTATTGCAGTTTCTAGCAGTTTGTCATCTGAACTTGTCGTAACTGACTCAGTTTTTGATATTGATTTTATATCTGTATTGGTAAAAAAAAATAGTGATAAACGAATTTTTATAAAATGTTCTTATTTGCCGCCATCTTCTCTAATGCGAATATATAATCTACACGCTGAATCCATTAAATCTATTGCTCGGACAGCATTTTCGTGGAACTATTTACCGGAAGAGAAATTTTTTGTTCAAACTACGCTTGATTCTAATAGTGCGAAATTTTTTAATAATTTATACGATTTGGGTTTATACCAACTAAATGGCATCACAAATAGTTCCCTAAGGTTATTGAACTTAATTTTCGTTAATAATGTTACCAATTGTTATATAAGGCCCTCCTTACCCATAGTAATACCCGAGGATATCTATCATTCTACTATCGAAATATTGGTTTCAACTCCAAACAAATCTGTTGTTCCTTCATATATAAAGACATTCTCTTTAAAGAATACTAATTACAATTTATTAAATAAATAATAATAATTTATTAAATAAACTATTATTACTACCGATATGGATCAAATGACTAAAGCGTTCTACCATAAGGTTTATTCCTTTATGGATTCCTTTATGTATTCCGAAAAGAATAACCAAGCAAAATGTTGGACCTTCTTGGAACAATAAACAATTATCTTACGCTAAAAATAGGAAGAACAGACTATATATAAAATTCAAACAGATTAGTGATTCTACTGATTATTTAAGGTATTTTGTTTGCCGCGCTACATACTCTTCGCTTAATAAATTATTTTATAACATTTGTATACACAAATTGAAAGTCAATTTAAAACGCAATCCAAAAGCATTTCACTGATTTGTTAATCAAAAAAGAACACGGACGGATTCCCTTCTACTTTAAAGTTTTAATAAACCGAATCTAGTGATGAAATTGTTTAAAACAATTTAATCGCCGATTTTCTCGACAATTTACTCAGTTGCAGATTACGATGAATGTTTTGAGCACCCATATACCATTTATTGATATTTAGACAATCTCTATGCAATTAAAAAGAATTAAATTCTCATATAACTGTAGACCTGACAACATCCCTAGCAATATATTGATAAATTGTGCTGATAGTATTTCCATCCCTTTGGAAATATTGTATCATCAATGAATTTTTCCTGAAATCTGGAAGGATTCCTTTATTATTCCTTTTTTTAAATCAGGAAACAAGTCTGATATTTCAAATTACCGTGGTATTTCAAAATTAAGTACTATACCCGCAATTTTTAAAAAAATTATCACCGAACATTGATGCTTTCATACATCAAATTTATAACCCATAAGCAGCATGGATTTTGAAAGAGATGCTCTTTTACATTTTTCAACAATTATACATCGTGGATTTTTACAAAAATAACAAACTGACGTGATATATCACTAATTTCAGCAAGGCATTTGATAAAGTCTATCATATCCTCCTAAAGAAAAATTTGGAATTAATTGGTTTTGCCGATTTAAGTGTCAAATGGATTTACTCTTACGTAACAAATAGAAAACAAACGGCCCGTTTTAATAACTCCTGCTCTAGATGGATACAGGGTCTGTCTGGGGTACCACATGGAAGCCACCTTGGGCCGCTTCTTTTTTTGTTATTTATTAATGACTTGCCGATATCATTCATTCATCCAATATTTTGATGTATTCTGACGATGTAAAAGTTTTTCTTAGTTAAATTCAAGTAAGTGACCAGCAACGCATCAAAGGTGACCTTAACTCGCTTCACAACTGGTGTATAATAAATCGTATCTAAAGAAATGTAAATATATGTGCTTTGCTAGAAAGAAACCGATAATTGTATGCTACTTTATCGATGACCATCGTTTGGAAGAAGTTGATAAAATATTAGATCCTGGATTGCTACTTGACTCCAAACTAAATTTTATTGCACATATCAATTTGACAGCAAACAAAGCTAGAGGTGTACTTAGATTTATAAAACGTTGCGCTAAAGAGTTTGATGATCCATACGTTACCAAAAGCCTTTATATGTCCCTTGTCAGGCCTATCCCGGGGTATGGATCCATCATTTGGGACCCTATACATAAAAAATATTCAGATGTTCTCGATTCTGTTCAAAAATAGTTCCTGCTTTTTTGCCTCCGTGCTTTGTACTTTAACCCATTGGACTTACCTGCCTACTCAGCTAGACTTTCTCTTATTAAGCTACCTACTCTAAGGAGTCGCAGAACAGCACTTAATATTTCGTTCATTTTTCGCGTGACTAATGGCGATGTTTCTACTCATTTACTTATTAACAGAATTACTCTAAATGTACCTCAACGCCCTACACGACATTTTATACATTTAAGCAAATTTTTATGTTATGTAAAGTTTGTTTTTTATGTGTGTATGTGTGTTGATTTAAAAAAAGTTTTATATTGTACTTTAACTAAAATGTCTGCAAGGATGTTCATTTTCGTAGACAATTAATAATAAATAAATAAATAACTTCCCTCCCGCAAAAAGTCATTGGATTTTACCATGACATCGTAAAAGAAAGAAATCGTTGGATGACCCAAACACACCCCTTACCTCTCCCGTCTTCTCCTTCGCCTAATTACATCATTTCTAAATCCTTTAGGGCATCCTAATTATTAAATCCCTAGTGAGAATTTTCATTTCGAATTCAAAATGTACATTTTTATTAAAAATAAATTCAATTCAAATTCCAAAAAAAAAAATCAACATTTAATAACATAAATTAAAACAATTAATATAGAAAATTGAATAAAACAAAATTTCGAAATTCAATGATATATAAACGAAAAGGGAAAAATAATGAAATTTAAAATCTAACAAATTTATGAAACCAGATTTAAACATATTATTATTCATACCAAAAGAAAAAACAAAATAAAAAAATCATAAGAAAACAATAATTCTTCCAACAAAAAATGGTGCAGGAACCGCCGTTCGTCCGTCTCGTGCCCTACGTCCGAAATCTGGTACAATGCTTTAATTATCCTTTAATATATTTCACCTTTGCCTTTTGTTTTTCTTTAGTTAAAGAAAACACAAAAGGGCTGTTGAGGTGGAAATTGAACATATGTCGGATGTCATTGTGAATATTAAATGAACAGTCTCACCCATTTTAGAAAAGGAAATTTTTGGTATTGCCGGATTATAAAAGGGTGCCAAAAATCAATAAAGAGAAGTTTTTTTTTAAGTCCCTTTCAAGGAGAATACTAAAGGCTCACTTAATTCTAATGAAAAAGGTTCAAAGTTACTTTTAAAGAGGACATTGACCCTGTTTGTATACTTGTGAATATAGGTTTTAGTTGTCATATCGGTTGTTCGTTTTTTTGCCTAGATTGTGTTGGTAGAAAAAAATCAGCTAGAATACTGCTAAAACTGGTATAAATATTTTAGAGAAAAGTTAAGTTCTTTTTAGTTAGTAGAAAAATTGTCTGCCAGAGGAAAAACTTGTGATCTAAAAAAGAATATAATTTGAATTAAATTTTTTATTTTGTGGAGTTGAAAATTGTCAATTAAAAAGAATAAGCTTAAAGAGCAAAACGTAAAAAAAAAGAAAAAGAACGAGATAAAAGAAACAAAAAGCTGATGAAGTCGTCCAATGAAAAGCTAAAATGTAAAACTAAAATAACAATAAAGTCCCTAGAGGAGAATATTATAGCTGCAGTCAAATTAGATAAAACAAAAAAATTTAAGAACGTTGATGTTAACGTAACGGCTAAAACGACGAGCAGTAAGAACATGCAAAAATCAAAGTTAAAAAAATCAAATATCTCGCAAATCTATTAATTTAGTTGTAAATCCGACGTCTCCACGGCTTCAAACAATAAAAAGATCTAAAAAAACAGCTGCAAAACCACAAAACAAAGTCTTACCAGCAAAAAAAAACTTAGAGGCGCCGCTCTCAAAGCTACTCGACGAGGAAAAATGATAGAAACGTAATTTTATAATGTTTATGTAATTTTTGTCTTATTTTATTTATGTTTCGTAATTTTGCGCCCAGATTTATAATTTTAAAAAAAGTTATTGTACGGTGATTTTCTATGTTAGTTTTGTGTGTTCTAGTAGTGATAGTAAAATATTAAACATTACTGTGAAAGGATAGACTACGAGAAAAAAAGGTTAAAACAAGTTCACATTGACAAAAATAGACGCTTGAAAAGAACCAAAAAAATAAATCCCAGGCCAGAGAAAAAACTGCCTTAAGAGAGCTCCTTTAGAGTAGAATTGTAAAGTTAAGGAAGAATTTTTCTTGTAATAGTTGGAATCATTTTTTTTAAAACGTAGTAAATTCTTAAAATAGGTGTTCTTGAATTATGTGTGACTTTGTTTAAGCAAGAAAAATAGGTTAAGTTATTTTGTTTTAAAAATTATAAAAAGTAAACTAAAAATTTAAAATAAACAGTAAAAATTTCAAATTTGTTAAAAAGAAAGAAAATTAAATCAATTAAGTTTTTTTGGTTATTAGTTTTTTTTGTACCCAAGATTAATTATTGTCTAAATAAGGAAACAAATATACTTTATTTTTTTTTGATAATTGTTTAGATTAAGCATCATTCATTATTAATAAAAAAATATGTGATTATGTTTTTTAAGAAATTTGGAATGAGTGCTTAATCAGTTTTGGTAGGGTTTTGGAACAGTGGGTCGCGGTATACACAGGAAAATGGTCCAAGGTAAGATATTGGTAAGTGCTGAGCAATAAGAAAAAGGAAAGGAGAATATTATTGAGGGGTCATTGGGACCAAGGTTGGTAGAGTATCGTTTGTGGGAGTTCCATCTTTCTCATGTCTTGGTGGTCCGGATGATTATCGATTTTGTCAAATGTTCAGTTTTGTTGGATTATTAAAGTCAGTGATATTTTTGTTGTTTTGCGGTCCTTTGGGTTAGGTGTTTGCGGGTTAAGTTCCCACGCCGAGGATTTGAGCTGGCCGAGGTGGCATCCCTAACCCCACAGAAACAGCACAGGAGGAACCCGTAACAGGGCTCTCAAAACTGCCCACGCTCACGCGACAATGCCTAGGGTTAAGTTCATTTCTATCCGCGCACTCTTAACTAAACGGGTGTTAAAAGAATTAAATTATTTGTGGTACGCATTTTCCCTAAGTCTAAGGCCCAAGCTGTTACCTGACACCCCAGGCGTAGTCGTGTCTTACTGCTTTGCCTGATGAGTCCCCCTTTAGAAGCGATCGCTGTGGTGGTGGTGCCGGGAACAGTTATTTCCTGTTTCTTTTTTTCTTATTTATAGTTTATTTGTATTTCAAATACCTTTTAAGTGCTTTAAGTTTTATTTATATTTTAACTGTTTTTATTTTACTATAGTTAAGACCTTCTTGGTCTTTTTGCGCTAATTTTAAAGAAAAAAAAAATTATTTTATTTTATTTCAATTTATCCACTTCCTGTACAACAAGATTGTGTCTTATATTTTTAGTACAGGAACGTGCAACATTATAATAGAATTCTTAAAACACAAGAAACAAAAAACAGAAAAAATAAAACAATTATAAAAGAGTTTAGGTGAAATACTTATATAAAAATTTCGTAAAATTGTTAGCATTGCTATTCATTTGCTGACTTAGTGGAAGACTATTCCAGAGACGAGCGGCATTAATATAAAATTGCCATTCGGATACAAGGCAGTGATGACGAGGCAAAATAATATTTTCGTGCCTTGGAGATTGGAAGAAACGTATTTGTTCAAACAAATATTTGGGCGTTCTTGTCACAATAATTTTATGTAAAAATAAAAGGGTACGAACCTTTATAAGTCCCTGAAAAGAGATTCCAAGAAGATTGTTGGAGACATGATATATGATCAAATCTTCTGAGTCCATAGACATATCTTACGATATTATTGAACATAACTTCAAGTTTGTTCCTACTGACTGAGTCACAGCATCCAAACAATTCACAACCATAGGTTAAAGCGGGTATAAGATACATTCTAGCAAACAAGATTCGTATCCCTAAAGGTGTAAAATATTGTGTTGACCACAGTGCTCAAAGCTTTATAAACAATTGACCTACCAGCATATTCACATGATCAGTCCTTGCTAATTTATTATTAAATACTATACCGAGGTTTTTAGCAGATTTAACAATCACAATTTTCTCGTTGTTCAATACAATATCATGTGACAGTACAGGCTGCAAACCTCTTTTACATATAACGATGCATTTCGACTTAGATGAATACAAGCAGAGCTCATTTGCATTTGCCCAAAATTTTAATTAATTTTAGTTTTTATTTTATTCTTATTTTATGCATACATATTTAAACATATTTGTTTTTTTTTCTTTTAGTTTTGTTTTATTTATATTTAAATATTTTCTTTCCTTTTTTTAATTGGCTTGTTTTTTTTTCTTTATATTTAAAAGTACCCTAAATTTACGTCCATATTTTATCCATCGATGAAACACCTTTGCATGAAGCCTCACCTTGTAGTTTAGGTGATATTTTTATTTAAGTTAAATTCAAGCTTTTGTTTTACTTTTTCAAAATTCACCAGTTTTTGTTCTTTTGTCTTTAATTTTCACATTTTAAAAATTATATCTTGGTTAATTTATGTCACTTATTTTTTTTATTTATTTCGCTCGACAAAATTCCACCAACCAATTTTCTCCTTGCCATCTCCGTTTACTCTTACCTCCTGCCGTTTCGACTGCACCCACCGATTAGCCTGTGACTGCACCTTTTAAAAGAGAATGGTTCTTGGTCGCAATCGCCCACGGAACCGTTTGCATCCATCTCCCCGTGGAGTTTTCAGCCATTCAATCCTATTGCACCGAATGTACCTGTGCATATTTTCACATATTCAACTATTCCCCGCTATTCATCAATAAAAATTAGTGAACGACATTGCCAATGCACTGCCTTACCCGCTAGGGTGCACACGACATACCGCGATATGATAGTTCCCTATTTGAATAAACATATGTCCCCAAGATTGTAGTATATTTCATTAGGCGTTTTTTTTTCGTTTAGTTATAGCAATTTTTTCCAGCCTGACGGGTTGAGACATCGTAAGAACGAGTCGACAATAGGAATAAACTGACTTTCACATTTTACTTACCAACGGTTAAAATAATCTATCATTAGTTAGATAAGAAGAATACTGACGAAGGTTTTAGCAAACCAGAAATAAATATTTCATGCTGTTTTTATCTAACTTTTACGGGTTTCGTTATATTTCACCACAAATATTACGAATTTTAAGCCTAACTAAGAGCAAATAATTCATTTGGAGAAATAGTTCGAATAAAATAGAATTAAAAAAATTAGATTATACAAAAACAATTATTTTAATAGTTTAATACAAAATTTTAAAGTTATTTGGAATTATAATGTAACATTATTTAAGTTATGTTTCAATACTCAAAAAAGTATTCTCTGCAGTAACCGGAAGCTATTAAAATAAATAATATATTCATTAGTTTTATTAATACAAAACATTTAAATTGTTAACGGTCATTCTGTACAGTTGTTTAAACACATATACAATGTAGTTATATAACAGTCCTTATGTTTATTTTAATATATTTCTAAAACTGTATGCAACAATAGTATACTGGAAATAAAATATTTTATACAAGTAATGTTACACATTATTTTTATTAGTCAAAATTAAATTTTGGTTGTACTGGTGAATATTGTGTTGATAATAAAATGATTTACTATATTCAAATGTGGATATCATAATGGCACATGCCGGCGCCACTTTAAAAAGACGAGGACCTAATCCAGCAAATACACCGCGTATACCACTTACAGCGTATATTGACTTTAGCCTTTTCATCACGCCATTATACGGAACATTTTTTGCTGGCTTATCTAAAATTAAAATTAAATATTGTTTGTAAAGAAATGTGTTTTATATTTATATACTTATTTTTGATTAATAACTAATTGGTGGTACTGACATAAAGTCGATCATTTTAATAACCGGACAGTAATTTTTCGGTAATTTATTGCTTCAAACTTTGTAGCCAAAAATCAAAATTCGTTTATTTTTTCTTATAACTTGTACAACATTACGCTACGCACTTTCAACAGTAACAAAATTATGTGTAAAAAAATATGTAAGCAAAAATTTTAATAAGGCAATAAAAAACGTAAAATTACTAAGTGGACATGTGGTAACTAGAGTATAAAAGAATTAAAAAACTTATATTTGCAATATCTTTGTTCAAAGATAATAACATGAGAAGCATAAGTATAAAAACATCAGCAGAATTTAGAGAATAAGAAGATTTTCTATGCGAGAAAATAATACTGCCGTTCAAAGAAGTCTATCGCTATAAAATTAACAAATCTATAGAAAATAACACCAAGCCAGGGCAGCCAAACAAAATTTTCTCCTTCCAATTAATTAATTGTTCCAAAATTAACTAAACTTGTTTCGAAAAGTGCAAATCACTATCACCTCTGAAACAGCCCGGAATGTGCTGCGCATAAACAATTCCCATGGATAAGTTGCACGCAAAAAAGCATTTGTGAATAGTATAAACCGTTTAAAGAGACTGAATTTGTTTACGAATAACAAATCCAGATAAGTGTTTCCATCCACGGATGAAAGTAAATTTAAGGTTTTTCATTCAGATCATGCAAACTTCATCTTACAGTAAAGCACGATGCTGAAAGTGTAATGACTGTATGTCATCCACGGGTTCAAGACACCTTATCTTCATCGATGGAATAATGGATCAGTATATGTATATAAATTCTTAAATAAAATTTAGCTCTTAGCGTTAAAAAATGGACATTTCCGAAAATTTTGTATTTTCTCAAGACAATGACCCAAAGCTTTAAGTGTGTAACACGCGAATATTTTACGTTTATAACTGCACACTGTGATTGAAAGGCAATAAGATAATAAGATAGAAAACCTGTGTGAATATCGGAAAAAATTTAAATCTCGATCGCTTAAGGAAGAATGGGAACAAATTGATTCTCCGTACTACAAAAAATATTTCGAACCAGCTGCAAATAGTTTAGATGCTTCTCGTAACCCCAGTTTTTGCAGTGTCTGATTATTAATTTGGTTTTAGTTTTTGTATCATTGTGAATTTGGTGTTGTTACTAAACGTATAGACATTTTTGTTGTTGTTAATTCTTGCGTTTTTAGGAAGTGCATTTCAATTTAATTGCAAAAAATCCGTATTTTAATACAAAAAACTTATGGTCGTCCGGTCAATAAATTGAGCCACTGTGAGACCTAGCCCTTCAATTAAGTGCAAAATTAAAAAATTAAATACAATTTTATTATACAAAAATTACATGTGTTAACTCTTACTGACAAAAGTAATAAAAAAACACTCTAAACTCAGCCCTAAAACAAAAATTTCAAATTACTGTGACTCTATTACTGTAAAAACCTTTATATAATCTGAAAGATATAGTCAGAATGAATATATATACAATAGATTTATAAAAAACATATTGTAAAACATTATTTGTTATAGCATAATGAAATATAATTATAAAATTTACATTAAGGCTGATAATATATCTAGGTCATAAAGACCGTAATAATAAATAAAAAAAAATTATTGCAAACAAATTACAATAGAAAAGCCATATCTCACATAATTAAAATGAACATAATGGAAACTGTATTTATCAAAGCATAAAAGTAAATTCTTCTAAAATCGAATGAAATGCGAGTTTTTGCCTTTCCGCATTAAAACAACTAAATATCTATAAATAAAGGAACAAATTGATGTGCATTCAAGGAAAAACTAGATGTTAAAATGTTCTTAATATCTTCAGATTTCTTTCGGCACAATTGCATACTTTTTGTTTGTTTACGTTTTACTGTCTGGTAAAGAATAATATAGAAAAATCTTTAAATAAACTGTCACTTCTTCTAAACAAAATTGCGTTCTCGTTTACTAGATTTTGTGTTAAAAAACAATGCACTTAACACTGAAATATTGTTGAATCTAGCAAAAGCCGTCGCGTGCATGAATTGAGGTAATAAACTTGATTAGTAGTTTGTGCAATTTTCGTTTAAGCGCTTTTTCCACTTCATTCCAAATGAATTAACAAATTCGGTAATTTTCAATAAATTCATTTTAGGTCTTAAAAAGCGTCTAAGCTTTTTACTTTTACAGAAATACAGCTGTGCCTTAAATCTTCTCCATGGTGGAGATTGTACAAACTTTTATGTGAATAAATTGATTTGGTTGAAACTTTAAAATATCGACTACAAAATTAATCCATAATTCGATATTATTGTTTTAATTTGTCTGTTTTGTTACAAAATCATAGTAAATATTTTGACCGGTTGGCATTTTACGAAATGTTTAGGAATATATTTTGGAAAGAAGTATTTCAATAGAAGCAACTATAAATTTCTTCAAGTACATTTTATACAACGTTATTTTGCGTACAGTAGAAATCAATCACACCATTTAACCTATGTTTTCTGTTATATAAAAAAAAACAAACTATAATGCTCAGTTTAACAAAACAAAATCGTTCCAAAGTACTCATTAACAACACCAGAAAGCAAGTACTCTATACAATTTAACATAAAAAATAACAAATAGTTTAGGTAATAACTCAACACTCAGTAAAGTAATATGAATTTTGTAACATATTTAAAAAAGGGTATCTCTTTTGGAAAAACTACAAGTTCATCATCAAACGAACAACCGAAAATAGCTGTTCGTGTTTCATTGGTAACTTTCTTCACCACGGCATAATAAAAGAAAAATACTTCCTATTTACTTTTATTGTAATTATAAAAACTTAATAATGAAAAGAATGCTAGAGAAGATTGTTGCATTTAATACTTTTGTTTTAAATTTTTCTGTTTTCCTAATGCGAGTCTGACCAAACTTGGTCATTTAGCTATATTTTTAAATAATTAACATGACATTAAATATTTATTCAATCTCAATGTACCGCTTAACAATGTTTATTACACAAAAAGTAATATTGCTACTAGAAGAAGAAAGTAAGTTCAGTAACTATCAATTCTTTCAAGTATTGTGTACCTTCTAAGATTTTAATGGCAATCGAACAAAGAGCAGAACATCGAAAATGTTCTATGAAAGCATGCTGATTTCCATTTTTAAAAGCGAAACGTAAACTACATTAATGTTTTTTTAATAAAATGTTTAGCTAATGAAATTTACTAACCTGTAAATAAAACTTTCTCCCCAAATTCTATTTGCTCGTGAGTTTTAATGACATCAAAGGGAGTTGTAACTGTGGCTGCTATCTAAAACGAGCATAAACAAATTTAATGTACAATAGTTGGTGTGCTGTTTATCTATTGTGAAATCATTTTTAGCACAAAATAATTGGCTTCGATACGCTAAAAGTGCGCATAACTTAATTTCCAACAACAGATAAACATTATTGTAAGCCATATGTACACGTCTGATCTCTTACCGAGCCGGATATTGCACCAGCCATAAAGCTAAAAGAAAATGTGGGTTCCACAACACTGAATCGGGATTTAATAGTTTCATAGCATGTCCAATAAATTCCGGAAAATGGTACGTCACGGAGTATAGTAGGCGGTAGACCACGCCACAAACCTAGTATGCCTTGCGTTTGTACCACATTCCGTGTAGCGGAGAAAATTTGAGCATAAGTCATTTTCTCCGATTGCATTTTTGTGCGTATTAGTTCAACAGGACTAACAAATGTGACCGCAGATACACGAGCTGTAACACCCGCCAACAAAGGTACAAGAGGAGGAATATCACGGCCCCTATGTGAACCTTTTGATTCGGCCAAATACGTATAGTGGAACTTGAGGAAACGCTCTTTAAACTGTTCATATGCAACAAAGTAAATAACAGTGGAAGGTAAAGCTGACACTAAGGTGGGACTTAAGCCAGACCACAAAGAAGTTATACCCTCTGAACGACTTATTTTAATTAAAGCATCCTATAAGGGAGAAAAATTAAGGTTAATAAAAAATCAAGAACAAAAAATTATACATACTATGGTACCATTCAGTTTAACTGGCTTAGTTGGGAATTTCGGATCACACGCGCATAAATGGTCCATTAATCCGTTGCAATAAAGAAAACATTTATTAGACATTTGTGTTTGTTGAGCTTGTAATCGTGTTTTGATTACATCTAAGGGAGTCACTATAAAAGTGAATAAGTATTTACACAATATTGAACTTTGCTCGGTTTAAAGTACTTACTAAAAATAGCTGTTATCATGCCCCCCGTACATGCTGAGGCCACCTGCTGCAGAGGTCGTATTTGAAATCTTGGATCATCTTTGAGATTTTTAAGTTTGTCTGAATGCGGTGTACTTGTAGTTGAAACCTTTTTTTTACCGGCTTCAGTATCGTCTGTTTGCTTGGTTTGGTCTGCTGCCATTTTCTATGAAAAAACTAATTTATGTACTCCTTTTGCTACGATCTGTTTTATGTTTTGACCTTCTGCATTTATATTCTAACGAGTGATAAATATTTTTTAAGCATATTTTATTATAAAATATTTTTTTAACTTAAAAATGTGTTGGCAGACATCATAAAACTCACAATATCTGCAATGCCAGACGTAATTTTTTTCAAATTCCTTTAGTCCCAATTTACATTGTACGATTTTTGTCGCTGCAATTCTTAGTTTTTGAATATAAATAAGGGGTGTAGAAAGAATAGAGGAAGTAAGTACTAAGTACGCATGCGAGTGTACTCTTGCAATTCGATTTGTTCACAATTCGTAATTTTAAATGTGAAGTTTGTATGTATATGAATCCAAAATCGTCAAATGTATAGGCGAATTCAACTTTAAAGAAAGAACGACAAAAATTGCAACGACAAAAATCGTACAATGTAAATTGGTACTTATGTATCAATATGTTTCTCTTTTTTGCCACTCTGATTAATTACTTTTGACTAGCACAGCACCATGGCGATTTTATTAGCATTAGCTTCAAGAACAATTAAGTCAGTTTTGCAAAATCCAATTCAGTTGGCAATCTTCTACAGCAAGCGAATTCAGGCCAGCTGACTAGAGTATTCTTGAAAGCAATTCGCCTTTAAAAAATTCGGTTCGGTTGACAGTTACAACACTAAATTAAGAAATTTTGTGGTTATAAGGCAATCTTTTATAGGACGCATGAGTAAAAGCGTCAATATTACCGTTTCGCCTTGCAATTACATAATAAAAAATTTCATTCGGCAATCTGTGGACCGGAAAAACTAGCACGTTTACTTGCTCTAGATTCACCCTGGAAGAGCTGCTATGTTTCATGAAAAACAGTTTCATTACATGAGTTCCAAAATAAATACACAATATTAAGTTATTTAATTTTTCGATGCGCGTTGTTTATAAACAATTTGTAAAAAATGTTTATTTTTGTATAACCAAAGAATAGAATTTAGCATTTGTTGGCATTTTGTACTTTTGTGTTAAAATAAATTTTAATTCAAGTTTTGGTAAATGTGAATAAAAGAAATTATAATGAATTGATTTATTTTATTGTAAATAAAAAAGTCTGTTAAATTCAATTTGAAACTAACGAATTCATTTGGAATTTCGGATCATCAATGGCACAATAAGAAAATGTGGCTTTAAAATAAGTAAACATAATTGGGACATATTATCATTATGATTGTTGTATAAGTCCCAATTTACATAGGACGACTTTTGTCGCTGCAATTCTTAGTTTTTTGTTGTAGATAAGGGATGTAAAGAGAATAATGGAAGAGTTCCACTCTTCTCCTAATCGCTTTACACACATTATTTACAACAACAAACTAAGAATTGCAGCGACAAAAATCGTCCAATTTAAATTGGGACGAATATAATGATATGGAACCACAGAGCGAAAACCATTCAGCTGAGATCTTCAATGTACTAAAAGTACTAGATATACTTTCCGTCACAAAGTATTTTTTTCTTGGCAACACTGTAGCTAAATTAAATTTATATTTATTCTTTGCTTTCTGGAAAGCTGACACGCACTTTTTTGAGGAAGCGTATGTTTTTATCCTAAAGTACAACTCTTATTACAATTAAAGTTGCTTTAAATTAAATAATAAATTATTAAAAATAGACAAATTTAATGTGTGTTGTTTTAAAAACTTAAAAATGGCGAGTCAAATGTTTTTGTATTTAATAGTTATTGCTGTAATTTTGCCGGGTTTTATGTCCGCCGAAAATGAAACCGAGGAAAATTTTGCTGTTGAATTGACTGTAAGCAATTTTGATGAAGCTGTTGCAAAAAACAATCATTTTGTTAAGTTTTTTGCTCCTTGGTAAGTAAAGAAAAATTATTAACAAATCATTGACAAATAATATATGGTAAAACAATGTCTTTTTTAACAAGTATAAAAAACAATCTGCATGTGTAAGACCTCTTTGTTCTTCAATTAGGTTGATATGAATAATGTGACACATATCAACATCTAATTTGATATAAACACGTAGTGCACTCTTTGTTGTTAATCTTTGTTTACAATTCTGCTCGGCGGTCTAATTTAGGATGAATGTAAATTAAAAATAAGTCTTGTTAGAAACATACTTCATTCCAATCCTATGTATTAAGTGATGACCATTTTCCTATCTGCATGCTGTTACATACATGTTTTATGTATATTTTTAATATAATTTATTTTAATTGCATTTTATTTCTCATGTGTTTGGAGTAAAAAGGATACATTGGGTATATAGTGCCTAGAAACGTTCTAAAATTAGACTCAGGTAACGCCGAGTATTAAAAGCTAGCTGACAATATATATATATATATATATATATATATATATATATATATATATATATATATATATATATATATATATATATATATATTCAAAATCATAATATAAGCCCGTAAAGAGTCCATAGGGCAATAATTTTAAATAATACTTCGCGGTAATTAATATAAACATCAGTGCTTATTTCATTCTAAAAAGACAATATTTTTTGCTTTCAAGAATTATCCATTATATAAAAATATGGGAGCAGGAGGGTAAATATAACCATATGGCTACCGCTCATCTTTTATGACGTTAAAAAATAAAATATTGTAAGATTAGAACACGATGAACGTAAATAATTACTAAAATTTAAACATTTTTAGATGCGTTTAAAAACGTAACCCTAGAATTTTTATTGTCCGAGTTTTAAAATAAAAGAGTGTTTCGCAGAGGTCTTATCTGTTTATCCGTAATAGGCTGAGTCTATAAACTTACACAGAGTGTGTATAGCTAGTGCGCTATAATGACAAATATAAAAAATTCAAGTTAAGAGATGTACCAATAACAACGCTATTTCAACAAGGGATTATTTTAATTTTATCCAAAATTTACCCGCTGTGACAAGTTTAAAAAATTAAATTAAAAATTAAAGGACAGATCCCTTTTTGTGTTAAAATTAAAATTTTTTATTTTTATTTGAAAAAAGCCCGAACACAATGTTGAACCCTTTTGGTGTTGGGAAAAAGATGTTTGGTTAAATCCTGACTAATAATAAAAATTAATTGCCAATATAAGCATAATTAATACTAAATCAATCATACACAAAGAAATCTTATAAAAAAAGTATGTAACTGCAGTCTGTATGCTATCGTTAAAATGACCAACTTTCATTCTCCTCGAAAAATGCAATAAACTATGGTAAAAATAAGGCGACGGTCACTTAATTGATAGTATCTTCAAAACACTAAATATTTCAAGCTTTCAATAAACATGACTTTCAGAAGGAAACCCCTAAGAAAAAGGTCATGTGCCGTTTATATTGTTATCGTTGTTATGACTTTAAATCGCGCTGTTGCTAGTAAGTTAGAAGCATTAGTTTTACTATTGTACCTTACATTTTCTTATCTCTACGTGCAGGGCTAGTTTGAAATATTAAGCCCAGTCGATAACAGCTATCGCAGAATTTTTCTTTTAATAACAATTAATAATTTTTTCTGTTATCATAGCATGCTTATGAACTAACTAAAAAAGAGAATTACTGTTAAACGGAGGAAATAGAAACAAGAATTTATAATCAAGCAATAGAAACACCAAATCATAAAATTCTTTCTTATCGGGCTTGCCTTGTAACCTGATAAAAAGTTATGTTTCTTATCACCTCATTGTCTTATTCATCCTATATGTTATAATTGAATTATAAGGAGTGCTTATATTACATTTCCCTATCGTAATTGAACTTATTTAGAATCCCATCATTCGTCACTATGAGGAAGTATATTACAAATGCTTTGCTCCAGTGGTCTCTTTATGCCTTATCTGCATTTTCCTTTTTACTTATTTTTATTTCTATCTTCAATTAAATTTTTTCTAACACATATTGGTAAAATTAAACTGACTCTTACATTGTTTAGTGGAGCCGACCGTAAAAAGTGGTAATTAGTACACAACTTTGAGTTAAGCTTTTAAATAAATATAATAATAGCAAATGCTTACGTCAGGGAGGCGCTGTAGTTAATCAAACATTATTTGCTCTTTGGAACTTCTCAAATACACTAATTTTGCAATGAGGCCCACTGTGAAATAAATTTCGAAAAAGAAAATACAAAACTTTAAGCTCATTGTCCAGGGCGAGACTTAAAATGATGTGAAGGCAGAATTATGCTTCGTATTGCTTCTTGCTTAATTTGTGGAAAATATAACGCCCCAACAATATTAGGTTGTTTATTTTGTTTATTTATTTTATTCCAATTAAAATATTTTATTTTTGAAATGAATCCATATTTTTCTAAAAGTAATTATAAAAAAAATTATTTTCAAACTTCTTATGTTTCAGGTGCGGCCATTGCAAGCGTTTACATCCTCTTTGGGAGCAGTTGGCTGAAATCATGAACGTTAAAGATGAACCTCAAGTTATAATTGCCAAAGTAGATTGCACCAAACAACAGGAATTGTGTGCTAAACATGAAATAACTGGATATCCCACTTTACGTTTTTTCAAAGTAGGAGATAAAGAATCGGTAAAATTTAAGGGCACCCGTGATATGCCGGCAATTACGGAATTTATTAATGAACAATTAAATGCCGATAATGAAATCACGCAGGAAGAGACTGATGATACTGTCGCTTCGCTACCCGTTAAAGGAAAAGTTGTTGAATTGACTGAAGAAAATTTCGCAAAGCATGTTTCAAGTGGAAACCACTTTGTTAAATTTTATGCTCCTTGGTGCGGACATTGTCAGCGTTTGGCTCCTGTTTGGGAACAATTGGCTAACGCTTTGCAAAATGAAAACGATGTAAGCGTTGCCAAAATTGATTGCACCGTTTACCGCCCTATTTGCCAAGACTTTGAAGTGAAAGGTTATCCTACTCTTTTGTGGATTGAGGATGGAAAGAAAATTGAAAAGTACTCTCGTTCCCGTAGTTATGAAGAATTACATGAATATGTAAAAAAAATGTTGGGTAGTGAAAGCAATCAAGAAGCTGCCTCTACCGAAAAGTCATCTAGTAGTGAAGAAGATAAACTACAAGTCTTACAGTTAACTGGGGACAGTTTTGAGAAGTCGATTGCTAATGGTGTTACCTTTGTTAAATTTTATGCTCCTTGGTGTGGTCATTGTAAAAAATTAAGTCCAGTTTGGGATCAGTTGGCAGAAAAAATCCATACGAATGATAAGGATATTAAAATTGCTAAAGTTGATTGCACTTCCGCAGAGAACAAGAAGTTGTGTGTTGACCAACAAGTTGAAGGATACCCAACTTTGTTTGCTTATAAGAATGGCGAGCGTCAAAGTGAGTACGACGAAGGTCGATCACTGCCTGAGTTAGTTAGTTATATTAGCAAATTTGTGGGTCACGACGAACTGTAAATGGTTTTACTGATACAAGTAACAACTCTCTTACCTACTCTTTAATCAACGTGTTTCTTCCTTCTGCATTTGAAAGTATATTTACTTTATACCAGGACCCTAAATTTTTACAGTTATTTTTTTAATGCATGTAGATTAAAAATACAATTTTATTACCCTTGTGTTTAATGTTTTTATTTAGATAATTTATTGTTTTGTGATTTCTTCAATATATTTCATTTATTTGATGTGGATTATTACTTCTACACCATTGATACATGTATTATAAAAATGGTAATAGCCAAGTAATAAAGAAAAAAAAAACACCAAATGTTACACAGATTATTATTTATTATTATAAAAGTAGGAACCAGCTAAATTTTCCATAAACTTTTCGACACGAGTTAAATTATATGTGCAGTCATTTATTTAAAACAAATGAATTTCCGTCCTCTAATAAATATTTTATTATCCAGCGAAAGGAATTTATTTTTTCTAAAACACTTTGGTTTTCGAGAGGATAGTTCAATTTTTTTTTTAAATTATGAGGTACTGATTATGTTAAAAATTTTTAAGGCTGATATTTCATTATTTCTTTAATTATTTCTATTATTAGGCACCGACAGCATTTTATAATAATTTTAAAATAGTTAATTTTGATTTTTATGTACTTCTGTTATAAAAATCCAGCTGAAACTAATACCGTGTCTCAAGCAAAGTTCAGAAGGTGAGCCAGATTGTGAAATGGCATGAGTAGGTTTTAAAAGAATCTAAAAATGGCTAAATAACAAAGACTTGAAAATATTAGACCCGCTTATGCAAATTTTTTAAGTCTAACATACGTAAAACCGTTTAGTTTTCGGTTACGATTTTGCGCTATTGTAATCAGGCTAAAGTTGTTCTAATTAGTTTCAAATTGCTTTTGCACAGGTTTTGAAAAAATACATTGCTTGTTCATCATGCCATCATCCATGTGGCATCTCTTTTATTAATTAGTACTAAAACTAAACACTGAATCCAGCTGTTTTATGTTGGTTATTAAGAAGAAGCATTTATTATATTTACAAAAAAATTGTAAGGGAAAAATCTTTTAAAAGCATTTAGCAATAGAAAAGCAATATAAGTTTTATCTGTATATACGAAAATTATTTGATTTTTTACGTTACAAGGAAGCAATAAATGCCATGTGAATATAGTATCCTGAAACTTAAAATCCTCTGACTCAAATCTTCAAAATCTTAGCAAGAAGACTTATTGGACTTATTTAAAATAATTTACTAAAGAGAAATCGGAAATGGAGCAAATGTCTTCTCACATGTGCACGTCTAGTGGTAATAGTAGCAGTGGAGGAGATGACGAGGTTGTGCCCACAATAACAGAAATGGACGAACAATCTCAAGATCGTTCAATAAGTTTGGTAAGTTTGGTAAAATTCTTGGTTATATTAAGTTAAAAAATATATTATTTTGATATTTTTTGATGTAGCGTGTAATGAATAATTCAAGTAGTGTTTTAAAGAAAATGGCAAATCTTTATGCAGAGCAAATAATGTCGGACATTGTATTAGTTGTGGGTGATCAGCAGCATCCTGCTCACCGTGTTATACTATGTGCTAGTAGCGATGTGTTTCAGGTGATGCTTATGAATCCTGAATGGAATGAATGTCGAAAACACGTCATAGAATTGGTAGAGGAACCGTGTTGTGAGGCGGTATTTCCACAGTTCCTTGAATATTTATATATTGGTAAAATCAATATATCACTTAACACTGTGATGCCCATGCTAGCATTAGCGCACAAATACAATGTTCAAGATTTGGTAGAACTTTGTGTCCAGTATATGATGAAGCATATAGCCAAAGCAGCTACTCAAGGGTTTTTAGTCTCCTGGCTTCAATACACAATTGCCTTTAGTCCTCAACACAAAGAACTGACGGAAGCTTTAAAACGTTTCCTTAAGTGGAATTTAGAAATTGTCTCAGAATCCAAGAACTTTGTTGAATTAGAATTGCCGGTTATGGTCATATTATTGCAGCAAAATGATCTGGTGGTTCGAAGTGAATATAAGCTTTTTGGAATTTTGGAAAATTGGTTGCTGCAACGTAAAGAACTACTCGATAATGACGATTCTTTGACAGATTTAGAAAAATATGAAAATTTCATACAACTTATTGAACAAACTGTCGTTCATATACGATTTGCCATGATGTCACCTCGCGAGCTAGCTCATTTACTAATCTTTCCATTGCTAGAATACCATAAAGAATTTATTGTTCAACGTATTGCTATTGGTATGTCCTACCAATCAGGTCAGGAGGAGCGTGTTAAAGAGGTGCGAAACTCATCCGATGGATTTCTACAATTTACGCCTCGCCTATATTCGAACGATACTTGGAGTATAAGTAAAGTAGTCAATAATTTCGACTTGATTGATAAGTATAGTAATTATGTGACCTGTTTTTTCACTCCGGGAAATATTGCTGAAACCGAAGACGGTAAGTTTTTATTTGTCGAAAGTAAAGCGAAAGGAAAACAAAAACAAAATTTGGTATTTGACTTAATGTAATATTTTCTTTATATAAAGTATACATTCATACTTAATTGTTATTTCGAAAGTTATCATCACTCTACACATGCAAATGCCGTATGACATTAAAGTATAGCTTTTTATGCTTCTTATGCCAATGATGTTTTTTTAATAATTACACATTTGCCAATTGTAAAGAAAGGCATATGTAAAAACATAAGATTTTCGAGATATAGAAAAGTTACAAATTCTTGAATCGGCCTGACGATTAAAAACCATAATTCAAGTCAACTTTTAGGCACTAAAAGGTATATTTTGTATATAGAAATCAACATATAAAGAAGCTATTAATTATTCTGGTGCATTTCATGTTGTTAAAAATTAGAACATACTAGAAGTAGATTTTCGTACTTTTTGCCAATAATTTACCATGTAGAAGAAGAAGCTAATATTTGTAATATATTAAATTTTAGCAATAATAATGTCAAATAAATGAATTATAAACTGTTTTTTAATTTGAAAGCACATTTTTTAAATAATAAAAAAATCTAAATTATTTAAAATATCAAATTATAAAAATTTCTATACCCATTAATTGTAGGATAGCAATTTTAGAAGCTTCGTTGGCAATGATACCAAAGTGAAATACCAGGGAATCATAAATTTTGATTGATTTATAAAATTCGTGATTGAGTAGTTAAATGTGGCTATCTATTGCAGTACTTATGCGAGCATTACGTGATCAAAAGTACTAGTAAGAAGATACAGCCTCAAGCCTCTTCAGGGTATATATATTTACAAATTCATAGATATGTTTGTTTTTGCAGTAACATTAAACTCAAAAACGCAGTTCTGGTTGAGAGTATACACAGTTTTTTGAAAACTGGTTAAACAAAACAAACAACCTATTGCCTCTAAATGAAATTAGTGTTTCGTAAAATAATAATCCACTCAGAACCAGAATATTTGAAATGGAAAATTTGATTAAAAATTTGTGACAGCATTAATAATTCGCAAAAAATAAATTAATTAATTTCATCTTTCACTTTATTCGTCCATATTTGAAAAAGAATAATAAACTAGATTCTCTGTTTTTATTTCCAAGAATATTTTTTTTAAATTAAATAAAAAAATTAAATATTTACAACAATTTGGGTACCGCTGTAATTTGGAAATATCATTCATAATGAGGTTTGTTTGCGCATGTTTCCACAAATAGTTCTTAGTTGTTGTGGCACCATTGAAGTTTTTTGTGTATAGTAGTAAAGTTACTTTCTGTATAGTTACGTTTTGTAATAAAATGCAATATTTTATTTTTATTTATTTTCAATTTTATTTTAATGTTTTTATGTTTATATTTAATTGCTCAGCGGGGAGCAGTAGAATATTAAGAGCTCAACGAGGAGCTTTGGATGTATAAACAAAGATTGATTTTCCTTCTTAATTGCAGTCGTTTATATACTGACTGTGAGAAGGTTTTCAGTAGTCTAGTACTTAATTTATTAATATTAATTATATACAAATGTTATTATAAATATTATTGTTATTACGAAAAGTGAAATGTGACCTGGTTCCTATTGCACTTATTTTAGGATTTCTTTCCACAAAATAAATGTGTCACCTGAAACTCACCGATCGACACACACACGCTATGTGTTTGCCTGTTGAAGGCCATTCAGTCATTGCATGTATGTATGTAAAGTATAACAACAACAAACATAAGTGCTAGTGTATTTCACTTGAGTAATTTGATTTAAACTTTTTAGTTTGTTGTGTTAATGACTGCGCGTGTGAATATTAGATATTTACATTAGGGTGGTTCCACTACAGTTTATTTCTTTTAATAAAAGTTTGAAATTAAACGATTTATTTACTTTCAATACACATAAAATAAATACGATGGTAACTTCACCACTGTAACATTTTAAAAGATGCTTTTTTATTTTGTGATCGTTTCTCAACGATGTCTCAACTTGAATTCATTCATTTGCCCAGCAAGAAGAAGCCTACTTGGCTGCGTGCTTTTTTTGTTCTCTCCTAGTTGTTTTTGTTTGTTTATTTCGTGGAATTTCTTATAAGCATGTCGTTGTTGTCTTGTGTGTTTAAGATTTCTTAGAAAACTTCGCAGTTTGTAAAACACACAATAGGCCATTTCCTTTACTTTTTTATTGATAATTATTTTCTTTGAAAATTTAAACAAATCATTTTCGCAATAACATTACAAAGATGTTACAAAGATGTTACGCAGGTACACAAGACCAAAGCAATAAAGATCCTCATAAACCTACAATTACAGATTATTACGGCATAGGAAAAAACCCAATAGATACACATATAAACATAAACGAATAACCAGCATGGTCGTGAAACGATTTAGGTAGGAAGAGTTCCTCTCTTCCCCTATTCTCTTTACACACATTATTTACAACAACAAACTCAGAGAGAGGAACTCTTATACTATTCTCTTTACACACATTATTTACAACAACAAACTAAGAATTGCAGCGACAAAAATCGTCTAATGTAAATTGGGGCTTATATACAGAGAACACTTAGGTGGAAAATAGCCGAAACCGGTTTGTTCACAAAATAAATTTGACGCGGGTTGACGTAAAATCATACCCAAATAAAGTAAACCCCGTCGGAGAATATACTAACATATCAATTTTTTTTCTCTTAAATTGTAATTAAAACCATAATGTTTATTTGCTTGGTAACAAATGATTAATATTAATTCGGTTTATTTCAATTTCTAACTTTAATAAAGAAAAGTAATTTTTTTTAACATGTTTGTGTTAACAATAAAGCAAAACAGCAAAAAATTAGAAACTTGCTGTTCTTCTCTGCGTGTATCTTTACGACTGTTAACATCATCTATTTAACTAATTAATTTGATAATAAGAATACGAGATATATTTATATTAATTTGGTTAAACGAACTTTACACACAAACCAAAGCTGTTTTGTTGACCTCTTTATTAATCGTCACACACATTGATATTGTAATATTTTTTTCAATTTTGTCCATACTTTTTTCTTTGCAGCATAGCAGATGCTATTTCAGTGTCATATTTAAAATTTTGAATATAAAAGATTTTTTAAATTAAAACTTATGTTGTTAATATTTTTTGTCTGTCGTGAAAATTTGTATGGTACGAATGTTTGATACTCACTAACTCTTAGTAGAAAATATTTTAGTGCTAAAACAGTTTGCAATTAAATGATTCCAACGAATTAAAGTCGGCTTTTAGCTATTACATTTCGCAAATTTCGTTTATCTTTTAATATTTTTCTTTATTTCGCTGTAAAAATCTTCCTTGTTAGGCATCTTCTTAGATAACAAAAAACCAACTCCACTTACTAGAACGAATAAAGACAGCATTATCCATGCTATTATTTAATATAACATCTTCGATATAGGTTAACAAAAAAAGGCATAATTGCCGATATTCGTGGAGCATTTTCCTTTTTATAGGATGTGGTTGCTGTTACAAGTTAATATAAGACGGAGTGCGAATTGCAAAGCCACTGGCTTGCGAGTGTACTAATTAATACTTCATCTATACAAATATCATTATAAAATAATATAAGAACAAAATAATTACTTATTTTACCGAAAAATTCTACGTCCATTAAAAATGATAATTTGTTAAATTTTAGAGCAACCTATTACATGGGAAGTGGAATTTTTTCCACGTGGTATCAAATACAATAAGGCCAAAATGGTTTGGGGCGAAGATGTACCAGAAGTTTCTTTAAATACGGTGCGTTTAAGGGTTACCTGTAAACATTTACAAGTCACCGAAAAACGTTTTAAGGTAAAAACTTTGAAATAAAAACTTTTTTCGTTTAATTATTTGGATTTTTTTAATGTTGTTTATTACAGATTGCTTGCCTTATAACTGGTGTGCAGAATAAAATTGACCACATTTTAACTTTGCATGAACGCACTGAATACTTTAGCAGTGACCAACGTGTTGTTAATTTAGATAATTTACTACCTTTTGACGAGTTGGCATTATCTTCTATTAACTTATCTCCACATTTGGTGGGACCAAATCGCAATAACTTGGAATTACATGTCATAATTGTACCAATGGGTCCCTATACTTGTCGTGATACACCCTCGTTTGATTTTAAATAAAGTTGCGTTTCAATGGGCTCACCTTTTTTTGTTTAAATCATTCTTCCTTAGCTACTTCTCTATTATTTAACAGCTCTCGCATGCCTGCAATAAAATGTTTTGTTTTCTTTACAATAATTTGTTTATATTAAATAATTAATTAAATTGTATTAGTTGTGTTTAGTTTTGCTTTAAAAACTTTTGATAATATATTTTAAGATGTATATTCCGTTCAAAATATTTTTGTTACTGTTTTTTTTTTTTATAATTTGGGTGAACAATAATTTTGTAATAAATATTAAAATGTATTAAATTTAATTCGACTTAGTGTTAAAAAGAATATAAAAGTTTATTAAATTTTAATTAAAAGATTTTAATTTATACAAATACAAATTGATAAACTTGCTATTTTTGACCTTTTTTTTATTCAATTTCGAAAATAACCCTTAGTTATTATGATATTAAAATAAAACTTGTTTATCAATTTATTCCTATTTGGTAAAAAAATTAACGTCAATAACGTATAATTCAAAACAATCATAAAAAACCTAATCAGGGATAAATTGTTTTATTGCCCCATTTTCGTTTTGTTTTGTTTTTCCATCCTTATCCATGTGGCTAATGCTTTGAAAATTTAATGTTAACGCTACCTATGATATAAAAATGAGTGTGTTGGTTGCTTGTTTGAAATTTATAGCATTATTCAGCAGGAAATAATTCTAAGTAATTTTTTTTTAAAAAACTACTTGTAAAATTTTGTATTAATTTAACCTTAAAAAAGTTTGGACTGCGACTGTGGCTGTAGGCACTTCAATTCAGTGCAAACACCTTTTTGGCGAATTAATTTAGCTAGGTTTTTTAAGATTGCTCTGGACGAATCTAATATGTTTTAAGTTGAAGCAAAAACCAATATTCTCCATATGGCTGTAACACCTTCAAAAGTTAATATTATTTATTGTCAAGTGATAGCAATTGTTAATTATTCATTTTTGTTCTTAGTTTAAGCAACACCTCGCATAAGGGGAAAAGATAAATCCTGTAGATTGTCAAGAATGATGCGAAGAGCATGTAGGGAGCGGCAAATGAATCTTTCGAAAACCGGCAGTAAAATGTTAAAATAATGGCGCGGTTGGTCACCCCTGTTTAAAAATCCCATTGACAGATGCTGTGATTTTATTTGAAATAGCATATGGAAGGAAACGGACATCCGTACATTCATAAGAATGTATTAATGTCCTTAGAAAACTTACCGCACCATGATAACAGATCTTTTAATCAGATCAGCAGTTAAGTTCGCGATGTCACACCTGTAGAATTTATTCCGAAATCAAAAGTCTTCATTCTAATTAAGGAAACTAGGGACCACGAAACGCTGAACGGACTGA
Organism: Trichopoda pennipes; assembly: GCA_030448955.1. Lineage (NCBI taxonomy): Eukaryota > Metazoa > Arthropoda > Insecta > Diptera > Tachinidae > Trichopoda > Trichopoda pennipes. The sequence goes on along the minus strand of JASKUP010000006.1, from coordinate 1,092,186 downwards.
TAGAAAATTGAACCTTCTAAATGCAAATAAGTGAAACTGGTAAATATTGTCACGTTTATACCTTTTATAAAAGTTTTGTTGTGCAAAATAAGTAACATCAGATTTTAGTTTACTTCCTTTGTATCACATTTTGTTGTTGTTTTTTATTCCTTCAATGTATAGGCGCCTGTTAGTCTGTGTGTATTTTTGTTTTTATGCTCTCTCCATGGAATTTATTTAAAGATAGTTGTTGTTGTTGATTGTACAAGATTAACTAGAAAACTAACCAGCTCGTAAAATGCACAGTGGGTCGTTTAGTTTTCGTTTACTGTTAATTATTTTCTTTTAAAACTTAATAAAGTATCTTCGTAACACTGCCATCCACTTAATCCCTTTCGTCCCGTAGCCGTTCCAAATATGGCACTTTCATTTGGACCTCGGACTACGATATCTCTGTATCCTGTAAACCACTTAATTCAATTTCTTGATCACCTTGTACGGTCCCTCCCAGTGTGTTTGCAATTAATGGGACAGCCCTTTCTTGCGTTGTGGGTTAACAGTAAAACCATTTGTCCGTTATAAATCCTTCCGTGTTTATTGCTTGATCATACCTGACTTTCATTTTACAGCTGGATATTTTAATGCGGTTGCGAACAAGCTCATGAAGCTTGTGCAAGTCTTCTTCTTGTGTCTGAAGAGTATTTTCATAATCGCCATGCACAGAGCTCGGCTTAATGCCAAATTGTAAATCTGCTGACAGTTTTAGTTCTGCCCTAAACAGGATTTTTGTTAGACTACTTGAAGTTGAATCGCGGACAGTTGATCGGTATGCCAGTGAAACTGTGGCACGTGCTCACGTGTATTGAGATATTACACTTTTCTTAGATATTCTTCTAGGGTACGATTGAATCTTTTTACCATGCCATCAAACTGTGGATGCAGTGGTTTCGTTTTCGTCCTTTTAATGCTGTATACAACGCACAAATCTTTGAAAATGGCCGACTCGAAATTTCGTCCATGGTGAGAATGCAGTTCAATTGGAACACCGTATCAACACATCCAATTATTCACAAATGCATCCACCACCACCGTTTTGGATTCTTGTCGTGGAATCCGATACACTTCGGGCCATTTGCTAAAATAATCCATTACCAATAGTACATACCAGTAGTTATCAGCGTTTTTGTTTTTGTTGTTTTCTATAGTTACTTCTTTTGGTAGAATTTCTCGTAAGCATGTTGTTGTTGTCTTGTGTGTACAAAATTTCCTACAAAACTACGCAGTTTGTAAAATGCACAGTGGGTTGTTTACTGTTAATTATTTTCTTTTAAAACTTAATAAATCATCTTCGTAACGATATGTAGTTTAATAAATAAATAGATGAACTATACCTTTTTTGATATTTTATTTCTTAATTGCGAAGAATGCCGCTGCCGCGTTCAACAAAAATAATGATGAAGAAAGAAATCTTAAATTTTATAGGCGTTCTTTGAAGAAATGAAAAACAAACGTTCCCAAAAGTTATTATAAAAAGGTGCTTTGTTTTTTATTAGTGACACCAACAGGATTTACAATTTAATTTAATGTTTTTACTTTCATTTTATTTTTATATTTATGTTACTCATTTTTTTCATTTCCAAATTCATCTTTATTAAATTAAATGCTATTTACATATTTATTTACAGTTTTGAGATATTATCTTAGATATTACAGCAAATTATGTTTTTAATCACAGATATTGAAAAGTTCAGTTATAAGTATTTATTCTTTTTAAAGGAAAAATAGGAAAACCTTTATATACCAAAAAAGAAAGATGTTCAAATATAATTAGGAAATATATATGAATACAATTGTATTGTCTAATACAACAACACATTGCATACATATCATATCCAATTTGGTGATTGTTGTTTTAAAAACCTTTACGCCGACTCTCTACATTCTCTTATCAGCTGATAAGAAGAATTTTCTATTTTCTCAAAATATTTAGTGTTGAGTCTCTTTATGAAGTCGTCAATTCGTTCATATCCCGTTTGGTCGTGAAGAAGCTGCGTTGAGTGTCTCCAATGTTTGTTGTGTATAATCTTGAGGCATTTGTTTTGTATTATCTGAAGTTTCTTCAAATGAGTTTTTGCTGCTGTATACCAAATGGGACATGCATATGTTAAGGTTGGTCTTATCACGCTCTTAAAAATTAAATTTTTATTTTGAAGGCCAAGTGAAGAGCGTCTATTCAGTAAAGGCCACAGAGCTCTGATGGCTTTTAGGGATTTCTTGCCGATTTCGTCAATGTGCCTTGAAAAATTAAGTTTCTTATCTAAACATACGCCAAGATATTTTACATCATTTCTTATTGAAACGCTCTCACTTCCACACCTAATTTGTCGACTTGGTAATCGTTTGGGGGAGTTGTTATAAGGAAATATGATACATTGAGTTTTGTTAGAGTTGATTTTAATTTTCCACTTATAAAAATATTTTATGCATGAAGCAAATCCTTTTTCCATTTTCTTTAATAATGCCTTTGTCAGTTTGCTAGACGTGATTAAAGCGGTATCGTCTGCGTAGTAGGCAACTTTCAAGTACGAGGGCGGTGAAAAGTCCGAAGTATAAATTGAATACAACAAAGGTGATAAAATTGAACCTTGTGGTAACCCAGTAGAAATTGTTTTTGGTGACGATATTGCACCGTTAACTGAAACAATAAATGTTCTCTTGTTAAGAAAATCTGCAATAAGCTTGCACAAATGCTTAGGTATACTAGTCTGGAGCAATTTGAAAATTAAGCCGTTGTGCCAGACGGTATCAAATGCTTTTTCTATATCAAGAAGAATTAGGCCTGTAGACTGCTTATTTCGCTTATTCGCTTTTATTTTATTTGTAATGCGATTTATTTGGTGTACTGAACTATGTTCTTTCTTGAAACCAAATTGTTCTTTAGCTATTATCGAGGTATTTTCAACGACATCGCAAATTCGTTTGTGAATTAGTTTTTCAAACAATTTTCCCAAATTGCTTAACAAACTAATGGGTCTGTAACTGTTGGGACTATGCTTAGGCTTGTTTGGCTTAAGAATCGCAATAACTTTTGCTTTTTTGAAGTGTAAGGGGAAATAGTTGAGTTTTAAACAACTGTTAAAAACTATCATTAGTAAATGAACTGCTTTGGGCGGAAAATTTTTTATTAGTAGGTTAGATACTTCATCAAGACCAGGTGATTTTGAATCATTAAGCGAAGAAATTAATAAACTTATTTCATTAAGCGAAATAAAAGACAGGTTTTCATTGTCAATGTAAGATGATTTAAATCGATTCACTTTGGAGTTAACAGATTTATCAATTGAATGCTTGTATGTAGATGTGAGCTCATTTGCAGCCGAAAAAGTATCCGACAGTAGTTGGGCTTTTTCCTCATCTGTTATAACTTTTCTGTTGCCCAGGTTGAAAAAAGGAACTTTGTTGTTAAGTTTTCCTCTTAAGCGTCTGGAAATTTTCCAGAAAGACTTGTCACCCGGCCTAAGATATTTATGTTACTAAGTTGCGATATCTTTTATAAAATGTTGTTTAATAAAAAATACATGCACATACATATACATACATACATATGTAGGTATATATGGGAATTTATTTTTAATTTAAATATTTTTTTGAAAAGATTGCTACACAAATTTAAAAAATTTGGAAAATTCAATAAAGTTCGTACTGCTGCTTTCCAATTTATTTGCATTTTAGACAATTCATCCACCACGGCTGCGTAGCAACTATTATTTACTTAATACTGAAGGCGAGCATGTACAGGTATTTCCTCATTCTCCCGATTATGAGACCAAGTATGTTGACCAAGTAAATCACGAAGTTCATGAAATGCATTTTTTTTAACAGAAGTAGCACTTTAGGCAACAATGCCTATTTAGTCAAGTACCGTGCTACATTCTTTAAGAAAGGGATAGAGAAGAGATGAGACAGTAGAAGGATAGTTCCCGAAATTAACTGTCGTATAAGACAGCACCGCGACCAGTGATTATGCCTTCATCACTGTGCAGCCCCACCGACAGTCAATTTTTATATTTGTAGTGAAAAAAATCAATGTCTTTGTTGGGAATCGAACCCACAACCCCCAGCCTTATAAGCTAGTATTTGCATTTGAACACCAACTTCCGCAAAAGGCTTCACCAATCTTAACTTCCTGCTTAATTGTGTACCTTTTCATGGCTGAATTTGTAAAGCACTGAAACAAAGAACTGTTAAGCTAAGCTGGGCAAAAACTAAGACTCACAAATATGGTTGGATATAGTAGATGTGAAAAAGAACTAAAGTTGTATTTGATGACAAAAAACACGTTGTCAACCAAATAAAACTTTGGCATCGTACGATGTCAATGTGATCGACCTCAATAGACACATAGGTTTCAGAATGGATATGTCAATAAGACAAATTGTCGTATTTGGAGTGATGGTAAGCTTCAAATATATGCATTATAAGATTTACGTCGGTACCTAGGGTGGATCAAACCACTCACGGCAAAGCAAGCCGAACCATATTTCTATACAACAGGTCATTCCTAGTTGAAATTTCGTTTTGATTTGAATTATTTCGAAAATATTGTCAACTGACTTCAGGTTTGTATGACGAGATATAGTTTTCCGACTTACACACTTATTTCACTTCACTATTTAATTTTTTGCGTCTATGGAACATGCATTTCCTTACATATGATGCTTAAATAAGAATAAAAATGAACTGAACATAGTAATATTTAGCAACTTAAAACTTTAAATAGCTGCAATTTAAGACTCTATATTTTAACTACCTAGTACCATGAACTCTTTCAGCCACAGTCTTACATACATATATCACTTGAATAACAAAACTACTGCATTTTTGGTTTGATTTGGGTTTATTTATTATAAAAAAAAACAAAAAATTAATTTGCTCTATAGGCTTTTGTGGAATTGGGGGGTTAGTTAAGTAACCATTGTGACGGTTCGCAAAAAAACATTCAAGTAAAGTATCCGCAGCCACATTTTATAATAAAAAATTAATTCTGATGGAAATCGGAGAAACATGTCTTATTTGTGCGTATGCAAAGAGAAACTTTGCAGGTTTTGCATTGCCATATAGTACGCATTTTGCACATCTTCGCGATGTATATCGATCTGGCTGATGCATACTGCTTTCTCTTGGTACTGATGGTTTCTGTTTCTTTATTTGAGCGCTTAGTGCCTGATTTGAATTTTTTCACCTGAACTGGTGCTAGGATCCCGTGGTAAACACTTCTTCGAAACTCTTTGATACTGAACTGATCAAGTTCTGGGTGGTATGTTTTCTGGAGCTCTTTATATGTTATATAAGAGTTTATGATGGCGCAGTCCAGAAAATGGAAAAAGATTCGATGCCACCATTTGCGAGATTTTCGATCAACGGCATAAGTGCTTTTCAGTTGATCATATTTGTCAACATAGTTTATACATCTGTTATATTGTATGACAGGTTCAGGACAATTTATTTTATTTATCTCTCCATTGCGTTCTCTGCGAGTAAAAACACCTACCTGAGTTGGATCTATGCTGTTGGTGAGAATAAAAACTGATCTTTTATCCTTCCATTTTATAATAGCCACATTCTCATCACTGACCCTGTAATCATGCTCTCCTCGTTTAAAATGTTTGTCCTCTTTCAGTTGTGGTAGAAATTTGCGATTTAAGTTGACAGTGCCACAGGGCAATATATTGTTACGTTTATACCTTTTATAAACGTTTTGTTGTGAGTTCTTTATTGCAAAATGATTAACACCAGTTTTTAGAGTTTTTAAATAATAACAATTTTATTTACTTTAACTACACAAAGTTGACACAGAACAATTTACTTAAAATGCACGTCTTCACTGTAGAGGTTTAATTTACTGATTGATTATCCACTCAGACGCTTCCCCCATTTATACTTGTCCAATTAGATTCTAGAAGATGTAAGCATTTTCTACTCTCCTTGTGTGTATTGCTTAGTTGTTTTATCATTTAAACTTAAGCAAGACATATTCGTAAGAATATTATCATTATTATTAACTCTACTTGCAAAGGATAGCTATTGATATAGTTATCAAAATATACTTTATGATATTTAGATTTCAAGTTCATGCAAAGTTTTCGAACAACTTTTTCTCCTAGACCAGTTTGTATCTTCTCAAGTCCTTTCCAGTATATATTTCGAAATCTTAACAATATCCAGACTCAGCACACATCATCCAAACTTTATATCCTCGTTTGATTGGCTTTTTTGGCATATATTGTTTGAAGGAATTTCTACCCTTGAACTTTATCATGCTCTCATCTATAGCCACTTTTTCTGGGGCGTAATAATTTTTATTAAAATTTATTTTTAGAGCATCTAGCACAGGTCTAACCTTATAAAGCTTGTCGTAACTATCAGCGGTTTTTTTGAGCATTAGAACATTGTCATTCAAATGTAAATTATTCAGAAGCCATCCAAAGCGGTTGAGTGGCATAAAAGAAGATATATATACGTCCTTCATATCAGGGGCAGAAGACCAGTAATCTTTATAGCTGGGCGATTTTTTTTCTACCCATCACTAAATTCGAAGCAAGAAATACTTCAATTACTTCAGGTGTATTGGGTGTAAAATGTGCTCCTTTCTGTGTGACATATAAAATTGTTTGAAAGCAGATTGTTTCAACTAAGTTTGCTGTCCAAAATAAGTGGAATAATTTTGTTGGTGTTATTTTCTCCATCTCTACTATATCATCTGCAATACCTCCGCCTCACACGGCTCCTTCATTTTGAAATTTTTTTTCCACTTTGGCTGCCTAACTGCGGAGCTCGTGGTAGGTAACTGACTAGAAGTAGTCGCAACAAATAATCAGCGATGTCTTTAAAGATGTTATTATTTAATAATTTGTCAATAGGTGCCGGGAAAACATGTTTAAACAAGCAACAATAAGTGGTTAGATAACTAACCACCAAACCTGAAAGAGTTAATAAAGTTTAAATCAGTGGAAGCACGAGTAATCAAATAAAGCTGCGGCATATTCTAACTTAGATCTAGCGCAAGATATATAAAACAATTTTATTGTATTAGGATCGATACAATTAAAGTGAATTCTTCTTATAAACACGGTTGTGTCAAATATAACGCCAACATCCAAGATAGCTTTTAATGATACTAAAAAGATAGAGAGAAAAAACTATCTTAAAAACAGTTAATGAAAATTTTGGCCTCACTCTACGTATACCCAAGAAGTGGCCCCTTTTGACTACCATTTGTTTCGATCGATACAGAATGGCCTTACTGGAATACGCTTCAGTTCAGAACAGGGTATCAGAAATTGGCTTAAATCATTCTTTACCTCAAAATCGAAGAGGTTCTTTTAGTGCGGTATCCATGTGCTATCAAAAGAATGGCAAAACGTTTTGGCTAACAATGTACAATATTTTGAATAATGTGTCAGCTCATTTTATTACTAAGGGTTTTTTAACAAGAAGTTTGTTTTCAAAAACAAAATAAAACAAATAATTTAGATTAAGATGGTTCAAATTTTTATTGTAAATATAACGAAGAGAAAAGTTCGGCAATTATGAATGAAAAATGATATCTGGCAAATGTCTACCAAGACCACGCTGACAAAAGTCGAGTCTCTTATCAAAGTGTTTCATCACTTTTTCGTAAAATGGCGGTCCTGTTTCGTTGATCCCATCACGGATTTTGAGGCCGAAATCGATTCTATTGACTCCGCATATATAACATAGCCCCACACGATCACTTGTCAGTGATATCCACGTCGTTAAAAATAGGCCAAAATGATTTCTTGCTATAGGGTAGTCCAATGACCGTTACCGCATTTCCTGCCACATCTTCGAAAAAAAAGGCCCAATTACGCCTCCCGGCCACAGCGCACTATACAGTGGCACGTTGAGCATGCAAAGACTTCTCAATAATTGCTCTAGGATTTTCAGAAGCCTTGACAAATGAAAATGGGCTCCGTCTGAAAAAATGATTTTTTCAAAAAACCAGCCACTTGTTCCTGAATGAATTGAACGAATTTACGGCGATGTGAATGCTAAATCCTTACGCAAAATTCGCCGTGTGGTAGTTTTGGATGACCTGAATTGCTGAGAATGTCGAAGAATTGACAAATTTGGATCTGCTTCAACACTGTGGCTCATGGCTGCGATGATTTCAGTTGAATGACCCGGTTAAACACGTGTTGGTGGTCGCACATTTGGTATCGGGCCTGTCGACTTAAATTTAAGCAACAAATTCTTAATAGCGGTTTCAGAAGGACGATTATGTTGTCTGAAAATATCACGAAGTTTACGAAATGTAACTTTAACAGAAGAGCCCACCATTTGCATAGTAGATTTTAATTATTTTAATGCGATTTTCGTGCGAAGTTGAATTCATTGTAACAGTTGCCATTGCGTATATTACGAATATGTCAAAAAACTAAATGTCAAAATTATAATGTTGCTGGTGTTGCCACAATTGAAACACAAACTTCTCGTTGAAAGATCCGATAGACAAAACTTTGTTAGGTTGAATAGATATATTGTTTGAACAAACATATTAATTGTATTTGGATCTGAAGGAGAAACAGCAAGGCTTTCCTCCTTGATTTGGTAATTGTTTAAAAAGACTTTGGTTTCAAGATTTAGCATTCAAAATAAATTCCTTTTGTAAGACATGCTGTTTATACAGAAATTTATTAACAAAATTAAACTCTCCTTTGTAGTAAACTCACCATAACACTCTGTTTAATTTATAAATTCATTTTATTTGTGAAGGTAATAATCAAGCTACTTGTATGAAATAACATTTAAGGTCTGATAACGTAATTATTGTTTTATTAACTCAGTTAAATGCAATTTTAACACACCATTTATAAAATAAAAAGTTAATTAACGAAATCAATAGATATTTTTATATTTTCTTGAAGCATCACAATCACATTTGTTTATTGGCTACCAAAAGGTGACTGACTGACTCATCGCCGCTCTGCCTTTTTTATTCCCAAAAACTTGCGGTTTTCTTCCTTTGGAAATAACCCGCCAGTTTCCCAGTTCGGCGCCAGTGTTGCCATTGTGGCATATATTGTACATAAACATGGACACACTCCATAGCATTAAAATATCTTATGGTAGTTGTTATTTGTTCTTTTTTGTTAATGTATATTTGTTTATTGGTATATGACTGTACTTTGTTTTTAATTTAATTTTTTAAATCGATTTAAATTTACGTTGAACATTTTTGAAATTTGTGTCTATGTATATTTTCATTAGTTGAAAACTTTTGATGAAGACACACAAAATTGTGAGTAATTTAATAATATTTTTAAACTTGTATTATTGTAATTTAATATGTAATATCTTGCAGTGAATAAAACATTTCGTTATCCAATTGAATGGAAAAATCGTTTACTTCAATAAGTCTTCGTTTTCAGCATTTTTTATTCAAATTTTCGGAACTAATTGGTGGCCTCCGTCCTGTTTTTATTTGGAGAACCAAGTTTTCTTTTTTTTTGGAACAAGCTGCTTTTGATTCTGTATTGCTTGTTGTCTTATTCAAGGTGTGATTTTTGAGAACTTAATTAATTTTGATCAGACTAAAAAATAATTCGTTAATGAGAAAAAGTAGAAGACTTCAAGGACTTTCTCCGACAACGCCAATGATAAGATCTCCAACTACAACTAACGTTAGCACTCTTCAAAATTCTAGCGATAATGAGCCTGAAATTGTGTGTGCTTGTATTGATCCAGAAGGTATGCATCAGACGTAAGAGAGCCAAGAACAGGTAACGTCTCAAATTAGCAAGCGTTTAGAAGATATGCAGATTCTATTGTTAAATCAAATAAAATCTATACAATTGGTAATGGAATCTAATAATTTAAATACCCAGAATTCAATAATTGCTATAAGGGAAAACTTACGAATTGTAGAATCAAATGTTGCACGTAATTCTCCGAACATGTCAGAGGTGACATTTGCGTTAGCTAATAATATTGTAACCACAACAAATACGATCACTCCAAATAGAGCTTTTGATTCAGTTACTTCAACTACAGCATGTGCTTCGTATTCAAATACATACATATTTGATTCAATTCCCTCTACTTCTGCGTTTGTAAATTCTCATCCTATTGTTCATGCTTCACCGTTTATTTCTCATAACCCACAAGCAAGTTTATCTCAATCCTTAATAAATCATCGACAAAAAAAAATTTACCCTCTACCAAAATTTTCGGGTTTACCGGAAGATTGGCAAACGTTTTATGAATCATTTATGACTTCAACGCAAGAATTCGAGTATTCGGAGCTTCATAATATAATGCGTCTCAGGGAAAGCCTTGAGGGAGATGCGCGAGAGTCCGTGGAATCATTATTAGTCAGTTCGAAAAATGTAAATGCAGTCATTGATACTTTGTTGGAGATGTTTGGTCGACCTGAGCAATTAATAAAATCGCAAATTCAAAAAGTAAGATTATTGCCATCTGTAGGCGAATCGGACTTAACCTCTCTTATTCACTTTGCAAATAAAGTCGGTAATATGAAAACATTCTTAGAATCAGTGGGAGGAAACTATCATTTATCGAATCCATTGCTTCTGAGCGAGCTTTTAAATAAACTACCCATATCTAAACGCCTTCAATGGGCAGAAAAATGTTTAAGCCTGGCTCGTGTTCCCACAATATCAGATTTCTCAATGGTTAACGATGCCACTCCATTACCGGATATACTAAAAGATAATAAAAAATATGCCTGTTTAGTTATAAAGAAAAATTGTAAATTATGTGATGGCGAATGCAAGTCTTTGGAATTTTGTAAAGCCTTTTCAGATTTGTCTATTGAGTCAAAATGGCGAACAGTTATCTCATTGAAGGTTTGTTTTTGTTGTCTTAAATTTGGTCACCATGTTAAAAGTTGCTATTCAAAAAAGAAGTGTGAAGTTAGGGGTTGTGGAAAAACTCATCATAGTCTTCTGCATAAAAATATTTCAATGAACCAAAAGTCAAATATACCTAAAGATTCTTTAAATTTAACTCATCAACGAGGTCGAAGTTGTCTAATGGATGTTGATTCTGCTGATGTTCTTTTTCAAATTATGCCTGTTATTCTGTATGGTGCAAATGGTTTTGAAAAAATTTACGCCTTTGTCGACGATGGAGCAAACGTTTCTGTAATAGATTCTGAAATTGTGCAAAAGTTAGGAATATCCGGCCGAGAGGATACTTTAGAAATACGGTGGATAAATCATCAGTTATCTCGAGAACAAACTCAAATAATTGATGTTGTGTTAAGTGGCGTAGAAAACAATAATCTAAGATACAATATGAAAAATGTTTATGTATCATCTCATCTGGACCTTCCTTCGCAAAGTTTGAATATGCCAAAGTATGATTCAAAAAAATATAAATTACCTGCAGATTGCTGTTATGATCGGATTAAACCTAAGATGATAATAAGTTTGGCCCATGCTTTTCTAACCGTCCCAATTGAAACACCGCAAATTTTATCTCCAAGTGGATTAATAGTCACTAAAACAAGGCTAGGTTCGATAATTTATGGAAGTTTAAAGAATGATGACTGTCCACAAAAGTTATTCTCATGTCATTTTAGGAAATCTATAGGAGATATTGATGGTAATATTGAGTTGGAGATTTTAATGAAAAGTTATTTTGGAATTGAAACTTTTGGAACTCGTCATTGTGAACCTATGTTTTCTGCAGAAGATAAAAGAGCTTTAGAAATTTTGAATAAGACAACAAAAAGAACTGAGGATAGGTTTGAAGCTGGATTACTTTGGCGACAAGATTTTAAGTTATTCCCTGATTCTTACAATATGGCTTTAAAAAGATTGAATATGGTAGAAAAAAAAAGGTTATGCACGAAATTTAGACAAGCTCCTATAGCCGTTTGTGGCGACCTTAAAGAAATGTGTCATCAAATAGGTATTATTTCCGAAGATCAAGATGCATTACGATTTCTCTGGAGGAAAGGCAATACTTGTGAAACACCTAAGATTTATGTTATGCAGAGGATGATTTTCGGAGCTGCTTGTTCTCCAACTACCGCACAATTTGTTAAGAATCGGAATGCGGAAAATTATATTGAAAAATATCCTCAAGCTGCAACTAGCGTTATAGAAAAACACTATGTTGATGATTACGTTGATTGTTTTGATTCGGAACAAGAAGCCATTAATGTTGTAAAGAATGTCAAGTTAATTCATGAATCGGGAGGTTTCCAAATGCACAACCTCATGACGAATTCCGAAGCTGTTGCAAAAGAACTTGGAATTTCAAATGATGATGAAAGCAAAATAAATGCTGATAGAATAAACGCATTTTAGGAATGCATTGGACATCCCATTCAGATTGTTTTACTTTTGTATTAAAATTTCATAAAGTTCCAAAAAATATACTTGAGTTAAAAACTGTACCATCAAAAAGACAGTTTCTAAGTATTGTAATGTCTATTTTTGATCCGTTTGGCTTTGCAGCGGATTTTGTGGTAGTCGTTAAAATTTTAATGCAAGAAGTTTGGAGAAGTTCTATTGATTGGGAATCAAAATTACCAAATCATATTTATGGAAAGTTTAAACTGTGGCTAAAAGAAATACCAAAAATCGGTCAGTACAAAATTCCTAGGTTTTATTTTCGGGAATTTGAGAAATTTGATAATGGAAATATTGAACTTCATTTGTTTTTTGATGCTAGTGAAGAAGCGCTGGCAGTTGTTGGATACTGGCGTGTTATTAAAAATTCAAGTTCAAAAATCGTTTTTATAACGGGAAAAACAGCTTGTGCTCCAATACGGTATCATTCAATTCCAAAGCTAGAACTTCAGGCAGCTGTAATGGCCGCACGTTTAAAGGATACAATAGTAAAATGTCACGATCGACTTAAACCGAAAAGATTTGTTTTTTGGTCTGACTCCCACACTGTTATACGTTGGATTAGATCAGACCACCGGAAATATAAGCAGTATGTTGCGAATCGTGTATCAGAAATATTGGAGAATTCTGAAATTTGTGACTGGCGTTGGTGTCCAACCTCAGAAAATCCAGCGGATGTTGCGACAAGAGCAAAATTTCCTATTAATTATAACCCAGAAGGACGCTGGAAAAAAGGACCAGACTTTTTTTTTTGCAGCGAAGATAGCTGGCCAGATGAGAAGGCTATGGGGAAAAACAAAGATAGGAGTGATGAATTCTTAAAATCAAAACAAGTCGTTATGCTAACGCAAGAATTAAGTGTTATTGATGTTGTTATATACCGGTTTTCAAAATTTTTTAAAGTGATACGAGTAATATCTTGGGTAATGAGATTTTACAAAAATTCTTATTTGAAATTGAAAACTATTAATGAAGTTAGAGAAGAATTAACTGTGGAGGAATTGTCAGACACTGAAAATAAAATTGTGCAACATGTTCAGAAGAAACATTTTCCCACTAATATAATAGGTTAACATCAAACGTTAATATTGATTTATCGAGTGATTTAAAAACACTAAATCCATATATCGATGAATTTGGTTTACTTCGAGTTGGTGGTCGTTTAGACAATGCTTCTGCACTTACAAATTATGCCAAGCGACCTATAATACTCCCGAAAAATGACCGGTTCTCTCGTTTGTTAGTGGAATTGTACCATACAAAGAATTGTCATCAAAATATCAATAATGTAATAGGAGATATACGTCAAAAATATTGGATTCCGTCATTAAGAAGCTTAGTGCAGGCCGTTGAAAACAAATGTAATGTTTGCAGAATAAGGAAAGCTAAGCCCACTCAACCTCAGATGGGCATGTTGCCAGTTGATAGAGTTACTCCCTTTATTAAACCCTTTTCCTACACTGGTGTTGATCTGTTTGGACCATTTAATATAAAGATACGCCGGTGTCAAGAAAAGAGATGGGTTGCCTTGTTTACATGTTTGACCGTCAGAGCAATACATCTTGAAATTGTGACTGATTTAACCACCGATTCGTTTTTATTAAGTTTAAGAAATTTTATAAACAGGCGTGGAGCACCAATTCAAATTCGAAGCGATAACGGTAGAAATTTTGTGGGAATAAATAAAGAATTAAAAAATGAAATGTTTTTTATGGATCATAATGAAATAGTTTGCAAATCAACTCCTTTAGGTATAAAATGGATTTTTAATACACCATCTGATCCAAGCTCTGGAGGTGTTTGGGAACGTTTAACACAATCTGTAAAGAAATCGCTTTCCGTGTTATTAGGAAATATTTCCCCTAGATTGGATGTTTTTATGAGTTTTTTAATTGAATGTGAAAATATTGTAAACTCAAGACCATTAACACATATTCCTGTGTCGCCCTATGAACCTGATCCCATTACACCAAACCATTTTTTGCTAGGTTGCATAAATTCGACACAAATACCCAACAATTTTGATCCTAAGCTCAGTTGCTTAAAAAAACAATGGCGAATTTTACAAAACTTGAAAAATGGATTTTGGAAACGCTGGACTAGAGAGTATCTTCCAGAATTGACAAGAAGAGTTAAATGGTGTCTGCCAAGCGCTTCTTTGCAAGTTGGCCAATTAGTCTTTATTTGTGATGATAACGTAGCAAGATCTAAGTGGAGGCGGGGCCGTATTATACGAATTAATGCTGACAAGCGGGGAATGGCAAGATCAGCTGACATAAAAACGTTTTATGGAATTTTGAAGAGACCAGCCTCCAAACTTGCCGTGTTGGATGTTACAAGTGAGTGAATTTCCCTGATAAATTCACGGGGGCCAGAATTTGTTATTTGTTCTTTTTTGTTAATGTATATTTGTTTATTGGTATATGACTGTACTTTGTTTTTAATTTAATTTTTTAAATCGATTTAAATTTACGTTGAATTTGTGTCTATGTATATTTTCATTAGTTGAAAACTTTTGATGAAGACACACAAAATTGTGAGTAATTTAATAATATTTTTAAACTTGTATTATTGTAATTTAATATGTAATATCTTGCAGTGAATAAAACATTTCGTTATCCAATTGAATGGAAAAATCATTTACTTCAATAAGTCTTCGTTTTCAACAGTAGTAATCTGGAGAAATCTCATAAAAAATGCCTTAATCTAATCTAATCGTAATGGATTAGAAAGGGTCATCGCAATTTGTCTTAACCGAATTTATTTGTTTTTACCCTGTTGAATTATTTACATTTAAAAAATCTATTTGTTAACGAAGCTCTCTGGTTTATCTGGTTTATATACATAAAAGTATTTCACGAAAAAATCTATTAGATAAAACAAGCCAAGGATGTAGTTGCAAATATCGTTTTCACCTGAACTGTCAGAAATAAAATTAAATAAATACTTTTTCTTAATATATGCCGACCAAAATGCTTTAATTTTATCTTGAATGGATTTAATGCATTTATTGTACTCATTTTTTAAAGGGTCATCTCTTTTATTTGTGTTTTTTTTATTACCTACAGGGGTTGGAAAAAGTGTTATACATTAGACATTTTGCACGTATGGTATTCACATAAGCAACTCTTTTATGTTGGAAGTTACTTAAAGAAAAAAATAAAAAACCACCAATAGTGATTTATATGAATAATGAAAAAAGATGTCTGTTGTCCAAATTCTTTTGACCCCTCCTGTGTATCTAGTCGCTCTTCAAAACGTGTGCTGATTTCTGCCAGTTGGTTGTAAATTATAAGGATAGGATTTGATAAATGTATTTTAAACGACTTAAAAAAAGTTCAAGGTTGTTTATTTCTTGTGTATTTTTCTATTTTGGTTGCTACAGATAAAGTGTTTGGTTTTTTATTGGGAAGATTGACTGATCTCGTTGTAAAAGCATTAATACAATAAAAATTATAACGTACATCCCTTATCGTTGCTAGAGAATTTTCTGGAGAGTGCTAAGAAATTAGAAATTGTTTAAAAACAAAGTTGTTCGGCTAAATTTTCTTTGTTGGGGATTGTCGTAGCCCTTCCTAAACTGGCTTATCTACGTTGAAGGGTGTTTACAAACAAAATAGCTGTTTCTATTCAGGTATTCTGGACAGGTATCCCAAATTTGCATAAAGGGTGTAATGCGGTTATTTCTAATAACAGTAGGTAGTAAAAAATAAGGTTTAAGATTAAATACAAATTCCAAACATCGCAAAAAATTTCCGAATTTTTCTTAGAAAACATATCGCTTTGCTATTAAATTAGCAAATTTTTAATGCTACTCGTTAAAGGACATAGTTTTAACGTTTATTAATTTATATTTTGGATCGTAAAAGGCAGACATACACTCGCTGCATCGAACTATTTGTTCAAATTAATTAATTTTTGTGTTTTCCAGATATAAGATTAAATGGGAATCTTTTTTAATTCAAAATATAATGTCTTCTTCTTTATAATGTCAAATACGAAACTACGAATTAATTTCTTCCTCATAATAATAACTTAAACTTAATTTAAATAAATCATAATTAAAACTTTAATGCTTCAATTATGTTTGCAAGCGGAGCTGCATAAGATTCCATAAAAACTCTGAGGACACATTCCTAGTTGGATATGCTGACGATGAGGACCACAGAGGGCGCTGAATGTACCAAGAGTTGGCTCTATACACTCCGAAAACGGTGAATTCCCTCGGGTTAAGACTAGACCCAATGTTGGCATATTGAACTCATTTCCAATTTCAACAAAAAGAGCGGCAAAAACAATGATTCAATTCAGTCGACTCATAGCCAACATCGGTGGACTCAGTACAAGTAAGCGAAGGCTACTTATGGAAGCCTTCGACAGCGTTCTCCTATAACGGCAGTTAAATACGGGTGCAAACACTGAATGTCAAACGTAGAACAAAAACGTAGAGAACAGCAGCATTATACTGTATCGGCACCTCCCCCTCGGGGGCACATTTATCGGTCTTTATAGAATACTCTACTATCTAGACCTGTGCAACTGGGGAAAAAGGGAGCCCAGTCCCCTGAAGTCAGACAGGGAGACAACTGGAAACTCCACTTTATTTCCACGGGGATCAGTGAGCCGCAGAGTTCATTATTTGTCTCTTTAGACATTTAATAGTTCTCTGAGTGATCATTGAGGTTGGCCCCTATATGGGAGCATCGTGGTGGTTGTGGTTTTGCGGCCCCATAAGGGAATATGAAATTTATGGTGGCCAGGATCATTTCACTGATAATGACACGCAAAGTGAATGATCCAGTCCAGTGAGCATGCTTGACATGTGTTCTGGACAGGAGTTAGAAAGTCTCCAACTCTTTAGCAAGGTGTGATGGTTTGCAGACCTCTCCTCGAATCATCAAAGTTGCAACTAGGTGGTTCTGTAGCTTAGAATTATGTCTTCGGCTATCTAGGACGAGCATGACGTTCCAAATTATGTATAGTGGTTTGTCCACCATCTGATTAAGGCTACATAGCCAGGCGCGGATGTAAAACAAATCACACTCTGTATCGGCACCTGCTGTTCTCGTAACAGCCTTCCGGCCGTTACCAACAATTATGCAAATATGCACTGTGGAGAAAAGCCAAAGGCGATTAAGGAGCGAAAACCAATAGAGCTGGACTTATCAAATGATCCCAGTTTTGGATAAGTGGATAAAAAGAGAAAACCAGGAAGTAAATTTCTAACTAACGCAAATGCTATACGGACACGGTTTCTCCGGAAGTATCTTTACAATATGAGAAAGTGCAGCACTATCTTTTGCATTTACGAGGGAGAGGATGTAGTAAACGATTTTGAGCATACCTTTTTCAGGTCCCACCGTTAGTCTGAATACTACACGGAGTTAGAAGCGCAAATTCGTCAAATATAGTCGACAAAATGATCTGCAGTCGCGAAGACTGGACTATTGTGGCGAAATACGTAGAGCATGTAGTCCGTAAAAAGAAGCCTAACATAGACATGATAACTATGAAGCTACAGGTGCCCCTGTAGGCTAGTAGGTAGTGTATAGCTTACAAGACTGGGGGTTATGGGTTCGATTCCCAATAAAGACCTTGGTTTTTTTCACTACAAATAAAAATTGACTGGCGGTGATGAAGGCATGGTCACTGGTCACTGTGCTGTCTTATACGACGGTTAATTTCCGTAACTATCCTTCTACTTTCACCACCTGAGAAGAGATGAGAATCTCTTCTCTATCCCTTTTCTAAAGAATGTAGCAGGGTACTTGATTAAATAGGCATTGTTGCCTGAATTGCTACTTCTTTTAAAAACAAATGATGACGATGAACCAATACTGATTTAGTGTTTAAAGTAAGTACCTGGACGCAGGCTTAGTAGGGCAAAGCCACATTGGCCAAACTGCGAGAGCGCTGTGGCGGAGGGAAAAATATCCCGGACATAATTGCGTTTTTACCCGGTAGCCATAATGGAGTCAGGCATCCAATGGAATGACGATTCTTGCTGGATGCGTAACGTTATTTCTCATCTTATACTCAAAACAAAAAAAAATTATGTTTGCAATCATTTTTATTTTAACCATTTAAATATTGTTTTACTGAAGGATTTTGAAATAAAATAATTTAACTTGTTTGTCTTTTAAACAACTTGCAATAATGTAAAAATACCCGAAAAATAAACAAGGGATTTAAACATTCCCCAGAGAAATCCCCAACCCCCCAACTGAAAATTTTAAAGATAAATTTTAAAAGATCCCAAACATTCCATTCCGTATTTACTTTTATCTGGCTGCTATCTGCAGCTAATAAAATTTTAAGAAAAAATCATGCCTTTTTTACACGCTGAAAAACTGCTGAAACAAAATAATTTTTAATTCATTTGTTTTAAATGCTGCTGGCTTTTTATTTGTGCTTTAAAATAATAAAGTAAATAAAATACCCAGATAAAGAAAAATATTTGTTTTTTAAATCGCAGTGCTTTTTTACACAAAGTTAGAAAATAATCAACATTTTTGATACAGTTTACGTTTGACGGTGACACGAATGGTTACAGCAACTACTATTATAGGAATTAATATCCTTGAAATATGAATTGTTAAAAGGCTTGCTTGTCTTTTGTTGGTTTTTGCTTAAGAAGTGATGATGTAAACATCATGAAAAAGTGTTAACTTGAAATTTTTCTGTGAAAAGTGGAATTTGTTTTAATAAACAAATTTTTGGAGTATTAAATTTATTTTTTGTTATACAATAAAATTTCCTTATAAAATGGATAACGCTGGTTATTTGATAGAACTTGAGGGAGCTAATGGTGAGTTTTATTTTAAGATCTTCAATAAAAAATCCATAATTTATAAAGTGTATGATCTAGATTGAATTATTAATTGAATATAAAATTTAATTAAATTATTAAATTTAATTATTGAAAGAGCAAAATATTATTATTAATATTTTGGATTTTTTTGATTACCTAAAAGGGGTGAGGATCTATAAAAAGATCGAATAATTCCACTAAAATACAAAATTTTGGATCTGCACAAGGAAAGTGTTTTCTTTGGTTAAATTTCTTCGCTGATTTTGAAGGTTTTTGCTAGATTGTCAAGAATAATTAAAAACAAAACGTATGCTGTTAGAATTTTTAAGCATAATTAGTTGTGTCTAAAAGTTAAGTTAAGTTTTAAATGGCTTTTTGCTGGTCATTGGTATCACAAAATTATTCTGATAGGAGATCTAGGTGATAATGTTACACATTCACTTTTTACTCGGGAGAAAATCAGCAACAATTCGTCTTGTTTGTCAAGGAACTAACAAACGATGCTCGAAGGATGTTAAACGTTACGTTAAGTTGGCGTTACTAGTCTGATAGACTGTCTATGCTATAGGCAAACGAAGTTTAAGCGTCTTAAAATGTATCGCAATTAATTAATTTAATACAAAATCTTGCATTTTGTATTAAACGTGTGGAAATTATTTAACAATTGTGTATTTCAAATTAATTTTGTTTTGCAACTTTCTATGTTTGACAGAGAAAGAAATAGACCATACCTAACGCGAATCTGGCTTCAATATCTAGTTTAGAGTTTAAGGTCTTCGACAATTTTTGGGAGGAGTCTCTCACCGGCTAAAAAATTTTGTAAGAAGTTCTGTTTGATCCTGAAAAAACGATTATCTTCAGACTTAACCAGTGATGGGTGAACTACAGCCCGTGGGCCACATCTGGCCCGCGAGAGGTTTCAATCCGGCCCGCTGAGCATTTTTCAAAAAAAAAAAATTAATCATCTAATAAAAAATTATGCCCAAAAAATAAATTTACATTATGTTTTAAAAAAGATATAAATTGACAATTTTAGCAAAAAAATGCGATGTTTTCATATTATCTTGTGTACAAACTGCGTAGTTTTCTGGGAAATGTTGTACACACAAGAGAACAACAACTTTCTGATGCAATATTCCGAGAAGAAACATTAACATCATAAAACACTAACAACTAATATAGAAAACTGAACGTATAACATAACAACAACTATTATATGTGAGATCTAAAAGATTCTTGAATATTCGAGACAACATGCGCAACAAATATAAAAGGGCCAGCGATGGATTAATTAGCAATCAGTAAAAGTGTAAATCTCGTGACGTAAAGAATAAATTGTGAAGTAAAATTATAAAGTTGCCAACGTACAGTTTTATTTGTGTAATTAAAATAATAAAGTGTATTGTAAATATACATAAGTGCAATAGTAAAATAGTCTAAGTTTTTTACCCCCATAAATGTCAATCGAAAATAGAAAAAGAAAATTGATTCGGAATGTCGAGTATTTCAAGAAGAGTGGACATGGAAGTACTTCTTTATGGAATATAACCAAAAGCCTATTTGTCTTATCTGCCAAGAAATGGTAGCTGTACTAAAAGATTATAGTCTCGCTAGGCACTTTAATTCAAAACATCTTGGGTCGAAGTACTATAAAATGACAGATGAAGACAAGAAAGTTCATTCAGAGGAATTGAAAAGAAAAATATCTAGTCAGCAAATGTTTTTTAAAAATCAAAGAAGTGTCCAGCGATCCTCCACGTTAGCTGGTCACATTGTTGCCTATCAAATAGCAAAAAGTAACAAACCGTTTTCTGAAGGAGAATTTATTAAGGATGTGTTAATTAGCATTGGAAAAGTATTATGCCCAGAAAAGGTAAAAGATTTCGAATCTATTTCTACATAAGGGTTGCCATTGGAAACCATTCATATGTAATTTGAAAATTCAGAAAATAAAAAATATTTGTAAAAAATTTTACAAAAATTTCTAAGAAAGCAACGGGCACATGCAATGGAAATAAGTAATTTATTCATCGGAATCATTTTCAATCTAAGTACTGCTCTCCCCCGCAGTAATACATTTCAAATATTTTTTATTTTTATTGAAATAAATGTTTTATGAGAATATCATAAAATGTTTATTTTTTAATAAAAATTTTTGTAATAAATATTTCGTGAGAATATCATGAAATATTTATTTAAAGGAATCAAGCACAAATAATAAAATTACTTAGATTGAAAATGATTCCGATGAATAAATTAGTAATATAACTAATAAATATATAGCTTAAACCGTACTTTTAATTGAACAGCAACCCCATAATTTTTTAATGAATGACCCTTTATGTTTTTTTTTTAATTTAATGGCCCGCCGCAAGATTTTTTTTAATTTATTGGCCAGCCACCCAAATAGTTCGCCCATCACTGGACTTAACGCAATATTACATACGATTTTTATTTTTTTTGTTTTCTTTAATATTTTCTTTTGACATGAAATTGATATTTGTACGCCTTCCTTTCCTACACAGAGTTAGGATTGTGTTTCTAACAGAACTTTGTTTGAAGCTAATGTCTTCCATACAGTTAAAGCAAAAAAAAAAAAAAAAAATACAGGTTTGAGAGGATCAAATAAAGACTTCTGAGTATTGAGCATCCAGCACTAACTAATTACAAAGCTATCTTGCCTTTTCTTTAAACAACAACGTCTTAAAATATTTGTAATGTTGAAGTGAAGAAATACAGGTGATGTCTGTCTTAAATGGGCACCAAAAACTGACTCTTTCGCTATGGCGATGCCGTTTGACAAAACAAATAAAGTTTTATTCTTTAGGTTTCCTGCTCTGACACTGTTACTCTTAATGTTGACATGTCTATTAACGAAGATCTTAAAAGGTATATAAATTTGGACATCAATAATTGTTTTTCAAATCCTTGTGGTTACACATGCTACATTTAGGTGCACGCTATTTGCATATACAATTTGTAGATATACCTTCCATTTTTAAACATTTTACATACAAATCCTGCACACAAATCCTTCCAGTTCGATTATTTTATAATCTTTTATCCTTTGCATCTTTTTTATATGCAGTTCTTCTTTGTAAGTTTTAATGGCTGCTTGGTATTTGGAAACATCAAGAATCTGCATCTGCTACTGTGGGTGATATAAGTATTACGGAATCAGAAGCTCTTGATTTTCTTACCACGAAAATTCAGTGTGATATTGGATGGACAAAACACATTTTTCAAGAAGCTTAAATAAATAATTAACTAATACTATGCGTGTTAACGCATTGTTCATTTCTAGTTTACATATTTACAGCTTTTATCCACTTGCACACCTTTATAAAAGCGAATAATGCCACATTGGTCTATATATACTTTTTTTCTTACAATACACAGTAAAAGTTTTTTTTTTAATTATTCGACAGCTCATAGACCACTTCAGATATTCTAATGAAATTTCATATAGGCCAAGCAGAGGTATTTCTGAGTGAAGTCACGAACAATCGACCCTCTAGAATAAAGGGGGAGTTCTGTATATGCCCCCAAAAATGCGTACATACACAATTTTAATTTTTACTTAGAAAAAAAGAAAAACTTCATTAAAAGGCGAGGTTTACAAAGCTCCTACAACTTAAGTACATGTTTTTTATACAAGTAACGAAATGCTTATGACTTCTACATTAATAGATTAACAATTTATGAACATCTGTTTACGCGTCGCATTATCTAGATGCCATTTACCTTTAAAACTCTAAATTAAAGTGGTTATTTGAAAAATAAAATATAAAAATTGAATTTAAACGGATCAAGATATTCTTACAATTTTGAAGCAAAATATATAAAGAAGAGCCTTTAATGAAATGCTAAAATCATATTTTAATTTTTTTTATTCTAACACATACATTCTTAAAATTTAATTTTGTTTTTTGTTAACTACTGCTTTATTAATCTGTTTACTTTTTTTCAATCAGAGCTTTGCACTCAGAGGAATTTTCAAGCAATTTATAATTTTTGTTTTTAAAATTGGCCATGTTTGGATAGGGCCCTGTGAAATTTGATTAGAATATCTTAAATGGTTCATGAGGTATTGAATTATTTCCAAAAAACATAAACAGTTTTAAACCACTGTGCAATGTATATTTTATATTTTAACCACGTTACACGTTTGCACGTTTAATAAAAAAAATATTGAGCTTTTTTTATTTGAGTTCATGTTTCGCAAACAGATTTTAAATAAAAAACTTATTTTTTTTGTAAGGACTTTTTTCTATATTTAAAAGTAAGTAAAACTATCCGCCATTGATGCGTTAAATAAGGATTTAATTATCCTGAAAAAATTCTTTTCTTCAAAAATTTTAAAAAAAGTTTTTGACATTCCAACTGAATCCTAAAATTTTGAAATAATTATTTAAATTATTTTCTTACTTCTAAGCTCGGTTTTATCTTTAGAAGCAGAGCGCTAGCATTATGATTCCTCTTTTGAATTTATTAGTTGCCTAATGAATTTTACTTTCTGATTGAGAATTTGCGATAACCTTGCTTTTCGAGAGTCCCGTGCTATTACTCTAGACTCTAACGATTTTATACTGTTGATCTTTTTTCCCATTACAGAGTTTCTCGAAACTGCTGGTAATTGTTTATGTTTCCCACAGTACCCAGATCTAAAACGTTTCTATTCTGGGTTCTAAATGCTAGGCAGCTAACCTTTTCAGTCGTAATAGTAATTTTATCTAGTCCACAAGGTTTTCGAAAGTTTCCTTGACCTGCCAATAACGCTGTTTTAAGGCTTAAGGAACCCAAATCATTTTAATCAGGTGACTAGGGTTCTTGCCGAGATGCTATTTCCTTTAAAAATTGACCTACTGGCGTTACTTACCTGTACATAATTTACATTGCCCATGTGGAATTCTTGAAGCCATATTTGATTTTTTATCAAAACTAGAAACTAGAAACTATTCTGCTTACCTGAATATAACAGAACTACCTGAACGCCAACACTGACTCACCAGTACAAACTAAACCGCGCCTTGAGAATGATGCATTTGCATCGAAAGCACTCGCCATCGAATACGAATCTTTATTTCATTTACTGGCGGAGGACAACCAAACAACATAATACTAGAAATTATAATTATTACTAACAGGGGAAGGATTGTTACTCACAAATAGCTCAATATGCAGAAGCGAAAGTTATGTTAGGTTGAGAAGGTCTTCAAAGCCGGCTAAATTGGGTTCTCTTGGTGATCCCTTTTTTAAAACTGGAGATTTCCAGAGTGGAATCGGTTTTATATTGCTATCTCCTAGCAGAGTCAGTAACGGTACTCTATACATACCCTTGGAATTATCGCCTTTGGCAAAAATGGAAATAGAACCGTATATTATTTCATTAAATTTATCTTACACATATACATACGATCATTATTGCTTAAATTTGTTTTTCTGATTGTTCAGCGATTTATTATAAAACATGTTTACTTAATTACCTGGCTTCTTTACTTTCGTTAACGATGTTTATCATTGAAATCTTAGATAAATAAAATTTTGTTTTTCTTTTCTTTAATTCTTCTCTTTATTAGTTCCTCACCCTAACGAGTTATTAAAAATTATTCGATTAGTAACCGTTAAAATCTTTTCTCTTTGCTAGTTGTGTGCTTGATTAAGCGATTAAATTATAGACCTGAGTAATTGTGTACTCTAGTATCTAAAAAAGCAAATAAGCGAGTTAATAAATTATTTCTGCTGTTTTATATAAAATAATTTGCTTTCGTTTTAAAGATAAAATGTTTTAGAAAAAAAGTGTATCTGTTACTTTTTCAAAAACCCCTTAATCATTACGACGAATAAAAAAATATCAATTTACACAAAAATTGTTTAATAAATATATGGCCCATTACGAAACTTGCTTGTTTAATTAAAATGCAATCATAACACACAACTAAAATGTTAATCACCACTATAAGAACGTGATGCAATTTTGAAATCTTCTTAGTTTTATGTAGTAGACAATTATATCTAAAAACTCTTATAATGTGATTTTGAAAACTAAAACGATTCCACTATTTGTTACCTCTAGTGTAGTTACTAGTGCAACTATTGATTGTACAGTTCAAACTACAGAGGAGCCTTGTGTTGTAAATATAATCGGGGCCGTTAAGGAGAAAGCAGCAGTTTAAGAATGCTGCCAGTCGTAGCTGAGCTACGGTTAAGGCGACTGCCTGATGAACAGGAGATCATAAGATCGAAAAAATGAAATAAAAGACAGAGAAAGATGGAGTGGTAATTCATGAAGATCGGTATGCTGCAAATATTGTTTTTTTTTCGGACCAGCACTCAGGGGATGACCCCTACACATGCAATGCATTGTGACAGAAATTAGGTTATATGGAGGATATACAATTGTGGATATACAATTTGAATTTTCCTACATTGAAAGTGACAGGAAAACCTCTGGAGAAATTTTATTCTACATACGGACTGTTCTGATAAAAAACGAACTTTCCCTGTAATGCGTAAGGCGATTCACTAGCCAATCAGTCACAAGTGGATGCGCTATAAAAGAAAATCGAATTAAATGCAAAAACGTGTGAGTAACGGGAACAAGTTCCCTAAATTCATTTGAGCACCTACCATTGTAGTAACTATAAAACAGTGAAATACATCCTACATTGCGATGCTCTAGAGAATCAAAAGGGTTGGATACCCTACTGTCGCCAATGAGCCTCTTGGCCCGCTCCTGTACGCGCTCGAGCAACTTCAAAGGAGACTTTGGGGCGCCGGTCCATACATTAGAATTGTATTCCATTTTTGCACGGATATAGGTTCTTGAAAGCTTCTTTAGAAACCTGAAAAATATGTTTAGTCCATTGAACATCACACTGAATTTTGTTGCCAAGAACTTCTAGATATGATATTCCGATTCCGTAATACTTATATCACCCATAGTAACAGATGCTGTACCATTTCCGAACACAGATCTATGCGTAAGCATGCAACATTGCGTCTTACGTGCTTTAAACTCGATTCTATTCACACGATCGGATTCCGAGATTGTTGCAAAATCGTGATTGATTCATGTTCCGCCTTTTGGGACTCACCTCTTACTCTTACACCTCTTTGGTCTATTACTAAATGAATACTGAATACTAAATGGTACTGTCATCTGCGAAAGAGTATGTAGGATTGAAAGTTCGACAAAGAAAGCCATTTAGAATAATAAGAAATAGGGTAGGAGAAAAAACGGAGCCTTGCGGTACCCCTGAATTAATCTTGAATCGTCTAATGAAATCCCATCTATAACAACTCTCTAACCAACACTTCGGAAAGGTTACCAAAGCTCCGGCTAGGGACTTTAGGGAATGTATAAAAACAGATGGACTTCTGCATCCTTTTATTACTTCATCAGTTCTATAAGCCTCCTCGTCCCAAGAGAGTTATTGAGGGAGAGCCTCATCAGAATGTTTACGCTCTAAATAAAATTATGTTTATCACTCAAGCTTAATAATACCAGAATAAAATCATCCCACTTTGTTGTACATTGTTATTTGAATGTTAAAGTTCATTGTATATGTAAACACGTTTATTTTGTGATAAGACTATTCATAAAAAAAATTGTATACTAATCTTCAGCCATAAAATGACTATTTCTTTTTTTTTTTTTTTGATAGAATTTCAAATTCACGTATGATGAAATTTTGTTATCTACAGACAGTAGTTTTTAAAATATTTGTTAAGTTAAAAATGTTATTAACTTTCAAATGTTATTACCTGTCATTCCTTAAGCATCTTTACAAATGTATTGGTTGGTTAGTATAAAATGAGTTAATGATAAAAATGTTCATGCTTTATTTTTTGCTAAGTACAGTTTCGTCTACCAAATTATAGTACAAAAAAAAAAACATAAATGAATTAAAAATTTATTCTTAAATGCTCTGGAGTATATCTCAACGTTCTTCAGATTCATTCCAAAAACTTTAACTCAGCAGCCCAATAGCTACCATTTACTTTGCATTTAACTATAGGCTTTGATTTGAAGCGCTGCCTGAGTGTCGCCATAAGAAGTTATTTCATTGATCCCTTGACATGTGCTTAGGCAATAAATCATTCTTAAAAATTTCATCTTAAAGTTACTACTACTACTAAAATTAATTCATTATCAGAAAATGGCTTCGATATATTATAAGCAAGTACAGCATGAGCTAAATTTAGCATTCTAGTGAAATTTTTTCAGAAATTTAATGCTAGACCAGCGTTATTACACTTGATACCCATCTAATTCAGAAACCCGTGTGGTCTATTGACCCTAATCGCAGCTAGTCTTTTAAAATTGTTTGGCAGCATGCAGAACTTTATTTATTCAAGAAATACTTCGTATTTCAAACTAAGATCACTTTAAATAAGACTAACTTTTAAAAAATTCCTTGTACTTTTTTAAAGTGAAAATGAACAGTTACTGGTCTTTTTGTCTTCCTCAAACGAATTGCGTATACTTTAACATGCCGACAAAAAAGTTCGTACAAACAATTAGCATCGCAACAACATAGTTTTCGGATGGCTATTTCACTGTGTCTTACTTCGCTAAACAACTTTAGCGAGAGTTATCTTCAACTGCAGCTATTGAAAATGCCAATCATAGCCTTCTTCTTATTAAGTTTATTCAGAAGAATTTTTGCTTAATAGAATCCTATTCCTAGTCAGTTTTGGTATCATCCAAGGAAGCTACTTTAGTCTCTTCTTATAAATATTTTGCCTATTGTAATGAATATTTTTTTTTAAAGAGAAGTAGCACTTCAGGTAACAATGCCTATTTAGTCAAGTACCGTGCTATATTCTTTAGGATAGGGATAGAGAAGAGATAAAACAGGTGGTCAAAGTAGAAGGATAGTCGGAAATTAACTGCCGTATAAAGACAGCACAGCGACTAGTGGCTATGGCTTCATCGCTGAGCAGCCCCACCGACAGTAAATTTTTTTTTTGTAGTGAAAAAAAAGGGTTTCGTTGGGAATCGAACCTACAACCCCCATACTGACAAGCTAGTACACTACCTACTAGCCTACAGGGGCACCTCATGTTGTCCACTTTAACCAAGTGCAGTTGAATGTAGTAAAAAGTAAGATATTCTATTTTTCAAATACAGCATTTACTTGCATTTCCTGGACTGATTTCAGCTAGATTTACCAAAAGAATTCCCGCAATTATAATGGATCTATAATTGAGTTTCGGTAAATATCAAGTTTTTCAATTGTGGCAACACCAACAGCATGATAGTTTTGACATTTAGTTTTTTGACGTATTCGTAGTAGATGTATTGACAGTTATTACAATGAATTCAGTTTCGCACAACATCGCATTAAAATTATTAAAATCGACTATGAAAATGATGGTTCTGTTAAAGTTATATTTCGTAAAATTTGTTATATTTTCATCACATAGTCGTCCTTCTGAGACCGTTACAAAGAATTTGGTCGCTAAACTTGAGTCGACAGGCTCGATACAAAATGTGCAAACACCAACACGTGTTCGACCGACTCGTTCAGCTAAAAATATCGCAGCCGTGAGCCACAGTGTTGAGGCAGATCCAAATTTGTCAATTCTTCGACGTTCTCAATAATTGGAGTTATTCAAAACCACCCCATGGCGATTTTTTTGTTGTTTTTTTAAGAGAAGTAGCACTTCAGGCAACAATGCCTATTTAGTTAAGTACCATGGTATACTCTTTAGGAAAGGGATAGAGAAGAGATGAAACAGGTGGTGAAAGTAGAAGGATGGTTACGGAAAGTATAAGACAGCACAGTGACCAGTGACCATGCCTTTATCGCTGAGCAGCCCCACCGAAAGTTAATTTTTATTTTTGTAGTGAAAAAAAAACCAAGGTCTTCGTTGGGAATCGAACCCACAACCCCCATACTGACAAGCTAGTACACTACTTACTAGCCTACAGGGGGTTTGATTTAAAGACTTACAAGGCTTCACTGAAGCCTGCCGGCCATTCACATCGCCGTAGATTCGTGCAATTCAGTCAGAAACAACCGGCTGGTTTTTCCGATAAAATCTTTTTCTTTATATCAACAAGCAAAATTGCCACATTTGGGCTTCTGAAAATCGTAGAGCGATTATTGAGAAACCTTTGCATGCTTAACGTGTCACTATATGGTGCGCTATGTGGTCTGGAGACGTGATTCGGCCGTTTTTTGTTTTTTTTTTTTTTATGAGGCGGAAATGCGGTAACGGATAAAGGATCATGCTATTGCGAGATTACGTGATAAGATTTACATCTGCGCCTGGCTAAGGAGCCTTAATCAGATGGTGGTCAAACCACTTTGAATGATTTTAAAAACAAACGTCATTCGCGCCATAGGAAGCCGAAGACTAATTCTAGCAACAGGTCTTTCCTAGTTGCAACTTTAGTGATTCCAGAGCAGGGCTGCAAATCACCACTCCTTGCTGAAGAGCTGGAGACTTTCCAACTCCTGTCCAGAACACATGTCTAGCATGCTCACTGGATCTAAGAACATTCCACCAGGTAGGTGTTATTAAAGGTGAAATGAACCTGGCCACCATAGAAAACTGACCTGTCTGTTATGGGGCCGCGAAACCACAACCACCACAATACTCCCGAAGGGCCAACCTCAATAGTCAGCCAGAGAAACAACTAAATGCCTAAAGAGACAAATAGCGGAAACTCTGCGGGCTACTGATTCCCGTGAAAATAACGTGGAGTTCCAAGTTGACCCCTGCTGCCTTCAGGGGACTGGACTCCCCTTTTCCCCCAGTTGCACAGGTCTAGATAGTCCAAGTTCTATAAAAGGGGGACGCCATTGCGAGATGCTCAAAATTCAATTTTGGCCTATTATCGACGACGTGGATATCACTGATATGTGGTTTCAATAGAACGGTGTCAAAACAAATTTCGCGATCGTGTAATTTCACGACAATTAGCCGTTAAGTGGCTAGCCAGAACGTGTGATTTATATAACACTGGATTATTGTTTGTGAGGCTGTGTTAAGGACAGAGCACTCAAAATCTATGATGTGACTAACGAAATAGAACCGCCATTTTGCCAAAAAGTGATTAAAAACTTTGATAAAAGAATCGACATCCGTCAGCGTTGTCGTGGTGGACATTTTCCAGATATCATTTTTCAGTCATAATTGCCGAACTTTTCTCTTCGTAATAAAATCAAAAATTTGAATCATCTTAGACAAAATTTTTTGTTTTATTTTGTTTTAAAAAATAAACTTCTTGTTGAAAAACCCTTTATAACACACTGAGGAGAAACTATATAAAATAATAAAAAATCGCTTTTGGTAAGTGTTCAATTCAACCATTTGAAGTGGCAATATCGCTGTAAATCTGGCGGATTTAAACCTCAAGTATATACTGAGGCGACAAATTGAGCATTATGGGGTTTGAAAACGCACATTTGTCAGATGGTAATGATATTTTTATGTACGAGTATGGTTGTACATTTAAATGCAACATCTCACATTCCTTATTTTGGAATATGGTTTTGTTGTCTCTGAGTTGGACCAAAATGTGTACATTGAACGTAATGAATCATTTCAGAGTGCAACCATAATTTTGCATTATGGATAAGTTGCCACAAACAAAACTTTAGTTTTAATTTTATTCCTATTTAATCTAACACTTAAACTAAGTTTAACGTTGAGAAAAATATGTCAGTGAAAACTAAAACTTCAAATTTTGTTAGTTTTTTTTCAAAATTTTTTGCTTTTATTTCAATTTCAATTTATTCACTGCTTTTCCTTTAATGAATTTTCTTTCACCTGCTTCTATTTTGCTTAGCATATCCTTAAGTTATCCTTTTTGTTGTTGCTGTTGTATTTTGTTTTCTTGTTTTTTATGACATTTAGGTACACTATAGTTGAATAAATATTAATACATTTATGTAGCTTTTATTTTTGTATTTATTTTCTATATATTTGTTTCACATATAAATTTTATTTAGGCCAATTCTTAATTATTGTTTGGTTATTATTGATTTCATTTTATAAGTAGTGAGTGGTATACATTGATTTTCATTTTACTTTAAATTTGTTGTTATTTGAATAATATTTGTTACTTTATTTTCTTGCACTTAGAGACCCATTTACCAATAAAAATGCGGTGATTTCATAGTTCGTTTTTTCGGTTTCAGACTAAATATTTTAGTATGGTGTTGTTGTTTTGCTGCTCTTGTGATTTAAAGAAGTGTTGAGAAGATAAAAATAGATTTTGTCCTTCAAGTGAGTGAAATATTAGTAAGTGAGTGAACGTGTGATTGATTGATTGATTAGGCCAGTGAGTAAGTGAGTGTGAAGGTTACGTGATTAATATTATGAAAATTATTTGTATTTGTTTTTTCCTTTTGATTTCATTTATTTAAACATTGCTAAAAAATATGCGTGGTGTTTTCTTATCTGTTTGGTGTAGTGAGGCTTGGATAAATGGGTTTGAACTAATGGTTATAGTTAATATTTCATATATTAATTTTCTAATTTTGTTTTTGGTTTATGATGACATTTTCTTCATCTTGTTTTTTTGTTGTTGGCTTGGCTAAACAAATAAATTTTAAAAGTCGGCATTATTTTAAGGTTATAATTAAAAATAAATTTCTTTTAAAAATGCCAAAATATATTAATTACAATTTTTTTTAAATCTACTATTTTACTCCATTGTAATATATTTTTACAATTTCTATTAATTTTGTTTGAAAGTTAATACATGTTTAATTCTTTTTTACCTCTTTTTAAGGCGTTCATTTTATTAAATGAAATAGTTTTTCTTAGTACTAAGATACCACTTTGTAGATGTCAGCTTAAATTATAAATTTTCTTTACTAATCATTTTTGAAAAAATAATTTGAAAACTATTGCTTTCATTTTGAGAGCCTTTTCTTATGCTTGATATTTTAATAATCAGAAAATATTATGGTGAGCTGGAAATTTACTTTTCGTGAAAGTTTGTAATATAGAAAACAGAGCAAAAATTCTCTTCAACTATTTTCCACACTTTCTTCCATATAAAGGGTATTGAATAGTATGGTATTAAAATTCTACAATGATTCAATCACAGAGTTGAACAACGAAACTAAATTGCTCGTCTAAATACGAACTGCTTTCTTAACGAGTCTGAAAACAAACCTTAAGTATACTGAAAAAAAGTTAACCTATTTAGACATTTTCTTCTTCAATAAAGGGCTGAATTTATGTTTATCTAATTTTGATAACAGATAGATATTTTCTGGGATTACTATCATTTGGGTTATCGTTAAAAAGGCAACTGAGTACGTGAAGTCTGATTTAAAATTGAGAATTTCACTGAGAATTATATATTGGCAAGAGAGAGAGAGAGAGAGAGAGATTGAGAGATTTGTATGTACATTTAATACAAAACTATGTTGTATAATTAAAATCGATCCCCCAAAAAAGTATCAAATTGTATTTGAATAACTTTAAATAACTCGATATTATTATGCAATGCTATTATTTGAATAGTCGTTAAAATAGCTAAATATGTACTTATGTGAAGTCTAGTTGAGAGATTTTTATATTTAATACAAAAATAATTTTGAACTTATATATATTGAACGGCGTTGCCGTTGTACCGCTTTTGGTGTTCAATTGGACCGAAATTTTTGTTAGGAAAGATCAAAATAATTTATATATTTTGAAAATATTTTTTTTTTCTAAATATGATGCTTAATGCTTATTAAATTTTTAGTTAAAAGGTAATTGGCAGCGCTGTTTGCGACTGAAATCACATGCAGATAGAAAGCTGGGTCATTTTACCTTAAAGAATGTTATAGAAGATCTGTTCTATGTTATAACAGGTAAATCGGTTTAATTACTAAAATGGTTCTCGCAGCTCTGTGTTTATAACATAGTTGTATGATCCATCATGTATTAAAAATAAAAAATAAGATTCCGTAATACCCAAGTAACTACTTTTGACTATTAAGTATTAATTTTCAGTACTCGTTACCTAGTAATCAGTACTTTGCAAGCCCTATTTTATAATTAGAAGATAAAAACGGCATTCATTCATTCATTGGTAACAATAATTGCAATTATATAGTGTTATCAGCGTTTAAGCTGCTTATAGCTATGAATTAATTCATTATAACCTTAAAAAATAATTATTTAAATTTGTCAATTCTTTTGTTTGCATTTCTAAAATTGTATATTTTCTTCTAAAATTTTGAGTGGATGTTTTGTGGTAGTGTTAGTGATATGGCAAAATTTATTTAAAAATTTCATTGGGGGGTTATTTATTTTGAAAGTGACATATATCATTAAAATAAGGTCGGATTTTTTTTTTTTTGGTTTAATTGTGAATACTTTTTATCGTAATTATAAAAAATCTCGCCCTGATAGTTATTTTTCTTGCGTTGTTATTCCCTTTCTTCTCTTTATTCTGGTTGTTATATTATTTCGTTAAAAAGTACTAATTTGGCTGGTTTATTTTTTGGTTGTTTTAATAATTCTCACATTTATAAATATCATTTTCAAAAATGTTCACTTAATATAAATTCCTTAAAAATTATTATTGAATTCATTTATTTCTCAAATATCAATTCACCATTTAGAAATGGATTTAAATATGATTTTGTATCGTAGCCAGAAACGGAAGGTGCTGTTATACGCTTTCGCGCTAAAGCTTTAGTACGTTTTTCCATATGGCCATGACCATTGTGGCCATGATTGTGATGTGGTCTTTTATCTTCTTTTGAGTTTAATATCAAAGGTATGGGTATTGAGGTGTAAAGGGGTTCTTGTATTATCGATGTGGGCGGATTTAAAGCAGCCTCTTTGTATTTTTCTTCCGTTATTTTATCCTCCAAATCCTCTGCGTCTAGTTCTTTAAATCTTTGGTGATTGCGTTGATTTCGGCGATGGTGCTGATAATGTTTGCGATGTGTTTTTCGTTTAGTGCTATAAACCGGTGCTGTATCCAATATGGGTAAAGTTTCTATGGGCCTCAAAACAGTTGTTTCTTTCTCAATACCCAAAGGTATTCGATCTGGCTCATTAAGTGCTGGTAATTCGGGTAGTTCTGGTAGTGGCGGTGGTGGTGGCTGGCGTGCTGGGTCCAGCAAAAATGTACCATTAGTTGGTGTTACTGGTCTATTGATGCGATCTTTAGGATTTGATTGTATTATTGTCGCTGTTGCGAAAATCTCTTGAAATTTATTGCCTGTTGCTGCCAATTGTTGCAGTTGTATATGTTGTTTTTGTAAAAATTGTTGACGCTGTTGTTGTAGTTGATTTAGTATACGATATTGTTCTAATATATTTTTATAGAATTGTTCGGCGGTTACTTCGGATGAATTGATTAAACGTATGGCGATTTTTTCTGGTATCACAATTTTGTCTAAAAAAAAGAGAAAAGGAATTAAATTCTATTCACTTGAACATTTTATTTTTCAGCGCTTATAAAAAAACTATTATTTCATCATGAAAAACCTATTGACCACTTTAAAAATATTTACAATAAAAATAATTCGTTTTAGCACAAAAAAATTTATTTAGTGGCTGGTAATTATATATATATGAATAGTATATGCATATTGAATATTTGTATGTATTGTGATCACTTTAAAATTATTCACACTTGTGATTAATAATTCAAAAAATACCAAAAAAATTAATTTGCCAGTAAAACTATTGTTGCTTTTACGTATTTTTTTAATTTCATTTTTTTTCTTTTTGTTAAAACAAATTAAACTACTTAGAAGCTAACACATACTTTACAATTTTCTGTGTTTTTATACGTCCCATAAATATAGGTTAGAAGGGTAAACAAGGAAACAAATTAAAAAAATTACAAAAAGTTATAAAAAAGTATTTTTTTTTGAACACAAAAACTGAATTTGTGCACTAATTCAGTCAAACGATTGTTACGAAGATATTTTGTTTAAGTTTTAAAAGAAAATAATTATCAGTAAACACAGTAAGCGAAATTACCTATTGTGTCTTTTTGCAAATTACGTAGTTTCTAAGAAATCTTATGCACACAA
The DNA here is from genome assembly GCA_030448955.1 of Trichopoda pennipes. Lineage (NCBI taxonomy): Eukaryota > Metazoa > Arthropoda > Insecta > Diptera > Tachinidae > Trichopoda > Trichopoda pennipes. Next base: position 1,056,973 of record JASKUP010000006.1, on the reverse strand, counting down.
GACAATAACAACATGCTTATTAAAATTTCCACGAAAACAACTAACACAAGAAAAAACTCACACAGCCAAATAGGCGCATACAATGAATATGGATAACAACAGCTATATGTAATGGTGTTGAAGTCGAATTTTGTTGTATATTCGAGAACCGCTCAAAATAGAGTACATCAGTACCATCAGCTGAGTAGTAAAGTTATTTGAAGTGAAAACATCGTCGACTGAAGACATAAAGCAGCTTTTAGTTGTTAAGTTACTATTGTGTATAAACACAAATAAGTAAATACATCCATTATAAAGTTTCGTGCATAAGTATTTGGAAATAAAACAATTCTAAAAACTAAACGTTTATTAAAGGAATAAACGTAACAATAAATTTCTTAATAAATTTAGAAATTAAATTATACCTGAACTTGAAGTCGGGTAAAGATTTAATTATTTGGTTATGATAAATAATTATTATTTAATACAGATTTATTTGATTAAAATTTAAGAAATCATAACAGTTATAATTACTAAGTAAATGTCATTTAATTTATTTTTCGAATTATATACTCTACAGTCTATATATTCCGAGGTAGGTGGAGAATATATTAAAATAATTTTTTTAAACATGCCAAAATGGTCTTAATATAAAAGTATAAATATGAAATTGGGAAAATATGATTAATTAAATTTCTTAACTCGTATAATAATTTGGCCCCTACAACTGTTCACATTAGACGTTTGAGAATAAATAAATTTTGCCTTTAAAATCGTTTTTAATTTCTATCGTTTTTCTTTATTACATACAAGTTTAGCAGCAAATTTTTATATATAGAAACGAGATTTTTTGGGTGAAAATTACAATAAATGTATACCCACAATATTTGGTCATCATATTTGCCATCTACAGCCAGAATAAAGCAAGATCTCGGTTTTATTTTTTATATTTCAGGTAAACGTATGCTGGCTATAAAGCCAGCATATATTTCTGATAAATCCAATCATTAGTTTAGAAGTTCTAGATTCCTTACAATTTATTTTGTAAAAGCCTCCACTATTCAATGGTAGAAAATTTTTTAAAAACACAAAAACAAACAAAACATCTTTTTTAAAAGTAACTTAAGAACCTCATAGAAATAAACAAATAAAAAGTACCCTCTTTAAAAAACTTATATGAATAAAAATGTCAAAAAATAAAGCGTCCAATGTTGAGCGTATAATTTGAGAACGGCTTAACAATTTCATTCTTTGAAATGCCTGTAATAGTCTGACAAATGTTTTTATCGGAAGAAAAATTGGAAAATTAAAAATATGGAAAAAAAATAAAATTATTTTTTATGTTTTAAGTTCCGAAAATTTGCATGTACATGTTTAATTGACTACGTCCATTTTTACTCCCACTTATTTGGCATACATAATATATGTGTTTTTGGTTCGTTTGTTGGACAATAAATAAATCACAAGGACAGTGTTATTGAGTCTTTATGGCACTAAAGCTGGAAACCCGTATTGGAAAACCATCAGCCTTGTTTGTTTACGCGTCCGACAACAAAACAAGCAGTGTCATGTATCATAAAGTGAATAGAAATAAAACATTTTTTTGTTCTGCTCCTCAAACTTCACTTCAAATAGTCGAAGTGTAAATAAAACACCTTTCGAATCTCTGTAATCTAAATTGAAAATAAAACATGTTCAAAATCTTTTAGAAATATAAATTCTAAAAACAATCACGAAACAAATTTATTTAAATTTAGAGAAAACAACGTCTGTGGTAGATTGTTATAAAAATTTATTATATTGATTTTGCTGTCGGTTTTTTATTTTTAATTAAAATTGATTCATGTAATAAGTATACAAGTTAATAATGTCGATTTTCTTGCTTTGAAAAATGCATTTATTATAATAACAGAATGCCATATTATTTAAATTATGTCCATCGTTAGCCACTACTTTGTCTTAAATATCTGGTAGTATATGGTTTCTGCACAAAAAGAACTGCTCCGGTTTTAAGGTAATGAATGGTTCAAACCAATTTTTTAAGCCCCATTTTAAAGAGAAGTGTATTCCAGTAATCGATTGAAACAAATGATAGTCAGAAGGGGCAAGGTGTGGGGTTTAAGGCGGATGGGCTAAAAACTTCCCATCTACAAATTTTTAAATAGTGTTTGGCCGGTCTTGCAATATGCGGCCGAGCGTTGTAATAATGGAGGATTATGGCATCATGCCTGGTCAAATATTGTGGTCGTTCCTCATTGATTGCTCTCTTCAATAGAATCAATTGCCTGTGATGGTATGACCCGATTTCAACAGCTCATAATACAAAATATAATAATTTTTGATTTTAAGTTTTGGCATTGATTTGGCTCGTTAGCTGGGCTTTGTATATGAATTTTTGCACTTGGAGTACTGCATTTGAGTGTCACTTCCGACATATAAAGTGGCCTTTCAACGTCTTTCGATTTCAATTCATATGGGATTCAATTTACTTGATTTGAAATGAATACCAATGCTTGACTCTTAGTAATAATGTAAGTTTTTCTTATGTTTGTCAACAAGCTTCGTCGAGTAATGCTCATCTTCAATCATACATACATAATCACTTTTGAAGAGTGCAAGGTATCGTTCACAAATTTTTTGAGTAAATGCATGTTACCCGCAGGTTTCTATCAATAACTTTTAGCGGCCTTTTTCTTCCAATGAAAGGCGGTTATCAGACTTTCCCAAAAAAAAAATCTAAGGCACAAAATTCGACATGATTGTAGCGATTAAAAAAAAGTTTGTTTATACTTTGGCGTTTATCGTGTATTGAATTATAATGACAGATGTTTACCCACCAAAATACCATATTTGTTATTATTGACACAAACCTTATGTGGTAGTGATGCCACATGTTACCCAAAGGGAAATTATTAACTTATATACCCATAACTCTTTTTATATGGTTAAAATTTTTAAGCGATTTCAAATTTTTATTTTATTAAATTAAAAACTGGATGATATTTCAGTGTTTTTCTGTTACTACAATATGAGGAAATGTAGATGGAAAAAATGTAATTGTAATGCTGACTAAAACTAAATCAAACGGAATAGTTCATAAACTAAAAAAGATATGGAGACATGAAAAAATTATCAATTTCCTCCTTTAGAAGATATAACAATAACAATAATTGTTACAAAAAGTATGTGTCAGCGAAAATAAACTTAAAAACATTCCATTCTTTTATGACTCAAATTTGCTAGGCCATAGAAAACATTGTTTAAAAAGGTAAAAATGTAGAAAAACATTAAATTAAAAAAAAGCCCTTATGTTGGCTTAATATTTTTTGCTACTGTATACGGGAGTAATTAACCGGATTTCGAAAAAAGTGTAATTAATTTATAACTATGTGATAGGCTTTTGAGACCTGTTTAATTTTGTAAGCATTTTTAGTCTCAAAAATAGCACAAAATATATCAGCCACAGTATTTGTTAAAAAAAAACTGTCCAATCTGCTCTGCTTCAAGGATTTAGTGACTGTTGCTTTAGATATTCACCCATGCATTTATTATCTTTATAACGATTTCTTATATGCTGAATTAGTGCTGAATTTAATATTAATTATACGCCTATTTGCACTAAAATTAATTGAAATACAAGCAAAATTACTACACTTCATTGCACTACAGTAGTAAATGTTGTTGTTTTATGATTTTAACCCAAAAAATTATTCAGGTGAAATCAAATAAACTTTCATATGGTTTCTCTTGTTTATTTTGCCTGTATTGTTTTAACTACTTTAACAATTTCATAATAACTTAAATGCAACACGCACACACTTATACTTAAACGAATACATACAAAATAAAACCATGACCTACAAATGTTATAGCGACAAAAACAACAACAACAACAATAACAACAACTTGCAAACCTCAACACCTGTACAGAATGTAAAAAGTAAAAAATAAAACAACAACCTAAAAATGGTATACACAAACATACTCTCACTGGCAAGTGTTTTATTTAGAAGGAAATAAAAAAATAGTACTTTTTTCACTTGCTCTACTCGTAATTTTACACCAGTTGTACCTAGACAAAATCAAGCTCCTCAAAAACACAAAAAAAACAAAAACAAGAGAAAAAAATATTATTATGATGATTAACCTTGTGGTTGGCAGCAACTATAACAACAACAAGTACACAATTTGTACCTTGAAAAGTAATAAACTACTGATTTAAGGCTTTCGTACAAAAACAGATTAAAAAGAAAATGCATATCGAAGAAATAAAAAAGCAACTTAAACATTAAAAAGATATTTATTAAAATAAAATATTTGTTATGATTTCTAGAACAACTTAACTTCTTTTTTAGAATTCTGGAGCAACTTAACTTTATATTTTAGTTTTTTTAGCAACAACAGCAAAAACTATTTACGGCACTTATTCTTTAATAAAATAAACTCTTCAGCAATAAACAAATAAGGAAAATTGGATTTTTGACCTGTATTAAAATAAAGAAAATTGAAAAGAAAAAACAAAGTAACGATTTCTTGAAAACCTTTTTAGTTTAACTATTGTTGGAAATAGGAGTACATGTACTTTTAATACCATTTATATGCATGTTAATATGAGCTATGCTTACTCTCTACCTCTTTCTATCTCTCTTTCATAAAAATTCTAAACTAAATCAGCATGTACATGCACATCAGCGTTGCCAGCTATAATTAAAAAATAAATAAACGTATTTAAAAGGTTATAACTCCAAATAACTAATTCATTTAACAAACAAAAAGAAGAAATCAACAAACAAATGCGCATTTAGAAATTCTTCAGTATTTTTGTTTATAACCATTACTTAAACTTTCAGGAATGAAGAAACAAAAAACCTAAAACTTTCAGAAGACAATTTAAAAAAAAATGGGCGTTTTTACACATTTCATTTAAAGTTGATTTTTATTATTAGTTTTAAACGTGTTTTATTTAAGCTCAAGATACTTCATTTGGCACTAAAACATATTTTCCACGTCATTCGTAAGATAATTTAAAAGCAGAAAAAAGTCATTGTTCACAAATACTCTCTAACTATCGAAAAGCAAACCGTTTATGTGAAGGTGCCATCTTTCTAGATGTTGCTTCAGTTTTGGACAAAATTCTTCATGAGATTTTAATTCATTTAAAAATTATCTGGCTTTAACTATCGAGCTAGATGCCTAAAACATTAAAGATTAAAAAAAATATTAGTCAGTTCTACACTGTGCTTTATACACTATGCACACTGCATTATAAAAAATATTCCCTATAAAACTATAGGAGTTAAATTTTAAACTTAAGCCCATTTTAATTGGTTCGATAACAGTTTCAAAGAAAATAAAAATAGGAAAACCGGCAGCAATTCATAGTTTTTGCACGATGTGGCGTAATATAGACCTCATAAAAAAAAAAGAAATATTTACCCATTAGGAATCATTTAGTTTTATATATAACATTTTATTGTTTAATTTTGTTTATATTTCGAACCTTTTTTTTATTTATTTCTTACGAATCTTTCGTTTAAAATTTTGATAAGCTCTCCTGCGGTACGCATATTTTTCCACTTCTCAAAATATTTCAGTTATTGCAGATTATACAATATGTAAATATTTTTTATGAAGTTCGTAATTTTGAAAGTATAAATTGACTATGCTTTTTACACTTTACATATTTGTATATAATAATTATAGTTATTTGACATTTTTAATATGCAACTATTAGTTTTGTATTATTAAGCATTAGGTCCTTATTTTATAAAACAAAATTTTAAACTTTATTTTTTTTTGTTTTATTTCAATATTTCGCCAAACCAATTGGTTGGCATCTTCAGGATAAAATATTCATATTATTTCATATTTAATTAAATTTACATATAAAAATATTAATACATACAATTCTCAATATTAAAAAATTTACATATTTGTGTTAAATACTACAAAATACAAAGCATAAGTTATCATTAAATTATATATTTTTCACACATATGCTATGACTGATATCAAGAGTTACGGAAATCTATATATATAAAAGAGGGTGTGTGTATGTATGTAAATAATGGACTCGAAAACGGCTGGGCCGATTTTGATGAAATTTTCAGAGAATCTTCAGAATATTCAGGCGGGTGACACTGTGAAGTCCGATTTTTTATTTTCGGTCTGTGGGCGGAGGGGCGTGGCAAAACCCACCAATGACATATACGTATACATATTTATTATTTTTTTTCTTTTTTATTTTATTTTTTAAAGCCATTGTTATGCTTTTCAAAACGAGATATCAATCTCTTAAATGGGTTATGTAGTTCCGAAGATATTTACAAAAAAAAGAACTCACTAATATATAATAAAATATCAAAATTTTAAAACTTCCGAAATGTTGAATTCGCTTGAGTTATCTGGACTGCCGCCCCACCGCCTACAAATGAAAGTTGGTGTACCAATTATTTTGCTTAGAAATATCTGCCAGCCACGACTTTGCAATGGGGCACGTTTAGTAGTCAAAAAAGTCATGAAAAATGTGATTGAAGCAAAAATTTTAAAAGAAAAATATAAGGGCGATGTGTTGAAACCACGCATTCCTATGATTCCTCCAGATTTGCCGTTTGATTTTAAATGGCCTCAGTTCCCCATACCTGTTGCTTTTCAATGATCCCTGTTTTTTGCACGGTCAGTTATATGTATCACGTTCACGTGCTTTGTTTTTCAATACCGCGAACCAAAATCGATCAAAAAATGTCGAAGAAATGACTTGCAAAGCAGTCACGGGCACGCTAGTTTGATATAAAACCATTAACTTGTACCGGCAGCTTCAAAAGTTGTTAAGTTACAAAAACGTTAAAAATACGGCAACACTTTTTCATACGTTCATTTACTTTTGAAATAGTATGAACAAGAACAGAAAAGCAAAAAGAAAAACAAAAACAAAAAGCAGATTGAGTACGACAACCCATTGACCTACATTTAGAGTAAAAAAGCAATAGCAAAAACAACAAGCAACCAAGTAAAAACAATAACAAACATTGAAGCATACAACGGTGCTGAAAAACAACAGCGACTTTTATTTTGCTGCCTTTCAAACACAACAGCAGTAGCAGAGGAAACGGAAATAAGTGAATGTTTTAAAATTGAAATAAAAAAATGTGTTTTGTTAAATATGACCAAGGAAATAAAGAAATCGGCTTAATATAATAAAGTATCTAATTTAGTACACACTTAATAGTCCCTAATAAATATAACACAAGTATGAAAGCCCACATTGAAGAAATTCTAAATTTAGGAAATAAAATCAGCATAAATTAGTTGGTTGAATGTTGTTAAATTTAATTTTATAAAAATGATTTCTACTGTGTGTGCTTTTTGGTGGTATTATTATTATTACTATAATGGTTTTAGCTATAATTATATTGCAGTACTTTCACAGCATAAGAGGATAACATGAATATTTATTTTACATTTCCTTTGCTTATCTTTGAATTTAAACAGAAACACCTAATACATTTTTAAGTCACTTAAGAAAAAATAATTTAGTAACTTTAAAATTGAATTTTAAAGCCAAAAAAAAAAAAAAACAAAACTCAGAGCAGAAAAATTCCTTTATCTCTAGCATTTTCCGTTTGTTTTTTGTTTTATCAGATAAGTAGTTTTTTTCATTTGAAGGCAGCAGAAACAACTGAGAGACGAAAATGTACACCTGAAAATTAAGTTTATGAAGGATATAATTCTTCTAGTTAAATGAATAAACTTTTCTCAGTAGCTAATTAATGATATGCTTCATCCTTCATTAATTGGCGCATCAATTATGATAATATGACGAATATTATAAGTAAATTTTAAATGATCTTTACGATTTGTAGGTTTTAAATGAGGTACATCCTTTGAAGATGCACGGTCTTCTACTACCAAAAAAAATAAATAAATCTAATTTTTAATCGATTTTTTCTAGTCGAATAGATCTTTAAGCAGGAAGCTTCATGTATTTGCTATTTGTAACAGAAGATATTATAAGACTCTTAATATGAAAAATATAATTTTGAAACTTTTTTTAGTCTATTCTGTAGAGTGTTCTATTTTTATTCTTATGTTATTCTGACTATTAAATATATTATATTTTTGTTTAAAGTGAAGTTATACTCAGACAACAGTTTCAACTAATCAAATGTGTTACTTTCTTTGAAAAGGGAGAAGCAGAGCTTATAATGGAGATAGTAAAATAAGTGGTAAATAGAATACTTCATTTTTGGAAAGCCTTAATTGTAGGTTATGTTTATTTTTAGAACTGTGTCGCAGTTCTGGCGTCTGATATTGAGGAGCTGTATTGTATTATTTTCTTATTTAAGCTAGTACTGTGTTTGGCAATCATGTAATTTATTAATTAAATATTAAATGGCTAAGGAGCTTGTATAGTATACCAAATACAATCATGATCCAAACTTTGACTGAGCCGCAGCCAGATTGGCAAGTATCAAAAAAACATAACGTGCAGCAGTCGTGTCTAAGTTGATTAAAAGGGCTTGGCAGATAAACAAGGACATTTCTAGTCTCAACATTGTGAATTTAATAGCTGCACGGGCTGAAGGTGTTTGTTACACAAGACATCAATTAGTTTGAGTCTTGTAGATGCAAGAGAATATTGTAACATATATAACTACGTAAGTTTGTTAAAGCCAGAGCACATAGTATCCGTTATACATTATACGTCATTTTTTTCAACTGACAAGTAAGTTGAAATACAGGTTTTCTTATCAGCTTTGTCACAATCAGTATGTCTCCGTCAACACAAAGTATGAAAGCTGGAGAACTTTTGATGTACGTTGAATACTTTGACAGCTATCATTTATTTCTTCTTCTTTGTTTTGGTGTTTCTTGTTCTTTGTTTTGGTCATTAAAAATACAATACATCGCGTAAAAAAGTCTGCACTTTTGGGTATTGAAGGACTTTTGGAGTTCTTGGTAAAATTGCCTTTCATCAAAGATGTATTTAATACATCTTTTTTAATTATTACAGTTTTCTCAAATTGTTCAGGATCACTGTTAAATGTCCTTTCAAAATTAATTGCAAAAAAATTTATTTTTATCTCGGTCTTGATCCAGACAAAAAGCTTGATAAAGTAAAATTAAAAGAAACTCCAAAATATTGTCCAATTCCATTGGAAATGTGTACTTTAATAAAATTTTGCTACAAAAACATGCGGTAAAAACAACTGATTTATTATCCGCCAATAAAGAACTCATTGTATCAAAGTTATCCGTCGTTACTTTGATATCAGTTGAATACGTCAAAGTATAACGTATGACGGATTCTATGTGCCCCGGCCTTTAAAGTTTATGTTAAGCAAGCAAGAGCTATTGAGTAAAAAAAGAGATTAAGAAAGTGAATAATGAGTAAATAAAATGGTACAGAAGAGTAAAATGAAAATTGACGTCATGATGTTTACGATCAAAAGGGTCCTACTTTTGAGAAGTAGTAAAAACGTAACAATATTGTTATCAAAAAACTAGGTTTGATTAAACTTTTGATCTTGTGCAGAAATGCGCAAAACCAACAAAATAAGTCAACGATACAAAAGTATTTAAAGAATCGTTATTATTCTGAACTTTACATTATCCATATGGATAAATTTTAACCAACCTAATGCAGGAAGTAATTTAAGAAAAATAAAAAACGGAAAATGGGTTAATATTTTTGTTTACGCATTAAATGCAACTCTCATGTTGTTTAAAAAGTTCTGTACCTGAAGAGAATGACTTTGTGTTTTGTTATATTTTGATAAAGGTTTTCTGATGAAAGCTATTTCATCAGGCAGGCAGTGAAACATGTAAATTGGCTCCATTAGCAAGTAACAAATAAAGTGAGTTTTTATTATAAAATAAAATGGGTTATTAGATTTGTAATAAACTCAAACGGTAAAGTTTATTTTGCAAAAGTTTATTTATTTACTTCTTAAATTAACACGTCCTTCTTAGTTGCTTAGATAGTAACAATAATATATGAATATTAGTATTACATGATCATTACAAAACCAGTATCATTTAAAACGGCTCAATATCTACTCATTATAAGCTTAAAGCATTGTTATACGCTAATTATATGTAGATTGTATATCTAATATAAAGAACATACACATCTGTAATAATTAACTTTAAAGGAATGTAATCTTACTACGATTTCAATAATATTTGATATTTTTCAATAATATAAAATTTCCAAAAGAATTATGTTAGCTGAAAATTGATTAAAAGAATTAAAAATGTTGTAACATTTTTTTTAATTAAATTTTTTTCACTTGTATGTTAAGTTCTACATATTAAATAGAATTTATCATACAAATGAAAAATATAAAATTCGTATCGACCTAAAACTTTCTATACATCTATGGAGTTCTGCTTGAGGCCTTTTTAAGCTTGACTAGTTGTTGTATAAATTTATTTTAAGATAATAAATTTAACTCTTTAAACACGGGTGTCCCAAGAAAGAAAAATATTACTTAACCTTTATTTTACTGAGTTCTTTAATTGCAAAATAATTTCACATAACTTTTTAGAGTTATAATTTAAGTTGCAGGATTCTATTAGACGGGCAATTTACTACACACACAAAAATTCACAATCATCAGTTCAAATGTAGATGACGATATTACTATTTAGTGTAGGTGCCTGCTTTGCTGTGCATTTTCTTGTTCTGTGTTAGTGGTTTTAATTTTCTGATTGTTAAACTTAGTGCATTGAATTTTAATGTAGCATATTGTTGTTATATAGTGATAAGTCGTCAATATCGTGTAGATACACTGATGCCCTAAACTGTTATAGAATTATAATTGCTTATCGTAGCATTAAATTTTAAACAGATTTTGATGAGTGATAGCAGTGAAGTAGATGATAATTTATTGTTTGATAAAAAAGTTGAGTAATCTCAAACTCAAAATGATGACTTTAGATGATTTTATCTGCAAGACCATCGCTTAAGACTTCAACTTTGCCGTTAGAAGCAAGCTAGCTAGACTTTCAACTATTTGAAAACTAACTGCAAAACGTCGCTAAGCCGCTGATATAATAAACATGTGGGTGGAGTTGACTTAATGGATTGACAGTGTTGTGATCATGATTGCTTTGTTATAAGCAAAAAGAAAGAGAAACTATTAACAGGCAAAGAATAAGTACGCAAATCTCAATAAAAACAATTGCTGCTGCAATCGAATTAATCACAAATAATAGCCGTTCTATATTTACAGATCCTGTTAGTACACCAATAAAAGAAATCATTTGTGTTAGTTAAACTTATTGAACATAAAAAATTAAAAACATTAGTCAGTTAAGCGAAAATTTGCTTTTATGGGTCATGGGATACATTTATCCCCAAAAAATTTGGAAAAACCATAGAAAGTTTTCGAATTTTTATTTTAAATTATTTTATTTTCATACTTAGTGGATCACACTATGATTCTAAAAGGATTAAAAACTATTTAAATATTTATTTCATCTTTATTATATTTTTGAAAATTCTGAAAATCGATAAATTTCAGCACAAAAAAATTAAAAACAAAATTATAAATATTTAAAAACTCAACTTTTAAAATGCATATGAAAAAATTCTTTTATATTTTCCGTTTAAATTTTTCACACTTCTTTTGCACTATTATACATATACACTGAGAAAAAAAACATATAACTTATTTGTTAAGATACGAATTTTATGGGCTAGTTGCGGTCAGTAACTTAGTTCACTTCATCACACGAAATGTTGACTTAAAACATTTCGTCGATAATGTTTGTCGACTTCTTTAGGAATAAATATTATTACCTTCTGTTAAAAAAATTGTTGTTGGTGTTACCAAAATCATAAAAAGCATAAATATTGCATTTTCTTTTGTAAATGGATTAATTTAAATTCACTTCAGGTATCGATAAACAACAATTACTGAACTTGTTAAGAAATAATTTAGCTCTTTATATACAAAGCGATTTTCACTGTGTAGGTAGATCTTAATTATAGTTGTGTTCCTATTGCTATTAATAATGAATCATTTTTTGAGTTTATTGTTTTATTATTGAACTATAGAAAATAGAGTGTGAGGTAACAAAAGTACTCTTATATTGTGATTTCTTCTGGGAAAGAATAGAAAGGAATAATGATTTTTGCAATTAGTTCATTAAGTGTTTTGTTGAAGCTTTTATAGTTGTTTCCTTAATATCAACTCATTTGTAGAGTAACTTAACCCAGATTTATATTTGATTTATATATATAGTATTTTTATAAAACTATTTGTTATTGTTATAATTGTTAATAACTTATAATTATTATTTGATTGATGTGACTGATTAATTTAAAAAAATTTTGTGTGGAAATATCTTACCACAATAATTATTTTTGGTGACAAAAGGGCGTATTGTTGGATCCCATATAAATATATAATACAGAGACAGCATTATGGCTGCCAAAGACACACATAGAACATAAACAGCTACTGTTAGAATCCGAATGACCTTACGATTGCCCTGCGGCTGATAGCAGCGACTGATAGTTTCCGTGGGCGGCAATTTAACTTTTTCCTCGAGTGAACCCACTTTCGAATTCATGACTGACGTTTGATTGATTAATCAAAATTTTAATTAATTGAAATTTGTATAAAATAAATAAAACCGTATCAATTAATTGTATGTTCCAAGGTTTTGATATGTTAAATTCCTTGTTTGTTACTTTTTGTAGTTGTTGGGCTTTTATTTCATTTTCTTTTTGCTTTTTTTTTTATTTATTTATTTTTTTTTGAGGATATAAATGCAGTAATTACAAGTTATTTATTTTATATATAAATTTTCAAATTTATTGTCGTTATTTTTATATATATGTATTTTTTATTAGTTTTTAATTTAATATAAAATGAGTTATTTAACACTTTTAATGCTTTTCGAATATTCTATTTATTTTATTGTTGCCTATTATAGGGAATTTAGAAAAATGTTCTTTAAAAATAAAACCGTTAAAAATTTGTTTGATTTCTTCTTTTCAAATATTTTTGACTGTCTCTCTGTGCAACTGCATTTGGAATGAATTAAGTTTTTGGTATTTTCAACGTTTTTAACAAGAATTCGTCCATTCATGTATCCATTCATATAAACACTTGGTGGAATCAGTGCGAATAAGTTTTATGTGCTGATTCTCTCGAATTTGTTTTAATACTCTCTTTGATTGAAGCGAAAAAGGAATCGTTTGCTCTCGTTTTTCTTTAAAACTTTTTGTGTTTTGTTTAAAAAGAGTGTGTGGGTATGAGTGTGTTTTCGTTCGTTTGTTTAACTGTAAATTGCCATACACATCGTTTATTGTGTTCGATGTTGCCAACAACAGTGGAAGGGGTAGGGTGTTTTTGTAGCTTGTGTGGGAGAAGTAATTTTAAGCGACATAGGTAGACTTCAATAATAATTTTCAATTTATTTATTAGAATTTTTTTAATCTAATACAGGAATATTCACTTCTTTTGTTCTTTCTTCTCGTGAATACTTCGACATAAATTTTGGTTTATTGAAGGCGCTAGATGATTTTTCATTACCGTAAGACTTCGATTTTTTTAAAGGGTATTATTCTTTTCTTTTATATAAAGCGCTTTAAATTATTTTAACTTAATATTTCTTAAAGGTTTCTTCTTAAAATTATTTTTGTGAGCATTTTACAGTTAGAGTTTCGATACAGCGTAAGGATTCTTTAAAAAGCCTATCGTATGCAATTTTATAAATTTTATTTGCAGACATAAATACTTAAACTTTATCACAGACTTAGAAATTTTTGATCATTTAAAATGATCCGAAATAGCTTTTACATTTATTTTCTATGCTAATTTAAGCCAAAAATTTATAGAAAATATTAAATTATAACTCATAAATTTTTACAAGTTAACAAATTTTCACTTATAGTTTTAGAGTTGCGGGATAAAAGAGAAAAAGTAAAATTAAAGCGAAAGTTTAATGCTTAAAGTAAAATATTTCCCAAAATATAATATGCAAAAAAAAATGACTGCATTGTCAAATCGATTAACTCCATTGTTTAATGAAAATGACTAGAAGTTTGTATTCTTTTTAGAATTATTATTTTTAGGTATTTAAATGGACTGGAGAGTTTTATTTTGAAAAATATATTGAGGAGTGTGGAATGTTTTGAAAAGCTTACAAACAAAAGTAATGGAATTAATTGATGTGGCAATTAAAGCATTCATATATTATATTAAATATATAGGACTAGGAGGTAAGTGCTTTTTATACTCGATTTGACACACTGTAATTCCATATGTGTGCAAATACTGGGCTTTTCAACAAGAAGTTTGTTTTTCAATTGTGGCAACACCAAAAACGTGACGGTTTTGACATTTAGTAAGAATTGAAATTGAAATTTTCTCATTTGAACATCCTAGAGCGATTTTGAGAAGTCTTTGCATGCTCAGCATGTCACTGTGTGGTGTTCTATGTGGTCTGGAGGCGTGCTTGGCCATTTTTTTTTTCGAAGATGAGGTTAAAAATACGGTAAATGTGAATGGATCATGCTATCACAAGGAGCTAACTATCCAATTTTGGCCTAGTATTGACGACGTGGATATCACTTGCATGTGGTTTCAACAGGACGCTGCCACATGTCACGCAGCCAAAGAAACGATAAATTTATTGTAAACCAAATTTTTCAATCGTATAATTTCACGATAATCAGTGGCCAGAGATATCGGGTAATTTAACACCACTGCATTATTTTTTGTGGGAGTCTTTACAGAAATAAATCGTTCCATCCTTTGTGTAGTTTCCAAATCATAAGTATTCGGAAAAGCTTAATGACTATAAGATTGTTTTGATTTGTATTTAAAAAATTATCACAATAATATTCAAAGTAAACAAATTACAATTCTGCATGAATTCTATATTATTATTTTTACCAGATATTAATATAATTTTCTTTTTGTGTTGAAATTATATGTTAAAGTTTTCATGTCTATTAATAACCCATAGAGAACGTGTTTTAAGACCACAAGTTGATAACAAAATTAGCTAAACCATTTACAAATTGATCACGAAAGGTGGGACAACTAATTACACCGCATTTAGAAGCTGATTATCCATTTCTGTCCCTACTATATTAATATCATATCTTCTTAAATTGTTCGATATTTACCATAATAATAGACGAACATTAGTTCAACCGTAAAACTATTTGTCGCGGCTTTAGAAACCAAGAAATTTTATAAATGAAAAGGGACTTTCAAGCATTTGGTATAAGTATAGCAGATTTGGTTTAAAAATAAAAGTTCTATTCCATACTAAATACTTGTAGTTCTTTCGAAAGTAAATTGCAGAAATTTTAATTCCCTTTTTATTTTTTCTTTTTAAATAATGAAAAAACAAACATAACATAGTTAAGGTTCAATATAAATTGTTTAGTTTATATGTTTGTAGTTAAACCATAATTCGCTGGATAATCATTTAACGATTAATTACCAACAAAAATTTATTTATCGCGACTAGAGTATTATTAAAAAGAAATATAGCTTGCCCACTACAATTACATATTGTTACAGATAACAATAATATCGTTCTTGTGACTATACTGTAATCAAGCTTTTTATATGCGTATGGGAAAATTCTAAGCCAATATAGACCAATATATATTTTATCTTATGAAAAGTAGTTGTTTAAAATTAATAATTTTTACTTTCAACAAAGGATCATGGTATTTTAAAGGATATTGCTATGACTAAAGCTATAGTCATATAATTTTATTATAACGAGCTGAAGTTCAAAAGGAGAAACATGAATTATACGTTTAATTACGATCTCGCAACAATCTCAGAATGGGGTAGTGCGAATAGAATCGATTTTGGTGCCCGTAAGATACAATGTTGCATGCTTAAGCGTAGATCTGTGTTCTGAAATGGTGCTGCACCTGTTGCTAGAGATGATCTGTTACTATGGGTGAAATATGTATTACGGAATCAGAAAATTTTGATGTTCTTGGCATGAAAATTCAATGTGATGTTCGATGGACTAAGCACATTTTTCAGGTTTCTAAAGAAGTTTTCAAGTGCCTCGGTTTTCTAAAAAGGTGTAAGAGATAGTTTACTCCATCCGATCTTCGCACTATTTATACCACATACATCCTTTAAAAAGTGAAATACAACTCTCATGTATGGGCCGGCGCCCCAGAGTATATTTTAGAGTAGCTCGACCGCGTATAGGAGAGAGCCAAGACGTTCATTGGGGACAGTAGGGTATTCAACTCTGTTAATTCTTTTGAGCATCGACGCAATGTGGGATATACTTCACTGTTTTATCCTTACTACAATAGTAAGTGCTGTAATGAAATTTGGGCGCTTGTTCCCGTTACTCGCACGTTTTTGCATTTAACACCATTTAAGGTGAGAGCACATCCATATGTGCTTGATTAGTCAGTGAATGGCACTACGCATTACAGAAAAGACCTGTCACTTTCAGTGTAAGAATGTCCAAAACCACTACTCGCTCTTTCTCCTCCCCATAACCTAATTTGCTAGTTCTGACATGTGTAGGGGTCATTCCCTGAGTGCTGGTCAAAACAAAAAAATTTTAAGGTAATGAAAATTATACTTCTTTTTATGGACGTTTAATGTTTCAAAATGAATTTGCAACATCTTATGAGCAAGAAAAAAAATAACCGTTTTTATGCTATTAGTGATTGATTGAGGAACTTTTGGTATATTTATTAATTTCAGTTTGTAGTCACTTTAAATATCAACATGCCGGCATCTCCTTTGCTTGTTCGTACAAGTTTGATTGAATGTGAGCGTATTTTTATTTTCAATATCATTTTGTTTTTGAGGCAAATACTCCCATTATTAGTACTCTGACATTATTTCTTTTGTTATTTGTGTATTAATATATTTTTGCCGTGAGGGGCCACCAGTTACTCATAACAAGAATAACACGAAATAGTATTAATTTAGTTCGGCTTAGTGGATATAAGGTTGGCGGTGCTGGAGTAGGGGATTGTTTCCCTCGCTGGTCATAGTTGTGTTAAAGATAAACGCAAATCTCAATATTTTTCTTTCGGTATTCGTTTTTCCTCAATATTTTGGTTATCGCATTAAATAATTGTTTTAGTGTTTTGTGTTGTTTTTTATTTTCAACAAAGTATGTAAATATGTTTGATTCGAAGAAACATTAGATGCAGCACATCTGTTTTTCATTGGAGTGTTGTGGTATTTGACAAAATAAACAATAATTCTGATAAAAAGTTTTTGTTTTAAAATTAAATATTTTTATTTTATTCTTCGCCAAGCTTTCAGCTTTATATATAAATTAAATTTTATATAAAAAAAAGTTTAATTTTGATTCGATATTGAAAATACATTTTCTTTGATGATTTTCATTCAGTTGTTTGGCGTTAATGAATCGTTAATATGAATTTCTTTTGCTGTTTTTTTATTATAAACATTTGGAGGCATAGTGCCATGTTAACATTTCCGTTTAAAGTATAAATATTTAAATAACTTTTTGTTTCGTTTAATTGATCGTTGAAATATTTACAATTTTTTAATGCTGACTTTATTGTGTGTCAAAAAGCACTTAAAATTTATATTTAATTTTTAAAATATTTGTGGCATTTATTTTTAATTTATTTAATGTGTAAAGTATTTTTAAAACAAGTTTAAGAAATTGATTAATTAAATTTAATTTCCATTTATTTTGAAGACAAATTTATAGTCACAGATTTTAAATTCATCACTATAATATGCAAAATAAGCTTACAAAGCTTCATTTTTAATGCATATAATTTTGAATTCCCAAAAACGCCTTTATGATTAGTTTTAGCCTTTTTTTATATATTTTTGAATGCATTTGAAAACTAAAATAAAGTTCGATACCGATTTAAATTTTGTTATTGGAACCTAAAACGTTTGTAAGAGAACAAAATATTTTGGCAGTTGACTTTTTAAATCTGAATGGGAATAGATTTTCCTTAGTTCTTCCTGGGCTTATGCTTCTGTCCTGGTAAGACTTTGACCATAGTTTTATGTAAGTCATTACAAATCATAAGGTTAGTGTGATAGCAGCAGTAAAGTAACAAGTGAATAAGTCAAATTAACACTAGACCTAGTGCGGATTTGTAGGTATTCGCGGAACTTTTCTGTAAACCTGTTTTGTCAGGAGTCACTATTAGGGAACTATTGGGGTATTTAAACACGGCGCCAAAATTTAAATCTTAGAAGTATCGGGTATGAAGCTAGTTTCAAAATTTTAGTTACCCTGCGTAGCTTTTTGAATAATTTCTCTTAATTGGGCGTGTTAAACTAAGTTAATTGTTTATTCAATTAGTAGCCTTAAACCTCAGGGTAGCTGTGAAGTGACCTTCGTTTAATAATTTTTGGTTGCCTTAAATTGTCTGGTTTATATTTAAATTACAAAAAAACTTTAATATGTGGGCTAGTAACTAGAGATAAATCAATGGTATCGAATCTAATTTTGATCAGTTTTTCGCCATGTGGGTTTTTCAAGAAGAAGTTTGTTTCCTAAAACAAAATAAAACAAAAAATTTAGATCGAGATGATTCAAAATTGTATTCTATAACGAAGAGAAAAGTTTGGCAATTATGAATGAAAAATGATATCAAGCAAATGTTCACCACGACTACGCTGATAGATGTCGATTCTTTCATCAAAGTTGTTCACAGTTTTAATTATGAAATCAATTCGATTGACTCCGTATAGACATTGTTCTTAACATTGCCCCACAAAAAATAATCCAGTGGTGTTAAATCACATAATCTGGCTGGTCACATAACTGCTGATTATCGGGAAATTGGTTTTGCTATAAATTGATCGTTTTATTGGCACATGAAAGCACATGTCACTGATATCTACTTCGTCATTAATAGCTCAAAATTGAGCGTGATCCATTAACCGTTACCGTATTTCTAGCCTCGTCTTCGAAAAAACAGCCCAATCACGCCTCCAGACAACATAGCGCACCATACAATGATATCTTGAGCATGCAAAGGCTTCTCAATAATCGCTCTAGGATTTTCAGAAGCCCAGTTGTGCTTGTTGACATACCCTGACAAGTGAAAATGTGCTTCGTCTGAAGAAATAATTTTGCTCCTGAATGAATTGAGCAAATCTACGGCGGACGTAAATGGTTGGTCGACTTTAACTCCTGCACCAGTTGAACCTTGTAAGGTTTCAAAGTCAAATACTTACGCAAAATTCGACATGTGGTTGTTTTAGATAATCCTAATTGTTGAGAACGTCAAGGAATTGACAAATTTGGATCTACTCAACACTGTGGCTCACGGCTGCAATGTTTTCAATTGAACTACCCGGTCGAACACGCATTATTGTTTGCACATTTTGTATCGAGCCTGACGACTTAAATTTAACGAACAAATTTTTGATAGCGGTCTCAGAAGGATGATTATGTTGTCCGAAAATATCACAAATTTTACGAAATGTAACTTAAACAGAACCACAATTTTTATAATGGATTTAAATTATTTCAATGCGATTTTCATGCGAAATTGAATTCATTGTAACAATTGCCAATGCGTCTACTATGAATACGTCAAAAAACTAAATGTCAAAACTATCATGTTGTTGGTGTTGCCACAATTTAAAAACAAACTTCCTGATGAAAAATTCTATGTTACACTCTACACTAGCAGTTACTTCATTGGGAGTATAAATGGTGTGAAAATCGAATAATTAACTCGAATGGATGCCTGTTTACACCGTATAATGAAAATGTCACAGGATACTGCTCCGTCTTTCGAAATATATTTCCACTGGCGTTCACAACTTAACAATAAGAGTAACGAGCTTTTACTTTTACAAGAGCATTCATAATATGTGGATGAATGGCTATAACGCCACGTGAGACATGTGCCTCATGTTCCTGCCTAGATTATCTTCAGCTTTTTTAGACGTGTCTCATTTTAGATTTAAGTGTTTGATCACAGGAATAATATTTTTTTCACTCTTTATTTAAAAAAAAAACTTATTGATAAATAGGCTATTAGAAAATACAAAAATAAAATAAAAATTAATAAGAAAAAGATAATATCAGACGCTCTTTAAATAAGGAGCGAAATGATGAAGTTTTCAATATTTATTGTACGTCAGGACCATCATAATTTCAGAAAATAATTAAAGTAGCAAATGATCCTTAAAGGATATTAAGAACCGAATGTAATATTTTCACAAAATTATTTACTAAATGAACGGCATGAACAATGTGTCAGGAGAATAAAGAAAAAATAGCCCATGTTCTCTCATTGCCTTAGCAATGATAGCATTGTATACATAGTCGGCATCTGCTGAACATTTAAACAGTTTGCATATGCTGCTCTGGAACGAAGTAGCTATTCCAAGCGAAATGCTGTCAATTTAAGACTCTCCGGTTTGGTTTTTGTCTGCGACGGTATTCAAGACCTATTGAGTTAATTAAAAAGTCCCGGAATTTTTAAAGTAATTCAAAATATTTATTTATTTACATTTTCTATAAAAGTGCAATAACATCGATTCATATCCACTTCTGAGATGCACAAAAAATAAAAAATACAAACTCCAATTCATCAATTTACTTTTTTGGAAAAGCAGCGAGGTATTGATTCATTTGTGCAAATTTATTTTCGTTTTGTACACAGCAGACGGAGTGAGAGACAGACAGCCAGCAAAGATACAAAGAAACAAGCAAACATTTTATTATCATCCACCAATAAATCCATTAATTTTGACCAAAAAACTAAAAATAATAAAACTTTAAATTCGTACGCAGCAAAATAAATGATTTTATGATTTATTTTTTGGCACTGCTTCACAAAGTGTTATCCTTTCCAGCAGTTTTCATTCCTATATACATCCTCGTTGTCATTGTCATCATCAGCAGCTGAAGCTACAGCATCACAGTCATCGTCATTTTAATTATCGTGTAATAAAAAGTGGCTGACGGTTCGTTGGTTGGTTGGTTGGTGTTTAGTGCATGGCTGCCTGACCAGCTGGTTAATGGTTGTACGATTCTGAAGTATTGTGCGAGTGTCGATTCATAAAGAATGACTACAAAATTGTAAACATTTGGTTGTGAACAACATCAGGAATTAAAATAAAATAAATGTATAAAATTCTCCCAGCACCACTCGGCGGAAGCTTTAACAGAGAGTAAACAACCCAAAAAAAAAAAATAAATAAATAAAAATGTAAAGGAAAATAAAAATGAATAACGAAAAATACAATAAATTTATTTATTTCTCCACGTTTTTCTTCCTTTAACACCAAAGTACCATTAAAATTTTGTTGATGTTCAAAACGGCAGAAAAAAATCAAATGAACTTAAATTAAATAAATTAAAATAAAGCCGAAATAACGAGAAACGACATCCGCAAAGCAAAGTAAATTTATATGTAATTAAGTAGTTTTATAAATAATTTTTCTTCAAAACTGTAAGAGTTATTTATATTAACAAGGTTGTTTTATACTGCTTTCGATGATAATAAGATTGCAAATTGTTGTGATAAATGGGCCAAAAGTAAAATATTTGGGATATTATATAATAGCCGCCGAGGGTTGACCTCGTCCAAACATTCTTCACCTGTTAAGATTTTTTTTTAACTTTTGCTTATATTATAGACAATATACGCTGAATATTACCAAAGTTCGAGCAAGCTATTAATGCAAAAAGGCAACCAAATGAGAATTCTAAAATTTTATAGAATTGTCACTGTAGGACCGTGTGAAAAATTCACATTAAACCGTGGTGAGGTATGTGATACAGATTAACGTCACCGCCTGACCGTTTGGTGCTAATCTGACGGTGGTATTATCACTTGGTGAAAACAAGGCCTCCTCAAATGCTTTAAGGTACAAATACACCAAGGTGCATGCAAACCGTAGTTTGCAATTTTAAGAGCACAGCAAGCAGGGCCGTGCTTCCACTCCTTGCTTGAGAGTCTCAAACACCTTGTTGTCCCTTGTAAGCGACAGGCTGTTACATGTGCAACGGCTCTTCGGATGCTTTAAAAAGCCAACCGAACTCAAATTGGTTGGTTTAAACCACAGCCACCATGTTACTCTCTGAAGGGTCTCACAATAACCAGAGCCGTAGCCCTGCGTACAACTGGTTCCCGAGGCATCAGTGTATTCCAGTAACTGGTAGGAGCTTAAGAGACCATGTCTGTTCCACTTTTAGGTTTCTTCTAGCCTAGGCGACTGAACATGTGTCAAGATGGGGGTGAGAGTAGGTATGGAGTAAAAGGCTTGTTGTCGCAAGTAGTAAATATTACAAAAATGTAATCGCTACAATTTCTAATTCTCAAAGAAAAGCCTGCACACTAATTATAATGACTCCAGAACTATGACTTTATTGTTGAGGAGAAAAAAAGAGTGCATCATCAATGTGTGACTACAACGAGATTAGCCCACGACGCAAAAATTATAGCAGCTAAAAAGAACGACTGACTTCGACATTTGCAGATTACATGTTATGAAAACAGAAGACTATAAATATATGAAGACTAAAAAGACTTAAACTAACAGATTAATTCTCCCCAAATTCTCTCTGCTATCCATACATATAAAAACATTAAATAAACTACATTTATCAGTTCGTTGTAATTATTGTTGCAGAATTTTTTTAATGGCCCGTATCAATAATTACTGGTAATAAAAAATATGGTGGTAATAAGAAACATCTGATATTAGTCTGCCAGATATCACCTATGAGCAGAAATGGAAGCTGAAAACAATAAAGGGACTAACTGCTGCTGGTTTAATTAAAAAAAATGATGCCTGGTAACAAAATCAGAGCAAGCAAAAGTTTTTTTAAAAAACTCTTAAATTAATCGAAAGTTGAACGTCATTCACTTATATTCTAAACCTGAGAATACAATGAAAATAAGAGAGAGAGAGAGAGAGAGAGAGAGAGAGGGAGAGAGATAGAGTGACAGATAAAAGTACTTTAAAGTTTTCAGCTAGTTTCAGCAAACTGAAACTTGCAAAGAAATTGCAACAAAGAATATAATGGACTCAAGTGATTTAATATTGATATCAGGTTAGGAGGATTTATTCTATCAGTAAAGTATTAAAAAAATTCCATTATGACTATCTGTGTTGCAACGTATTTAACTTTCTTTCATTTTTCGTTATATTTCCTTCATATTTGTTATAAGGAATTGAGTCAGTATGCATAGGGTTTTTGAACAAGAAGTTTGCTTTCATATTCAATAGTCGACTATTGTTACAATGAATTCAATTTCGCATGAAAATCGCATTAAAATAATTAAAATCCGCTATGAAAATGGTGGTTCTGTTAAAGTTATATTTCGTAAAATTCGTGATATTTTCGGACAACATAATCGTCCTTCTGAGGCCACTATTAAGAATTTAGTCTTCAAATTTGTGTCGACTGGCTCGATACAAAGTGTGCAAACATAAACGCATGTTTGATCGGATCGTTCAGCTGAAAACATCACAGCCGTGAGCCGCAGTGTTGAAGCATATCCAAATTTGTCAATTCCTCAACGTTCTCAACAATTAGGGTTATTCAAAACCACCAGATGGCGGATTTTGCGTAAGGATTTGACTTTAAAGCCTTAAAAGGTTCAACTGGTGCAGGAAATGAAGCCAACTGACCTTTCACATCGCCGCAGATTCGCTCAATTAATTCAGGAAGAACCGGTTCATATTTCTGAAAATAGCATTTTTTCAGACGAAGCCCATTAGCACTTGTTAGGGTTTGTCAACAAAAAATTGCCGCACGGGGTTCTGGAAATCCTAGATCGATTATTGTGAAGCCTTTGCATGCTCAACTGTTGTATGGAGCTCTAAGTGGTCTGGAAGCGTGATTGGGCTGTTTCCTTCGAAGATGATGCTGGAAATGCGGCAACGGTTAATGCATCATGCTATCGCGAGATGCTAACAACTAAATTTTGGCCTATTATTGACGACGTGGATGTCACTGACACGTGATTTCAATCGGTCGATGTCACATGTCATGTCAGATAATGAAACAATAAATTTATTGCAGACCAAATTTCCCGATCGCCGCATAATTTTACGACAATCAGCAGTTTAGCAGCCAGCCATTAATTAAAGGATTAAATTAAAACCTTTTATTAGCGACTGTTTTGCAAATTATTTTTCCAAAAAATATAATTTGTACTTTTTGTTTTAGCAAACTACTAAAATTTATTTGTGATACGATAATCGTGATATCTTTTGAAATATTTTTCATCAATCATAGACTAAAACTTTTTTTTTAATTAAAAAAATAATATTTCTGAAGCAATGAAAAACTTGTTTAGTTTTCTACGCTTTCATATGCTTCGTTGTTCTTATTTTTGCTTTGAATTTAATCAAGTGCAAAATGTTTAAATAGAATTGTTGTATCAAAAAAAAAAAAAAAAAAATAAACTACGAGGGGAAATAAAAAATGTTTAAGGAATTTTTTGGATATTGTTCAGTAAGTCCCTATTAAATATTTTCTACTTAATCCATAGATTTTTTACTTCTTTATACTTTTCGCAAACAAAAAATTTCGGTAGCTTTAGTTATAGAGGTAAAAACAGGAAAAATCAGTGGGAACAAGAAAATCATTAAACAATGAGGCAACCTTGGAATTATAAATAATGTCAAATGTATTTTCTTTGTTTACTTTGAGGGAATTTGTCTGGTGGGACCCATTTTGCTTTAAGGTTGTGCCTCTATAATTAATCAACAGTTATTATTCATTGTGTTGCCATCGTTGTAGAGGGAATGGTAATGGTGAAGAAGAAGAAAACGAAGCGAAAAACGCTTTGCAATTGCAGTTTACGTTAATATTTGAAACAGCATGGATCTCGATAATAAAGTAGGGGCATTATCTGGAAAATTCCAAGCCATATTTTGTTTATTAATTTACTTTACCGTTATGAAAGTAGGTGCCAATATGAGAAGCATGTATACCAGAAAAATTAAGTTTCCTAATTGACAATCAAAGACATCATATTGTTACGTTTATTCCTTTTAATAAACGTTTTGTTATTTTGAGTTTTTTTTTTAATAAAAAATAATAACACATTACTTTAGAGTTTTAAATTAAGTTAAACGATTTATTTACGTTCAATATACAAAAAATAAATACGGTGGTAACTTTCTTCTCTTTACTCACTGATGAATCAACTTGAATTAATTCATTTACCCAGTAAGTGGTGTTTATTTAGCTGTTTTAGACTGTTCTCGCTCATATAAGAATATTCTACTTTATTATCACCCCATATTGTTGTTAATATTATCATTTAGTTTAGACGCCTGCTTCACTGTATGTTTTGCTTTGTTCTGTGTTAGTTGCTTTTGTTTTCTGCTGTTTACTTCTTTGGTAGAATTTCTCATAAGCATGTTGTTGTTGTGTTGTGCGTATAAGATTTCCTAGAAAACTACGCAGTTTGTAAAATGCACAGCGGGTCGTTTACTTTTCTTTTATATTAATTATTTTTTTTCAACTAAATAAATCATCTTTGTAACAATCTACATAATAGTCAACGTTATGCTATGATGTAAAAGTTAATTGAGATTATGAAAAAGGATTTTACATTTAATCAACCACACTGCTGGGTTTAATCTTTTTCAGAGTAAACAAGGCAATCCTTTTCCAACAGCTGTTTTATTTTCAATTTTGTATGTAAAAATGATTAGTTTAAAAATGGCAAGTTTTAATTCTCAGGTCTTTTCAACTGCAGCTGTTAGATGACGACAAAAATTCCTTTTTTAAAAGTTGACTCTATAATTGAATGGCCCATTTTATAGAAACTCTAAAACTTTGGCATTTTGCTGAAACCCATTTTGTTTTTAATTGTTAGTGCTTTTCTGTTACTTTTGTCATGATATTTAATTCATAAGAAAAGGGCTTAACAGCTGAAGGCTTTGACAAAAAATTGGGAAACTAACTTAATTTTTTGCATCTAAATAAATTTTCTTTTATATGTTGGTAACATTAATTACAGACACATTGTTGTTTTTGTTGCTATTGATGTTGTTTTTACTTATGTTTCAAATTTATTTTATTTATTTATGTACTTTGTGTTACGTGTGTATGTGTTGTAAATATCAACACATTTGTTTTTTTACCACTACTACAAGCAGGCAATCATACACACATAATTACTATGCTGTGATGAATTATTTTTATAATGGATGTAGTTAAAATACAATTTATACCAATGTCAGTCTGTTGGCCTATTCGCCTGTCTATATGTGGCTTTTCACTATGTCGAAATATATAAATTACTCTAATATCTGTAACCATAATGTTTCAGTTTGTAGGCTTTTGTTGTTAACCTCAAACAAAAAAGAGCTAAAAGTTTTTGAGCAAAACAAGGAAAAAGGATTTTAACTACAATCAAATGCCATAAAACAGATGAGTTTAAAAGCAAATTGTGTTGATAGCAGCAAGAAGGGTGGTGAAAGAGGAAGGCAAATTTTTGCCTTTTTATAGTTGGCTTTGCTAAAGCTGATATGATGACTATTGGTTTTTAAAACTTTATTATCACGTTGGTTTTTGTAAAACAGACAGGGAATGGCAACGCAATCGTACCCGGGATAAAATTTAGTAACTTGTTACTTAACAATAGGACGATTAAAAGAAAGCTATTAAAATTTGTTGCATATAAATAAGAAATATATAAACTAAAGTTGTCGATAGCAACAAAGTTATTTAAATTGTTCTAGTTCGTTCATCAACAAACCAATCAACTGTGAGTTAAGAGTCATGTAAAAAGTCATGGTACTACTACACTTTTTATAGTTTTTATTTTGTAAGATTCTTTGCGGATAAATCGTTCCTTACTTGATTAACACTAACAGTCTGGCAACACTCCGTAAATCAAAACTTAATAATTTGTAAAAAACCTTTCATTTACAAGAAGCTGAGTGATATTTTTTATAAGACACTATAATCCTGCGAGGATTAATGCTATGATAAACTTTCAAGTTATTATTGGATTTTGGGAGTAACAAATTATTAGATAAAATAATGAATATAAAATATTTTATGAAAAAAATTATTTGGGTAAAAATATTTATTGAGAAAATTGTTAAAATTTATATTACAAAAAATATTTCCAACACTGAATTTATTACTAATTATTAAATATATTATAATTATCCGATTTTTAAAGAAAGGACTTTTAATAAATGTTTGAAAAATTAAAACGGAAACATAAAATCTTTAACAAATTGGTTGATGAAAAAGAATAACTTGATAAATAAGGTAAAGTTTTATAAAAATAATTTATAACAAATATAGATTCCTAAAATAATTAGGTGATATACAAATTTACTATATAAAATATTGTTACATTCATTCCTTTTAATAAACGTTTCGTTATTTTGGGTTCTTTTATTCCAAAGTGAGTATTTTAGAGTTTTAAAATTAGTTAAACGATTTATTTACTTTCAATAGGCACAAATGAACACTATGGTAACTTTGTTGGCTTTACACATTGATGACTCAACTTGCATTAATTAATTTTCCCAGTAAATGGTGCTTATATAGTTGTAGTAAGCGGTTTACGCACATACAGGAATATTCTACTTTAACATCACCCCATATTGTTGTTGTAGTTATCATTCAGTTAAGGCGTCTGCTTAGCTGTGTGTTTTGTTTTCTGCTGTTTACTTCTTTGGTAGAATTTCTCATAAGCATGTTGTTAATGTTTTGTGTGTACAAGATATCCTAGAAAACTATGCAGTTTGTAAAATGCAAAGCATGTCGTTTACTTTTATTTTAGTGTTAATTATTTTCTTTTAAAACTTAAAAAATTCTCTTCGTAACAATATTAATAAATTTTCACGTTTACGTAAGTTCTTTTAATTATAGTATGAGCACGCTGCATATACTCTTACCATTTCGCACATTTTTTACATTTTTTACTATAAAAACTAACTAAACTTATTCGTAAGTTATTAGGCCACAATTCTATGTATTCAAAGCCTTCATGCGGATTACGAACACCTGATTACACATTATATTAAATGTAGTAAAAAAAGCTTTAACAGAAAATATATTTCGGAGGCCTGGTAATTTAACTGCAGCAAAACTTGTCTTAAAACTATTATAAAGTGTTAAAAAGTTACGAAAGTGATCATAAGTCCCTAGACAAAGAAGAAGATTTTAAAATTGTACTGGTTGGTTATATATAGAACGTTTTTTATAGAACTTTGGAATGGGAGAATAGAAAGATGACTAATTTTAATTGTTATGAAATTTACTTTATTCGAAAAATAATCTTGTGGCATTAAATTTTAAATACGACTTCTGGCATATGCCTGACTTTTACAAACATTTGTGGCCGTATATAGCCAATAACGCGGCGAATATAATCGTTTCGTGCTTTACGGCGTTGATCAGTGACTTCAAAATTCCCACAGAAAATAGTCTGGCGACGTTAAATAGCACGATCTTGGAAGCCGACTCACGGATCCGAAATCTGAAATTACGCGGTTATTAAACGTTTCCATTAACAAATTAATTGCGACACGAACTGTGTGATATGATTTGAGGCCGTTTTGAAATTACAGCTCCTACATATTATGTAACCATTGGCTGTAACCATTGACTGTAACATTCTAGCCAGCATTGTGTTTAAGGAACTATAAACCAAGGAACTATAAATCTTATTTGGGTACGGTTTTCCGTCGATCCCCGTCAAATTTGGTCTTTTCGTACGAAAAGAACACTAAAGATGGCAAACGGGCGAAACCGATTTGTTCACAAACCAAATTTGACGGGGGTCGACGGAAAACCGTACCCAAATAAGAGTGAATCTAGCCCCTTCGGAAAATCTAAGCACATATCGAACTATAAATCAATGTCCAATCCACTCAAACATTAGTGAACTTCACCACTAAAAAATTTTTAAAAGCGGAATCAACGGCAATCTTCTTTAAGGTCCAATTTAAAAAGTTGAGGCGTCAGTCTATTTATCTTGAATGGCAGCTGAAAAATGCCCGTCGTTTAAAAAAGTGCTGCCAACTTAAAGTCGTACAACTCTTTTAAAACATCCTTTATCTGATATTATAGCGTTCTTCTACATATCGATATTTACGATCACATATCGCAATCGAAGCATTCGTTCAAGAAGTAGATAAACTTGGAAGCGAAACCGACGCAGATAAAATTAAAAGCTGTATTAGTAAACTGGCTCGTTGGCAGAAACTATAGCGTTTTTAAGATAAGATTGTGAACTATTGATATATATGGCGATTCTTTAACCAGCATATCCATATGTAACCGGGACATCTGTTACATACGAATAAGAAGGTGATGTATTATTTTCTTTATCAGACATTCATATTATTTCTAGATTTAAGAATTCATCAATTATTACTGAAGATTCAATAAATAATTTTATACAAGAATAAAAACGTTGCCTTTTCAAGTGCTTATAGCCTTGTGAAGTTCTGAAAGCACCACATATATCTAAGTATTTCTTAAGAAGAAATCATTCTCAAGCTTATATATGTCGTCAAATTCCATTAAATTAAATCCATTAAAACTCATAATAATCAGGATTTTTGAAGATTAGGTTATGTTGAACTAGATCATCTGAATCATAGCTAAACGATCTGATATTGCGGTACGATATTGGGCATTTCATTGCTTTCTTCTCTTCGTGAGGTTAATCTCATCTGCAACTCTATATCATTGCTGGTTGGATGTGTCACTTTCTTTGAGGACTACGTCAACTTACTGCCGCTGATCAGTTCGAGTCGTTTCTGTGCATGGCGTGCAATACAATTACATTTTAGATAAGATTTCATAGTTTGAGGTATTAATTGTTGACTTTATTCGAGTTATTTAATAATATTTGATTAGCAATCAATCAACATTTATTTAAAGTTCTGCCGTCTAAAGTGATTTTCAGAAATTTTCTTTCCTCGGTTTAAATATTTGTATTTCTCTTTATAGCGAGGAAAAACACAGACAGTTTTTGTTCGTCATCGTAAAAGAAACTAAACATTTTTAAAACTTACTAACGCAACATAAATTGTATAATTTATATTGTCAAATTTTCACTTTGTTGCTACGAAAAAAGGACCGTATTTAGAGAACCCAAAGTATACACTTTAAAAGAGAAAATTATTTTATTTTTGATTATTTTTATTATTTCATGAATTCTTAACATAACCTAATAATTTGTTATACACTATACATGGGTACTTTAATCACCCAAAAGCTAAAAAATTGGTAATTTAATTGGTACAATTTACATTTTGTTTTCGCATCCTTGAATTGCAAAACTAACATAAAAAACGCAAAAAAACATCATATTTACATTTGCATTCTCTTCCTTTAATTCGTTTGAGTGGTTGTCGTGGGTTGTAACGGCATTAGTGTTGTTATTGTTGGTTTTTGTCGTTGCTGTTGTATGACAAAACTCGATTTATTCTGTTAACAAAAGTATAAAAATGTGCAACTGTGTATGTTTTAACTCAGTACTCAGGAACAGTTGTAGTGTTGGACTGTTTATTGCAAAATTTCACAGTGGGAGATTTAAAACAAAAAAAGGAATATTGTTCAAGTATATAGTTTAAAACTTTATTTTAGTATATTTCCGAAAGCTTTTAGCATCAAAGTTTACTTTCAAAACATATCTGATGGAAATAAGCCAAGAAGGTGTTTTAGCAATTTTAACAGTTTATGGTCGAAATTCAAGGTCTATTTTGCACCAAGGATTGAAAAGAATGGATTTTTGAAAGATAGGCATTTTTGAAAGATAGACTTTTCAGGAAAAATTCGTGATGTAGCATTTTTAAAACAATGTATCAATAAGTTTTTTTTTAAATAAAGAGTGGAAAAAATATTTTTTATGTGATCAAGCACTTGAATCTAAAATGAGACACGTCTAAAAAAGCTAAAAATAATCTAGGCAGGAATATGAGGCACATGCTTCAAGTGACGTTGTATGAGGCACATGCTTCAAGTGACGTTATAGCCGTTCATCCACAAATTACGAATGCTCTTGTAAGAGTAAAAGTTCGTTACTCTTATTGTTAAGTTGCGAACGCCTCTGGAAATATATTTCGAAAGGCGGAACAGTATCCTGTGACTTTTTCATTATGCGATGTATACAAGCATCCATTCGAGTTAATTATTCAATTTTCACACCATTAATACTCGCAATGAAGTAACTGCTAGTGTAGTAGTGTTCAGCAGGAAGTTTATTTTTAAATTGTGGCAACACCGACAACATGATAGTTTTGACATTTAGTTTTTTTGACGTATTCGTAGTAGATGCATTGGCAATTGTTACAATGAATTCAATTTCGCACGAAAATTGCATTGAATTATCAAAATTCATTATGAAACTTATGGTTCTTTTAAAATTTGTAATGTTTTTGGACAACACAATCATCCTTCTGAGACCGCTATTAAGAATATGGTCGTTGAATTTAAATCGGCAGGCTCGATACAAAATCTGCGAACAACAATGCGCGTTCGGCCGGGTTGCTCAACTGAAAACATCGCAGCCGTGAACCACAGTGTTGAAGCAGATCCAAATTTGTAAATTTTGTCGACGTTCTCAACAATTGGGGTTAACCAAAACTACGACATAGCGAATTTTGCTTAAGGATTTTACTTTGAAGCCTTACAAGCTTCACGTGGTGCAGGAATTGAATCGACCATTCAATTCGCCATAGATTCGCTCAAATTATTTAGGAACAACCGGCTGATTTTTCTAAAAAAATCATTTTTTCAAACTAAGCCCATTTTCACTTGTCAGGGTATGACAATAAGCAAAATTGCCGCATTTGGCCTTCTGAAAATCCAAGAGTGATTACTGGGAAGCCTTTGCAACCCTACGTGTCACTGTAGGGTGGACTACGTGGTCTGGAGGCGTGATGATTTTAGCCAATTATTAACGACGTGGATATCACTAACATGTGGTTTCAACAAGACGGTGATACATGCCACACAACCAATGAAATGATCAAATTATTGCAAACCAAATTTTTCGATCCCATAATACTTTCACGATAGTCAGGCGTTAAGTGGCCAGTCAGATCGTGCGATTTAACACCACTGGATTATTTTTTGTGGAGCTATTTTAAGAACAGAGTCTATATGGAGCCAATCGAATCGATTTCAGCCTTAAAACTTAAAATCCGTGATGCGATTAACGAAATAGGAGCGCAATTTTGCCAAAAAGTGATTAAAAACTTTGATGAAAGAATCAACATTTGTCAGCGTGGTCGTGGTGGAAATTTGCCAGATAAAATTTTTCATTCATATTTGCGGAACGTTTTCCTTTGTAATACAATAAAAATTCGAATCATCTTAATTTAAATTGTTTGTTTTACTTTGTTTTAGAAAGTAAACTTCTTGTTGAAAAACCCGTGTCAGTGATTAGGCCTTAACAAGTGTGCTATTGATTTTTTTTATAATTTCTTTGGAGCTACTATTTACAGGTTAAAAGCACTAAGTTTTGACCCATGAGCTTCAGAATAAGTTATGTACCAAAAAGTTTATAAAACGAAAGTTTAAATAACAATAATTGGTTTCAATAAGTATAGTTTATTAAGGCGGTTTGTGAAAATAATAAATGGAGACAAATAGTAAATTAAAAAAAAAAAACGTTTACCACTTACGAAAGTAGTAAATATTTGATTTAGTTAAAAAATAATTTTTTTGGTTTTTCGCGAAAACTTTTATTTTAAAAGCTAAAAATAAATAGAAAACTATAATGCTAAAAGATAAAATTAGTTACATTCGAATACCATTATCTAAAGAAATAAAATAGAAACAAAAATTACTTGGGTTTTGCTTAAATACCCCACAGTGTAGTGATAGTAAATTGTAATGGTACGTATACGTTATTACCATTGCACTGGTTTTGTTGTTGGCAAAAGGTTAATAAACTTGAATTGGATCACTAGGACAACATGCAATTTAATCAAAATATAACTTTATATATACATGCATACACATGCATATATATTTATATATATGAATCGGTACACGAATATATAAGGGTGATTGTATGTGGGATTAGAATACATGTGAATGTCTTTGTTTTACAATCTTGCAACAAGAAGGTATAAAACAAAGAATTAGGAAGAACGCCTTTAGATTTACATGTTTCTTTGTTATTATATAAAGCAATTTTAAAATAGATTTAAGAAGTTTTGTTCATTTTTGTTCATTTTGTTATTTATTCATTTTTGTAAGGAAACTTGTTCAAATCGGTTAACGATTGTGAAAAAGAAATCAAAGTATTAGTTTTAGTTCCTTTTGGTTTTTTGTTGGTTAACGTGGACTAAACACTTTAAATGAAATAAAATTCTTTTCACACAAGAATATTTTTGTATACAAATATTTTTTGAATTTTTGTAAATATAAATTAAATAAATATCGAGGATACCTTCTCATTTTGCCCATCTTTTCAAAAACAACACTCTCATCGTTTTTCTAATGCCACTCACAGTAGGAACAATAATCACAAGCAGTGAATGCAATATTCAAGGCTTATATTATTTCTTCCTTATTCCTATACCTGCATATATATATATATATATATATATGTGTATATATATGTACATGTATGTAGATACATGCATACACATAAAAATTCAAATGCATACTCTTTCATGCAAATACACCACACAAACATTTGAGTTAAAATTTCTTGTGTTTGTATTGTGTTTTTTGTTGTACTCTCCGAGTTAGTGGCTTTACAGGGGCTGGCTTAAATTCCAATGCAAAATGTTAGAAAAAGGACAGCTTATTCAGTAGCATTGAAAAGCAAGTTTAAAGACATGTCTGTTTATAGATAAAATGAAAAAGTCGGAATGAATATTTGTGTAAATTGTGTGTGTTTTTCTGAAGGTGCCAGCATAAACCTAAAATTTTTTATTTTACCCGTTCTTCTAAATAACAACAAGGCGGTTGAAGAGAAAATACCTGCTGATTTCTACTGTTTGTGCTGTCTAAAGGGGCTCATAATGTTTATCTGTTTAAGGCAGTTATGAAGTGTTAAATTTTAGACAAAGTTAAAGCTGTTGGTTGCTATTGTTTAGTTAATTATTTTTGTTGTTGTTTTTTTTGGATACGAAGGATTGCTTTGTTATTTTTAATACTGAATAAAATATTGATATCTGTTATGCCAACAACACAAGGACGTGCTTCTAATCGGCTTATTAAACGTTAATAATTATTGAAATTATTAACTACTTAACTTTTCTAAGTAAATTTATCTTAAATTTAACCATTTCAGTTTTAAATCAAAATTCAATAATATTCTTTTAATAGTGCTACAAAGCAGAAGCAGCTCCTCAACCTCATTACTGGTTGATGTTAATTTAGTTAAAGTTATTTTTCATTTTTACACAGCTTAAGACCAATTTTACTAAAGAAAAACTAATAATAATAATTTGGATCAGTTGTTCGTCAATGCTCTTCATAATTGGCCATAATTGAAGACGACGTTGGTTCAGAAATGTTGGCAAAAGCCGAAAATTACAAAAAAATTAAAAAACATAGGAGGAAGAAAAACAAACTAAAATTCATCAATAATTAGAATAAGGAAAATTTATAACAAGCCGTGGTTTTTAAAAAAAATTCATGTTTTACTAAAAAATCGAATTGCAGCATGTATAGAAAATTCTCCACAAAATTAAAAGTATTTTTACTTTATTTGTGATCTATTTTTTATATTAAGAAATTTTACAGTGAACCTGACTGTAGAACTAACTCATGCTGTGGAATTATGTTTTATGCTTCCTAAATTTGTTGCATTCTCTCCAATAGCAAACTTTCGAATATTTCAAAAAGTATTAGTCTGTGCGAAGTTATTTATTTTGTTTAAGAATCATAACGATTTTTTTATGCTTCCACTGGGGCGGAATATAATATAAATAACCGTAATAAGGAAATAAATAATGCGGTTAAAATTTTGTCGTAAACTAGATAAATTTTGTTGATAAGCTTTAAATTGGGATACTATATGTTGTTTCGAAAATGCTTAGTTTAAGTTGTAAAAGAAAATAATTATCACTAGAAAAAGTAAATGAAATGACCTATTGAGTCTTTTTACAAATTACGTAGTTTCTAAGAAATCTTTTGAACATAAGACAACAACATCCTTATTAAAAATTCCAAGAGATAAGTTATATTATATTATATTATATTATATTATATTATATTATATTATATTATAAGCACCATCTGTTGGGCATCAAAGTTAGTAGTGGTGAGTAAAGATATAAAAATAATAAAGCAGCTTTAAGGCGTTAAAGTGGTAAAGTTGCAATCATATAATTTTGTGTGTATAAACGCAAATAAGCAAAAAAACCGCGTAATTTATTTTAAAACTCTAAAGTGTTTTGTATAATTATTTTGCAATAAAAGAACTCTCTGAAACGAAACGTTTATTAAATTTATAAATGTAACAATAAATTGGATGGTTTATTTGACAAGCAACATCGTGGCTTTGGCTATTGATTTTTTAAACAAAAAAGTTTGGAAACATTTTTAAATCTTTCCTTAAAGCGCTTGCTTTTTAGAAAATTAAATGCAACAAATTGTTTAAGTTAAAAAAAAGAAACTCAACAACAATTCTCGTTTCTGTCAAAAACATAACTGCTTGCAAAAACTATGATTAAAGTTAAATCAAGCACAGAGATTATACTGTGTTTAGCAAACACCCTAATTGCGCCACTAGAGAATTTAGGCCATTAAGACCTTGGGTTTTAATTTAGCATGCAAAAAATCCAACAAAAAAAATTGTAATTGAATAATTAAATCTAAATTGTATCATAAATTGAGTAAGTTTCTATGTAGCATTGAGATGAGAAAATTCTGTATAATAACAAAATTTTATACTTAGAAAATGAAGATTAAAATACTTAAAAATTAATGCACTTAAAGCACTCACATTATTGAATTTTTCTATAAAATTATTTTTGAACGAGTTGATCGTTAATAATGCAAGAACAATGTAAATACCATAAAAACAAAAACCAAATGTATTTTGATCATGCTGTCTAAAGAAGTTCCATTGTTCTAGTATTTTTATATCCTCTTTTATAATTCTTTGCTAGGCTGTCATTGCTTTTCTTGTAAATCTTCTCCATACCACTCTTTCGAAAAACCCCTTCATCATCAAGACGACACTGACTGAGTTGACTGAGTTTTGTAATCTAGCATTGTTTTAGGGTCTTGTTATAGAGGTATTTTAATTGGCGGCTCTTTTGTATTTCAACACGAATAGGTTGATGTCTGAAAAACGCTTCCAAATTGCTCAAATTTATTTTAAAAATCATGGTTCATTTCAAAAAACGTATCGTGCCATACGTCCATGGACCAAATAAATTCGATTGACTATGAAACATTTTCGCACTACATTTACTCTAAATGATAAAACGTGTTTACAAAACAGTTCATTAATGCTGTAGAGTGTATTGCAGAGGACGATCCTAATTAGTGTATCCACTATAGTCCACTGGAATTGAATATGTGTACATCCACTTTATGAAAGACTTTGCGGAAAGATATTGGTTTGCTTGCTCTTGCAGGATTTAACACCACACGGTCATCTAGCAAGGCATAGACTTAATTTTTTTTTTTTTTTGGCGAAGAAGCTAACTTTTGTGTGAATAGAAATGCCAATAAGCAAAACTGCCGTATTTAGAGTCATAATAGTCCTCAAATGTATGTTGGGATACCGTTACTTTCTGATGTAACGGAGTACTTTATGGGCTGGTAGAATCATTGGTTCGTACTTCTTTAAAAATAATGACGGTCAGAGCGTTACAGTTCATGGTGACCGCTGTAGAGCCATGATTACTGACTTTTTCATTCATCAATCGCAGGGACTCTGCTGTCGTTTCAACATACAGTTCGTCCCACAGTTGAATTATCAAAGGAAACATTTGGTAACTGCGAGACATGTGAAGTTATAAGCCCAAAACAATTGGCCGCTCGTAGTTTAACACTTCCTGCGTTATTTCCGATACAAATGTTACTACTACAAGCGATCGAAATGGTACCTCAAGATTAGACTACGTCTGAGCCATTCGTGGCGTTCATATGCCAGAAATTATATTTAAATTTTAAAAATATAATATTATTTTCAGTTTTATTCGAACTTTTTTATTTTTATTAAATATGTATTAATCTTTTAAAAGGTCTTTTTAAATTAAATTTTAACGATTTATTTTTTGATATTTCGCTTTCCTGTGGAAAGCTTCTTCAGGAAATTATTTTTTTTTGTTTTTGTAAAATATAAAAAATAATTTCCTTAAGAAGCTTTCCACAGCAAAGCGAAATATCGAAAAAATAAATCGTTAAAATTTAATTTAAAAAGACTATTTAAAAGATTAATACATATTTAATAAAAATATAATATTTTTATAATAAAATAAATATTGTATAAGTATATACAAATTATAGCTTAATGTATAGAGGTAAAGACAAAGCTGTAGAGATATGGTAAAATAAATATATATTGTTACAAAGATGATTTTTAAGTTTGAATCGAAAATAATTATTAATAAAAAAAAATAAACGACGCCTTATGCATTTTACAAACTGCGTAGTTTTTTATACACCAAAGACAACAACAACATGCTTATAAGAAATTCTATCAAATAAGATAAACAATAGAAAACAAAAACAATTAATATAGAACAAAACACATAGCCAAGTAGGCGCCTAAACTAACAATATGGGGTGATGTTAAAGTAGAATATTTTTGTATTTGCGAGAACCCCTTAAAATAACTATATAAGCACCACTTTCTGGGCAAATGAGTTAATTCAAGTTGAGTCATCTGTCAGTAAAGAGAACAAAGTTACCATCGTGTTAACTTTGTGCGTACTGAAAGTAAATAAATCGTTCAACTTAATTTTAAACTCTAAGGTACCGTGTTTTTATTTTAAAGTAAAAAAAATCAAAAAAACAAAACGTTTATTAAAAGAAATAAACGTAACAATATGTAAATAAAGTACTGGCTTCTCTAGTTCCTGATAAGTAAAAAAATATTTGGCTTTTCTTTTTAGTGGAGATTTCATGCATGCGATTTAGTTCTTATTATATTATTTTAATTTTTAAGGTGTGGGATAACAACGGTTTACGCTGAGATAAAATTAAGTTTTTTATCTTTTACAGCGTTGTCAGAGTTTGTTCTCTGGCTTTTTAACCAAATGGCATATATTCAATAACTCTAAACTCTAAATATCCCTTAAAATATATAATACAAAATATAAAATCATTTTGTAATGTAAAATGACAACTTTATGTTCGTCAATTTTCGTTCGTCAACATAAAAATTGTTTTATACTAACTTTTTTAATATAGAAAACAGAGTAGCGAAGTATTCACTTACTGTTCATACATGTATGAATATGTACATGCCATTTTTTAGCCACTTCTTCTCATACATGTGTGAGAGACTACAAATTATTTTGTGTTTTTTCATTTGGGAATGCAACGCTTTATTTTTTTTTCTTTCTATCCATAAGTGAAAAAATGAAAAACACACAAGTGTTCATTTTTGAATATTTACAATTTTGATAATTTTTCATAAATGAAAAGGTCGTGTTTTTTTTTATTTCCTTTAGAATATATTGCAATATTGTATTTTGAGTTAATATGTACCCATGTGTTTTTACTACATTTTACGGTAAACTGCGATCGTAGGTAGGAAATTTATAAAATTTCAACGTTCATAAATGAACATGTACATTTATGAAAAATAACATTAATGAGAAGTAGCTAATTTATCATTTATCACATATGAATAAGACTAATAATTCTTGTTGTTCGCATCATGTATGAAAATAACCAGATCATTTTTTGTTGTTCGTTTATGAGTGTGAAAAGTAAATATAAAATTTTAGATTTCTCATTTATGAAAAATATCATGAATGTTGATTTTTGAATGTTCATAAATGAAAAATTCTGAACCCTGATAGAAAACGACTGTCTTTTAAAATCAACGTTTTAGTTATATCTACTACAGATAAGAAAAATGAATTCTGTAAGTATAACGGCTGGGCAAATTTGAAGTTGGAAAGTTTTGCAATCAGCCAATTTACAAACGTACAACGCAAACGAGTTTAGCTTCATAAACGTGCCTCTAGTCTTGCCCAATTGTTGCGAACGTCGAAGAGTTGATGTTCCAGGCTCATGCTCAATACTCTGCTATATGGCGGTTGCATTTGTACCACTACGAATGTATTGTTTTGGTCTATTGCCAGTAACAATACCATGAGCCTTGAAGAGGAAGAAGCCTGATTACGAAGTGATATAGTGAAATTTTCACCATTTTGATAATTTTCATAATTAAAATTTTTTGCTCAAGAGTGTAGTGTTCCACGCCTAAATATTCTCAATTTTTTACTAAATAAATGTCAAAGGATGACAGCTTAATTCTTGACATTTAGTAATTTCTCAGACCATTTACTTTTTACCCTCAAATTAAATTTTTTTTATTAATTCATTGCTGTTTTATGTATTTAACGAATTTTTACATTTGGCGAGAAATTGCCTATCGGTTTTTACTTTTCTCTCATATTTTGATTCTTACTCTCGCAACAATGTCGGCACATATTTAAGCAAATAACTGTATTCTGTAAGCATTTGAATTTACAACAATAGCTAGTCATAACATTCATTCTATCTTTCTTCATCTTTTCTATTTGTTAAATACATTGAGTCCCTTGTAGGATTTACCGGTCTTAGCACCATCTTTTGTTGTCTTTGGAATAGATTTCAAAGTCACGTACATGCTAAAAGTTTACTGACATAAAATTTTGTTGATTTTCTCGATCAATTAAATAAAATAAAATAAAATTTTAAATATTTTTGAAAAATAAAAGAGAATTGTAAATAAATATTGACAATGTCGTCGTAATGCTGTCGAAACGATATCGGTCTATTCTTTATTAATTTTAAGTTACGGTAAATTGTTCTGTTGCTGTCGTCTACCCAAAAACAAGATGAAAAATTGTTATTCATTATTCAGTATTCAATTTAAAAAATTTAAAACAAAACAAAATTAAGAATATAAACTATCGTGTTGTTATTTTCCACTTTTAAATACTCGCACATTTTAAAAAGGCCTGCATGCAGCTGCATTATCGCTTTTAAGAAAAGGAATGAAACACTAACTATCAAGATTGTTGTAAGTTGATTGTTTAATAGTTTTACGCTCAATAGGGAATTTTGTTGCAGTACAAAACACATACACTTAAATAATTGTATATACATACATATATAGATGTTCATAAGTTTGTTTGAAAGTGTTTAAGTGTTATTTTTAAGTAAAGGATGTATGAGTGTTTCGACTTCCTTTCGATTTAAAAATTTCCGTTTCCGCTTCTCTGTAGTTTATTATTTTATTTTATTTTTTTTCCATTTAGATTTGATTCTTCTTGCAAAATTTATTGTATTGACTTGACTTGACTGACATTTATATACAATAGAAGAAGCAAATGAAAAATAAATAAACAAATGGGGTCAAAAATATTCTAACGACCTTTTACTTTTCGTTCAGTTCTCTTCAGCTTCGTGTTACCTTAAATTCTTGCTTGTTTTAGCTTTAGTAGAGTTTGAGTTCAAGCAATCAAAGAAAAAAGGGAAAAGAACTTTCGGTTTTTTTATTATAAAAGTTTAGTTGTTTAAAAATTTTTCATGACAATAGCAACAATCGTAAAATTTGGTTTTTGCAAGGGAAGATTGACAAGTCTTTAAAAAATATTTTTTTTTCAACAGATTCTTTTAAATGTTTTGGGTAACTTTTAAGTTTTTAAATTTCTCTATATTCCTCCTGATTGCAGCTATAGCATAATCTTTGTTTTGATTATTTTTGATTTGCAGAATACCATATACGTTTGTCATAAGGCGTTTTGTATATTTTGCGTACTTTACTCAATAGTGCAGAATAGTAATGCATAGTGGGAAATTTTAAAATCAAAAAATTGGAAAAAATACAGTTTCTGAACGAATAAAACTTGTTGCATGGCTAAAGAAGAGAGTTTTGAATTTGGATACTGTAGCATCATTTGAACTACTAAAAATCTTAAAATTTAATCACCACTTGTGCTCGTATTCAAGATAATAGGTATTTATTGGCTGGCTGAATTTTTCCAACATTTGTGGGCGTATATCGGGTTTAACGCAGTGAATGTTGTCCTTTAAAAGGTCAATCGTTTCCAGTTTTTCGGTATTAAATCTCTTGGTCCTGGCGGTCACGTGCAAAAAACTATACGGTTACCTAACGTTTCTTTCAATAAATCAGCTGTGGCGATACTTTTGTTTATTTAGAGAAAAGTTGGCTTCATTGCTAACAACAAAATTCGCTTACGAAAATCTGGATCAACGGAAATTTTTTTTACTGACCTCTAGATGAAGTTTATTCCACTCACTGACTGTTCAACTAAAAATCAATTATTGGTGTATTGCGTAGTGGGATTCACTGACCAATCAACCGCAAATGGATGCGCTCTCAACGAAAATTGATTCCATAATTTTTTTAGGGCACTTGCCAATGTAGTAACGATGAAAAAGTGAATACATCCCACATTGCGTCGATTCTCTAAAGAATTAACAGAGCCCGCCCCCTCCTGTAAGCGGTCGAGCAACTCTGAAATAGACTTTGGGGTGCCGGCCTATACATGAAATTGTATTCCATTTTTGGACGGATATGGGTGGTATAAACAGTACGAAAATCGGATGAAGTGATTTTAGAAAACCGAGGCACTTGAAAGTTTTTTTAGAAACCTGTAACATGTGTTTAGTCCATCGAACATCATACTGAATTTTCATGCCAAGAACATCAAGAGCTTCTGTTTCTCTAATACCTATATCACCAATAGTAACGGGCGCAGCACCATTTTTATTCTCAGATTGTTGATGAGCATATTATTCATGTTCCGTCTTTTCGAACTCACCTCCAACTGGTTCGATCTATTACTGAATGAATATGACCGACAAATGGTGCTGGCATCTGCGAAAGACTATGTGGGATTGAAAGTTTGACAAAGAAGCACATTTAGAAAAATAAGTAATAGGGTAGGAGACAGAACGCAGCCGTGCGGTACCCCTGAATTAATCTTTAACTCATCGGATGAAATCCCATCTATAGCAACTCATATAGTACGATTACTTAGAAAACTCGATATTAATCTGCAGTAATTATCACCGACACAAAGGGCAACAAGTTTTGAAAGATGCCACACTCTATCAAACGCCTTGAAAATATCTAGAACCTTACTTTCTCCGAAATGGTGTATGGAATTGCGTATTGTCCCAACAGGAAAGCCAGCAAGTCACCAGTAGAGCGCTCCCTATCGAAACCATACCGTTGGTCACTAAGTAAGTTGTAGAACGCCAAATACCTCATACTTTTCATCACTTTAGAATTGGGCGGTAATTTAGCCTCACCCTTTTTGGGGATCAGCGTTACATTAGCAACTTTCAAACACTTCGGAAATTCGCCGGCATGATGCAATGTGCTGAAAAGGGCTGCTAACGGATGCGCTAATGTCGAAGAGCACTGTTTCAAGACAGATCTTGAAACAGAGATCTACTAAAAGCTTTTTTAACCGCTAGAGCACGAAAGAATATTTTCTGTCTAGCTCGGGAGGTGGTTGACTGCTTTCCGGCAAATAGGAATTATTTGCCAGTCATTCTTTAAAAGAGTCGGAATTGAAGAACTAAAATGATCTCTTAATCTTTTAACAAAAGCTCTTGCTATCCCTTATTTTGGGTCCAATTTGGGATATGATCGAGTTAATTTTTTTGGTTTTAAACCTCTAATGGGCTAATGACTATATCTAAAGTTTCAATTACTAGAGATCGTTAACATTGTTCAAGTTCTATTAGCGCAAAATCTATTTTGTTTTTAATTCTCCAACATGTTTATTTGTTATTTTAAAGACTATTTGATGTACCTTCGAAACATTTTATTGTTGTTGTAGATTTTATTTGGGTTGCAATTTGGGCGTGTCCTGTTTTAATACTGTATGCAATTCTGTTTGAGAGAAAAACTTTCTTTTTACATTTTTCATATGTTAAGCACGTTGCATTTTTGTACATAACAAAAATAACTGTATCCATATATGCATGTATATACATAAGCATGTATTTTTGTATTAGTTTATTTAACTAGTATTGGCTTTGTAGTATACTTTTATGCAATTATTTGTTCTAAATACTTATCTTTAATATAATTTTACTTTTACTTTACAACAACGTATACATATTCATATGTTTATGTATGTTCTATATCTGTTTATATGTGCAACATTTTGTGGCACATTAAATGAAATGAAAGTGAACTTTTGGGGATTAAAGTGTATCATACATAAATGAAAAGTATGTTATCATATACTCTATTCCTGCCGCTCACAGGAAACATCGAGTGATAGTTAAGGTTAAACATTTTGTTTATTTGATGTCAAAAATATTTAAAAACTACAACAATTTGTTTTCTTTTGTTGCTCAATACTTGTCAGACTTATTTGACATGGGTTTGGTACATATGTCCAATAAAATTATTTGAATGGACTAAAATGTGAGGCAATGGCTAGAAAAAAGTTAAAGGAAACTGTTGCCTTTTTTAAATAATCATTTCCAATACGGAAAAATAAAATGCACAAGAACTATTTATTTTTTTTTGTGGAAAAAGAAAATAAGGATTAAAGGAACGTAGCTGTTCGTGGAGGCCGTTTTGCCACATATTCAAATTCAAATTAAATTTGCATATCAACACTTTTGTTTTCAAAACACCTGTGTGGTTTGGTGGTTAGCTGTATATTGGTGAGAAAGGTGACAGAAAATTATTTGAATGATAGCCGGGCGGCAATCAAGTACCTACTGGATGCCTATATGCCTTCCATTCTTCTCCGAAAATAAGAGATATCTTTACACTGGAGGGCAATTCTTTGGACATAAGTATTATTTGTAAGTAAGCGGACATGTTATTGGTTTTGGCAGCTGTGAGATTAACAGGCTCCACAAAATGAGCACAGATAGATAATTGATTATGTATGCGATTTGAGACCTACAAGGTGGAGGTGCCACCTATGATTTGATTCAGAATGCAATCAATCGTAAATATTAAAGAAATATATTGGTCAAAATTTATGGTCACTATTAATTCGCTAACCACCTCGAAAAGGTGGACGTGATGGCAAATAAATATTTTGCAAAATTTTTAATGGACTCTCTAGATGGTATATAAAAGATAACACAAATAGCCTAAAGAACTTAACGGCAGCCACTCACGTCTTGCTTTGCGGTACTGTCTACGATAAGAGAGTTGTTTGAAATTTGTGTGGAATGCAACCCGGTTTCCTCTGAAGTAGTTTTTAAAAGACAACATTGCAATGCAGTTTGAAAATGTTTTAAATGTTTGCCTTAGAAAATAGGACCAGTTCAATATACAGCTGAGCTGAACTTGCTCTGTTAGCTGCATTTGGGTAAATATATTTCGTTTTACCACGCAGAATTGCTTGAGCTATTATATGCAGTGGATCACCTGCTGCAGAATAAGTAAAACGTTTGAAGTAAATGAACGCAGAAGCTTTGGTCAATGAGTAATACTGATGTAGATTAAAAATATATAGGCATAGCTGGGAATGAAGCATCACACTAACTAGCAAAAGGTGGATCGACTGTGAATTTTTGTGGACCAGAAACCAGTGAACAAAAGTCCTACAATGGGCAAATTTAAAAATGTAAAGGACA
Organism: Trichopoda pennipes; assembly: GCA_030448955.1. Taxonomy (NCBI): domain Eukaryota; kingdom Metazoa; phylum Arthropoda; class Insecta; order Diptera; family Tachinidae; genus Trichopoda; species Trichopoda pennipes. Next base: position 1,012,267 of record JASKUP010000006.1, on the reverse strand, counting down.
AACTCAATTAGTGCTCAAAGAGCCCCTTGCAGGAAGGCTATTAGGGTGCTAAGCTAAAATATAACTACCGTAACTTGGGTAATTGCGTAAGGGACAGGTCGACAGGTCATGGAAACTTCAAATATCATTTAGCCAAGTTAAAAATAGAGGAATATAATACTTGCAGATGGTACCTGAAAGATTTAAGTCATGCAAAAATACTAACAATTACAATTACAAAGACTGCGTGATGAAAACAAAGAAATAGTCAAGAAAAAAGCCTGGTAATAATACGTGACTTAATGAAAGCAAGGTTTACCGTAAACTGTAAACCGGTATGCCTACAAATATTGTGGACAGAAGTCGTTCGAAAAGGGACCCATGAGAGAAGCGGTCTGCTTCGCTGTTCCCCCTAATTATTAATAAATAATAATAATTATTTATTATAATAATAATTGTTATTATTTATAATAATAATTATTTATTGTAATAATTATTAATTAATAATAAATAATAATTATTATTTTCTTAACTCTTTGAATTTCTTAATATATTTTAAATATCGAGTTACTAGAAATTAATGGTTGCAGGTTAAAAAAGAAGAAGTTTACGTCTACGTAGACACTACCTGTCTGTATAACATAGAGAATATGCATATTTTTATTAAAAATAATACTTATAATTTCTGTATTAGCAGTTTAAAAAGTTTTTGCCGTATTAAATTCCCCATCTATGCATTCATATAATACGTCAATATGTAAGAAATAATAAGTTGAAAAATTTTTACTGGTGTTATATAAAACTGTCTGTTATCGTTTGTATAAATTCTCCATAAATTGAATGCAACAACAGGCTGTAATTAAATAAAAGCATTCAAATAGCAGATAATAAAAAAATAATAGAAAATCATTTCAATTTTTTATGAACTTGGTTTTTTGTTTTTGTTTGTTAAGCAAAACTTCAAAGTTGTTGTACAAAGTTTTGAGTGCTTTTAAATAAAATACTTTTTTAATTAGACTTAAGCCCTTTGCATTTAAGGTGACTGTATATAGGATCCTAATTGCAATAACAGCTAAAGAATTACAAACTAAAGTAGTGCCATTTACTATTGTTGAACATGAGTAAATAACTCGTATCAACAACTTTTTAGTACGATCGGTTTGTATTAATGAAAACCTGGTCCTTTAATTTCTTCTCTTTATTTAGGATAGGTTTTTTGCTCCTGTTTAAAAATTCAGCTTTGGAATATATATAGTTTTGAAATATTTGGTGCTATTGCGCAAAAGTATATTTAAAGGAATTCACTTAAATTTGGTTTTCATATATAGTGTGTCTTCTGTTCGAATTTAACTAATACAATCAAGTTAAATAAAACTTTCTGTAGTCATGACAGAGTTTGTAGATACGTAAAGTGCGAGTAAGTATATTGGCCCTTTTAAGGGCCTTTTTTTATTCTTGTACGTCACTTTATTTATTTAACTTTTTATGGTCTTTTTGACGACACTGTTAAACAAAGCACACTTTCGTAACTACTCTATTGCTTAACACTCCCATATAACTGCCAACCGTGATATACTGAACTTTATATTGTATACATATGTTCTAAAGTGTGGCTAGCACAGAAACTTAGCTTAAAGGCATAAAACCTTCAATTATAATAATATAACGTTAACTTGATCTGATTAACTATGTTTGACGTATGACTATATATGGATACGCTTAATTGATATTAATCCTTAAAGTATGCTCTATGCTATAATATTATTAGAATATGTATTCATAACCCAAGCAGCTGAGTTTTCTGATTGTTAATCTTAGTTCATGGAATGTTACCGTAGAATGTTGTTGTTGTTTTGCATTCGTATGGCTTTTTTAGAAACACAATGACACAATAGACCATTTCACTTCATTTTTGTTAGTGAATTATCTTTTTATAATTTAAGCTAACCATCTTCCACCTATTGTTACAGTTTGTGTTAAATCTACTCCAGAATGATCTTTTCCTATATAGATTTTGTTAATATTTTACCATAAAATGTAAAAGACTCCTTATGTATTTATGAATGTAATTAGAGAAGATAAACAGCTCTTCTAAAAAATCTTAAGAATTTCACTCAATTACTTGTTAAGAGTATTGCATTTTACGAACGTGTGTTTTTATTTAAAATAATCCTCATAAATGCATTCTTATAGATTCACTTTCCAAAGTTAATTACTAAGCCGGAAGCATGTAAGAAGAAGAGTATAAGTAATCCTAAGTCACTTCTATTGGTTTAAGTTTTTTTTCTGTGCTAGAAAAGAAGTTTCTTTAATAAAAATTAAAGCTTTTCTGTAGAAAAGAAGTTTTTTACTGCCGCATTTTCCTAATGCACAAAAATTGACTTGTTGACTGCATAAAGTGCTTTTTGCCAAGATAAAGACATGCCAGGGTGGTATATAATCATTTTATCTATCCTCGGATAGATATCCCGGAACCTATTGCAAGATTACTTTCTGCCTGAAATCGCAGGGTCTTTTCGGCGCAATAACTTCACAGATTTCAGTTTAAAAAAAAGCAGGCCATTCGAGTATTTATTCCAGTACGTTCCTTTAAAATCCAAAAATATTTATCCTAACTCCACTTAATATTTTACAGTCATCAGTATATCACTATAGGCTTTCCACTGTATGCTTGTTAAATTTCTAAGCAAGAAAATGGATTCATACTTCTCAGGTCAATGTTAATTTTTACAGTTGTCATTTGTAATGCTAAGGATTTTACCACTTGCATTTTATATTTAGTAAAAGATGATTTGAAAACGATAATAGCTCATTTGAATCATAATACAATTGGTAAACGTGTGATTAGATTTACATCCGCGCCTGGCCATGAAGCCTTAATCGGATGGAGGATCAAACCACTGCATAATTTGGAACGTCATGCTCGTCCTAGGAAGCCGAAGCTATAATTCTATGCAACAGAACTTTCTAGTTGCAACTTCGATGATTCCAGAGCAGGGCTGCAAATCATCCCTCCTTGCTTAAGAGTTGGAGATTTTCCAACTCCTGTCCAGAACACATGTCTAGCATGCTAACTGGATCTGGGAACATTTCGCCAGGTAGGTATTATTAAAGGTGAAATGAACCCGGCCACTATAGAACCATAGACTGATATGGGGCCGCGAAACCACAACCACCACGATACTCCCATATAGGGGCCAACCTCAATAATCAGTCAGAGAACAGTTAAATATCTAAAGAGACGAATAACGAACTCTGCGGCATACTGATTCCCGTGGAAATAAAGTGGAGTTTCCAGTTGTACCCCTGCTGACTTCAGGGGACTGGGCTCTCTTTTTCCCCCAGTTGCACAGGTCTACATAGTAGCTCTCCATTAAGACCATATATGTGCCCCCGGGGGGTAATATAATTGGTAAAATGAGTTTGAACGTTACAGTACATTATTACGTAAAAATCTACTTAGTGATTGACAAATTTTGATAGAGATTAATGTCAGCACATAGCCATTTGGGTCCAACCTGACGGTGGTCCTATCACTGGGTAAAATATTGCGCATCAACAAACGCCTCCAAGGTACATAACACTCTCCTGGTGGCAATTTCAGAAGCACATTTTCCAGCGGTTTGGGTTTTAACCACACGATACTTTATTAAGGGCCTTGTAAATAACCGATGCAGAGCTGTGACCCTGTGGGCTACCGGTTTGCGTTGTACGAGTTAGTAAGTCATTGTTCGGACTTCGAGGGTCTTATTTTTCCCGTTTCAAGCTTCTGCTATTCTAGACGACTGGTGCCGCCTTTTACACAGAAGCACAGAACAATTGGATATGAAAAAGTGACTACAAACTTCTTTACTACGATGGATAGATAAATCTACCCCACCGTTGACTGCAGTGAATACCTCGATTACAATAGTAGATGATGAATTTCACTGGGATTTTGAATAGCAAGTTTCTTCTATCTACAAAAAGAGCACTGCATTTATATTTGGAATATAAAAAAATCAATCGAATTGCAACGAAGCCATTAATATAAAAGCAATTATGTGACAATCTTCTAAAATTTTGTTTTACGAAAAACTATTTTTCCTTTAAGTTTTGTAAGCATTTGACAACTTTGGGCATTAACGATTTTTATTTTATGGCCATTAGCTACTATAAACAATAATAATTTCTTCTACAGTTACACTCGCATTTGTTAATAGCATCTGGCAGCGTTTTCTTCAGCACTGACTGTAATGTTTCAAAATCAAAATGTAATATACAGCGGTGTCACAAATTTCTTTCGGATTGGTTTTGACTTCGTTATTTATTGCAATTAGGAAAAGGTACGAGAAACCAAAAATCCAAATGATAAAAATTTTTTTTAAATGTGGCAATACTCAAATAATATTTTAGAAACACAATGTAGCATAATTTTAGGGATTTTTAAATTTTGCCTTGCGTTTTTCTGTACCGTGCTATGTCTGGCCATCGTTATAAAGCCCACACAAAATATAGATATGGGAATTCTGAAAAAGCGAATTCTTTGCATTTAGTTATGTTTAAGCTAAATTTATAAGATGTTTAGTAAGGAGAATTTATTACAAACCAGGCAACTTTTTGGGGAACCACATTGTGAAGATAATAGTATCAGGGTTGGTTTATAGAATTTTGAAAAACCATATTTCTTTAATATATTTAATAAAAAAACAGTTTTAGTTTTAATATCAATTTTTACATAGAAGTTCAAAAATTACTTTAAAAATTTGGACTAAAAAATCTGTAACAACTGAACATTTTTGCTGATCAAAAAATTGTTGTTTTCAGTTCTCAGTATTTAACTGGTTTTTAAGATCATTACGGTCAGTACTTTGAATTATAACTATCAGAGCATCTTCTTCACCAACATTTTGGAGAATATTTAAATAAAATATTTAAAAAATTTTTTTTTAACCAACTAAGAAATGGCCAAAAATGGTTTGCGTCAAAGCTTAAGCAAACATTAGCAATCAGCAGTGTCTTTATACTTTACACAAATTCCGTCATACATACATACATACATAAGATATTGTTATGAAAATGCTTAGTTTAAGTAATAAAAAGCAATTATCACTAAAAAAGTAAAGTAAAATAACATATCGTGTCTGTTAACAAATCAAATAGTTTCTAAGATTTCTAAGAAACTACATTGAAAGTCCATGTACTAAGATTAGCAATCAGGAAAAACAGAAAAAAACTGAATATTGATAACGACGGCATCTAAAATAAATGTGAGTTTTTTTTAGTGAATTCTAGAACAGCTGAAAACAGTATATAAAAGCTCCCTCTGTTATGGGCAAAGCTCTAACCTTAAAACATTGCAAAGGCTGTGGCCGTATTGTTTAAGGGAAAGCGGTGGTATATTTACTCAAATTTTATAACATACAAACCTTGTTTGACAATTTGACGAATACTGATCGCGTGAAAGTTATCGGCATATTGACGATATTTTCAAGCTAAACAATTTACTTAGCGTACCATGGAGCTCTTAAGCATAGAGGGAGTGTTGATGGGAGGGTGCGTTTTCTAAAGTACCACTAAATAATTCACTTCTCATCTTCTACGGCCTTTTGGCCTGGTTTTGGGGTTTCTTTTTGCCAGATGGAGGGACAGGTGATGGGAAAGATTTGTTATGGTTGCTTACCTTGGATCATTTAGATGAAATTCCTAGAGTACTCCTTGGTGAGGAAGTGTCTGCGTCGTGGGATTTGGGAGCTGTTCTAATGTCTTGGTATCTCATTCTAGTGCATTTATTGCCTTTTAGGGAGCCTGGCATTCTTTACAAGGATTCAGAACTCTTATTTTATCATAAAAAAGTCTTCGAAAAATAATTTTTATGGGAAGAATATTCTTTGTAGGCAACAATGCCTATTTAGTCAAGTACTGTGCTACATTCTCTAGGAAAGGGGTAGAGTAGAGATGAGACAGGTGGTGAAAATAGAAGGATAGTTACAGAAATTGACCGTCGTATGAGACAGCACAGCGACTAGTGACCATGCCTTTATCACAGTCAATTTTTATTTTGTAGTGAAAAAAAAACCAAGGTCTTTGTTGGGAATCGAACCTACAATCCCCATTCTTATAAGCTAGTACACTACACTTCCTACTGGCCTACAGGGGCACCTTTTTTTATTAATTTTGTTGAATTTTTGGAAAAGTATATTCAACTCTAAAACTGTGAGGAAAAGCAGTCTAATTGTTAACGTGATCACGTGAACACACACAAGCTGATACAGCAGCTATCATACGATAAAGTTACTATCGGGTACTTTTGTGTATAAACCCGACTATTAAATAATCATCTAATTAAATTATGTAATTTAATTAAAACAATAAAAGTTCTGTGTAATTATTTTGAAATAAGAGAACTCAATAACCTAAACGCTTACTAGTTTAATTTTTAATTAATAAAGTTTTCGCAATCTTTCGTAGGCAATTTATTAAACTCAAAAGGCAAACAGTCACGGTGAATAGAAAAAAATTATATATATATATATTTTTCATTCACTAGTGATAACTCATAAGTATATGTGCATTAGGGTAACAGCCAATTCGTGTTATTTAATTAAAAAAACAAAAAAAAAAAAACAGTTCAACAAATTTAAATAAAATTGGCTAACGTTTTACGGACGCGCATCGAGGTCAAAATATGGAGATTTAGTTGTTTCAACGACAAGAACAATAAAACGGATTATTTGTAAATTAGCCCAGTTTTAGAATAAATTATAGATATGCCTGACATTCTTAGTGCGACTGAAATTGAAATTTTTTTCGCAGTTTATGACGCGTTGGAAAGTAAGAATTCTTCTGAAAAAAACGAGAGCCTTTGTTTGTAATATGACACTGGCCGGTTTAAAGGAAGAGATACGAGGTCTGAGACTAAGACTGGCTATTTAAATTCTTTTTGTTCAAATAAAATTACAATTTTATATTGTCACCCTCAAAGTTCCCCCCAGGGGCATATAAATATGGTCTTTATAGAATATTCCACTATCTAGACTCAGTGCAACTGGGGAAAAAGGGAGCCCAGTCCCCTGAAGTCAGACAGGGAGACAACTGGAAGCTCCACTTTATTTCCACGGGGATCAGTGAACCCGCAGAGTTCATTATTTGTCTCTTTAGACTTATACTAGTTCTCTGACTGATCATTGAGGATGGCCCTTGTGGTTTTGCGGCCCCATAACAGTATAATGGTTATTATGGTGGCCAGGATCATCTCACTGATAATGACACGCAAAGTGAATGATCCAGTCCAGTGAGTATGCTAGACATGTGTTCTGGACAGAAGTAGGAAAGTCTCCAACTCTTTAGCAAGGTGTGATGGTTTGCAGCCCTGTCCTGGAATCATTAAAGTTGCAACTAGGTGGTTCTGTTGCTTAGAATTATGCCTTCGGCTATCTAGGACGAGCATGACGTTCCCAAATATGTATAGTGGTTTGTCCACAATCTGATTAAGGCTACATAGCCAGGCGCGGATGTAAAACAAATCACACTCTGTCACCCTCAAAGTAAGTTCATTCTGAAGCACAACATTGGAGACGGTTTGTCCACTCCTCATAGCAGTACTGGAGCTTCGTTAATGAAATAGCCTTTAGTTGGTCGGTTACAGCCCTTTGAATGTTTTCGATTGTCCAAAATGCTTCCTTGAGATGATTTTTCAACTTTGGGAAGAGAAAAAATCACATCGACATAAGTCATGCGAATATGGAGGCTGAGGGGCTACATGAATGTTTTTACCGACAAGAAACTCATTTATTAGTATTGCTGTGTGACAAGGAGCATTATCGTGTTTTTATTTGTTCTTTATTTTTAGTCTTACACTTATGACCCTTTTTCGAAGTCTTTCAAAAACCTCCCGGTAAAAGTGTTGATTGACTGTTTTACCTTGAGGTACATACGAGTACTTTTTGTGAACGATTCTGTGGATATCAAAAAAAAATTAGCATGTATTTCATCTTTAACTTTGCCATCCTTGCGTTTTGGGCCTTGCGGAAGAAAGTTGAAGTGAGCCACTCTATGCTCTGGCGCTTAACTTCTCGGTCGTATTCAAACACCAAGCACCAAGTACCTATAATTCTGCGCTAAATTGTCTGTGTCTGTTTTGAAATTTATTAAAAAGACACAGTTTGTTATAATTATTTCATAAGAGAGAATTTCATATTTAATTTCCGTTTCCTTGTTTTTGTATGTTTAAATATTTGAAATTTAAATTTTGTATGTATGTATGTATGAAGAAAATTATTTTATATGTTTTTGTTAATTGTTTTAATTTTTTTTTTAATGTTAATAACTTCTGTTTTATAAAAATTAATTTCCTGAAATATTGAATATATTCGTGTTAAATTGAATTAAAAAAACTTTTATAAAAATAAATACTTATTTACTAAGGAAAAATAAAAGGTCAAATAAAAATAATAATCGAAAATTTAAATAGTTTTATATCTAGAGATATTTATGATATTTCTGTTTTGAAGCAACACGAAAAAAGCTTTCAAAGATTTGAAATTCCTAAGGACTTTCTTCATAAATATCCGCACTCTTGAAATGTGTTGCAGGAGTACATGAGAGCCAAATATGTTGTTAAAAGCTTGAGTGTTGTTAACGATAGTGCCGAAATAGGTATAAAATCAATTCAAGAATAATAATGACACAGTAACACCTATTAAAAGTAGTTATTTTATTAAATAAATATTATCTTTTGTTAATATTTTTTATTTGACAGATGGTACAAACCTATAGGCAGCAGTATTCGAAAAATGCTTATTTAGAGTCTCTAAAAAAGCGCTTCTTGATCTATAAATAATGTATGCCTTAGTGGGAGAGATAAAAATAGATAAAGGGTTTTTCAACAAGAAATTTGTTTTCTAAAAAAGAAAAAACAAAAAATGTATGGTGAGAACCATCTGCATTGTATTATAATTATGAGTGAAAATTGATATTTGGCAAATGTCCACCACGACGACGTTCTTTCATCAAAGTTGTTAATGACTTTTTGACAAAATGGCGGCCCATTTCGTTAATTACATCATGGATTTTGAGTTTTAAGCCTGAAATCGATTCGACTGGCTTCGTATAGACTCTATCATCCTTAACATATTCCCACATAAAATAATCCAGTGGTGCTAAATCACACGATTTGGATGGCCACTTAACTGCTAATTGTCATAAAATTTTGCGAGCAGGAATTTTTTTTTTAATAAATTTAACGTTTCATTGGCTGTGTGACATGTGGCACCGTCCTGTTGAAATTACATCTCAGTTATATCTACGTCGTCACTAATAGGCCAAAATTGAGTTGTTACAATCTCGCGATAGCGTGGTTGGTTTTTGATAATCCCAATTATTAAGAACGTCGAGGAATTGACAAATTTGGATCTGCTTCGACTCTGTAACTCACGGCTGCAATATTATCAGTTGAGCGAACCGGTCGAACACGTGTTGATGTTGGCACATTTTGTATCGAGCCTGTCGACTTAAATTAAGAGACCAAATTCTTAAAACCGCTCTCAGAAGGACGATAATGCTGTCCGAAAATATCACGAATTTTACAAAATGTAACTTTAGCAGAATTTTAATTATTTTAATGCGGTTTTCGTGCGAAATTTAAATCATTGTAACAATTGCATGCAATGCAATTACTAGAAATACGTCAGAAAACTAAATGTCAAAATTGTTCGTGTTGCCACAATTAAAAAGCAATCTTGTTTTTGAAAAGATCAATTCATAAGTATTAGTGCTAGCGATAACAAAGGATATATATATATATATATATATATATATATATATATATATATATATATATATATATATATATATATATATATATATATATATATATATATATACATATAAGATTGACTAAAGCTCTTAATTAGTACCGAATAATGAAGATTAAAGATTAATTGAACCGACTTGAAACGACTTACAAGGGTTAATTTCCAAATAATCTTTCTTTTTAATGTCCTTGTCATTAAAATAAATAAATTTTCTAATTGTGTTAAAAGAATTAAAATAAAATTAACAAATTTATTTCATAAAAACAGTGAAATTTGCGTATATCTGAATTTTGACCTCAATGCGTGCCCAGAAAGCGTTATCCGATTTGGTTAAAATTTTAGAACTATTTTTTTAAACTTAATGTCATAACTCTGGCTGACACTTGTCAAATTTCAAACAAGAAATTTCTTTCATATAATCGATTGTCATCCTAATGTACATACATAGCTTGTAGTGGTGCCTTGATTTCATATTTCTAAAAACATTTAAGAATTGAAATAAGCAGATAATACATAAATGAATAAAAAATGTGTTAATTTATCACCTAAAGAATTGTACTACTTACGGAAAGCAGTGGATTCAAATAAGTTTTGGAACTTAATTATTCAGTAAACATTCAAATTCCATTCCGGTGTATTTGTTCGTCTTTAGATCTTTTTATACAAAAAAAATTTGGATTGAATTACCATTCCAAAAATAATTGAGCTCTGTAACATGGCTGGTAAAATAAAAGAATGTATCCTATATACTAAATGAGTGTCAAGATACCCCCACGAAATCTTTTTTAAAATTCACTCAACTTGATACGGGAAAATGCGTGTATAAATTAACACCCAACAACACAATAATATAAATTTATTGTTATAATAATTACAATGTTATATTTATTGATATTAATTATAATCAATTATTCGTTATGTCATATAAGTTGTTATGTTATGTTATGTTCATCAGTGTGTAAACTTTATATTTAAATTTGTTTATGTTAACTTAGCAACATAAATTAATGTTGTAAACAAATTAAAGAATAAAATGTGTCACATTTATGTCATCAAAATGTACGCTTGTTTTATTCAAAATCGTATAAACGATATAACGAGTACTATCCTTAACAGATGTCGTGCATGTGACTGTCTTTTATTTTTGAATGTTTAATAACAACATTAATTTAAATTACTAAGTTAACAAAAAGAATTTAAATACAAAGTTTACATAATGCTGAACATAACATAACTATTAATATAACATAACGAATAATTGATTATAATTAATATCAATAAATATAACATTGTAATTATTATAACAATAAATTTATATTAACATTTTGTTGGGTGTTAATTTATATATGTAGTAGTTAAGGCCTTGTCATGCAATGCCTGCTGTCTTTCATGGTTCATATGACTATGTGCTATGAGCACGGTTAAAAGTAATAATGTAGTTAAACCCTATTGAGAATAATACTGAATGTATGAAAAATCATAAAATAAAGTTCAGAGAAAAAAAAAGGAAACAACAAGCAGAAACTTATAATATTTTATGTTTCAAATATTGTTAAGGACATATTGATGTTTTATGGTATGGAAATTCAGAAGTTCTTCCACAAATAATCGAAAAACTTTATTAAGTGTCCTACATAAAGTTAAAAAGCATTATTTTTTAGGAACTTTTTTAATTTTACATTAAACAAGTGCAGCGAGTTTTACTAGTCACTAAGAATACAAATATAAATTTAGATTCATAAATTCAGTTTTATGGATAAAACAAAATTTATGACTTTCATATAAAGACGTTTCCATTTTCGAGATAGTGATGCTTATTTACTTAGAAAAGTCGTTATCAGCAAAATGTTTTTTTTTTCAATATATGAAAAATATTAAAAGAAAAATCTTTTAAATATTCTGAACATGTATTGAAAGGTTGTATTTTGTTTTTCTAATTTTTTGTTCTTAATATTGTTAAGGACTTTGAATACAGACGATAGGGATGTTTATTTATATTTTTAAAGTACACCAACTAGTTTTCGGAACTAAGAATGTTGTGCTGTGTAAATAAATATTTTGGTAGAGATGGAAATCTGTCAAACACGTACAGACATTGTATATGGAACCATAAAAAATTAGTGCTGACTTATTGAATTTCCTCAACTGAAGGTCAGGGTATCCAGATTCTGTCGTTACGCGTCACCACTGCATAAACAAGCTGTGATATTTTCTGGCAGTGTGATTTACTACCCTTACTTTTCCTTAATTTTTTTTTGGTGTTGGGTTTTTCAAGAAGGAGTTTGATTATCAATTGCGGCAACACCAACAATATGATAGTATTGACATTTAGTTTTTTGACGTATGCATAGTAAATACATTGGGAATTGTTACATTGAGATCACATTAAAATAATTAAAATTCACTATGAAAATGGTGGTTCTGTTAAAGTTAAATTCGTGATATTTTCGGAAAACATAATCGCTGAGACCACTATTAAGACTTGGGCTGTTAAATTTAAATCGACAGACTCGATACAGAATGTAAATAATTTTTTCAGACGAAGCTCATTTCACTTTCAACAAGCAAAACTTCTGCATTTAGATTTGTGAAAATCCTAGAGCTATCATTGAGAAGTCTTTGCACACTCAACGTGTCACGGTATAATGAGGTATATGGTCTGTAGGCGTGATTGTACTGTTTTTTTCGAAGATAGGGCTAGAAATGCGGTAATGGGCAATGGATCACGCTATCACGAGATGTTAGCAATTCAGTTTTGACCTATTATTGACGACGTGGATATCACTGACATGTGGTTTCAACAGGACGATGCTACATGTTACTTAGCCAATGAAACAATCAATTTATTGCAAACAAAATTTCCCAATCGCATAATTGCACGATAATCAGCAGTTAAGTGGCCAGCCAGATTCTGTGATTTAGCATCACTGAATTATTTTTTGTGGGGATATGTTAAGGATAGAGTCTATACGTATTTATCCGAATATATTTCAGCCTTAAAACTCTAGATCCGTGATGTGATTAACGAAATAGGACTGCTATTTTGCCAAAAAGTGATTTATACCTTTGATGAAATAATCGACATCTTTCAGCGTAGTCGTGGTGGACATTTATTAGATATAATTGTTCATTCATAATTGCCAACTTTTCTTTTGTAATACAATAATAATAATTTTAATCATCTTAATTTAAATTTTATTTTGTTTCAGAAAACAAATTTTTTTGAAAAACTCTTTATATATATAAAATAAATTAAAAATTATGAAAAGATAGTTGGTAACCCGACCTCTTATTGATATGAATACAACATCAAAACCCACATCTGCCTGCCTAAAAAACTAATCAAAATAGAAACGGTGTAAGAAAACCAGTACAAAACGTTGTTTAGAAAAATACTTTTTGATTAAATACTTTTTAGTTTCAATGTTTGGATCCTCTATTACGTTTTGCTGGATTATTAAATTATGGACAATTATGGAAATTTAGTCACAGTAGAATCTTCCATGGATTTATCTTCGGATCATTCTCCAACCATTGTAACTATTTGCAGCCCAATTAGAAGACATTTGTTTTTTCCTGATACAAATATGATCAGTCGCATCAACTGGTTGAGTTTTAAAAAATATCTCAGCAGCCATTGTTCGGAGAATATTTTGCTAGAAACACAGGAGGATGTGGAGTATAGCCTTGCAACTTTAATAAAAATATTAAACAAGCACCACAGCTTGCAACAACTAAACATCCGCAGACAACTTTAGGTCACATCTATTCTTCAGACATTGAACGTCTCGTAGCGGAAAAACGAAGAGCTAGGAGAGATTGGCAACAACACAGATCGCCACTGCAGAGGCAGAGACTTAGAGAATGCACAAAGCGGCTTAGAGACTTACTAGCATTTAAAAAAACTGCATCTTTTGAGAAATATTTGGAGGGCCTCGATGCTACACCAAACTCAAATTATTCTTTATGGTGTGCTACAAAAACCCTTAAAAGGCTCGTTGAGTATAAGCCACCGCTACGTAATATCAGTGGAGATTGGGCAAGAAGGAACGCTGAAAAAGCGACTTGTTTGCCGATTACTTGAAAGATGTATTCATCCCACACATATGTACTGATGATAAAACTGACCGCTCACTTGCCTTGTAATATAAGCAACCTATTAAAAAGCTACATAATTGGACGAAAATTTTCTGTTGTTGAAGGAGACTTCGTTAGTGTATCCAAACCAATTTCCGCAGGCGTACCATAAGGTAGCATTCTTGGACCAGTTTTATACTTGATATATACCTGCGATATGCCTGTAAGTGGAACTGTCCACACTTCTACGTTTGCTGATGATACAGCGTGTCTAAGTTCGCATGAAAACTCCCATCAAGCATCCATAAATCTTCAGCAACATATAACTCAGTTAGAGTTGTGGTTAAAATTATGGAGAATTAAAGTGAACGTTCAAAATGGCATTCATGTGACCTTCACCCTGCGAAGAGATAATTGCTCAACCGTTCGAATCAATAATCACATTGTTCCTCACCATACTTATGTGAGATATCTTGGTATACATCTTGACCGTCGCCTTACATGGAAACATAATATTGACTCAAAGCTAACACAAATGAAACTTAAGCTAACACAACTACATTGGCTCATTGGCAGGAACTTAAAATTTAGCCTAGATTGTAAGCTTCTAATTTACAAGACTATTTTAAAACCGATATGGTCTTACGGAATCCAACTTTAGGGCACTGCCTCAGCTTCAAACGTGGATAGAATCCAACGTATGCAGAATAAAATTTTACGGTTGATAACTTCCGCCCCATGGTACATCAGAAATTCAAACATACATTGTGATTTAAACATACCGCTGGTGACTACAGAAATCATCAAACACGCAGGCAAATACTTGATGAAGCTTGAAGACCATCCTAACCCCCTTGCTCGCAATATCTTAGATTATAGTGGACATAGCCGATTAAAAAAGAGGGTTACCCCAGCTTTAATCCTCAATGCTACAGACTATACATTTTAAAAGAATTTGCTTTGTTTTGTTTTATGACAATTTTCTTTTTTACCCAAAAGGTTAGGCCTGACATGGTCAGGACTAATGTAACTTTTTTTAGAACTTAAGATTTTAATACTTATTGTTAGTTCTTTTCGTGAAGATACAATAAATAATTATCGAGAGTTAAAACAAAAAAATAGTAGATTTCTCTTAGGATATTCCTATGAAAACGTATTGTTTAAAAAAAAAACTAACAAAAAATTTTTTTAGCAGCATCGAGCCAAAATACTAAGTCACTTTATGACACAGGGACTATGTCAAAGAGGAAGTGTATAGAACGTGAAATTTCTTGTATAAGAAATTAGTTTAAGTCCTTCCTAAATAAGGCCATTTACACATAAAGGGTACCAGGCCCGTATAACGTTAATGTATATTAGATTTCATTTCCAAAGGGTCGCACTAAGTGGGTGGTAAATGTGTTACCACAAGCTGGCTAATTAACTTTTATTTATTTTAAAATATTAAAAAAAAGGAATTACACAGAAGGAATTGCAGAAGAAAAACAAGTTTTGCTTCTCAAATTCTACGTAAACTCTTCGAAGTGTTTTCTTTATGTTTTCTTTGTGTATTTTCGGTTATGTTTTGAGTGTTGGTGGTCCTGGGTTTACGTTCATATATTTGTATACTTTCCCGTTAGTAAACGTTTTGCAGCGTTTTAAAATGCTGAGTAATTTTCTTTGGAAGGAATCGGGTCATTTTTAAATTCAGTGCAGCTGGTCTGTGGTATAAACTCTTGTGTTGTGTGTGTGGGTCCGCCATCTAACGTTTTTTTTTCAATTAGTGCTTATTTCGTGAATGGTAACACTTAGCTCATGTTTGATTTGACAGATAATTAGTTTTAACCTTCCGCTGAATTAATATGGTTGTGCATCCGTTTGAATAACGCTGGGAAATATTGCGACATTACTTTGAAAATCATGGTAATGTTGCAGAATGTGTGCGAAAATTGCGTACGGATTTTGGAAGAAGAGAAGGACCGTCAGCTCCGTATGTTCATTATCTTGTGAAAAAAGTGAAAAAACTGGCATCCTTATTGATAAACTAAAGCGTGAAAAGCCAAAAACAGTGCGCACACCTGAGAATATTGCTGCTGTGGCAAAAATTGTGCGTGAAGCGCCATCAACATTAATTCACCGTCGTTCTCAACAATTGAACATTTCAGGGACATCATTGAGACGCATTTTGCATAAAGACCTTAGTATGACGCCATACAAAGTCCAACTGGTTCAGGAGTTGAAACCAAGTGAGCATCCAATACGTTTTCGCTTTGCTAAGTGGGCCTGCGATCAACTTACAGAAGATGTCGATTATGCAAAAAAAAAATAATCTTTTCAGATGAAGCTCATTTTGATCTTGGCGGGTATGTAAACAAGCAAAATTGTCGCATTTGGGGCACAAAAAACCCACACGCATACATTGAAAAGCCGACGCACCCAAAACGAGTCACTGTTTGGTGGGGATTTTGATCCAGAGGCATAATTGGGCCATTTTTCTTCGAAAATGAGCAAGGAGTGGTCGTTGTTACAATCAATGGCGATCGTTATCGGTCCACGTTGAACGAGTTTTTGTTCACAAAATTTGAAGAGGAGGATATTGGCAGCATTTCGTTTCAACAGGACGGCGCTACATGCCACAAAGCCGAAGCTACACTCGATGTTTTGCGCCCTATTTTTGAAGATCGCATTATCAGCCGCAGAACTGATGTCGTTTGGTCACCTCGGAGCTGTGATTTGACACCGTTGGACTATTATTTGTGGGGTGCCGTCAGAGATAAGTGTTACGCCGACAAGTCAGAGACAATTGACGTTTTAAAGAACAATATTCGTGAAGCCAGTGGTGAAATATAGCTGCACACAATCGATAATGTGCTTAAAAATTGGACCGATCGTGTAGGCTAATGAATGACCAGCCGAGGCAGCCATTTGAATGAAATTATTTTCCATTATTAACCGGAAGGATTTTACTTTCAAATAAAAAAAAAAATTTGAGAAAATATTCAGTAGTTTTGTTCATAGAATTTAATAAAAAAAAAGTTATTTGGCGGACCCTTTATAATCTTTTTTGTACATTACTACAGTCGTGTTTTTTTCACTTTTGTAGTTAGTAGGTTATTGCCCCGTAGCTTTCTCTTAGCAAGCATTTTAAAGATTTGGATACCACTTGATACCACAGAATGCAGCACAGAAATTGTTTTCCATTTTACTATTGTGTAACAAATTTTCTAATATTCTATCGATTTATTTAATTGAGAAAGTTTAAGCTTAAATAAGAATTAACTCCATAATTAAATACTTAGATTTAGGCAAGGTCTGTTATTATAAAGACTAAAGCGTTTGCTATATCTAGTCACCGATTTACTGTCCAGAGCATTAACAATTTTTTTCTTTATCCGATCATAAGTTAGGTAACCAGGTATATCTGAATTATCTACTCTAACTGTTAATTACAAGGTTTAATTTCGCACAATATTCATCGTTAAGTGCTCTTTCTTTTTGTCCACTTATTCCTTGTGTTTTACATTCAATTCTGATGATTTTTTTGTGTCGTTTCAACCTGAAATAGTGGCAAAATACATCCCGTCATGAACAGAAGCTACGGTGTCGCCAGTTGGAATAAATGAGCAGGTTATATTCATAGCTAAGATCTTATTTATAAATTGAAAAATACAAACAACTCATAATATACTGTAAGAATTAAGTTGATTTTTGTCTTTAGAAACCCCCCCACATAGTAGCATCTGCAATAATTATTTTACTCCGAGTTGCATTCTTAACAAATGTGCTATGGCACCAGTAAAACCTCTAACAACAGTCTTCGACATATAATTGAAGTTTTGGTTATTTCCTAAAATATGGAAGAATTCTTTTTAACTATTCCATTGTTTAAATATAATATTGCCAATTGTTACTGGAACGTGCTCAGCTATGTTTTAGAAGGGGTTGTTCAACTGTTTCTAAACTTTTGGAATTAACAACGCTAGTCAATAAATAAAAACAAACTGATGTTATTTACATTGACTTTAGTAAAGCGTTTCATAAGGTCAACCACAAATTTCAAATATAGAAGCTTGACATGGGATTTACGAACAATTGCTTCATACGCTTATTTCCGAAGTAATTTTTGTTTCATCTAGGCCCTCTTAGTCCTTAATTATTTTCCTTGTTCGTTAGTAATCTATCCAAGCCCAGTATATACTCAAAAGTAATTTTTGTTTCATCTAGGCCCTCTGAGTCCTTAATTATTTTCCTTGTTCATTAGTAATCTACCCAAGCCCAGTAAATACTCAAAAAAATTTTTTTTTGTAGACGACAGATGCATTTTGAACCTTAAAAAGTTCAAATACATCTGTTTCTTAAGAAGATGTCATACAAACGTGAAATATATTGTTACGTTTATACTTGTTATAAACGTTTTGTTGCGAGTTCTTTATTGCAAAGAAAAATAACACCAATTTTTAAAGTTTTTAAATTAAAAACAATTTTATTTAATTTAACTACACAAAGTTGACGCTACATAACAATTTACTCAAGATGCACGTCTTTTGTACAAGAGGTTTACTCAGATGCTGCCCTATTTATATTTGTCCATTAAAAGTCAATAAAATTTAAGAATCTTCTACTCTCTTTGTATCACATTTTGTTGTTGTATGTTGTTTATTCGATGTATAGGTGCCTGTATGTCTGTATGTATTTTTATTTTTATGCTGATAAGGTTTCTGCTTGGGATTTATTTCAAAATATTTGTTGTTGTTGTCTTTTGCACAAAAGATTTCTTAGAAAACTATGCAGATGGTAAACAGCATATAAACATATATGCTGCTGTCTTGCTTTCTACGCATTTCGTAAGCAGAAATTTGTTTTTGTCTTGCATGCCAGGCAGTTAGTAAACAGCCTAACAAATTGTTGTTGTTCTGCGCAGTTTGTAACTAGAAATTTTGTTATTGTACCAAAAGTTTTCTTAGCAAGCCACACAGTTCGTAAACCACATACCCAGCAGTTCACTTTATTGCTTAATTATTTTATTTTAAAACTTAAGCAAGACACAGCCGTAACAATATTTTAAACTGCTACGAATTTGAGAGACTAATTGTAGTTTCAGATCATGGTATTTTAGTGGATGCTTAATTAAATTTTATTTAGGATATTTTAACCACAAACAAAGCACGTGCAGTTATTGGATTTATAAAAAGCTTGGCGAAGAAGTTTACCGACCCGTATATAACAAAACATCTTTAAACTTCTCTTGTCAAACCTATTCTGGAATACGGTTCACAAATTTGGAATCTAATTTATAAAGCCCATCGTAATAGCGTTGAATCGGTGCAAAAACAGTTCTTGTTATTAAGTCTTCGAGGTTAATTCTATCATCCTACATTGGTGGATTTGCTCTAATAAAGGAATCAAATCTAAAAAGTCGAGGAATAAAGTTAAATGTAACATTTAATAAAATCAATATTCATTTTAGTGTTCTATATCGTCCAATGCGTAATTTTTTCCAGTGGCAATTAAACCTTTCAAAGTAAATTATGCTAACTCTGACGCGTTTTAAAGAATTTGTACTGAATTTAATGAATTTTAAAAACCTATTGCTTTTTATTTAGATGTAAATGCTGCCTGTTAAACGTTTTTCAATTTTATATTTAAAAAAATAAATTTAAGTTTTAGTATTATTCACTATGCCAATGTCTCTAAGGATCTTGAATCCATAGACTCAAAATAAAAAGGGAGACTCAGTTACAAAGGTGCAACCTAATCTAGTCTAGCTTCACCTAAAAATTTGTACGAGCTGAAACCTGTCAGCCATATAGTCAATATTACATGAACCGTTTACCAGGGTTCCTGATATCAGCAATCTCTGTTTGCAGAATGTTGCATTCGTTCGGGAGTCGACTCAGAACTCTCATTAAAATATCTGTATGTAAAAAGAATATTCGCTATGATATTGTGAATTATAATTTGTTTACTGTCTCTTCTTTAGACGTGTACAACAATATTCTTTTCTGAGGTAAAAGGTCAAATTTTAGCAAACGCAGTTGTAAATGCAGGGCGGTATAAATCTTCCATACCACAAATGTTAAAATAATGTTATTGTTATGTCTTTCCGTCTTTGCTGGCTGTTTGTTCGGTATTAATGGTGAACGCATTGGATGTGAAGACATAATTTTCAAAACTGTACTGGTGACCCACTAGTTCTCATGTAGGTAGAATGCCCGCCAAATGGTGTTTAATGGGGACTAATTTTCAATATTTCCGCCTTTTATTACTATCTAGGTACGTGTATCCGTCTAAGAGTCTTTTCCATTTGTTCGAGAGTATGAGTAGCTTTAATGGTGTGAAAATTGTGTCTGAGTCCGTGCTTACCTGTTCGTTTAGAATGTCACTGTTAAAAGTTTTCGTTTTGTAGATTTCCATGTTTTCAAGAGTGTCTAGTCTTCGTCCTTTTTTTTTTTGCTAGGATTTAGTAATGTCATACATTCATATATTTTCTTTGGTGTATGTACGTGAGTCTCAAGATGCAATGCCAAGTTTGAGTCTTCTCTTCTCGTTTTTATGTGCGTATATGTTCTGTAAATCTTGTTTTTAGTGTGCCGTCGTGCTGTATCATCAGTTGTCTCTTTTTCTTCTTTATTCCTGTTTTTAGTGTTGTATTGTCTAAGAAGTTTGTCGATAGTACTGGGCTTGCAGCCGTTATTTTTAGCTATGTTGTAAATTATATGGGGTTCTTTATTGTACTTATCTGGAGTAAGTGGGATTATCTTCCATACCAAATTATCTTCCGTATCAAATGTCTAAACGCTGCTAGTTTATGTTGGGTAGGGTGATTCGAGGTAATGTGGATGGTAGAGTCCATCGCAGTTGGTTTTCTAAAGATGTCAAATGTTAAACAGTCAGTTCCCCGTGTTGTTGTGATGTCAAAATAATGCAAATTTCGGTCTTGTTATTTTCCTTTGTATACGTAATGTTATTATGGATTTTGTTTAAGTCTCTTAGAATTTATTTGGCGTTGTCTTGTTTGAGAATGCATATGGCGTCATCTATGTATCTAGGATATCACCAAACCAAAAACTGATATTATTTTTAACGCATTTGATTTTAAAATAATTCGCAAACTAGTAAAAATAACGTAGTGCCATAAAATTGAACGACTAAACTGGTCTAAATAAAATCATAATACAACTAGCGTGTTCTAAAATGTTAAGTGAAGTATCCCAGTTTTAATAAATAATTTGTGATATCATGATATGCCTGTATACTTTATATAAATTTATTTCTACAAAAAGTTTCTATTGAACTCCTTATTTTCCGTTGCTATTAAAAATGATTACAATTCAAACAATGAAATTTAAATGAATCCTCATCATATTAAAACGCACAATGCGTAAACTGTGGATTTTATGCTATAATTTTCATTAATATTTAAGCTGTTGTTGTTGTAATTCCTTTATATAATATCCTACAATCGCTTTTAAGTTTTAATAACATTTTCCTACAAAATATAGTTTGATTTTAAGAGCAGTCAGAAAATGTTTGTCCGTTGAATTAAACTTGCTCAAATGTTGGCTGTTCAAGCGTGTATGTATGGGTGTGTGTGTGTGTGAATATAGTCTTTGCAAAAAAGGAAAATTTTGTTGATTTTCTATCTCGCACGCAAAAATTTTTTTCCATATCATTCATTTTTGACTGCTGCCGCAAAGATAAAAAACAAAAACAAAAACTAAAATTTGTATAAAAACACTGTATCTGTAGGACGCGAATGTGAATGTAAGGGCGTTTAGTTTAATAATCGAAATATTCTTGTGATACTTCAAGTAGAATGAAAAATCAATGGGTTTTTGAAGTGTAACAAAGTTTTAATAAGTTCTGCATCATATCTCAAAAGTTATGAAAATTTATTTATATTTCCCTTTTATTTCATTCCTTTTTTGCGTTTTGCTTAAATTTTGAACGCACAAAGGATTATGAAAAGTTTTGTATTCACATGCATGCAAGAGTATGAAAAGGATAAACTACTCCCTACTACCCAAAATACCTTTCAAAATTCTATTAATAGAGAATATAAGAAATAAGTATGTCAAAAACTCTTAAGAGATAAATTTTATGAAAGCGAAAATGAATACGAGTTTAACAAGTTTGGGAACAGATAACATATTAATGTTCTGTACGAGTACTAAAAGAAATTTGGAACAAACTTTGTGAATAATAAAAAGAAAAGAATAAAGATGTTAAGAAAATGATAGAATAATTTTATGTGCATAAAATTCTTTATTAAGTATTTCACTGTAATTAATTCATTTTAATTCATTACTGACTGATTGTTGAATTTGCTGGGTGAATTTGCTGGGAACGAACGGAGCTGATAGAAAATTGAAATAAAAATAAAAGGCGATAAAAAAAGGGATATTTTAAAAGTATTGATGACTCGTCAAGGTTTTAGCTCCTTGTTATTGTTTTATTATCTGCTTAATAAGATAAAAAAAGGTTAAAAAAAGGCTGTATTTCGTGTCAGCAATAAGAAACCAATTTTTATGTTGATTTAGTTTTTCCTTTTCTTCCATTACTTCAATTTTTGTGTGAATAGCAAATAGCTGTAGCGATTTTAAGGCAAAGTAATCATCTGCACATGATACCATTAAGTTTACAGTAACATCTGTGTGGTTAAATATTTACATGTTTAATACTTGAATTAATGTCTAATTGAGATTTTAGAAATTTGTTTTTTTTTTCGCTTAGAATAATTTTATAAAGGATGTTTTTTAAAGAGGTATAGAACTTTTTAAATGTAATAAAACAAAGATGAATTTTTAAGTTGACATTAAATTTACGTTATTCGAAATTAGGTGCCCCTGTAGGGTAGCAGGTAGTGTACTAGTTTGTCAGTATGGGGGTTGTGGGTTCGAATCCCAACGAAGACCTTGGTTTTTTTTTCACTACTTAAATAAAAACTGACTGTCGGTCGCTATGCTGTCTTATATACGACAGTTAATTTCCGGCTATCCTTCTACTTCCACCACCTGTTTCATCTCTTTTCTATCCCTTTCCTAAAGAATGTAGCGTGGTACTTGACTTAATAGGCATTGTTGTCTGAAGAAAATTATAATTCTAGCATTATGATTTAAGTGTGTCTTCTGGCATATGACGTAGTCTAATCTGGGGGTCCAACTTTTGATGACATTTTCCAACATTGAAGCCATTTATCGGCGTGAGTATTGTCGTCCAATTGGTCAATTGTTTCGGGTTTGCGAAGCATCGAGTTTTCATATCCCCACAGAAAATAGTCTAGTGGCGTTAAATCACACGATCATGGCAGTCAATTCACTGGTCAGTCCGAAAATGTAATTATGGCGTTTAGTTAGTAGGCAGGCGGCCTGCAGATAAGAGGTAACATTTTGTCTGTAACAAGGTCAGAAACGTGTTGCTACATTTTCTTCAATAAATCAGTTGTGGCAAGTGTTGTGGGGCATGTTGTTGAACCCACAACAAGACGAACAACATGAACAAAACAGTTAAGAATTATGGCACTATAGCTGTCAACATTAACTGTAATGTTCTGATCTGTAAACATTCAGTATTTCTAGATGTAACGGTGTTTTAACATACACTTAAAGTAGTGATGGGCGAACTACGGCCCGCGGGCCACATCCGGCCCGCGAGAGGTTTCAATCCGGCCCGCCGAGCGTTTTACAAAAAAAAATTAATCACCTATTAAAAAGTTACCCAAAAAATAAATTTACATTTAGTTTTAAAAAAGATATAAATTGACAATTTTAACAAAAAATGCGATGTTTTCATATTATATTGTGTCCAAACTACGTAGTTTTCTGGGAAATATTGTACACACAAGAGAACAACAACTTTCTGATGCAATATTCCAAGAAGAAATATAAACATCATAAAACACTAACAACTAATATAGAAAACTGAACGTATAACATAACAACAACTATTATATGTGAGATCTAGAAGATTCTTGAATATTCGAGACAACATGCGCAACAAATATAAAAGGGCCAGCGATGGATTAATCAGCAATCAGTAAAAGTGTAAATCTCGTGACGTAAAGAATAAATTGTGAAGTAAAATTATAAAATTGCCAACGTACAGTTTTATTTGTGTAATTAAAATAATAAAGTGTATTGTAAATACCCTCATAAATGTCAATCGAAAATAGAAAGAGAAAAATTGATTCGTAATGTCGAGTATTTCAAGAAGAGTGGACATGGAAGTACTTCTTTATGGAATATAACCAAAAACCTATTTGTCTTATCTGCCAAGAACCGGTAGCTGTACTAAAAGATTATAGTCTCGCTAGGCACTTTAATTCAAAACATCTTGGGTCGAAGTACTATAAAATGACAGATGAAGACAAGAAAGTTCATTCAAAGGAATTGAAAAGAAAAATATCTAGTCAGCAAATGTTTTTTAAAAATCAAAGAAGTGTCCAGAGATCCTCCACATTAGCTGGTCACATTGTTGCCTATAAAATAGCAAAAAGTAACAAACCGTTTTCTGAAGGAGAATTTATTAAGGATGTGTTAATTAGCATTAGAAAAGTATTATGCCCAGAAAAGGTAAAAGATTTCGAATCTATAGGGCTGTCACGTAGAACGGTCACAAAAAGAATTGAAGCGATTTCTTATAATTTAACCAATCAACTCGATGGACGTCTTAAAAAGTTTAAGTATTTTTCAGTCACTATGGACGAGAGTGTTGACAGGAGTGATACAGTCCAACTTCTAATTTTTATCAGAGGAGTCGATGAAATCTTTGTAATAACCGAAGAACGTGCTTGTTTGAGATCTTTGAAAGGAAAGATGACAGGAAAAATAATTTATAATAAATTTAGAGAGGGGATGGAAATGCCACAATTTCCAAATTAATTAATTTAACAACTGATGGAGCACCTAACATGGTGGGAAAAAATACGGGGTTTGCAGGAGTTTATAAAAGTCAGAATCCTGAAAGTGAAACAATTTTTTTACATTGTATAATCCACCAAAATGTTCTTTGCAAGGCTGCCTTGGATATTAACCACGTACTTAATATTTATTATTTTAAAATTAATTAATACCATTCGAGCCCGTGGTTTGTTACATTGACAATTTCAAGAGTTTTTATCAGAAGTTGATGCAGAATTTTCAGATGTACTTTATTACACAAAGATCAGGTGGCTGAGTTGTAGGCATGCCTTCTCGAGAGTTTGGAGTCTTCTCGAAGAAATTAAAGTTTTTCTAAAAACCAAAACTGAAATTTGGGATGAGTGGGAAATATTGGAGAATAAGAATTGGGGCATCGAGTTGCTTTTTTACGGATTTACTCGAGCACTATAATAAACTGAACAAGAAGTTACAGGGAAGAAATCAATTTATAGATGAAACTTGGGGCAGTTTGAGGTCTTTTAAAACTTAATTGTTTATGTTTTCTAAATGTTTCGGAAAAAATGATTTGACTCATTTTCCAAGGCTTAATTCTTTAAGGCCTGTGAGTGAAGAGAAGTTAAAAGTCTTTTCACAATCTTTATTAAAACTGTATTCAGAATTTGAAGCCAGATTTGCTGACTTTAAAAAAATCCAACCATGTTTAGATATTTTTTGTCAATGCATTTTAATGTTAATCCTGAGAATGTTCCATCTGATCTACAATTGGAAATTATAGAATTGCAATGTAATAATAATTTAAAACAGATATTTTAAAACACAGATAAGCTTAATTTCTATAAATCCTAACCAAAAGATGAATTTCCAAAGCTAATTAAACATGCGCAGAAAATTATGGCAATGTTTGCTTCCTCATATTTATGTGAGCAGGCCTTTTCAGTAATGAAATGCAATGTTAGACGAGAGTCTATTTAATTTATTAAAAGTCGCATCCTCCCAGCTGGAACCAGATTTTGAGGAAATTATGTCAAGTCAGAAATAGATACATCTGGAAAATCTTAAAATCATAATAAACCGTATCTATGTTGTTTTAAAATATTACGCAATATAACTAATAAATAACTGACCTTTTAATTGAACAGCAAGCCCATAATTTTTTAATGAATGACCTTCTATGTTTTTTTTAATTTAATGGCCCGCCGCAAGATGTTTTTTAATTTATTAGTCCGCCACCCAAAAAGTTCGCCCATCACTGACTTAAAGATTTGCATAATTTCAAATATGGCAGCTTCATTTATCGAGGGATCCATTCAAACAAAAGTGAATTTCTTTGGTGAGCAAAATTTGTTTATGAAAATGGGATCAGCGAAATCTTGCTTTGGGCTCAATTTGCATAATTTGAAAGGATTGTTCAGGCGTCAGTCTATTCATGTTGTAGTGCCAACAAAAATCATTTCATAACCGTGAAAAAGAGTTGCCAAATAAAACTTCTCTGTAAAAAACACCCTATTGTTATTCGCAATATCCCACAAAACAAAAAAGAACTTGCAAAACCCGATAACACTCATTGTTAAGTAAAGCGTCCGCGATCTAACGTTTTATTTTCAACTAGTGCTTATTTCGTAATTGGCAACACTTAGCTCATGTTTGATTTGACAGATAATTAGTTTTATCCTTCCGCTGAACGAATATGGTTGTGTATCCGCTGGAACAACGCTGGGAAATATTGCGACATTACTTTGAAAATTATGGTAATGTTGCAGAATGTGTGCGAAAATTGCGTACGGATTTTGGAAGAAGAGAAGCGCCGTCAGCTCTGTATGTTCGTTATCTTGTAAAAAAACTGAAAGAAACTGGCATCCTCATCGATAAATCAAAGCGTGAAAAGCCAAAAACAGTGCGTACACCGTAGAATATTGCTGCTGTGGCAGAAAGTGTGCGTGATGCGCCATCAACATCAATTCACCGTCGTTCTCAACAATTGAACATTTCAGAGACATCATTGAGAGCATTTTGCATAAAGACCTTGGTATGACGCCATACAAAGTTCAATTGGTTCAGGAGTTGAAACCAAGTGAGCATCCAATGCGTTTTAGCTTTGATAAGTGTTCCTGCGATCGACTAACAGAAAATGCCGATTTGGCAAAAAAATCACCTTTCCGGATAAAGCTCATTTTGATCTTGGCGGGTATGTAAACAAGCAAAATTGTCGCATTTGGGGTATAGAAAACCCACACGCATACATTGAAAAGCCGACGCACCCAAAACGAGTGCGGATTGTGGTCCAGAGGCATAATTGGGCCATTTTTCTTCGAAAATCAGCAAGGAGTGGTCGTTGTTAGAGTCAATGGCGATCGTTATCGGGCCACGTTGAACGAATTTTTGTTCACAAAAATTGAAGAGGTGGATATTGGCAACATTTGGTTTAACAGGACGGCGCTACGTGCCATCCTTCCGAAGCTACACTCGATGTTTTGCGCCCTATTTTTGAAGATCGCATTATCAGCAACAGAGCTGAAGTGTTACGCCGACAAGCCAGAGACAATTGACGATTTAAAGGGCAATATTCGTGAAGCCATTGGTGAAATACAGCTGCACACAATCGATAATGTGCTTAAAAATTGGGCCGATCGTGTAGGTTACTGCATGGCCAGCCGAGGCAGCCATTTGAATGAAATTACCTTGCATTATTAACCGGAAGGATTGTACTTTCAAATAAAAAAAGAGATTTGAGAAAATATTCAGTAGTTTTGTTTATAGAATTTAAAACAAAAAAAAAGTTAGTTGGCGGACCCTTTATCTTTTGTTTTTTTTTTATTTCCCTTATTTATTTTTCATTTATTTTCTTCAATTTGTTTATAATCCAGAGCTACCGAACGTATAACATTTGTACATTTCTTGGAAAACAAGAGGCATTTGGTTTTTATTATAATTTTTAATAATATAAAATAACATAACCAGCTGTCTTTTAGGTTTAAATTTGAAGAAGTAATAGTACTCCCGTTTCTTTGAAAGAATTTTCTGAGATATCATAACTGTAGTTTTTGATTTTATCAAAATACAATTAGAAAAACTGTTTACTGTTTGCATTACTGTTTAGCTTAATGATTATTTGTTACAACCTGCGCCCAGAAGTTACGATTTTTATGAAATTGTTTGCAACTACAGGTGTAAGCAGTAAGTTTGCAATAAATACTCATTGTTAGCTGTTGAAGTATAAATTGGGAGTAATCAAAGAATTTTAAAATAGTGGTAAGCTAGCCGAGCTAACCGAGTTCTTGCTTTTAATAAAAAAAGTGCATAAGGATGACTTGTAGTATACGGAGTACATTTTTTAGTATGCGAATTGATTTTCTTTTGGGACGAGATAACTTTTATAGGATAAATAGAAAAATTATGCATTTGGAACACATCGCCCTCTTGTTAAATTGAAAATGAAAATTGGCCTAAATATAAGTGGCTTAAGTTCTATAACTTTTTAGTGTATTGGGAAAATAATTGCTTGAATTAAAAACTAAAGTATCAAGGAGTTATAAATGTTTCTTGCAATGTTTTTGTGTTATTAACTAATTAAGTTCCGGTTTCTTTTGACGTGGTATCGTTATTCTCCAGTATTCCTGTGAATTTGGAAATGAATATATAATTGCGGACAAATGGAAAATAGTCTCTGTATATATGCAGATACCTTAAGATTGATTTGTTGATATTTTTTTTGGCATATCCGCTATATTTCAAACTTGAGGATAAGATGTATGGGCAGTTAGCGGAAGTGCTTATAGGCTTACTAACTTCATCTTCGATAGAAAGATTAAACTTTGAACCGGGACTGATGGCCGAATATGTGGAAGATTTATTTTGCATGCTAGGAAGAGATGTTGTGGAAGTTACTTTAGAGGCTCTAAATACATTTTACGAAAGAGCTAGGAAAGAATGAAAAGTTGCCATAATTGAACGCACTTATTTTTGGAATAGAAAATATATTACCCATAGATCATAGATCAAAAACCAACCTCCTCGGGGTGAATATATTATAACCACCCAAAATACGTAATACTGCATGAGATTTTGCGGAAAGAGTGTTGTAAATTACTGAAGAAGAATTAGAGAAAAATTTGCAAATTAATGATTATTGAATTTATGTGGCAACAAAGATTATTGGAAATGTTACGACAAAAATAATGGCGAAGTTTTACGGCGACGGGGAGAATATTGAAATCGTTAGCAAATGCCCCTGGTTTCTCGAAGCGATTGTATAGTCGAATTTATATGACAGAGAAAAATTCGACATTGCGTTAAAAACCGACAGCAAATTAAATATTCTGCTCTTGGACACTGAATAACAAATGGATAATTTGGAAAGATCATTTAAATAAAAAGGATTGATCTCTAGCCCAACTAAGAACAAGCAATTTTATATACTAAAATGTCGAATAAAACAATTAATGATTTATTGTTAAAATTTTTTATATCCGACATAGTTTCAAGAATTTCGATAATAAAATTAATCAGTGAAACCCGTCCATTAACGATGGAGATATACTGCTAAGAAGGCGAGTAACTCTTGTTTCGCTTTATGATATTAAAAACCGCAATATATGCAAAACTCTGACTACCAAGAAATTGGAATTAAACAAATTAATTAATCTAAATATATAAAATAGGATGTATGTATGTATGCAACGTATTGGCTCCAAAACGGCTAGGCCGATTTTGATGAACCTTCAGAATATTAAGGCGGGTGACACTTTGAAATCTGATTTTTGAATTTCGGTCTGCGGGCGGAGGGGCGTGGCAAAATCATCTATAAATATATATATATATATATATATATAAATGTTGTAAAAAATGTATAGTAATTCATAAAATGAGAACGGCTAGGCCGATTGCTGTAAAATTTTTTGTCAGTTGTATTTTCGAGGAGAAGATCTTTGCGGAAGAAAATTTTTGTAAATCTCTCCGGAAAAGTCGAAAAATTGGAAAATCCGAGAATCCAGTTTCTGTATGAAATTTTGTGTGAAATTATTTCTTAATGGGTTTCCAAATCAAAAAAATAGAAAGTTCTTAGTGTAAATCATGAAAAATTGCGAAAAACGGTAAATGCAGAAAATTGGAAAATCTCTCCGAAAAATCGAAATTTGATTTTTTGTATGAAATTTTATGTGCAATTATTCCTTAATTATTCGTTGACTTAGACTTTGCGCAATCTGACAGGTGTCATTTTGGCATTGTAATTTTCTACAGTAAATATGCTATTTTTCTTGCTGCAATTTATACGAGTTTTGTGTAGTGTAAAATTGATTCCGAATAGTGGTACATCACACATCCACGTAAAGGCATTACAATCAATTAGAATTCAGTGCAATATTTATCCAAAAAGTCGAAAATAGATTTTTTGTATTGAATTTTGTGCGGAATTATTCCTTAATGGGTTTTCAAATGAAAATTGCGGAAAAGTGTGAAAAAACTTAATTTTTTATTTCCCTATGTTTTTTATTTATCGAATTTTTTCGGTTCGGTTCGTTTCGTTTCGTTATTCGTACCTTAGTGAAAACACGATTAATTATTTACGTACGTTTCTTCATTCATCGTCAGTATCTTTTGTTTGTCTTCATTATTTGAATTGTATTATTACTCTAAAGTTTGTCTGCAGGCTAAAATTGGGGCGAGCCGAAGTTCGACGGATCCGCTAATTAATTTTTATAAATGCTAGTTTCATTTAAGTTCTTTAGTAAAACTAGAGTACGGTAAATGATGTTGTTGTTGTTGCAAATGCATCTAAAAATTATTGCAGTTGTCTGAATTTGACTTGAAAATTTAAATTTATAACAAACATACGTAAAAAAATAAAACTCAGCCTCTCCTGAAAGAGAAGACCTCTTTCTTAACTTCCATTAATTGCAATAAATTTACTAAGCACCAAACAAATATCCTTCAAAAAACTTAAAGCAAAAATCACGTTCTACAACATTCTTCCCAAATAATACAAAGAACGACTCGAACATTCGTATTGAGTGAAATTAAAGACAAAGAAATATTTTTCTTATTATTAGGAAAGAAAAACAGAATTCAAAACGGATTGGTCTCAGTGGTTATCGATTATTTTTAATTTTTGCTTTTTGTTATTTGCCTGATTTGATACGAGTACAAATAATATTTGTATGATTGTGTCTAGGTAATCGCTATTGATTTGACTTTGAAAGGTTTCCTTGGTTTACAACAAAAACTATGTTAGGAGGTTATAGTTTTTCAGTTGGCTCAAATAAATAGAAGCACAAAAAGAATTTTGAAGGAAAAATAAAAATGACAAAACAAATATGTGTTCTAAAGAACAATTCATGTTTTCGTTTCTTCTTGCCATTGTAATAACAAGTGTATACATGTGAAATGTTCAAAGCGAATGGTCCTACGCAAACAAGAATAAACACTGACGCGTGACATAAAAAATCACAAGTGCTTGTAAAGTGCATGCATGACACTTGTACAGAACACACAACAAATAAAAAAAACTGTTGTTTATCAAATTAGCATAATTGACGTACTACACGTCCATAATTTAATTGTGCAATTTTCGTAAATTGCAATAAAAATCACCTGTGTGTATGTAGTGGTGGAATGCAATTAGAGTATCAGATAAAAATTTTCGGAGAGAAAAATTGGTTTCGAATGCGAAGTGTAGATATCTTCATCCTAAATACATATGCACTATTAGAGCTCTGCGTTAGAGAATATTTTTTCTTTGGTACCCGTCTGATGTGTATAGAAAATACCATTCAAAATACTGAATAGAGAAGTTGGAAACACCATCTTTCAAGATGGGTGGAAAATTATATTCCAATATTAAAAATATCAACTGATAACCATGACGTAGACTTAATCTCGGAGTTGAACGCGTCCACAGCTATCTGTATAGTATGGCACATACGTAATTCGTATTAATTCCCGGTGGCAAATGGAATGAGAATTCAACTTGAATTAAAAATTGTTATCGTTAATTTATTTGCCGTAATTTTTATATTTCTTGCTAAAAAAAAACAATTATAACTAAGCTACTTGTGATCTAAACTTCGAACATTTTCATCCACAAATCAAGTTTTAAAAAAATTTATGAATAATTGGGTCTTTTTTGGCTTATGAAAATTTATGAAAAAGTGGTTACTTCAATAATAATTTTTTAACTCAAGGTTTTTATATAAAAAATTTTTATATAAAAATTATAATTATAATAATCATAATATATAATTATAAAAATGTTATTTTGTTTTTTATTTCTTGATTGCTTATTTTAAATTGTTAATACACCTTTCGTTTCCTGAAGATACCAAAAAAATAACAATCACTTGTAAAGAATCTTTCAACAAGAAGTTTGTTTATTAAAACAAAATAAAACAAAAAAATGTAGATTAAGGTGATTCCAATTTTTATTGTATTACGAAGACAAAAGTTCGGCAATTATGAATGAAAAATAATATCTGGCAAAAGTCCACTACGACCACGCTGACAGATGTCGATTCTTTCATCAAAGTTTCTCATCACTTTTTGGCAGTATGGCGGTCCTATTTCGTTAATCACATTACGGATTTTGAGCTTTAAGGCTGAAATCGATTCGATTGGCTGCGTTTAGGCTCTGTCTTTAACATAGCCGAGTGGTGTGAAATCACACGGTCTGGCTGGCCACTTAACTGATTGTCTTGAATTATAGGATCGGGAAATTTGGTTTGCAATAAATTGATCATTTTATTGGGTGTGTGACATATGGCACCATCCTGTTGAAACCATGTGTCTGTGATATTCACGTCATCAATAATAGGCCAAATTTAAGCTGATAGCATCAAGCGGTAGCGTGATCCATTGACCGATACTGCATTTTCAGCCTCAGTTTTGAAAAAAAAAACCACCCAATCACGCCTTTAGATCACATAGCACTCCATGCAGTGATACGTTAAGCATGCAAAGATTTTTCTATAATCGCTTCCAAAGGTGGCAATTTTGCTTGTTGACATACCCTGACAAGTGAAAATGGGCCTTGTCTGAAAAAAAATTTTTTTTAGAAAAACCAGCCAAGTTGATCCTGAATGAATTGAGTGAATCTACGACGATATGAATGGTCGGTCGGCTTCAATTCCTCCACTAGTTGAAAATTGTAAGACTGCAAAGTCAAATCCTTACGTAAAATACGCCATGTGGTGGTTTTGGATAACCCCAATTGTTGAGAAGGTCGAGGAATTGACAAATTTGGATCTACTTCAACACTGTGGCTTGCGGCTGTGATATTTTCAGTTGACCAACCTGATCGAACACGCTTTGGTGTTTGCAAATTTTGTGTCGAGCATGTCGACTTAAATTTAACAACCAAATTCTTAATAGCGGTATCAGAAGGACGATTTTACGAAATTTAATTTTAACAGAACCACCATTTTCATAGTGGATTTTAATTATTTTGAATTCATTGTAACAATTGCCAATGCATCTAATACGAACACGTCAAAAAACTAAATGTCAAAACTTTCATATTGTTAGTGTTGCCACAATTGAAAAGCAAACTTCTTGTTGGAAAACCTGATATAAAGAGCAATTTTTTTAAAATATTTAATATCTCAATTAACTATAATTATTACATAAGCGGTTTTTTTGTTCTACATAATTAGTGAGACCATAAAAAATAAATGCTTTCAACGTTAAAAACCACAACCACTAGTTACGGCAATTTGTGTAAAAAACCGTGACGGCTCAGTTCTGTTCTTTCTTTTAAGGTTAAAAATTTGTAACATTAATAGAAAAGAGCGAGTATAACTTTTGATCATACCTTGGCTGAAAGTTGTTCTGTCTTAAAAATGTAATAACATTTATTATACATTTGTAGAAGCGATGACAAAGAAAGTTGTGTTAATTTAGGACTTTTTGTTTCTATTGCTGAAAATTTCAAAAATGTCAAACCCAACTCATAGAAAATTATGCAGGAACTTGTAATTTCTTCGGCTTGCGAACTTAGTAATTCTTAGTGGCAGGAAATTAAGCATGCGTGTTTATTTTCGGAAATATGGAACATGTCGACTTCGTCCAATAGAAATAATATTAATTCAATTCCAGTTATTTCTGGTGTATTAATTTTTTTTAGTGGCTAGTTAAAATACAAAATCTGACTTATGAGGATAAGTACGAGGACTGCTGATTATGCTGCGAGAATTTTGTTCACTTTCTTAATTAGTTCTATCGACTAATAAATTTAGAAATTTTCCTTTTTTAATTTTATTTCGAAATAAATAAATACATCAATTTATTCTAAATACAAATAAGTTAAATGAAACTGTTAGTGCAGGCTACTTTAAAACAAATTAAAGCCTGTTGTACTAAAGGGTGTTTATAGAACCAAGCAAGGGTGGAGGTATAGAAATTTTAAATGCAATAAAAAAGGACTAGAAATTTACTTTATTGGAAACATAATCTTTTGGTCAAACTTTCCATGACTTGACTTTTTCTAATATTTGTGGCCGTATATCAACAATAATACTGTGAATGTTGTCCTTCAAGTTGTCAATAGTTTCGGGCTTATTGGCGTAAACTAGCAACTTAACATATCTCTACAGAAAATAGTCGAGCGGCGATAAGTCTCACGATCTTGGAGACAACTTCACGGGTCCGAAACGTGAAAATATACGGCTACTAATAAATCGCTTGCAGTTTAATTGATGAACGAAAAAGTTACTAATCTGTGATTTATAGCATTCACCATTAATTGTAACGGTTGGGTAAAAATCTCTTCTAAAGTACGGAAAAATGATTCCTACATCCCACAAAGCATACCAAATAGTCAGTATTTCTCTATGTAACGATGTCTTAACTACATTATCAGATTATTATCACCTCCAAATACCCAAGTTACAAAATTTGGCATCATTTTATTCATGTTGAAATGCCAAACCAAACTTAGCTGAAATCACTGTGCAGCTGACAAAATGGCTGCCAGTTAAAAAATGTTAAAGTTTTATACCTCCTTAAAAATACCCGATATTTTAGGTGTACTAAAACGCAAAAATGTTATCTTCTTATCAAAAGCATGACAGGAAACCTTTTTTAATATGAGAAGATTTTAATATGTGGAAGATTCTCACTTCAAGAATCTGCAGCCCTTCTTTAGGAATCCCAAGATGTCCAAACTAAAATGTTACAGTAAATGCTAAGTAAGATATAATTCACAATATTAATTATTCTGAATTCTGACCGTATCAAAATTGTTACAATTTTTAATTGAATCTTATTTTAGCATGGTAACAATTAAATATCTTTATTTTGGTGGGGCTGGTGTTGGTCAACTTCTACAAATGGTTTCATGTTAAGTTGCATGTTAGTTTCCGAAGAAGGAATAATTTACTTCCTGATTTTTAGCACAAAATGTGTTAGTAATCGAATAGAATTTTAATTTATACGCTATATAAACGCTGATATATGTATTTTCGAAATATTATCAGGTAGTCAAAATCATACCTGCGCGGGATATATTGTAAAATTTTTTTCAAATTAAAATTTATGCTGCCCAGACCGTGCGTTTATTAGAAGAAAGTTTTCGTCCAAATAAAATATACCCAGGATGCCATGGCCGAAGGTACCCTACTCAACAGTCATTGGATCGACCTTTTGGAAAGTTAGCTCAATAATCGTATTATCAGCCTGCCAGTTAACTCCTGTAGACTACTTTTTCTTGGGGGTGCCCTTAAAAATAGCTGCTATTCGAGTAAAGCAGAAACAATTATTAAAATTTTGGGAAGCTTAGCCGTCAGTATAATCTACTGTGAAGTAAGTCGTG
This sequence comes from Trichopoda pennipes, assembly GCA_030448955.1. Taxonomy (NCBI): domain Eukaryota; kingdom Metazoa; phylum Arthropoda; class Insecta; order Diptera; family Tachinidae; genus Trichopoda; species Trichopoda pennipes. Next base: position 976,760 of record JASKUP010000006.1, on the reverse strand, counting down.
GCTAACAGCTAACCGGCGATTAAAACTTTCACAGAGCATTACTTCACCGGCCACCTGATAACGATCAGGTGGCCAGTTGTTATATGTTAAAGGCAACAGAACGACCTATGAACTTGCTAAGTTTTACTCGGAAACGACCACATTTGTGAGGTACTAAAGGATATTAGATCGAAAAGTTTTATGCAAAACTAATAATGCATGGAGGAGCAAGAAAATCACAATATTTCACGGGCTATATGGCCTAGTTTTGACTTAGTAAGAACTAAATGCTGCTAGGTTGGAGCAGAAGAATTTCTAATACAGTTACTGATATGACTTCTGTACACTGGCAATGATGGATGGAAATTAAAAACTATTGAACACATTAAATGTCAATTTTTGGTATTGCAGAGCCTCAGCCTTATATGGCTGGATAGAAGGTTATAAAGTAATTTAAGTGATACCTCATTTTGAAATATACGTCATATACGAGATAACGTTGACTGATCAGTCTTTATGAATTACTCAACCATCTAGACTTGTGCTGCTGGGGGCATAAGGGACCCCAGTCCTCTGAAGGCAGCATGGGTCAATTGGAAACTCCACATTATTTTCACGGGAATCAGTAAGTAACAGAGTTCCGCTAATTGTCTCTTTAGCCTTTTAGCTGTTTCTCTGACTGATTATTGAGGTTGGCCCTTCGGGCGTATCATGGTGGTTGTGGTTTTGCGGCCCTCACAAGAATTTGATGTAGAGGGCCAGAACCATCTCGCCCTTAAAACCACCAACGGGTGAATGATCCGGATCCCGTGAGCATGCTAGTCATGTATTCTGGATCAGGAGTTGGATAGTCTCCAGCTCTTCAGCAAGGAGTAGTGGTTTGCAACCCTGCTTTGGAACCGCTGAAATTGCATATAGGAATGACCTGTTGCTAGAATTAGTCCTCGGCTTCCTAGGGCGTGAATGACATTGCTTTTCATTCCTAGTGGTTTGACTACCATCTGATTAAGGCTTACAGCCAGGTGCAGATGTAAATCTTATCACGAAATAACTTTGACTTCATATGGAAGTCGGATCTAATAATTTGAACTGTAACGGGCAGACGCCTTTTGTTTTCAATAACAATGAATATTAACAACACATCGAAAATAACAGATAGCCTATGCATTGTATAGAACCATTCGATTGAGTGTTGTTACCACCTGACTTACTTAGTGATTTTGTTTTTTTATTTGTTTTTGTAGAGGACGCACTATGTAATTGCCAAATATGTCTTATAACTCTGTGTTTTAAGTGTCTGTCCGTATCCGTTTACAAGATAAGACTATAAATACAAAATTCATGCCTTTCCTTTATTTTAGCATTTACTGCTAGAGCGACAATACAGCCGTTAGCTATGGTTATGGTTCTAGAGGTGGAGACCTAGGATTACTGGGCAAACATTTTAATGAAGGCAATAGGGTTATGCTTTCCTGCTATATTGAAACGCTTAATGAAATAAACTCCAATGAAGCATGTAAATGTAAATGATTTTACATTGTTTTTAAATAATAAATAATAAAATATTGTATTTGATGATTTCAAGGATATTTAAAAGAAATTGTTTAAAGATAAATTTATAAAAGTTGGAAACATCCCCCATACAGTAGTGGTCGATGGTCGACAGTTCGTCTTAGTTTACAAAATTTTTGATAATAAAATTAAATTTGATATTTTCGCAAAAGCAGATTTTTTTAAAGAAACTATTGTGTTTAGCAATAAATTTTCTCTTAAGACTTATTGATCCTTTTATATGAAAATTTATTTTTACAATTATTTGGCTCGTTAATTAAGTCTAGGACATAAAGTAAATATTTTTATACTTTACTACGATAGGGCCATCAGTTTTTTAAACTAACATCTAGGCAGATTGATGTGTAACTGTGCTCATCCTATGTAATAATCGAGCACACTTTCTGCTATTGCTACTGCTAAAGTGGCATAAACCATGATTTACCTTTCAAGAAAAATTATTTAGGAACAGCGTTTATTGATTATTAAAATTTGAAATTCTGGCAAAATTAAGCACAATTTCTTAAGATAATTGATGAGACAGTGTTTAGAAGTTTTAATGTCCTTTATTTGTTTAAAATCATATTGACACAACCTACCTTTTTTCGCAGTCATTGCTTATGGTTTCAAAAAAACAGGTGGCTTTTTGGCAGGTTTGTAAATGGGTGGCATACGCGAATCCCAAAAGAAAATATAGTAAATTGAGAGGAAAAATCCTAGACTACTAAGGCCGCCCAAATATATAACAATGACCAGATAGCGAAAGAATTTTTTGGAAAATGTTGGCTCTTCAAATAAGACATCATCATTTACGACGTTGCGTGGTGGTATATAGCCAGAAGAAGATGATGATAAGGACGAGCTGGGATGGTGTTCATTCTCTTCCGAACTTGTATCCGAACTGCTTGTATTACTAATGGTAGTTGCTGGCAATAAAATATTAACTATTTTTATAGGATCTGCAGCTGTAGACATCTTAAGAGTTTTTTCTCTTTTTTATGTTTTTATTCAAATCAAACTTTACTTTACTCTACTTTTCACTTTTTAACACTTCTCTGATATAGAAATCAATTTTAAAATATGCACACAAAAATAGCCAAATTAGAACGATTATTGTAACTAAAATCACGCTCATGTATGAAATGGTAAAATTCGAAGAATAAATTTGTAATTGACTGGATTGGATGCGTTTACTTAACTGTATTAAAAATGTAGTCAGACAGACTTACTTGATACTCAAGTATATTTGCTTTTATTGCTGTCAGTTATTTCTCGTTACTACTTACACGTCTATTTGTTCTATACTTTTTTATTATTCAAAAAGTTGTTGTATTTGTCATCATTGTAGCTGTTGTAAATGTTGGATAAATGTTCAAATAGATAAATGAAGGGTTTTTAGTTGCAACTATCATATGTAAGTTTGAGTATGTATGTATGTATGTTTGCTGGGATTTATTGAAATGGAAAAAAAGCCGATTAATTCTCTGTTAAAAGTGCCAAGTTGATGTATATTCTTTTCAATAACATGTTGTTGTCGTTGCTTTTTTACTTTATGACCAAGTTAAAAGTGTCGTGTGAAGTGTCGAAATTATACGATAATCCAAAAAAGAATTTATATTATGTTATGTTTGATTAACGAATGACTTTTTTTTCGTATCCAACGACCATGAGTCCATGAGTTGAACAAAAAAACACAATTGCCCAAACCAAACACACATTTTTATTTATTTGCAAATTTGAATTGAAAACAGTTCTGTCACAAGTTAACAACGAGTGAAAAAAACCAAAATCAGAAATTTCATGAAAAAGAAATTTAAATAGTTTTAGTCATATAATCGATAGAAAAAATCTGGCAATGCCCGAAAAAACATGACATTTGGTATGTAGGCTAACACATCTATATATATAAAAATTAAGCCCAAAATAAATGTCCGTTGGTTGCCAGTGTTTGACGAAATGCGCAGTCGGATTTTCATCACAGTACCTTCGTAATGGTCGTTCGCTGGTTTGTATCTTTATTTCAAGCGTTTACGCACAATAGTGCGTCCACAGTGGGTGTTTGAAACAAGACAAATTTTTCCAAACAATTAAACATTTTTTTTCCATTTCATACTTCGACTCAATGTTTTGTATCAAATGAAATGTGTGTTTTCATTTGTACGTTACTGTGCGTATGTGTGTGCTTGCACAGAATGCGACGGCAATACAAATAGAAAAATGTTCATGTTCATTGCAAATGGATGTGCAAACAAATCTATTATCCGAACGTTTTTCAAAGCAATTGTTAGATATTGCGAACTGACCCCACCACAAAAATGATTACGCTTTCAGATAATTTTTGCCACTTTGCAAAATCAAGACCAGAATTGGTCACAAACGTATTTCCCGATATTGCACAAAATTTTACAAACCATTATTGGTTGGGGGAAAGAGCTGCGAAAAATGCAGATTTTCGGATATCAATGGGACAATTTTGAATGACATACCCGGGGATATTTTTACCTACAAATCAGTTGACTCTGTTACCAATCAAGACGATGTTGTAAATTATCCACTCGAATTTTAAAATTCGTTTGAGTTACCTGAACTGCCGCCCCACCGCCTCCAAGTGAAAGTTAGTGTACCAATTATTTTGCTTAGAAATATCTGCCGGCCACGACTTTGCAACACGTTTAGTAGTCAAAAAAGTTATGAAAAATGTGATTGAAGCAAAAAATTTAAAAGGAAAATGTATGGGCGGAGGGAGGATCAATCTTATGATTTTTCCAGATTTGCCGTTTGATTTTAAATGGCTTCAGTTCCCCATACGTGTTGCTTTTGCAATGATCCCTGATTTTCGCACGGTCAATTATATGTATCATGTTCAGGTGTTAATAAACCAACTGCTTTGTTTGTCTATACCGCGAACCAAAATCGATCGATAATGTGGTATAGACGTAGAAAAAGACGTATTATGCAAGCACACAAAAATATTGAATTGCGAAAAAAATAAAATTATTAAAAAAAACATAAAAAGGAAAAAAAAAGAAACTGTGTTCTTTCTGATTAATTTTCTTGAATGATTGATCTTTTTGCGCACAACAAAAGAACGCTGCAGAATAAAAACAAACCACAAATGACTTGCAAAGCAGTCGCGGGCAGGCTAGTATATATATAATAACGTATGCCGCTTTGGAACCGCAATAAGCAGTCACTTTTAATTTTTAGCAATAAACAATGACAGGATAAAATAGAAAATAAAAGTTACGTGATGCGGAATTCTTCGTGTGCCAATCTCCCGCTTCCCAGATTTATTTGTCAAACTTATAGAAATACGTCATGTGCTTACTTATTTTTAAATACTCGTATATTACCTTTCTGAAACTAGCGCTACCAGCTATTAATATGTAATATTTGAAATAGTCGGAACTGTAATTTGCAAATTAAACCGGATAATTTGTAGTTCTTTGGAGGTTTTAAACACTTTTATTTATTATTGCATTTAGTAAAGGGTATATAAGAGAAATAAAGACAACACCTTATGTCCATAATTTAGGCTCTTCCATGAAGTAGGTTGGATCCACATTTTTTTTTGTTTCGCAAACTTCTTGAAAAATAAAATTAAATAATTCTACTCAGTTTGAAGTTAAAGCTTTATCAAAAACTTATCATTCTCTTTATCGCTATGTGTGGTACTTTATTACCATTAAATATCATATAATTGTTAGGTTAAGTCGGGTAACGCCCAAAAAAAACATGATATTTGGTAAAAAGTAGGCATATTTTAGGATGATCGCATTCGTTTAAGGGTAAATTACTCATGGTATTTCTTAGGTCGCCGAATAAAAGCACACGCTTTTAAACAAGAAAGAATGACTGACACATGTTTGGGACTATTTTTAAATTTGAATAGTAACCTACAGAAATTCGATAAGAACTGCAATATCGATACTAATTTTCAACATGTGTCCGTTTTAATAAATGAATGAGTGAAATAAACAATATTAATATAATTATAGTAGTAAACCAGAATAAATAAGAAGCGGTCAGTCAAAAAATTGTATTTCAGAAAAAGAAAGAAAAATACTGCAGAGAATACACAAAAGCAGTGTAGAAATAATAGAGCAGAATTAGCTTGATTAGAGCATCCCAGAAAACAGTAGAGTATGGCAGAGAAGACTACAGAAAAGGATCAATTATCTACATAGTTTTGCTTTTATTGGATTCTTATGAATTACAAGCTACAATTGTGTCAAGAGGACCACAGTGCACAAAGTGCGTTAAACTTGTCCTAAGAATTGGCATAAAATATCTTTAAAAAAGATAAAACAAATATTTAAAATAAAATTTTCCAAGAATTACTTTATTCTTCAATTATACATGCATTAGATTACTTTTATTTTAAATAATAATAATAATAGTAATTTTAATAAATATGATATAAAACTTAAAGCTTTAAACGCTTGAAATTTACAATTTTCTTAAGACTTTATCAAATAAACAATCTGAAGGCTTAAAAATTTAAGTACTATTTTAATTGATAGCCTAAATGTTTATTAAAAATATGTGTGTTCTTTTAGCAAAATTACAAAGACAACGATTAGATATAGTTTTATATAATTTTAGTACTTCTTTTGTTTTGTTAATTATAATTCCTATATATGTAATTATAAATGCAATATGCCGAAAGCTGTAGACACATAAGAAAGCTTAAAGCTTTATACGTAGTTAACGATATTTTGTAACAAAAATTATGGAAAAAGGAAACATATAAAGACTTGGAAAATTTTAACTTCGTTTCGTTTTAAAAGTGACAAGTGAACATCATTTAGAAGCAAAAAATATAAGTTTCGCAGGTGACTTTCACTTTATTTATAATTTTTTCAAATTATTTTCAAAGCCCTCAAAAGCTATAAAAAAAGAAAAGCAGTACGAGTTTTTCTTACTCAATGTGCTAAAATGTTCCTTCAATATACCGAATATAAAAGTTTTTTAAATTTTGTAAAATTTTCCATGAGTGAAGCGAGCAGGAATCAAATTGATTCCTTTTGCAACTCTAAGTCAACAAAATCGTTATAGTGAAAATTCATCTTCGTGTTAATAATGCCTTCTTCGAAAAGGAACTCCTGATCTTAGTTGCGTAAAAAAACAATCCAAAAAATAACTCATCCAAACTGAATGAGACATCTGCTTTTTTTCGACTAAAAATAAGTACATTATCATGGATTCTAGCATTTGCAATCTAGCAGTAGATTCCGTGACATAGGTGGTTGACTAAATTATTTTCACACAATTCTTTTTTCGCCCCCGAACCACTATTGTGGCAACAAAGAGTCAACCTTCTGGTGTCTATTTGGGGATAAGCGGCTCTGAGAGAAACCTGTCAACTCTTTACAGCAGTCTAGAAAACTTGTTATGAAACCTACGTTGAAATGTCTCGACTGATCATTGGAAATAATTAAAAACTCTTGCGATATGAAGTAAAACATTTTGGTGTAAATTATAAGCTTGTGGTGTCTTATTTATGTTTTGCAGTTTCTTGTTTACTATAATGCGGGGCGGCTTAAACGAACCACCTGAGATAAGTACCGTACGTACCATTTGTTATTAAATCACCAGATCCATTCGTTCCGGTTAATAAATGTTTGTCTTGTATGTATGTGTATGACACATGGCAATCATCAGCTAATGATTCCCATTATTTTTTTTTTCAAACTAATGCGAGGCTTGTCTTTGATATAAGTAAATGACAAGGTTTGTAAACGGTGATAAGTACAAACAAATTTTGATTAAAACTAAAATATGGTGTTCCTTTAGTAAAGTTACATACACAGCACGGCAGTAGTTTTTAGCCGCAATAGGCAGAAGGCAGGCTTGTGGAACTTTTACAAAGTAAAGAGTATTTCTATAGAAGCTGTTTGACAAATATTATTTCTTAAGCCGCAACAGGAAGACGCTTGAAATTTCTACAATGTAATTGACCTTTATAATAACGTATTCTCTCTTATCTTTAGAACTGCTATAGGCGGTCATTTTTCATTTTCAACAAGTTATATGAGACGGAATTCTTCTTACATAATACGCTATGTACAGGGTTCCCGCCGGGAAGGAATACTCCATTTTTATTTTAAAGAGAACTAGCACTTCAGGCAGCAATGCCTATTTAGTCAAGTACCGTGCTACATTCTTTAGGAAAGGGATAGAGAAGAGATGATACATGTGGTGAAAGTAGATGGATAGTCGGAAATTAACTGCCGTATAAAGACAGCACAGCGACCAGTGACTATGCCTTCATCGCTGAGAAGCCCCACCGACAGTCAGTTTTTAATTTTGTAGTGAAAAAAACCAAGGTCTTCGCTGGGAATCGAACCCACAACCCCCATACTGACAAGCTAGTACACTACCTACTAGCCTACAGGGGGACCTTTGTTTTGTCGCCATTAACGTTTACCAACGTTACTCTTGGCAGTCGTGAAGTAGACACGTGGCAAATTTATTATCGTAAAATATTCGATAATCAAACGTGCTTTAATCGTTTAAATATTTTATCAAAACCAATCATCGGTTACTGTGACGAAACAATGTCCCAACAAAACGCAATATTTTTCAGGTTGTGAATGATTTCGAAGAAAGAGGGTCTGTAGGTGGTAAGCCTAAGCAACGATCACAACGTCTGAAAACATTACTGCTGCTCAAGAAAGTGATCAAAATAATCCATCAACCTCAATTCGATGCTCTGCTCAGAAGCTTGATCTTCAAAGAACAACTTTGGCCAAAATTTTGCACAAGGATTTGCATTTGTTCTCGTATAAGATTCAGTTGGCACAAGAGCTTCTTTGACAAGACCATTTACGCCGCCATTTACATATGCGAATAGGATGTTACATCTCGTCCATGACAAACCCGATTTTTATGAAAAAATCATAATGAAGGACGAGGTACATTTTCATTTGAATGGATATGTGAATAAACAGAACGGAATGGGAAACCCTTAAATTACCCAACAGTCACCTTGGCATCCATTAAAAGTGACATTCTGGTGAACAATTTGATCAGGACGCATCACTGGACCTTACTTTTTTGAAAATGAAAATGGCGTAACGGTAACTGTGAATGGAAAGCGATATAGTGCTTTGATTGAAAACTTTTTAACGCCACAAATTCAAGCTTTTCATGTGGTATTAAATAGGCCGCATTACAATGGAATTACTGCGAGACCTCTTATCACAACAAGGTATTTCAAGAAATGGAGATGTTGATTGACCTCCACGGTCGCCTGATTTGACTATTCTGGACTTCTTTTTGTAGGGATATCTTAAACGCAAGGTTTATGCAAATAAACCAGAAACGCTTGAGGAACCCAAACAAAATATTCGTGATGAAATTAATAAAATACTGCATGAAATGTGTGAGAATGTAATGAAAAATGTGCTCAAATGTGCCCGCATTTGTGAGGATAACAGAGGCGCACATTTATCTGATATTGGATTCCACACATAATTGTCGATAATCAATAAAATATTTATCAATATAAGATTCATTCTCTTTCATTAATTCAAAAATTATAAAGAAGCAGTAGTATACCCTCCCGCTGAACATCCTGCACTTACTTATTTATGAATACTCGTATATTACCTCTCTGAAACCTATTAATATGTAATATTTGATATAGTTGGAGTTGTAATTTGAAAATGAAACCCATCAGTTTACAGTAGTTTGGAGCTTTTAAAAACTTGAACATTTATTAAAGTTTATGTAAGAGAAATAAAAGCATATAGTTTTAAGTGAAAAAAATTACTATTTATTTTATATGCTCGTTAATGGTTATTTCGTATACAAGGCCTTTATTCACAGTTTAGAGCTTTTTCCCTGCAGTAGGTTGGATCCAATCCAATCTTTTTCTCTTTTTTTTATTACAGCAGTGGGTATTTAATTGAATATTTACCGCAGTCAGTCGAAAAATACATTTGACATTTGAATTGTCAGCGAGGTACCGTCCATAGAATGTAAAAATTTAGTGATAGTTTATTTAAAGAACCATTGAAGTTAGCATCTTCAAAAGGCGCAATTTGGAGAAAAAGTTTGGTAATTTTATTTAGATCTGCCCAACATTGCAGATAACAAATAAATATATCCGGAGTATCTTACGAAGTTGTTTATTAGAGCTGTGAATTTGTAGTACTATTCCACATATACGCACACCCACGCCGCAAATTTAAATGAAACATGGTTTCGAAATCAGTACAGACGAAGCAATCATACAACATTTAAAGAAAACTCAGTTAGGCGTGTATTTTATGCGTCAAGCACATTTAAAAAAATTCTTAAAAATTAAAATTAACTTTGCACAAAGAATACATGCACTTATTGTTATAGAAGTAATATTGAATGTAGAAGGCGAGATATAGGTAAAAAATCGAGGAAGAATAGGGGAAAATTTGTTTATAGGAAAAAATGAAAAATTTGCAAATAAATGGCAATTAATATGGCTAACAGTAAGTAAGCCGAAAAGGACTTAATACGGTCGCTTTCAGCGAAACTAACACGAAGAATACTATGAATATTAACACAGACGAGAGAACACCTTGTTTGCTCTACGTAAACGAGCATTTGAGTTAACCGAGAAATATTGCTACACACAAGGAAACTCTAAGTGGACATGCTCATGTTTACTTTAATTTTCCGCTCAAAAAAAAATTTGCTTTTATATTTTTGCAGTATTGTTATCGTAAAATAGAGCAATAAAGAGTGTTAAAGAGGTATAAAACTTTGAAATGATGCAAAATAAAGATTGATGTTTTAAATTGATATGTAATTTACTTTAATCCAAAGATAAACTTCTATATTTAAATATTATTTCTAACATGTAACCGCCACGCCTGGCCCAGACGTAGTCTAACCGGGAGGTCTAATTTTGCATAACATTTGCCCATATTTATCGTCTTATAGCGGCAATATCAAGGCGAATATTGTCCTCCAAGAGGTAATTCGTTTCGCGCTTGTTGGTGTAAACCAGAGACCACATATCGCTACAGAATCCCCCCTCCCCCGGGGGCACATTATAAGTCTTTATGGATCACATAACCATCTAGACTTGTGTCTTGCGGGGGTAAAAGGGAGCCTAGTCCCCTTAGGCTAGTAGGAGCCAACTGGAAATTCCACTATATTTCCGCGGGAATCATTAAATCTCCAGAGTTTCGCTATTTGTCTCTTTAGGCATTTACCTGTTCTCTGACTGATTATTGAGGTAGGCCCTTCGGGAGTATCGTGGTGTTTCGAAGCCCTCGTTTGAGTTTGTGGGTCGGATCATTCACAATGAACACAATGAATGGTCCAGGTCCAGTCAGTATGAATGCCGTCGTGTTCCTAATTATATTAAGCTTCTTGCGTTCTGTACCAGGAGTTGGATAGTCTCCAACTCTTCAGCAAGGATTGAAGGCTGCGGCCTACTTCGGGCTTTTGAAGTTGCAACTAGGAGTGACCGGAGGATATACATATCCGAAGGCCTTCTAGGGCGAGGATGACGCTACATTTCTTCCACAGCAGTTGTGATCCACCATATGATTAAGGCCCACGCCCAGTTGCAGGTATAAATCTTATCATGTCATCCCAACAGAATAGTCTAGAGGCATTAAATCGCACAATTTTGAAGGCCAATTTACGAATTTGGAATGTAAAACTATGTTTCTTGTAATAAATAAATTAAGGCACGAGCTGTGTGATATGCTGCGCCATACAGCTCAAACTCCTGTACATTATGGTTGTTCAATTGATAAACGGAAAATTCAGTAATAATGATTCTATAGCGGTCATCATTAACTGTAACGTTTCTAACCAATTCGTTTTTAAGGAAGTACGCACCAATGATTCCACCAGCCTAAAAAATCAGTTTTTCTGGATGTAACGGTATCTTAACATACGTTTGAAGATTACAATTACTTCAAATACGGCAGTTTTATTTATTAACGTATTCATTAAAATAAAAGTGAGTTTTATCACTAAACAAACTTTGTTTTGAAAATCAGGACCAATGGCGATTTTGTTTTGGGCCCATATTGCTTAATTTGGAAGCGTTCTTTCGGGGTCATTCTTTTTATGTTGAAATGCCAAACCAAACACAACACATCTGGCAGCTGGCAAAAAGTGTTTCCATTTCTATACTTCTGTAAAAATACCTGATATAAAAGCTACAGTCTTCAAACTCTCTTAGACCTGTGGCTACAAAAAGTATGGAAATTTAAAAAGTTTATTAAGAATCTCTGAAACTGGGCAGTCATTACTATTATCGATGTTTTATGCAGAGTTAAGTGGGCGGAATACAAAATTTGTATTTGATTTTTTCTAGGCACGCTGATTGCTTTAGCTGCTATTTTATGCTGCATGTTATTGAGAGCTCTATCAGTTGATTAATGCAGATTTTTCAGCCACTTCAACCTTTTTAAATTCAGATGGGAACTCTATTATTCAAAAGTTCCGTGCTGACATCTTTATAAAACCCTTCAGTGAGCACAAATACTTTTTAATTTTTTATTATAGTTTCGATTTTGACAACATACGGGAGGGTAAACAGGGAAGCATGATAACCTTCTCTCATTTGAAGAAAATGGCTACTGAAAGTTATTTATTATTACTTTTATTTGGGTACGGTTTTCCGTCGACCCTCGTCAAATTTGGTTTGTGAACAAACCGGTTTCGGCTGTTTGCCATCTTCAGTGTTCTTTTCTATTTATTATTGGTTGAGCTTACTGTCAGTATGCACCACCTCAAATACTTCGGAACGGGATTAAAAAATAAAGATTTCGACACAAAAGCCAAGGAGATGCCTGGCCAGCCGAAAAAGTTTGAACATGAGCAATTGAAAGCAATATTCGATGAAGATTGATGTCAAAGGCAAGAAGAACTTGCATTATCATACTTACCTACATTACTTACTTTTAAAAGCATTAGGAGTCATTCAAAAGCAAGGAAATTGTGTACCATTTAAATTGAAGCCGGGATATATTTAAAGGTGATTTTAAATATGGGAAATGATACTTAAACGATACATTTCGTGATAAGATTTACATCTGCACCTGGCCGTGGGCCTTAATCAGATGGTGGTCAAACCATTGTGAATGAAAAGCAACGTCATTCACGTCCTAGGAAGCCGAAGACTAATTCTAGCAACAGGTTTTTCTAATTTGCAATTTCAGTGGTTCCAAAGCAGGGCTGCAAACCACTTCTCCTTGCTGAAGAGCTGGAGACTATCCAACTCCTGTCCAGAACACATGACTAGCATGCTCACTGGATTTGGATCATCCACCAGGTAGGTTTGATAAAAGGTGAGATGATCCTGGCCACCATAAAACAATTCCTGTATAGGGCCGCGAAACCACAACTACCACGATACTCCCGAAGGGCCAACCACAATAATCAGGCAGAGAAAGAGCTAAAAGTCTAAACAGACAATTAGTGGAAACTCTGGGGCTTACTGATTCCTGTGAAAATAACGTGGAGCTTCCAGTTGTACCCCTGCTGACTTCAGGGGACTGGGCTCCCTTATACCCCCAGCAGCACAGGTATAGATAGTCGAAGTTCTATAAAGACCATATAAATGTGCCCCCAGGGGGGAACTTAAACGGTACAACTGTGTAATTAGATTTACATCCGTGCCTGGCCATGAAGCCTTAATCAGATGGTGGACCAAACCACTGCATAATTTGGAACGTCATGCTCGTCCTAGAAAGCCGAAGCCATAATTCTATGCAACAGAACTTTCTAGTTGCAACTTTGATGATTCCAGAGCAGGGCTGCAAATCATCACTGCTTGCTTAAGAGTTGGAGACTTTCCAACTCTTGTCCAGAATACATGTCTAGCATGCTCACTGGAGTGGATCATTCACTTAGCGTGTCATTAACAGTGAGATGATCCTGGCCACCATAATAACCGTTATACTGTTATGGGGCCGCGAAACTAAAACCACCACGATACTCCCATATAGGGGCCAACTTCAAAGATCAGCCAGAGAACTATTAAATGTCTAAAGAGACAAATAATGAACTCTGCGGGTTTACTGATCCCCGTGGAAATAAAGTGGAGCTTCCAATTGACTCCCTGCCTGTCTTCAGGGGACTGGGCTCCCTTTTTCCCCAGTTGCACAGAGCTAGATAGCTGTTACGTACTATAAAGACAATAAATGTGCCCCCGGGGGGGACTTAAACAGTACAGAGTGTGATTTGTTTTACATCCGCACCTGACTATGTAGCCTTAATCAGATGGTGGACAAACCACTATTGTATAATTTGGAACGTCATACAGGCGTCCTAGGAAGCCGAAGACGAACCACCTAGTTGCAACTTTAATGATTCCAGGGCAGGGCTGCAAACCATCACACCTTGCTAAAGAGTTGGAGACTTTCTAACTCCTGTCAAGAACACATGTCAAGCATGCTCACTGGACTGGATCAATAACTTTGCGTGTCATTATCAGTGAGATGATCCTGGCCACCATAGAACCATAGACTGTTATGGGGCCGCGAAACCACAACCACCACGATGCTCCCATATAGGGGCCAACCTCAATGATCAGCCAGAGAACTATTAAATGTCTAAAGAGACAAATAATGAACTCTGGGGCTCACTGATCCCCGTGGAAATAAAGTTTAGTTTCCAGTTGTCTCCCTATCTGACTTCAGGGGACTGGGCTCCCTTTTTCCCCAGTTGCACTGAGTCTAGATAGTGGAATATTCTATAAAGACCATATTTATATGCCCCTGGGGGACTTAAACGGTACAAAGCGTGATTTGATTTACATCTGCACCGACTATATAGTCATAATCAGATGGTGGTCAAACCACTTGGTTGATTGGACACCAACCACGCCCTAGAAGGCCATCGAATACGTATATCCTCCGGTCACTTCTAGTAGCAATTTCGAAAGCCCGAAGTAGGCCGCAGCCTTCACTCCTTGCTAAAGAGTTGGAGACTTTCCAACTCCTGGTCCAGAACGCATGAAGTTCTTTTTTATCAAGAACACGACAGCATTCATACTCACTGAACCTGAACCATTCATTATGTTGATTTGAATGATCCGACCCACAAACTCTCACGAGGGTCCGAAACCACAACCACCACGATACTCCCATATAGGGGCTAACCTCAATAACCAGTCAGAGCACATCATTGCCTAAAGAGAACAAATAGTGTACTCTGCGAGCGTACTGATTCCCGTGGAAATATGTGGATTGTCCAGGTGACTCCTACTAGCCTTTGAGGGGCCTGGGCTCCCTTTTACCCTGCAAGACATCAGTCTAAATGGAATAGTAGGTTCCAAAAAGGCTATCATGTACCCCCGGGGGGACTTAAGCGGTACAATGCGTGATTTGATTTACATCTGCACCGACCGCGAGGTCATAATCAGATGGTGGTCAAACCACTTAGTTGATTGGACACCAACTACGCCCTAGAAGGCCTTCGGATACGTATATCCTCCAGTCACTCCTAGTAGCAATTTAGAAAGTCCGGAGTAGGCCGTGCCCTCACTCCTTGCTAAGGAGTTGGAGACTTTCCAACTCCTGGTCCAGAACGCATGAAGCTCTTATTTCTCAAGAACACGACAGCAGTCATACTTACTGAACCTGAACCATTCATTGTGTTAATTTGAATGATCCGACCCACAAACTTTCACGAGGGTCCGAAACCACAACCACCACGATACTCCCATATAGGGGCCAACCTCAATAATCAGTACAGAGCACATCTTTGCCTTAAAAGTACAAATAGTGCACTCTGCGAGCTTACTGATTCCCGTGGAAATATGTGGATTGTCCAGGTGACTCCTACTAGCCTTTGAGGGGCCTGGGCTCCCTTTTACCCCGCAAGACACAAATCTAAATGGAATAGTAGGTTCCAAAAAGACTATAATGTGCCTCCGGGGGGAACTTAAGCGGTACAAGAAGAAGTAATTTTTGGATTGTATTATTATTGGTGATGAAAAATTATGAAAAATCCCAGTACAAAAAGTCATATGTAAAGCTCTGCCAACCAGCCAAATGAAGGCCGCGGCCGAATATTCATGATGCTAAAATAATGCTCGGTATTTGATGGATATTTTGTTATATGAGATGTTGAAAACCAGTTTGAAGACAATTAATTTCTGTGAAGAGAGAAACCAATGAAGAATGATGAGAATATTTGGCCAGACACGCGGCTATAATCTTCCATCAAGACAACATCGGCCACATGTTGCAAAACAGGTCAAAAATTATTTGGGAAATAGTAGATGGGATATTTTAGTTCATCTGCCTTCTAACAACCATTTGTTTTCACCGATGCAGAACGCCTTTATTGAAATACGCTTTACTTCAATACAACGTATCAAAAATTGGCTCGATTCATTCTTTACCGGAGCAGTTTCTTTTTGGCGTGGAATCTTTATGCTACTAGAAATGTGGGAAAGAGTAGTGGCCAACGATGAACAATATTTTGAATAATGTGTCAACTCATTTTGTTATTGGACCTAAAACGTTCCTCAGGCACAAATCTTCGCCATTAGTGACTTGTGTACCTAAATTTTAATTAAATTTAAAAAGATTTATTTTTTGCGCAAAAAATTTTTGAAGTTAAATATTGAAAATGGTATTTCACATTAACAATGATTAAGAGGTTTTTCCCTTTGATGTCAGTTTTTTCTCTTAATTCCTCAGTTCTTTTTTTGTAAAATCTACCTCCATAATGTGTAATAATCCGTGCTGGTAAATAAAAAATTGTGGAAAATATTTTCATAAAAAATTCTCTTTCCGAAGTTTGATCATGACGACTTTAAAATATCCTATTTCTGAAAGATTTTGATTTCATATAGAAATTCGCCAGACATTCCCAAAAAAAATTATACAGAACTTTGTCGGTAAGATTTAGTTTTTACTACTAAATTGTAATTAAAAACCCACTGTTGACTAAAAATGAACTGCTCTAAGATTGACTTTGAGTTTAGAACTACATTAACAATAGGGGCTCTGATATACAACTTGGCTTTAGAGATATAACTGATGCTTGTTTTTTTTGTTTTATTTGTTTTATTTGTTTTACTTACTTGGTTGTTTATTACTTTAACCAATGTGATGCGAGTGTTTAATTTCTGGCAAAGGTGGCATACTTGAATCCCATATAAATAAATAATAAATGGCCAATGTCATGCCAAGGCCGGTCACTCCTCCCAAGTATATGACAATTGTTATTAAACGAAAGGTTTGTGATTCAAAGAAATCATCACTCTTGGGAATGACAACCTCTTCATCTTTTTTTTGATCACCACCCGTACCCGCGCCTTGACCTGCTTGCTGAGACATATTTCTTACTTTTGAATTTTAAAAAGTTTTTCAGATTTCAAAGTATCAATATAAAATTTTCCAGTCTTTACAAAAGTAAAACACTTAATAAATTTGGAATAAAATTTCTTTTTTTCTGTTATTTTTATTTTGGTTATTTGTTTGAACTCAATTTTTTATTTGGTTGTACTAAGTTGTAACTGTTGTTAATGACTATTTAAAATATTTAGCCGCAGGTACCAGCGTTTATGTTTATATTTTTCTAGTTTTTCTATATTTTTCTATTGCCGTTTTATTGTTTTCTAAACCGTAGGAATGTTTTTGTTTTTTGTTGCTTTTGTATTTCCAGTTCGTTCCGTATTTTTTTATGTACGCTTTTGCGGTTTTTCTTTCAATTGACTAAATAACAATCTAATATGTTTTTTATTTGTCCATTTATACTTTTGATACCCTACAGAAGTTAAAGATGGAACAGATACATCTAATGGGTTGATGCTGAATGTGTGATTTGTTTTACATCTGCACCGACCGCGAGGTCATAATCAGATGGTAGTTAAACCACTTAGTTGATTGGACACCAACTACGCCCTAGAAGGCCTTCAGATACGTATATCCTCCAGTCACTTCTAGTAGCAATTTAGAAAGTCCGGAGTAGGCCGTGCCCTCACTCCTTGCTGAGGAGTTGGAGACTTTCCAACTCCTGGTCCAGAACGCATGAAGCTCTTATTTATCAAGAACACGCCAGCATTCACACTCACTGGACCTGAACCATTCATTGTGTTAATTTGAATGGTCCGACCCACAAACTCTCACGAGGGTCCGAAACCACAACCACCACGATACTCCCATATAGGGGCCAACCTCAATAACCAGTCAGAGCACATTTTTTGTCTAAAGAGAGCAAATATTGTACTCTGGGGCAACTGATTTCCCGTGGAAATATGTGGATTGTCCAGGTGACTCCTACTAGCCTTTGAGGGGCCTGGGCTCCCTTTTACCCCGCAAGACACAAATTTAAATGGAATAGTAGGTTCCAAAAAGACTATAATGTGCCCCCGGGGGGAGGTTGATGCTGAAGTTTGTTGCAACATTAAGAAAATAAATATTCTTATGGCATGTAAAAAAAAACACCATGCCATCATGCGCAAAGGCAAAATTGACGCCGATGAACTTATTTGTAAAGAGTACAATAGCGTACTTCTAGAACGATCGGTAAATAGGATATTTTATTGAACTAAGAAGAAGTCTAAAAATTCTAAAAAATTATTCATTCCGAGTCGGATGAAACATGAAACAAAGGAAAGGTAGCTCATATGAAAATTTCAACAAAAGGCTGCATCATCTTGTAGATCGGCATCCTGAATAGTATCGGCGAATGGTATGGTGCGAACAAGACTTTCTCAATAAACGAATTTTGTAAAACTTGAGCTGTATTTAGGCGGAATTGAATTGTCCTTAAGAGGGCCTTGGGAGAGTAGAAGAAAACAGTTTCTTGGTTTATTGATACAGTTATTCAGCATTGGTTAGTAAGCGAATAATACACCCCGGGGGCACATATATGGTCTTAAGGGAGAGCTACTATGTAGACCTGTGCAACTGGGGAAAAATGGAGCCCAGTCCCCTAAAGTAGGCAGGGGTACAACTGGAAACTCCACTTTATTTCCACCGGAATCAGTGACCCGCAGAGTTCCGTTATTTGTCTCTTTAGACACTTAACTGTTCTCTGGCTGATTATTGAGGTTGGCCCCTATATGGGAGTATCGTGGTGGTTGTGGTTTCGCGGCCCCATATCAGTCTATGGTTCTATGGTGGCCGGGTTCATTTCACCTTTAATAACACCTACCTGGTGAAATGTTCCCAGATCCAGTGAGCATGCTAGACATGTGTTCTGGACAGGAGTTGGAAAGTCTCCAACTCTTAAGCAAGGAGTGATGATTTGCAGCCCTGCTCTGAAATCATCAAAGTTGCAACTAAAAAGTTCTGTTGCATAGAATTATAGCTTCGACTTCCTAGGACGAGCATGACGTTCCAAATTATGCAGTGGTTTGGCCCACCATCTGATTAAGGCTTAATGGCCAGGCGCGGATGTAAATCTAATCACACAGTAAGCGAATAATACCCATAAGTAGCAGAGTACTGCTACTGAACAAATTCTTGTGGATTCCATTCTACATCTAACGAAAATGAAAACAAATTTTCACTCTATTCTAAGGGTAAAATGCTTAAAAAATATTAGCTAATCTTAGCACGTGGACATTGCTTTGCAGAAACATGTCGAATTTTTGTTCAGAAAACTAATTTCACATATAAATAAAGAGTTTTTCAACAACGAGCTTGTATTCTAAAAAAAAAATATAAACTAAAAAAATTTCATTAAGATGGTTAAGAGACGGTTTATTGTAGTATGAAGAGAAAAGTTCGGCCACGAATCTTTCATCAAAGTTTGGCACAATGGCGGTCCAATCACATCACGGACTTTGAGTTTTAAGGCTAAAATCCGGTTCGATTGCCTCCGTATAGACTCTGTCCTTAACATAGTTCCATAAAAAATAATCCAGTGGTGTAAAATCACACGATCTGGCTGTCCACTTAACTGCTGATTGTCGTTAAATTATGCGATCGGGAAATTTGGTTCAAAATAAATTGACTATTCCATTGGCTGTGAGACATGTGGCATCGTCCTTTTGAAACCAACCGTCAGTGATATCCACATCGTCAATAATAATAATCTGCGCAATCACGCCTCCAAGGCCTGTCAATAATAGATCTCAGATTTTCAGAAGTCGAAATGCAGCAATTTTGTTTGTTATTCTTGAATGAATTGAGCGAATCTACGGCGATGTGAATGATCGGTTGGCGTTAATTCCTGCACCAGTTGAATCTTGTAAGGCTTTAAAGTCAAATCCTTATGCAGAATACGCCATGTAGTCGTTTTGGACAACCGCCATTGTTAAAAACGTAGAGGAATTGACAAATCTGGATCTGCTTCAACACTGTAGCTGTGATGTTTTCCCATATTTTCAAATTTAACGACACAAAGTCTTCATAGCGGTCTGAGAAGCATGATTATGGTGTTTAATACGAATTTTACGAAATGTAAGTTTAACACAACCGCCATTTTGATAGTGGATTTTAATTATTTGAATGCGTTTTTGGTGCGAAACAATTGCTAAAGCATCTGCTACGAATACAATACTACGAATACGAATACAAAAAATTAAATGTCAAAACTATCATGTTGTTGGTATTGCCATAATTTAAAAACAAACTTCCTGTTAAAAAACCCGATACATGTCTTGCTAACTTATCAATATATTGTTGATAAATTAATTTCCTATGCCTTAGGGAAATTTAATTTTACGTTGATAATTCCGATGATACCGATAAAAAGATGATTTTGCTTATCGATTTATAACTTTTAAGGGATTTTACCGAGTCTAGGAGAAAACAGCAACTATGAAAACGGCTGCTATGTTTATGACCATAGAGAATACTATTCATCTTCATTAGGCCATTTTGTCATAAAAGATTGCTCAGATTAGTACGCCATTTGACAATGACATTGTTGACTGCTGTTTTCCCTTTCTTAAAAGCAAAATGAATAATTCACTAACATAGAGTGCCTTTTATAGAGGTATAGAACTTTAAAATGGAATAAAATAAAGAAGATTTTTCTAAATGGACGTAAAATTTAATTTATTCAAAATATAATTTTCTGAGCTTGCACTTTGAATATGACTTTTGCCATATGACCGCCGCGTCTGGTTCGGACGCAGTATAAATTGGAGATCCAATATTGTACTTCAAGTGGCCAATCGTTTCCGGCTTATCGGCGTATGCCAGTGTTTTTACATATTCCCACAACAAAAAAATCTAGCAGCGTTAAATCGCATGTCCTTGATGCCTAATTCACGGGTCCAAAACGTTAGACTATGTGATTAGCAAAAGTTTCGTTTAATGAATCAATTGTGGCACGAAATTTGTGATATGTAGCGCGGTCTTGAAAACACAGCTTCTGTACATCATGTTTGTTCAATTGATGAACCAAAAAGACGGTATTCATGGTCTATAGCGGTAACTATTGCCTGTCACGTTCTGACAAGCATCGCTTTTAAAGAAGTACGGTGTCTCAATTAACATTTGAAGACTGTCATCACTCCAAATACGGCAGTTTAATTAATTGATGTATCCATTCAAACAAAAGTAAGTTTCATCGCTAAACAAAATTCGCTAAGAAAATTGGAATCAATTGTAATTTGCACAATTTGGAAGTGTTATTCTGGGGTCCGTCTATTCATGGCTGCCAATTAAAAAAGTGTTGACAACTTAGGGTTGTATACCTCTATAAAAGTACCCTTCATTTCTGTATACATACATAGAAAATCATGGCAAACAGCGTAGCTCTTGAAAATAAAAAACATGATTAACAACAAATTTAGCCTGATGTTCCAAACAGATTTAATAGGTTTGGGTCTGTAATTACTACTTGTGTTTAACTTTATTTGAAATGCGAAATAAATTTATCATTAACTATTATTTGGTATTAAAAATTTTTTGTAAATAACATTTATCTATTTGAGAATATATCATTTGCAGATGAAACCCGACTATTGTAGACAAAAAAACTTTGCTCTTTAAAATATATAGTGGTAGCGATGCTCTACTTCCAGGATTATTGTTTTATAAAATACTATTTAGTTACTAAATATATTAAATTTACTTTTATTAAAAAATTAAATTAAAATTTTTTTTATTTAAAATATGCCAGCTTACAGTTATTACAAGAGCACTTTAGGCTGCTCTGGTAATAACGGAAAACAAATTATCGTTCTGATAGCATTCTACCTTTAACCATTGGTAAGTTGTGCTAATGGGAGTTAGTTTGGTAAAAACTTCAAAAGCACTAATACGGCAACAGTGTTTAGTGTAAATATTATTACAGCCATATTAGTGCAAGATTGTATATTTATTAGCTTCGATCATTAATTTCACGCCGGCTGGTTACTGATATTCAGGTTGGCAACGTTTTATGTCAAACATGGTGGAACCTTTGTACCATATGTAAATTCTGTGCCAGCTTTAAAATGATTAAAATTATTTAAATAGCGGGAAATTGTACATTAAAATGTTTTCTTTTTTGAATCTTAAACAGAATGGTAAAACAGGATATAATTAAGTTAAGGGTATCGTACAATTGTTCTTGCCGGGCTCGATTTTTTGCATGCTTTTATTGACTGTTTTGAAATGCTCTTTAATTTTTGTTTTTAGAATGCAAATAATTGGTCGCTAAAAGGAAAAGGAATAAAATACAACAAAATTTTAAAAGGTTTAAAATTGTGGCTAAGAAACTGTTCATAGTTATTTATATGCTTTTCTATAAGACAAATTCAATTACCGTTTTAAATTGGTTCAAGATGAAACCACAACAAACCAAACAATAATCGATTTTTTCACACTTTTATTGCAATAAATTTTATGTACATTTGACTGTAAGCAAATTTGAAAACCTTTAGTGCATACGGGTAAAATGTGTTATTTTACTGAGGTGAAACATAGCTGCATAGTTAGGGAAAACTTGACTATAAGTTGCGAATACGAACGATGATATATAGCGGAAAATAATGTAATGCCCTACTTTCAATTTAGTTTTAGACAATGTTGTGGTGCTGAGGATGCAGTTTTAAAAATGTAGTGCAATATATTTGTAAAGGTATAGATAACGGGTTCAGTGGGGTTTTAGGCATTTTCTTAGATTTCACAAAAGCGTTTACTCTCGTTGATCATTAAATACTATTCGACAAATTATATATATGTATATGAATCAAAAGACAATGAGTTCCTGCTGCTTAAAGTTATATTTCAAATAGGTAACAATATGTTCAAGTCAATGAAGACAGCAGTTTTATTCGTTCTGTAAAATATTGGGCGCCTCACGAAATTGGGCAAAGCCCCCTTTTATTTTCGTCACGTACTTTATCCAGGCAAGGCAAAACTTGCAAGTTTTGTATCGAGCTCTTTGCGTTTTAATATTGGCGGAAACGTATTCATTCACACATCTTGGAATTACTCTGCGAAATAATTTTCGTGGGATTTGTACATAACAAATCTTAAAAGCAATATATCTTCAGGTCCCCCCTCCCCCCCGGGGGGCACATTTATCCCTCTTTATGGAATACTTGACTATCTAGACCTGTGCTGCTGGGATTATAAGGAAGCCCAGTCCACTGAAGGCAAGCAGGGAGTCAACTGGAAGCTCTACGTTATTTCCACGGGAATCAGAGTTTCCGGTAATTGTCTCTTTAGACTTTTAGCTGTTTCTCTGACTGATTATTGAGGTTGGCCCTACGGAAGTATCGTGGTGGTTGTGGTTTTACAGCCCCAAGCATGAACTGCTTTATGGTGGGCAGGATCATCTCGCTTTTAATAACACCCACTGGTGAATGATCCAGATCCAGTGAGCATGCTAGTCATGTGTTCTGGACAGGAGTTGAATAGTCTCCAGCTCTTCAGCAAAAAGTAGTAGTTTGCAACCCTGCTTTGGAACCGCTGAAATTGCAACTAGGAAAGATCTGTTGCTAGAACTAGTCCTCGGCTTCCTAGGGCGTGAATGACGTTGCTTTTCATTCCCAGTAGTTTGACCACCATCTGATTAAGGCTTACAGCCAGGTGCAGATGTAAATCTTATCACGAAATGTCCCCCCCGGACACATTTATGTGTTTTGATGGAATCTCACCGTCATTACATGTGTCTTCGGAGGTACAAGAGAGCCCAGTCTCCTAATAGGCTAGCAGGAGCTAACTGGTCAATGCACTATATTTGCACGGGAGTCAGTAAAGCCCCAGAGTTCCGCTATTTGGATTTTTAGCCTTTTAGCTATTCTCTGACTGATTATTGAGGTTGGCCCTTCAGGAATATGGATGTAGTTGTGGTTTCGAGGCCCTCGCATTACTTCAGGTCCGCTCCAACGGTACATTTGTAAGTCTTGACGGAATCTCACTGTAATTACATGTGTCAACGGGGGTAAAAGGGAGCCCAGTCCCCTAAAAGGCTAGCAGGAGCCAACTGGACAATTCCACTTTATTTCCAGAGGAATCAGTAAAGCCCCACAGTTCAACTTTTTGGTTTTTTAGCCTTTTAGCTGTTCTTTGACTGATTATTCAGGCTGGCACTTCAGGAGAATAGTGGTGGTTGTGGTTTCGCGGCCCTCAAGAATTTGATTAAGGGGCCATGACCATCTTAACTTTACTTTGTGTGAATGATCCGGATCCAGTGAGCATGCTTGTCATGTGTTCAAGACCAGGAGTTGGATAGTCTATAAATCTTTAGCAAGGAGTGGGGATCCACCGTTGTGTTACGGCATACACACGCTAGGTACTGACGTAAATCTAATCACGCATTACTTTAGGTAAACACCACCCCCATTCCACATTAATATGTTTCAATAGAATCTCACCATTAAGACATAAGTAACCGGGGGTAAAAGGGAGTCTAGTCTCCTAGAGGCTAGCAGGAGTCTCCTAGAGGCTGTGGAAATGAAATGGACAATTTCCATTTCATTTCCACAGGAATCAGTAAGCCCCAGAGTTTAGCACTTGCTGTTCTCTGTCTGATTATTGAGTTTGTTTTAGAAAACAAACTTCTTTATTATACTCACACATTTTTTGTTTATACGGGGGGCGATATGTGACTAGCATTTTAGTTTAAAAAAAATTTGGAAGCACTGCTTGTGACATGTTCTTTTTCTCTTATAAAGGATGTTTTTTATTTTTAATTTTAATTTACTTTATTCGAAAAAAAAATCTTCTGTCATTATAATTTAAATATAAATTATATATAAATTAGTAGTCTAATCTGGAGGTCGAATTTTTGGATGATTTTTTTCAACATTTATGGCCACATACCCTCTAAGTGATCAATATTTTCAGGGTTTTGCTATTAACGTGAATATCAGGTCTTTTTGGAAGAAACAGTACCTACTATAGACTGTCTACTTATAATGATCTCGAAGATAATGCCATATTGTGACAGACACGTTCTTATTCTTAATATTTTATTGTCTTCAGATCTAAATACTGTGTGTCAATTTCATCGCTAGCCCTATCCTTGAAGTGTACGCTGTATGTTCTGCCGAAATTTCTGGTGTCTTTTGGGTGTAGAATGTAAAAAAAAAACGTGATTGTAGAAAAATAGTTTAATTTTTAAATTCAATATCTTATTCTTTGTTATTTAGATAACTAGCACAACAAGTGCTAGTTATCTTATAAGTGCCTTATAAGTGCTATTGATTCTTAAAGTATACAAATTAAGTTATTAGAAAACAGAAATAAAGCATTAACAATACACAGGTATACGATGAAATAAATGTCAGGAAATAATAAAGTAATAACTAATTATATCGAAAGAAATGTAAAACGTGTTAACATAAAAATTAAGTCGAGGTTGAGGAGGACTAAATGATTTATAAAGCTCCTTTTTAAATAAATTTGCGTTGCCTATTTTCTATATAGAATTTGGCAAAGAGTTCCAAAGACTGGTTGAATTTATGAAAAACTGGCATTGAGACAACAGATAATATTCCTACCACGATGAGATCTTGCAAAAACTATGCTATCAAATAGATGGGATAAATAGAAATGTTAAGTGGATATCTGAAGATTTAGAGATAGCGGTTTCTGACAGTCGGACAGAATTTAAGTTTCCTTTGAGTAAGGAACCATATAAATTAAATGATAATTAAGAACTGTTTCTATTTTTTATTTTTGAAAATAGATAATTTATAGTTTTTAATTTTCTACTTAAACTAAGTTAATTTAATTAAAATATTAAGTCTATCCCTGTTTGTTATAAGGAAAAATTGTCAGAACAATGACAGAAAAGTTTTAAGAAAGCTACTACATCCGCCACGAAAAGGTGTCGTTACTCGATTTTTTATGGCTTTTCCTTGGTGAATTTACGCGCAAAATTTCTGCCGGTAAGTCCATCTACATCAACTAGATGGCGCTAACTTGTTTCGTATACTAAAACCTATATTGCGGATTTTTATAATGATTTCCGAAATGTTATTAGTGTGATTATTCTGAAAAAGGTTTGCTGTAGATATGTCGACTAATGGTCTTTAAATAATTGCCAGTCAAACTTCTTTTTTATATCTCAGGAACCTGTTTTTTAAACCTTTCGTGCTACTTATATGGTTTGCTAAGGATAAAGCGTCATATGATCGAAACTTAAAACTTACCTTAATTGTCAGATTCCTGTATCCTTTGCACTGGTATACCGTTTATGGAAATAGGAAATTTTATGTGAATTTCGGGCATACTTGAATCGAAAAAAAATAAATAGTAAAATGATAAGACCACGCCCAGGCCGCTTATGCCACTCATGTATAAAAATAATGAAATATACCGAAATAATTTCGAATCGAAAAATTCCGAATGCTGATTGTCATTTGGCAAAACTTTTTCACCCGAGGATTCTGGAGTAGGTGAAGACAGCATGTCTTAAGGCGGCAAAAGCTCTAAAGCAACTAAAGAACTATACAAAAATTTTAAATAACAATCTAAACTATTTCTTTAAAGTGATAATTAAGAGTGACAGTTTTAATAAGATTTGCATAATTTAGAAATTTACATTTTTATGAAATGCGATTAATTGATTGGTTTTTGTATTTTTTATTTTTATTTGATAGAATTGAGAAAAATACAAAATTTGCCGGTCAATATACCTGTGCCCTCACACACATTTGAAGATGCGGTGACTTTGACAAAAGTAGGAAAATTCCATTACATATTGTTATTGGTATGCGGTGTGTGCTTCATGTCTGTGATGGTGGAAATTATGTGTGTAAGTATTATTATGCCCACCATGAAATGCGATTTGGTATCAACGTTGACGGAACAAGGCATATTAGCTTCGGCGGGATTTTTAGGTATAGTTTTAAGTTCACATGCCATGGGTTTTTTGGCCGATACCTGGGGTCGGGTACGTACTTTAAGACTGGCTATTACGTTGGCCTTAATATCAACAATTGTATCAGCATTTTCCATTAACATTTGGATGCTGATAGTATTTCGTTTCCTGACGGGATTTTTTATATCTGGTGGCCAAGCATGTGTTTTCAGTTTGTGTGGTGAGTTCCATGGCAACAGGACGAGAGTTAAACATGTCACTCTATTGTCAGGGTTTCTGCCTTTCGCTTTAATTTATTTACCAGGTAAATTTTTAACTTATCTGACTTACCACGATCTATTTACGATATTTTATATGTTTTTCTAGCTCTTGCGGCATTAGTCCTGCCTTTAAACATCGAGGCCATGCTCTGGGGTATGAAATTCTCCTCATGGCGCGTTTTGTTAATATTGAATTCTCTTCTGTCACTTTTTGGCTTATTTGGCTTATTTGTTATACCCGAGACGCCGAAGTATGTTTTGAACCAGGGTGATCATGATGGTGCATTAGAAATTTTACGCTGGATTTTCGTTAAGAACACTGGCCGCCCTGCCTCAGAATATCCTGTTAAACAGATTATAATGCAAACCAACGGTGCTAGTTTGGCAAATATTTCAGGCATAAGAGAGGCCTTAAAGCTTATTTGGAGTCAAACTATTCCATTATTTTACCGTGAACGAGTTTTGCATACCCTCAATATTTGTGGCATGATGTTTTTAGTTAATGGCCTTTCACAGGGAATTTTCATGTGGTAAGTTGAAATATTTAATAAGAAAATGAAAAATGGAGAATTTTTGTGATGCAAATAAATTAAAATAAAGTGGCATTAAATCGCTTCAAAAAATTACTTTTATTAAAAATTTTAAATTGTTATTTCTGTGTTCGTTTGTGCATTTGTGTATGTTATAAGTATGTTATAATGACATTTGCGATTATTCGAGATATATCAAGAAATCATAAATTAGACTAATCTGACAGATATATGAAGTTTTAAGAATTTTGCTTCCCATAGTAATAAGTTTATGGGAGGACTTGCAAATTATACTCTGTTATGTTGTTATCCAAAGCTTGATTGATATGATGGGTACTGCGCCTGTTCACAGTCGTTAAAAAAAAAAAGTTGTGAATAGAGTTTGTACCATCAGATAATGGAAGGAATTTTAAGCAGCAACAGCTTAATGGAGAATGTTACTCTGTTTATTGGCCTAATGAGTAATAAAAGCTACTCAATTTAGCCGAACAAGTCAAATTTGATTTTAATAATCTTCCGATATCCTGACATGCAAAGTTGCAGAAATGGTGGATAAAACATTACCTTAACAAACTTCCTGATTTTTAAAGCCTTTTGAACTTGTATTCTCACATTTTAAAAACAAAAAATTTAATTTCCTGAAACTAAGAAACATTTAATATTTTTATTTTAAATACTTGTAGGTATCCAACAATACTAAATGAAATGGTAGCTCAAAATGGTTTTGGCTACAGCGCCTGCCATATTATAACACATATGGTAACTGACACAGATTTAAGTAGCGATGTATGCAATGGAATTGTCGACACATTTCCATTAATGATGATCATGATTCTGGGAGTTGCATTCACTATATTTTTTGTTATCATCGCCTTCACTGTAAATATTTTTGGCAAAAAGAACTTAATATGTATGTATTATGAATATGACAATTTATATTAATTATTTAATTAAAATTTTTAATTTACAATTTACAGTTGCGGTGTTAGTTATTGGTGGTGTTTCGTCAGCTTTAGTTCTTTGGATCACCAACTTCTATGTCAGCGTAATTTTAATCACTTTAATCTTGTGTATCGGAAATGCTACTGGTTTAATCTGCACCATTTGCATAGAATTCTTTCCTACGAATATCAATGCCATGGGCATGTGTTTTGTAATGATGATTGGTCGTTTGGGTGCATTTTTTGGCAGCAATTTCTTGGGACAACTGCTGTTTAAATACTGCGACAAAGTATTTTGGAGTTTGTTGGGCTTTTGTATTCTTCTTTGCTTTATGAATATGTGCCTTCCCGAACGCAAACAACAAAAACATAAGGCTGAAAGTAAAATGTATAAAGTAAATCAATAGAAAATAATTTAGAGATTTGTGAATTAATTTTAATTTTTTTCATGTGTATTTTTGGAATAGAAAAATAAAATTATTTCCGTTGTGTGTATTTATTCTATATTTATCCAAATAAAATTTTAATTCTTTAAAAGCAGGTAGAAAACAAAAACTTTTTATTTAGGCTGCTAATGAAGGATTTTTAAACAAGAAGTTTGTTTTCTAAAAATTTAGATTAAGGTGATTCAATTTTTTATTTTGTTACGAAGAGAAAACTGCGCCAATTATGAATGTAAACTGATATCTGTCAAATGTCCACCACGACTGCGATGGCAATTGTTGATTCTTTCATCAAAGTTTGTAAACACTTTTTGGCAAAATTGGCTCCGTATATACTCTGCCCTTAACATAAAAAAAATCCAGTGGTGTTAATTCACATAATCTGACTGGCCCACACTTAACTGCTGATTGTGGTGAAGTAATGCGATCGGGAAATTTGGTTTGTAATTAATTAATTGTTTCATTGGCTGTGAAAAAATTATTTTTTCAAAAAAACGAGCCGGTTGTACCTAAATAAATTGGGCGAATCTACGGCGATGTGAATGGTCGATCGACTTTAATTCCTACACCAGTTGAAACTTGTAAGGCTGCAGAATCAAATCCTTGCGTAAAATTCGCCATATGGTGGTTTTGAAAAACCCCAATTGTTAAAAACGTTGAGGAATTGACAAATTTGGATACAACAAATAACTTCATGTCCAAATGTTGTCGGCGTTGCAACAATTGAAAAACAAACTTGTTGTTGAAAAACCCATTATATTAGATTGCTTTTTTCTATGCCATTTAATAAGGATTTTGTAAATCGGTTATGTCGCACAGACATTAAAAATATAAAACTTATACGTAAGTTTTCGAGCTTACTGCAAGAGGTAATAATTTTATATACCGAATTACCACATAAAATAATGCATTCTTCTAAATTAATGTGTAATCCCATGCGATGTAATGATGTCCTTTATATGCAATAGCAGCAAGTTATTTATCTATATATATATATATAAATGAAATGGTCCACGTATGTAATGAGTTGGCGTGAGAACGGCTGGAGCGATTTGGCTGATTTTTGTTTTATTCGATTTAAAATTTTCAGGAGATGGTTTGTATAAAAAAAAATTATAAAATTTTCCGGAAAACTTGGAAAATTCATTTATTAATTCTCTTCTGTTGTTGTTGTAAACACAAATAAGTTATTCACGACTCGATGTGTTCGTTCGAACTGGTTTGATGAAGCTTATGGTTGTTTGTAAGCTAATGAGTTTGACTACATGCAAACACACGTATACATTCTTAGCATACGCTAAAAAAACCCGTAGATCAAATTTAAAGAAAAAACACAAAACAAAACGAAAACAAAATAAAAGATCAAATAAAGAGAGGCAACATCTTCAACTTCGGCGAAACCAAACATTGTTCTAACATATCAACAGTCAAAAATGTATTTTTATGTTTGAAGATTTTTTAATGCATTACTTTAATGCTGACAGATTTTTTAAAGATAATTCCGTCAAAATTTTGGGGAAAAAATCTTACTTCAATTAAAATTCGCAATAAAATTATATGTACAAATGTATGTAAATAAATTGCATGTTTTTCAATAAAGTTCAAATTCTTTGGTGAATTTGTTTTCATTTTAGTAAAATATGCATTTTAAGTTTCATTTTTAATTTTTTTTCCTTAAAGTGTATAAATTTAAATTACATATATAAAAAAAAAATATAATTGCATATATAAAAAATTGATTTACATATGTACGTTTACATACATACGTTTTAATAAACATCAGCTTTGCTTATGTTACAGAAGTTGCCAACGGGAGAGCCCAACGAACATGATACGTTTTCAATAACTAGACTTTATTTCGAAGTAATTTTTCTTCGCATGAGAAAATTTAAAAAGCAACTCGAAGAACACATTTTTAAAAAAAGTATTAATTTTTTTATACATGTTTTTATTTTCACTTTTCAATATACTATGTATTAAATCATGTTAGTGAAAACATAAATAAATCGTTTTCACTTCTCAATTTTTTTACTTAGCCTATGCTTAAATTTTATAACGTTCCTAAACAGTGTTCAGTGATTTAATTTGGACGTGTTGGATAATAATATTAGTGAAAATTTGAATATATATTTTACATACATATATACGTATGTGTGTATGCACATTATCCATGCTTTAAAATTTTTCGCGCGATTTAAATCACATAATTTTAAAATTAATAGTTTTTATAAGAGAATAAAAACCTTGATATATTGGATAGTGAGGGCTTAAAAATATTAAGTCACCGACAATTACACTTCACTTTGAAGTTAAAAAATAATTTTCTACTCGATGCAATTTTACCAATACATACATATGTATGTATATCGCTTATATGCTGAAAAATCCAATATCAAAATTCTTTTGTTATAAAATTTTATTGCTAAAGTAGAAAGTAAAAGCTAAACTTCGAACGATTTTGTTAGCACGCAACATTTCTTAAAATTTGAATGATTATCTACGTCTAGGTTTATCTATTTATTCTTATATTTTTTATTCGATTCGAAATTTTCAGGAGATGGTTTGTATGAAAAAAAATTATAAAGTTTTCCGGAAAGCTTAGAAAATTTGTTTATTCATTTTCTTCTTGCTTTTGTTGTTGTAAAAACAAATAAGTTATTTACGACTCACTCGACATGTTCGTTCGAATTGGTTTGACGAAGCTATGTGGTTGTTTGTATGCTAATGAGTTTGTATACGTTCAAACACACATATCCATTCTTAGCACATGCTAAAAAAACGCGTAGATCAAAAAAAAAAGCAAATAAAAAAGAGGCAACATCTTCAACTTCGGTCAAACCGAAAATTGTTCTAACATGTCTATAATTTGGCATGCATTTTTTTGTTTGAAGATTTTTTAGAGATAATACCGTTACAATTTTGGGGAAAAAATCTTACTTCAATTAACATTCATAGTAAAATCACATGTACATATGTATGTTAATATATTGCATGCTTTTCAATACTTTGAAATATGTATATTGTATGGAAAAAATAAAAAGTTCAAATCCTTTGGTGAATTTCTTTTCAATTTAGTAAAATACGCATTTTAAGTTTCATATTTAAAATTTTTGTCTTAAAAGTGTATAAATTCATACCATAAAAATATAACTACATATATAAAAAATTGACTTACATAATACGTTTTTAATAACTATACTTTATTTCGAAGCAATTTCTCTTCGCATGAGAAAATTTAAAGAGCAATTCGAAGAACAAAAGTTTTTAATACACTCTACGTACATGAGCTTTTAAGAAAAAGTATTAATTTTTTTTATACATGTTTTCCTTTGCACTTTTCAATATACTATGTACTAAACCATATTAGTGAACACATAAATAAATCGTTTTCACTTCTCAATTTTTTTACTTAGCCTACGTTTAAACTTTATAAACTGATGAGCTTTGTGAGCGAAAGTGAAATTGCAATATGGATATGCTCTCCCCCGCAGTAATACATTTCAAATATTTTTTATTTTTATTGAAATAAATGTTTTTGTAATAAATATTTCGTGAGAATATCATGAAATATTTATTTAAAGGAATCAAGCACAAATAATAAAATTACTTAGATTGAAAATGATTCCGATGAATAAATTACTTAAGAGAAAAAAACTTTAAAATATTGGAAAGTGAGGGTTAGAAAATATTAAGTTACCGACAATTACACTTCACTTTAAAGTTAAAAAATAATTTTCTATTCGATGCAAATTTAACGATACATATCGATTATACGCTGAAAAATCCAATATCAAAATCGTTTGTTCTAAAATTTTATTGCTAAAGTAAAAAATAAAAGCTCAACTTCGAACGATTTTGTTGGCAGCCAACAACATTTCTTAAAATTTTAATGATTATCTACATCTAGGTATATCTATCTATTCTCATATATATATATATATATATATATATATATATAAATGAAATGGTCCACAGACTTCCAGATTTCCTTTCCAATGGGCTTTTGCCAATTCACGACGTCTAAACACGAACTAACTGCAAAAGTGTTCCCACATATTACTCAAAATTACAGCGATTACCATTTTAGCTTCAAAAAACAAATACGTTAATGGAAAAAAATGTAAAAATCCAAAGCTTAAGAAATGGCGAATTGTATTCGTATAAATCGATCAGTTCCATTACCGATCCTGATAATATTGTTAACTACCCCGTAGAGTTTTCAAATTCAGGACTTACCGGGAAACGCACCACATAACTTGGAGCATAAGGTTGCAGCGGTGATAGTCATGTTATGTAACCTGAATCAGCTAACACTATGCAATGGTACTAGATTGGTTATTAAAACGCTGATGCCAAACGCGTTTAAAGCAATAATAATTATAGAAAAGTTTGTAGCTGAAGAGCTGCTTATTCCAAGGATACCTATCATGCCAAGTGATTTGCCATTTTAGTTTAAACATGTCCAATTTCCCGTACGCCTTGCATTCACAATTACGATTAATAAATCCTAAGGACAATCGCTAAAAGTGTGTGGGTTAAATCTAGAATCTCAATGTTTCTCCCACGGGCAACTGTATGTTGCATACTCGAAAGTTGGTACACCACCAGCACTGTTTATTGTCTCTCCCAACAGAAAAACAAAAAATATTGTTTATTATCAAGCTTTAAAATGAACAATATGCCTACCTTTTTTTTGCTTATTTTTTAATGAATTACCTTAAGAACTATTTAAACGATAAACTAAGAAAAATTTGTGTTGCTTTTTCTTTGTACTGAAATTTTTTTTCTAATTCTATATGAAATATTAATCATTAGCAAATAGTTTCTGAGCGAAGCCGGATCTACAGCTAGTAGTTAATAATTACTTCTCTTCAAATTTTTAACCAAGTTCATTTAAAATAAATGAATTGAAATTCGTTTAAAATTATTACACTGTACAAAAATATTAACGTTTTTCAAGAAAAAATTACCCTTCAAACAGGGACATAATGCTTTACAAATCTCTAAATATACCAGAGTTGAAAATTAATATTGAACGTTACAAGCAATTAAAAACTTAATCGAAAAGTTTAGGAAGTTACTGGCCCAAATAGTGCTGTCAATCTAATTATGTATTAAAGTAAATAGAATTAGACCCATTCTGCCTTATTGAATGATTTACGGAGATCCTCTAGACCGATTCCTGACAGCTCAAATGCATCTTGTATAATGTTATTTCTGTTTTTCTGTTTTATTTATTTGTGATTTCCTCCATTCCATTGGCAAATTAATCCACTAAAATATCGCTAGTCTAGGGATCAGTTAACACTACCACTACCGGCCTCGAAACGTTTCTCCTATTCTTATATATCACAGTTACCGTATGAGTGGAGTCCAGAGAGGATTCAGGTCTAGCTAACCCATCTGCCTAATCAGAAAAAGAAGTCGCTATAATTAAATACCCAAACCAGGCTGGATACGTACGTTTGCATACTTAAGGGTATTTTTTTAAACTTGAAATTAAACAAAAAAAGGAAACACTAATTTCATGTGTTTTTGTATAAAGGCTTTTTTGAATTTTATTGTTTTTCTTTGCTGTGTTGGTTTAATATAATTCTCATTTGATCAATTTGGTTTAAGATATAAGACTCTTGAGTTTTTCATACAAAATATGGGGTAAAATCCACTGATGAGCAATATTAGCAGTAGTGAAATTGCCATGTGGATATGCTTTCTCCACAATAATACATTTGAGCACATGAGTACATCATTTAAAGGAGTCTAGCGCAAATTAACGTACATTAAATTAAAAGAAATAATTATAGAAATTTAACTTTAGGAAAAAAAAAAACGCTTGTTCAATACATCTTTGTAGCATTTGAATTTGATTTCGGGCATGTAGCCACTACGCTGTTCTTGATGAAGCACATTATAAACATCCAAATGCAGAGTATTTTTTCGAGCACTGCTGGCTGTAGCATACTAATAACACAAACAATGTTGTTCTCCAAAGTTTTAATTGATGTCAAACCGGACCATCTTTGAAGTCAGATGATAGATTCGTTTATCAAAATCAACCTAACGCAAAATTTTGGTTATGATAAGTAGATGATTATGCCATATCGGCAGTATATTAAAAAAAAATTATTGATCGTAATACGATAATGATCTTCATAGCGTCTGAGCTACAGGATGACACTAGCGTGTAAATGGCACCCAACGGAATATTTTTCTAAATGTTATGAGATTTTTAGAACCTGTTGGGGATTGGTTTCCCTCTGAATACAAGTAAGTCGAAAAGTGTCGCAATGCTAAACTTTATGTTGCAATAAAATATGGGGAAAATTTCAATTCTATTACCGAATCATATTCTTAAATTGGTCTGACAAGTGTTGTGTATAATTGGTTTGTTATGTATGTGTTAGTGAACTCTTTAGTCCACCGTTTGATGAAAGCAAGTACACCTCTAGTCTCATTAACGGTCACGTGAATATGAGATATAAAACTAAATTTGGTGTCCATCAAAATTCCCAAATCCAAAATGTTATCTACCAATTGCAACTGATGTTTCCCTAAAACATAGTGAGTATCATACAGTATTTTTCTTAAGAAACAAATACACTTGCATTTAACAAGTTTAATTTCATTAAGTTAATATCGGGGTACTTAAGATAAAACTGAGATATCTCTCGAGTGTTGTTGGTAAATAGGACACATTGAATCCGATCAAACAGGTGTGATGAAATCCATTTAACGGCATTTGTAGTGGAACTCAGCATGCTCGTTTTAGGCAAAAGAAGTTTAAGATTCACTTTGCCGATTGCTTTACTAAAGTCCGTGTAAACAGCATCAGATTGCTGACCGTTGATAAAACCCTGATTTATTATTGTAGTCAAACGCAATAAGTTTTTAATACTTTCTAATGTGAATTATTTTTAGACAGGTTTTAGTTAAAATTTGTATTGCTATTGATTGCCGGAAATGATAATTTCCAGATTCCAGATTAGGGATGAATTATCATTTAAAACTAAGTTTTAACTCATTTTATTCGTTAAGATTTTTCTATTGTAACTGCTATTTGTTCATCTCTAGATTTTAATTTTAATTCTGTTCTTTTAAAGCTCAAAAGACTTAATATTAGTAAGCAAGGTTACACAAACATGTCAGCGGTGTGCCAATTAAAAAAGTAACTAAGAAAATTATTATAAAGTTATGAACATCCGGAGATTACCTCTAAAATGCAATTGAATTAAGAAAATGTTGCGTTACCCAGAATGGCCGCAAATGTAACTAAAATTTGAGTTAAATAAATCGGTGAAAGTATTTCAGCCAAGGTACTATTGACCAAACACTATAAATTTATAAGAAAAAAAGGCAGCCACATGAGGTATAAGCAGATCTGTTGATAACTTAAGTGAAAACATAATAGAATGAGATAATTTAGATTATTAAAGAAGCTATTTTTTTGAATGGACAAGACCTACATTTGACAAGTTAGATATTATTTTTTTATTATCAAGGCTTTTTCAACGAGAAGTTTGTTTTAGAAAACAAAATAAAACAAAAAATTTAGATTAAGATGATTCAGATTTTTATTGTATTACGAAGAGAAAAGTTTGGCAATAATTAATGAAAAATGATATCTGGCAAATGTAAACCATAACCAGGCTGACCGATGTCGATTCTTTCGTCAAAGTTTTTAATCAGTTTTTGGTAAAATGGCGGCCCTATTTCGTTTTAATTGGCTCCGTATAAACTTTGTCCTTAATGTAGCACCACAAAAAATAATCACGATCTGGCTGGCCACTTAACTGCTGATTATCTTGAAACTATGGGATCGGAAAATTTGGTATGCATTAAATTGATCGCTTTATTGGCTGTGGCACCGTCCTGTTGAAACCATATGTCAGTGATATCCACGTCACCAACAACTGTGGCATACGACTGCGATGTTTTCAGTTGAACAACCCGATCAATATTGGTGTTTGTACATTTTGTATCGAGTCTGTCGACTCAAATTTAACGACCAAATTCTCAGAGCACACTAGTTTCAAAAGTAGATTATGCTGTTCAAAAATATCAGGAACTTAACGAAATGTAACTTTAACAGCATCACCATCTTCAAAATGGATTTTGATTATTTGAATTCGATTTTCGTGCAAAATTGTATTCATTGTAACAATTTCTAATGCATCTACTACGAATACGTCAAACAACTAAATGCCAAAATTATCATGTTATTGGTGTAACAACAAGTGAAAAACAAATTTCATGTTTAAAAACCCGATATAAAGAGATGTATAGTAGCGGCGTTCTCTATAATTTGCATAGACTTCCCTAAGGTTAGCACTAATTTTCTGGTTGAATCTAAACGATAAGCAGAGTAAATCGGTATTTTCTACAGAATTATGCTGGTAAAAATTATAAAACCGAAGAGACAGAAACACGCTATAGAGATTAATTATTAATTGTCCCATTTGTGCACAATTATACTTTGCACATTCTAAGGACAACATTGTGCACCGGTAGTAAGATTTACTGGCGTTTTAAATTCTGTTATTTTTCTTACTTATAGTTATTTGAAGCATGTTTAATATACTATTCTTATTGGATTCCGAAATTTGACTTCGAACTTTTTGACTAATTTAATTAAATGCTTTGGTGAAAAAAACTAGAGTCGTATTTGAATGATTGTTACTTTTTGCAGAGCTTTAAAAGTCAGAAACTTCAAATGAACTTAAAAAATATGTTTCCTCGTTGTTCTCATAGAACATATTCTTTTTCATTTTTTTTTGTAAAACTTATAGTCAATTATGTTCAAATATGCAAATTGTATCGGTAAGCAACTTTAACAAGACCGTTACTTTTAAAACGTAATTTAACAATAAAAAAATGTTAAAGTATTGTTGTGAGTTTACATATCCTAGTTATATTTTTGTTACCGGATTAGGAGCTGTTATAAGTGGTAACTGGACATTCTTACATTTTATACATTTTTGCATAACAAATCTGTTATTACTTCTAGAGGAAGTTAATTTCTTATATCAGCATTAAATATATAATTTCAGGGCATATAAAGGTAATTTTATTTTTTCATAATAGTAAAAGAAAAACACAATAGTAGTATTAAGAACTGTTGATTCAGTGCTTTAATATCTGTGCATTGTGCATTTTCATCTACGTATATTTAAATTATCGTGCTCGATATCATGGTTAAAAAATTCAAGCAGTTCTATTAAAAATTAATATTTAATAAGAAACACTTTTGCTAAACTAAGATAGAGATGAAAATTTGTATTTGAACTACTAACTTTCATATGTTATCGGTATTTTTTAAAAATAAAAAAAAAATGGGTGGATTGCACCTTTGAGCATTTGTGTCAATAAATAGAATTTAAAATGTTCTGTTTTGTCCATTATTTTAAGTAAACAGATGAAGTAAAAAAATGACGCCATGGCTATCCACCAATTTACCTTTAAAATTGTTTAATATATCTTTTAGTCTAGTATACCGCTATCGCATTTCAAAGTGATCTGTACTGCAAGTCTGTAGTTTAAACACTAAACACTACTAAAGACCGATCATGCGTATTAAATTCTTAAAAATAAATATGTATTCAATAAAGGTAAATAAAATAAAATAATTACCTAAACTAACAATACGACTGCTAGTCTTAAAAATAGTAATACCATTTGCACAGAATATTTAATGATAAATTGTTTCTAATGATTTTCCAATGGCGCACTGTGGCGCTTTTTACCAAAACCCTTGGCAAAAGTACACATTTTTGTCATCGTATAAAGCTTCTTAGTGATTTCGATTCAAAAACGTTTTTCTTAATTAGATAAAAATTATAGTTGGTGACGCTGCTTAAAGTCGACAAGTTTTTAGAAAGAAAAAAAGGTGATTTTGGAAAAAAAATACAACTTAGAATTGAAGTGTCAAACACATTACCGTTTGATCATTACTTTTTTGGTATTGTTGTAAAGGAATGTTTATGTTTGATCAAAAAGACTAACAAAATGTTCATCAGATTTCCTACTTTTTAAGCAGTTGCCATTTTTCAGATACTTTTAAAACTTTTTTTATACGCAGTAAAATATAACTTGCATTTGTATGATGCAGGTTATTAAGGCCTGGATTTCTGTTTTACAAATCAGTTAGTTTGAAATTTTTTTTATTCCTGAGTATAAACTAAACCAGTTAGTCCTATGTAATACACCCAGTTTTTACTTTGTGGTAGTAATCAGTACCAAAACTTACACAATTTTACATTAAACAGCGATAATATTGTTACGGATGTGTCTTGCTTAAGTTTTAAAAGAAAATTATTAAGCAATAAAGAGAACTACTGGGTATGTTGTTTACGAACTGCGTGGCTTGCTAAGAAAACTTATGACACAACAACAAAATTTCTAGTTTCAAACTGCGTAGAAATTTTATACACGCAAACAACAACCATTAGATATGCTGTTTACTAACTGCGTGGCATGCAAGACAAAAACAAATTTCTGCTTACTAACTGCGTGTAAATTTTATACGCGCAAGACAACAACAAACATGTATGCTGTTTACCATCTGCGTAGTTTCCCAGGAAACTTTTTTACAAAAGATAACAACAAAAATCTTAAAATAAATTCTAAGAAGAAACTTTATCAGTATAAATACAAAAAACAAAAATACACACAGACATACTGGCGCCTATACATTGAATAAATAACACACAAAAACAAAATGTGATACAAAGGGAGTATAAGATTTCTAAATTTTTTAGACTTTTAATGGACAAATATAAAAGGTCATCGTCTGAGTTGATATTCAATCAGTGTAATATTAAAATTCTTGAAGAAAAGACGTGCATCTTAAGTAAATTGTTCTTTGGTGTCAACCTTGTGTAGTTAAAGTAATAAACTTGTTATTAATTTTAAAAACTCTAAAAACTGGTGTTATTTATTTTGCAATAAAGAACTCACAACAAAACGTTTATAAAAGGTATAAACGTAACAATATCATTTCAAAATTCGAAATTGTTCGAGAAACTCAGATAATGAAAATTTATTTATATTGGCTATTGTGGAAAAGTTACACGATTTACCAGGATACAACGTTTACTTGAAAATTAATAAAAAATTAAACGACACAAAACCTTTATGGAGCTCAGACTGGTTAAATGGAATAAAAACTTAGTATGAAAATACGAACGATGGTAATTGTCTAGAGCATTTTTGGAATATGATTAGTTACAGCCCGAATTACTGGGGTCGACTAGTGTCATATCATGAAAAAGTTAGCAGTTATCATAAATATTATAAGCTCTAGAGAAATGGTAAACAGTCCAAAATTTGATGATCAAAAAGCATCAAAAACTGCCCAACCTTTGGCTCAAATGTACCCTGAAAAGAAATTTACTCCTACGGTACAGATGATTTTGCTCATAGTAAACATTTAATTGAATATCAGTGCTTACCAGTTGGAAAAGTATCTGCAGACTACAAACCCTTTAGCTACACGAACACTTGCAAGATTTTACGGTCTAGACAGAATGCGAACCTTTTAAATATGATGGAGGATTTGGAAGAACATAATTATAGCTCCATTATGATAAGTCTATTGCTCCTAATGTTATTGACTACTTTAAAGAGAACTAGCTAATACAATGATTTACATTGTTTTCATATGCTATAAACAAACGTTTCGTACATTACATTACATTGGGTAACGTGAACGTTCGGCTAACCGGGCCTTTAGCCAAAGTAACAACATAACGTTTTGATGTTATTTTTAAGTTAAGATTTTTGCATTAGGGGAGAGCAGACGATCTAGCGTTCACATCGGTATATATCCCGTCGCGATCGGTCCGCGCCTCGCTTAGAAAACAGCAGATTATAAATATAATTTGTAATATATAATCCCTGACTTCTGCGCCGTGCTTTTTGTTGACGGCGGTGTGTTCTGGGCGACCAAAGCATAAAGCTGGTGTTTACTCGTGAAAGTGGACCAACTGTGTTGAGACGAGTGCGGCTGATATAGATTTTGTGAAGACATTGTGTTAACATAAAATATCGGCATTTCCGGCCATAAAGGCCAAAACAGATGTGAAATTTAAAATAAATACAGCCAAAAAAAAAGGAAGGAAAAACAAAAATTTTTGTACTAGAAAATTGTTAAACAAAAACATTAAAATAAACAAGAAAGCTGGGAGATACTCTTATGAGTACCTCAAAAGCAAAAAACTGTCAAGTAAGTACTAACGGCAGAAATGCTTATTTAACCCTTAGCGCTGAAGACGTAAACGAAAACAACACAACGAAAAAAATTGATGATAGTCTGTATCTAACAGCAAAGCAACACTTTCGTGTTCGTACTAGTTCACTACCGCAAACCAGTGAATTATTATCGGTTCCAGTGCCACTCAAATCGGCAACTTCATCCGCGTTGGGTTCCTACTCTTCAGTTAACGAAGCTGCTACAACTGCTATCGTCATCGAAAAACCTAAGATCCAAGTGGGAATGGACAGATACCTAACGGTTACCAAACGTGGGCGAAGTCCCAAATCGTCCCAGGTCGCATCAGTTCGAAAGTTATCGAGAAATAGTGACGCTGCCTCAGTAATTTCTCAAAATCGATTTTCTTTGCTACAAGAAGACAACGAGAAATCTGTCTGCACAACCAAAACCTCTAAACCTCCATCGATCTATTTGAGGGAAAAAAATTCAAACGCCCTTGTTAAGAAATTAATTTCGACTATTGGTGATAAAACGTTTAATGTCATGCCAATAAAACGTGGCAAAATTGATGAAACCAAAATACAGGTTCACGAAGAGGCGAATTTCCGTAAAGTGGTTAATGAACTTGAAAAGAGTAAATTAAGCTTTTACACATATCAGCTTAAAAGTGCAAAAGGTTTGCAAGTTGTAGTAAAGGGCGTAGATCCAAGTGTTGAACCAAACGAAATCAAAGGTGCCCTCATTGATCAAGGTTTCAAAATTAAAAATGTCGTAAACATAATTAATAGGGAGAAAATACCACAACCTCTGTTCCGAGTAGAATTGGAGCCCAACGACGTAAAACTGAAGAAAAATGAAACGCACCCAATTTACAATTTGCAATATCTTCTGCATAGAAAAATCACGGTAGAAGAACCACGCAAACGTTCAGGGCCCGTACAGTGTCACAACTGTCAAGAGTTTGGGCACACAAAAACATACTGCAAACTTCCATCTGTTTGCGTTATATGCGGAGAATTGCATGCAACTGCTAGTTGCAATATACCTAAAGGGGAAACAAACCTTAAAAAATGCAATAATTGTGGTGGTAATCACACTGCAAACTACAGAGGTTGCCCCGTTTATTCTTTCATAAGACAGGGTGCAACACCGGCACCTAAAGTTACATCGGCCCAAAAACAGCATATTTTATCTACTTCGTATCCCCAAATGGTCCGACCAATCAATACTCATGTATCGTATGCCGACGCCGTAAAAATCAACACTGTTCCACCAAAAAATGTTCCATCAGCAAATACCAATGCAGACGCCAACTCAAGCTTCAATTTTACTCGTCTTGCAGCTACTATTGACAACCTTGTGCAGACAATAAACAATTTCACAACTAGTATGACTAGCATGATGCAACAAATGCTGCAAATGCAGACTACTTTGCTTCAGGCAATCGTAAATAGAAAATGAATTCGTTGAAAATATGTTTCTGGAATGCAAATGGCATTCGCCAACATAAAAACGAACTCGAATACTTCCTCACGGAAAATAACATTGATATCATGCTGGTCGCTGAAACGCATTTGACTACAAGAGGTATTTTTAAAATTAATGGATTCACATTTTATGATACAAAGGATCCGAGAGGAAGAGCATGCGGCGGCTCAGCAATTTTAATAAAGTCTAGACTGAAACACCATTTTCTAGACAGCAAGCGTGAGGACTATTTGCATGCCACAACTATTTGTGTTGAAAATCTTTTTAATGATATAGTAATATCATCGGTCTACTCTCCTCCCAGGTTTTCAATAACCGAGGAGCAGTATGAAAAATTTTTTAAAGGTCTTGGACCATGTTTTCTGGCAGCTGGCGATTATAATGCGAAACACAATTACTGGGGTTCGCGCTTAATTACACCTAGGGGCCGAGCATTGTACAACGCTATTAGCAGTAATAATTTAGATGTTGCTTCTAGTGGTCAGCCTACATACTGGCCTACCGACGGACGAAAAATTCCGGATGTAATAGATTTTGCTGTCACAAAAAATATTTCAAGAAATTTAGTCACAGTAGAATCTTCCATGGATTTATCTTCGGATCATTCTCCAACCATTGTAACTATTTGCAGCCCGCTTAGAAGACATTTGTTTTTTCCTGATACAAATATGATCAGTCGCATCAACTGGTTGAGTTTTAAAAAATATCTCAGCAGCCATTGTTCGGAGAATATTTTGCTAGAAACAAAGGAGGATGTGGAGTGTAGCCTTGCAACTTTTAGTGAAAATATTAAACAAGCAGCACAGCTTGCAACAACTAAACATCCGCAGACTGCTTTAGGTCACATCTATTCTTCAGACATTGAACGTCTCGTAGCGGAAAAACGAAGAGCTAGGAGAGATTGGCAACAACACAGATCGCCCCTGCAGAGGCAGAGACTTAGAGAATGCACAAAGCGGCTTAGGGACTTACTAGCATATGAAAAAACTGCATCTTTTGACAAATATCTGGAAGGCCTCGATGCTACACCAAACTCCAATTATTCTTTATGGCGTGCTACAAAAAACCTTAAAAGGCCCGTTGAGTACAAGCCACCCCTACGTAATATTAGTGGAGATTGGGCAAGAAGGGACGCTGAAAAAGGTGACTTATTTGCCGATTACTTGAAAGATGTATTCACCCCTCACATATGTACTGATGATATTAGTTTGCCGAGCGTAGTTGGATTACCCCCTCGACCCTTAAAGTTTAAGTTGCGTGAGGTACAAAAGTTAATTTCTGAAGTAAATCCAAAAAAAGCTCCTGGTATGGACGGCATAAGTAACAAAATGTTGAAGGAGCTCCCCAATATTGCAGTCAGAATCATGCTATTCATTTTTAATGCCATTTTACGGCTTGAATACTATCCTGACCACTGGAAGATTTCTAAAGTTAAAATGATTCCAAAACCGGGTAAAGACCTAACCAAAACCGAGTCATATAGGCCCATAAGTCTATTACCAACTATTTCAAAGGTTTTCGAAAA
Source organism: Trichopoda pennipes (assembly GCA_030448955.1). NCBI lineage: Eukaryota > Metazoa > Arthropoda > Insecta > Diptera > Tachinidae > Trichopoda > Trichopoda pennipes. The sequence goes on along the minus strand of JASKUP010000006.1, from coordinate 932,644 downwards.
GTTGCTTATGGATAAATTGTCTCCAATGCTAAGGGAGAGTGGGTGTATCCCAAACCATCAATTTGGTTTTAGAAGTAGACATAGCACAATTGAGCAAACCCATAGATTGGTTCAGGTGATAAGAAGGACTTTTGAAGAGAAGAAGTATTGTTCAGCTATTTTTATTGATGTTTCCCAGGCTTTTGACAAAGTTTGGCATGAAGGTCTATTTCTAAAACTGACCGCTCACTTGCCTTGTAATATGAGCAACCTACTGAAAAGCTACATAATTGGACGAAAATTTGCTGTTGTTGAAGGAGACTTCGTAAGTGTATCCAAACCAATTTCCTCAGGTGTACCACAAGGTAGCATTCTTGGACCAGTTTTATATTTGATATATACCTGCGATATGCCTGTAAGTGAAACTGTCCACACTTTTACGTTTGCTGATGATACAGCGTGTCTAAGTTCGCACGAAAACTCCTATCAAGCCTCAATAAATCTTCAGCAACATATAACTCAGTTGGAGTTGTGGTTAAAATTATGGAGAATTAAAGTGAACGTTCAAAAGTGCATTCATGTGACTTTCACCCTGCGAAGAGATAATTGTTCACCCGTTCAAATCAATAATCACATTGTTCCTCACCATAATTATGTGAGATATCTTGGTATATATCTTGATCGTCGCCTTACATGGAAACATCATATTGACTCAAAGCTTACAGAAATGAAACTTAAGCTAACACAATTACACTGGCTCATTGGCAGGAACTCGAGACTTGGCCTAGATTGCAAACTTCTAATTTACAAGAGTATTCTGAAACTAATATGGTCTTATGGAATCCAGCTTTGGGGCACTGCCTCAGCTTCAAACGTAGATAGAATCCAACGTATGCAAAATAAAATTTTACGTTTGATAACTTCCGCACCATGGTACATCAGAAATTCAAACATACATTGTGATTTAGACATACCGCTGATGACTACAGAAATCATAAAATACGCAGGCAAATACTTGATGAAGCTCGAAGACCATCCTAGTCCCCTTGCTCGCAATATCTTGGATTATAGTGGACATAGCCGATTAAAAAAGAGGGATACCGCAGCTTTAATCCTCAATGCTATAGACGATACATCTTAGGAATATTTGCTTTGTTTCTTTTATGACAATTTTTTTTTTTTTTACCCAAAGGTTAGACCTGACATGGTTGGGACTAATCTAACTTTTTTTAGAATTTAAGTTTTTAATACTTATTGTTAGTTCTTTCATAGAAGATACAATAAATAATTTTGAGAGTGGAAAAAAAAAAAAAAAAAAAAAATTTGAAAAAAATATACTAAATAATCAGTATTATTATACATATATTATTGTTATTATAAATATTTCGAAAATGTGTACCTGTAGTATAAATAAAAAATATAATATTAGTTTAACATGTTATATTAAAGTGATTTTTTGTTCTGTCTTTCCTTATGAGAATATTATTTGAAGCACAAGAAGTTGTATTTTAAATGCTTTTATTACTTCAAAAGATATGATTTTTGTGACAAAAAAGGTCAAAAACTGTCACCGTTTACAGTGCGAGAGCACTTATCTTGAAACTAAAGTATTTAAAATTTAAGTGTTTTTTGCAACAAAAAACCATTGTCCACAGTGCCTAGGCGGGACTATGGCTATGCAGGTTACTTATTTTAAAACCGAAGAGGTTATCTTTTAAGTGCTTTATACATTTTTTTAAATATCTTTATTACTTTAAACGTTATGATGTTTGTATCGAAAACAGTCAAAAGCCGACACTGTGATAAGTACCGTGGCTAATTTATGACCATGCAAATCATGTATATTGAAGCCTGAGGATTCTTCTTTCAAATGCTTTTCAAAATGTTTAAATATATTTATTTTTTTAAAACTTATGCTTTTTGTAACGAAAAAAGTTTGAAGGCCCCACTGTGTGGCGTATAACGCTAGAAAAAAAAACGGCCATAGAATGACAACCAGATAAAAAACAATATGCGACAACTTTATGTCGCTTTACAACGAAGCTGACTCGCATTCTGCAGCTGCTGCAACCGTCAATGCTGCATTAAAATATTTGAAATATTAAAGTGTGGTTTTCTTTTCATTTTAAATGGTGTGTAAATGGAGAGAAAACCAAAAGAAAAACTTTGTAAAGTTTAAACACAAAAGAAATGACAACAATAAATATTGTAGTAAATCATAATAATTGTAATGCTCTATGATGTTTTAAAAGTTAGATAGATTGAAAATTATAATTAATGAGAGAAAATTAAATAACAATAATGAAAGAGAGTCAGAGAATGAGAAAGAAAGAGAACTAGAACAAATAGTTTAGTGTCACTAATTTGAAATCTTTCTAGCTAAAATATTTATTACTTAACCGTTTTATTTAATGTTTTTTATAGATTTTAAATTTTTGTTCTTTTTTAAGTTTGAAATGTGGCAATAATATTTATTTTTTACTCAAAACTAATATTTTAGTTGCTAAGAAAATTAAACTGAATTAGCTCTTTACATTATTATCTTCTTAAGAAAGAAAAGTACGGTTATTTTTGTATTAAGGAAGTTGCTTCTGCACGACGAACCAAAGAGAAATATTTTGAGTTGCGAAAATTTTAGTATTTAGAGTTATGACCCTTTTTTATTTATGATGCGATATATCTGTAATCAACCCCAATTAGTGAATTCTAAACGGCTGAACGTATTGAAACTAAACTTCACTTACTGCACAGTAGGGCATATGATAAAAATGCAAAAATTTATGATCATGCTGATATTTCAATACTATTGTTCTAGCCATTTAGAAACTATATATGATTAACATTTTTTAACATGTTAATTATAAATTGGTAAATACTCACAACATTTATATTACCCTCTAATAATATTTATATATTAAATTTATATCATATAAAAACTTTAAAAATATAAGTTTTTTATTTAAATAATAATCAAATATAGTAAAAATATATTAATTGAATATAAATAATATAAATAATATATATATATATATATATATATATATATATATATATATATATATATATATATATAATAAATTAAAAATTAATTAATAAAATTAATTAATTAAATAAAAATCACTGTGAGCTGGTTTCAATAATTAAAACTAAAATTAAAATAAGCTATGGTAATTGTGCTAGATTCCTTTAAACATACATATTTTCTGATATTCTCATATTTATGATATTTATTTTATTTAAAATGCATTTTGGTAGAATTCTGCCTTGTTGTTGTACAATCTGCAACTTAAATGTGTGGAATCCAACGAAATGCAAAGTTTTGTAAACATATACAACATATATACATGTTGTACAACCCATAAAGGGGCAAAATAGTACCTTTCATATCTCTATATAAAGTCAATTTTAAAACAAGTTTTAGAGCTTTTAAACATGATTTAACAAGGCTTTATTTTGCAATACCTGTAAAGATTTTAAATCCGAGTTTTTCTTGTGGCCGTAAATGAGAAATAAGTAAATAATATTGCTCTGAATGAGCGGCTCAAAAATCATAAGCTTCCTATTTATATCAAATTTATATTGCAGTTTTTACAACATACCAGAAACTAGAGATATTTTTGACCCTGTATTTTGAATGTGAGACCTCCAAGCAAGGTTACTTTGGAGGTAAATTCCCAAGTACTTAACAACATTAACCTCTATTATCAATTTCCCATCAATCATCAATTAATCCATGTCAGATGCGGACTATGTATGTACTTAGTTTTGTTTATGTTTAAAACCAGTTTAGTAAATTTTGTAAACTTTGAAATTCATCGTGCATCATTAGCAATGGATGCTAGATGAAGTGCTTGTTGTCGGTAAGGGTAAAAAAATGCACAAATTATCAGCATACATGAACATTTTCCTCGCAGCCCAATATTATTTAGATCGCTGATATAAATTTTAAATAGCAATGACCATAATACCCTAACTTGTGGTACTTTATATATTTCATAGAACTTCTATCCGAATAGATTGCAACATATTGTGTTTTAAAGGGTCCGCCATCTAACGTTTCTTTTTTTATCTGGTGAAAAAAGTGAAAGAAACTGGCATCCTCATCGATAAACCAAAGCGCGAAAAGCCCAAAACAGTGCGTACACCCGAAAATATTGCTGTTGTGGCAGAGAGTGTACGTGAAGCGCCATTAACATCAATTCACCGTCGTTCTCAACAATTGAACATTTCACAGACATCATTGAGACGAATTTTGCATAAAGACCTTGGTATGATACCATACAAAGCCGAATTGGCTCAGGAGTTTGTAGCATTTTAAAAAAAAGTTATTTGGCGGACCCTATATAAGTAAAATAACTTTTAAAGAATGCAAATTCTCGTCCACTTAATCCGTAAAACTGAAAGCACAACCGAAAATACACAAGGAGAACATAGCAATGAGACCCGTTGTAAACTACAGACCTGCACCAGCTTATCACCTGGCTAAACAACTCATTGCCCTTCTTAAAGAAAAGTTAAGTTTATAAAAGTCGTATACGGTACTTAATACATAAGATCTTATCGAAAAAGTTAAAGACATCAAGAGAACCAAAAACACGCGATATGTAGCCTTTGACATTAATAACACAAGGATAATTAACCTATGCCACGAACTAGAACATTTATACGAAAACCAATATAGATTTAACAATCAAATTAACAAATGACCTGATGGACTCGGCATGGAAAACCCAACTTCAGTAATCTTAATGGAAATTTTTATGCAACATTTCGAATTACTACACATAAAGTCACTAATGGAAAAACACAAAACAACTCAGTATTGATACAAAGATGACATCATATGCATTCTCGTACAAGACTAAAAAGACGACTGATACAACATGGCGATACACGTTTACTTACACAGGACTAGAAATATATAGATTAACTAATCCTTTTCATAAAGAAAGTTTATTCATAGCATTAAAAACCAGCAACTCCCTAAGACGTAATCTCAGGACATCGACAGAAACAACTGACAAATTTAGTTCCAGCTTAGTACACAGACTTCCTTGTACCTGCATACTTATATAGGACAAACTGGACGAACACTAAAAACAAGATTTATAGAATACATGCGCTTATACAAACGAAAAAGAGGAGACCCCAACTTTGCATTACACCTTGACATTCACGGTAACGCGCCAAGGGAAATAGATGAATGCATGACATTACCATATCCTAGTAAAAACTTTTAACAGTGAATTATAAAGGAACAGGTAAAAGTGAGCTCACACATAATTTTCAATTTTCAGGTGGTAAGAGAAGCTCCTGCATTAGTAGATTGGACCCAACTAAAGGAACGACATAAGCTAACACTAGTTATACTAACAGAGATAATATTAACTTTTCAGTATTAACTTCAAAAAAACATGAAATAATAATTTTAATTTTCGGTAAATTGGCTCATAAATCTAATAGGGAATGTCACATAGATTTGTGAACCTTAATCCTAGCCATCCACCTCGAGTACATAACAATTGCTGTTATTGCTTTACTCAAGCTTCTTCGCTGAAATGTTAATTTACGTGAATATATCACAATTATTTTTCATTATATTCAAGGTTTCACTGAAGCTTGAACTGCAGTCGACGACATTACAGGTGTTTAAAACACTAAATCCAGCGCCACTATCCAACAAATATTATTTAACAACCCGACAGACTTCCCAAATATTGCAGTCATTGCGGTTTGTTAGCCACTTTACCAGGGTGCCCCTGTAGGCTAGTAGGTAGTATACTGGCTTGTCTGTATGGGGGTTGTGGGTTCGATTCCCAACGAAGACCTTGGTTTTTTTCACTACAAAATTAAAAATTGACTGTCGCTGTGCTGTCTTTATACGGCAGTTAATTTCCGACTATCCATCTACTTTCACCACCTGTTTCATCTCTTCTCTATCCCTTTCCTAAAGAATGTAGCACGGTACTTGACTAAATAGGCATTGTTGCCTGAAGTGCTACTTCTCTTAAAAAAAAACAACAACACACTTCTTAGTGGTAAAAAATAACAACAACATATCTTACTCTGTTTATCTAGAACACAATCTATAACATAATTATTTATTTGAATCATAAAACACTTCTTTCAAACACTTATTTCTATTACTAGAAACTCTCGAACGAGGTATTTACTAATTTGACTGATAAAATCTTTTTGTAAAATTATTTTAAATGTTCTGTACTTAAAAAGGAAATCATTGCAAAAGGAAATCATTGGAAAAGATAGAAACTTTTTATTTAAAAATCAATTATTTCAGTCATCGTGATTAGCAAATTATAGCTGCTTTTCAAATCTTTATTTAAATCAAATAAATAGTTAAGATCTGGTCACACCGGCTAGAAGACATAAGAGTACGGCAGAAATGTGATCAGTACAGTTGACATGTTTAGTGTAAAATAGCAGATTTTATGAAGACTTTAATTTTAAGTTGTTGTTTTAACTCATACAAGGACAAGCAACTCAATTGTTGTTTATGGCTAAAATATCATTGAAAGAATTAAAGATGTCTTTACCTTGCAATGATATTTTTATTAATATTATGTGTAGACAAACATTAATCATACAAATAGCACATAAACCGTTCTAAACGGTTTGTCTAACAATAAGAACTAAAAGCGATTTCTTGTTGGAATATTATTTCATTTTAATTTTTTAAACGAAGTTCTGAAAATGTCTTATATGTAGAACAGTCAAAAGGAAATACTTTTTTCAGAGTCTACTGTAGCAACAAAAATAACATTTTATAGACGAAATTAAAACTATAATAGGAAATATTTCAGATTATCCGAAATATCTGCAGTTTTGGTGACAAGTCCTACAAAAAGAATAATTGGTTGTAGCAACGAACTAGCTATATTATGCGTTCTAATGTTGAATAATAAAATAACACTAAAAAGTTTTCATCACAATTATTTCGATGTATTCGACTGTTGAGTGTTTAAACAGATCCCAACCCTTTTGGTATACGTTAAATTCCAGCACTCCTTGTGTATTAGTGTTCTAGAACGTAGCGCTTACGGTCGCTAAGCTTTGAAGTTTTGAAATAAAAGAGCTAGGTTAAGGGGTAATACCCAGGATAGTGATATAAAAGAGGGAGGAAATAGATTGAAAAAAGTAAACGAAAGGGAACTTTACAGTATTTCACGGCTCAGAGGAATTTTATATGTAATTTTCCATGAATAGTCGGTTCGCATGGAGAGTTAGAAGGTTGGCCCTGATCCAACTACGAAAGGGAAATAATTCTAGATTTTATAGGTGATACTGTAGAAGCTTATCTTTTTTGAGGGACTGTATCTAGAATTGAACTGGGAAAATATACAGAATGAGCAAAGAGTAATAAACAGTTGGAATTTAAATTCAGTTATCGCAATAGGTGATAAGTTACCGTGGTAACAGTTAATAATATTAACAACTTTAAATATCCTTTGATTAGAATGAAAACCGGGTAATGTAGTGTTTGTCGTCTGGATCTCTAATAGTATTGGTTTATGTTCTTTTTAATATTTGGGCGTTTACTAATGCTAAACTAAGGACCAACAACAAATTCTAAATACTGACTAACTAAAAGGCATAATATAAGACCAACATCTGCAACAGCGAATTGTTTGCGAAAGTTTACGCTGTGGTTAACATTGGAAAAGCTTGAAATAAAAATTGTGCTCAATTTTATCAGCGATTAATGAAATAATGATTTTAATAATTGTGTTATAATTATCAAATATAACTGTTTCATTCCTAGTGGTAGCAAAATTTTGTGTTGGCGAATTTGTAATGAAGCACATATTTACTTTACAATACCTCAATAAAAATGTATTATAAAATAAAGTTTTTAAAACAATAGCATCAGTAGCACAAAATAAAAAATTAGCAAACAAGCGGTTATTGAACTGATAATAAAGACAACCATTCCAAGCTTGAATTGGCTACTACCTGATATAGTTTGTCTCACTCCTGGTATATTTTATACCATGAATGGTTATCCCCAGCTGCAAACATACACACTTATGTATAAACACATACAAAAACAAAATTCACACACATTCTATTCTTTGCAATTTTATAGACTTTTAAGGATTGCAACAGAATAAGAAAAAAAATAGAATAGAAGAAATAAATAATTTCCCCCTTATAAATCGCATAAACCAGTCTATTGCAGAAAAATAAAATAAAGAAAACCGAATAAAAGTAGCAAACACACAAACGAACAATGAACAGAGAAGAGAACTGGCTGGTCATGCCAATGCTATTTGGATTTGTTCCATAATCCTCCTCATACAATATAAATTGTTTTTGTTTCTGTTTCTGTATTTTATAATTTTATTCTTTTTTCTTTGTAAAAAATCACAAGATATTTAACGGTTCATGTTGTGTGGCAAATATTTAATCGTTGAATATGACACATGTGCGACATAATAAAACGCACATGTTTAAATGTTTAATAGTCGTCCACTCCAAATAATATGGGCTCCCAAAGAAATCTTTGCTCACTCGCCATTGCTATAGTTTGATAATCACTGTTGCCGTATTCCCATTTCTCTGTTCCACGATTAGTGAGAAGTATCTAAAACGAAAACTGAATTTAATCTAAAGATGGATTAGTTCGTAATAGTGTAAGTTCTTAAGAGTTAATGTTCTTTATTTTTTGTTTTTTTTGTAGTTGTTGTTGTTGTTTAACTCCAACTTAGGTTGCAATCACAATTTCAGCAGTCACTCAATAAGTCAGTCAAACAGCCAGTCAGTCATATTAGTAAATAATGGAGTTCTTAAAATAATGAAATACTTATAACCCTGTATGGTATGATATTAAATTGTGTGTAATAATGTTTAATAAGAAAACTCGCTTTTGGATGTTCCACATTTCATTAGCAGGTAATTGTCTATTATTTGCGATTTACTGTTTGATGATATTTAAAATATTTGCAAACGTTTACGATAAACATTTTTCCCACTTCCTTTGATTCTAGGGATATTGAATAATAAATATCTGAATAAAAAATATTTACATAAGTTATGCATACGAAAGGGAAATTCATTCATAAAAAATAAATTGGAAGGGATTTTGTATTTTTGTTAACAAGTCAGCCATTTCTAAATGGTTGCTCCAGTTGTCCAGCTTTTTAAGATTACTATTCCAAATCCGTCGCTGTATGGCCTTGTAATGGGAAACCTTCTACAAGTAAATTATCAGAAATACTTAACATTTTTTATTGTTTATCGGATGTTTTATAAGAACTTGTTGACTCTGTTAAGATCTAAACAAAATTAGTACCACCTTTATGAATTTTCGGACATAGTATAATCGAATTTTCATTGACTTTTTCGAATCATTTGAGCCTTATCGGAACTAGTGAGCTCACATATCCCTACAGAAAATAGTCTAATGGCTTTAAATCGTACAATCTTGCAGGCTAATTCAAGGGTCAGACGTGAAACTAATTGTTTACCAAACGATTCGTTCAATAAATCTATTGAGCTGTATTACAAATTAAGTTTGTTCAATTGATGCATGAAAAATTCAGTAATCATGGTTCTATAGCAGAAGAATCTACCAGCCTATAAAGCATATCAAAAAGCCCTTTTTTTGGTTGTAACGATAAATTAACATATACTTGAGGATTATCATTACACAGTAGCTATCCATTCAAATAAAAATGAGCTTCATCGCTTTTTTGGGCTCAATTTGTACAATTTGAAAGCGTTGCTCACGCATCATAAACATAATTCACATACCTCTATAAAAAAAACTGGTATTTTAAAATCTAATTTTTGTCTTTTTGAGTATGCTTTGCACGCTACATATGTAACGAGACTCTCTTATTCAGTTTCTGCATATTTCCTTGAACCGGTGTGGTCACCAGCACATACAAATCGGTTTTTGTTACTTTTATCGAGATATCAATTTACAAATATTACATTTATACACATACTTTTTATATATGAATTAATTATAAGAAAATAATAAGTCAATTAAAATAAATATGTAAGTATATCGATATACGAGTACGAAAAGAACACTGAAGATGGCAAACAGCCGAAACCGGTTTGTTCACAAACCAAATTTGACGAGGGTCGACGGAAAACCGTACCCAAATAAAATATCGACATATATTATGAATTGAAGTGCAAAAGTGAACAACCGAATGGCCACCATATTGACTTTGGTATAAATTATTAGAATAACATTTTTATTATCTTACATAAGTTTGAGTTTGTGTTGCCTCTTTGATGCTATTCTGAATTTTAAGAAAAAGCATGGAATCGATAGTACCCAAATCGCAATAATTTGCTCTGCACTTTACAAGGTGATGAAAAGTTGGCTTAATTTGAGGTATTTTCGTCTTCAGTCCTACAGCTTACTTATCCTTTCGCAGTTCAGCTTTCGTAGGGAGTTTTTCAATGGGTGACTTACTGGCCTTTTTTCGGAAAAAAGTTTCAATCCATTTAACATTTTTGCGAAAGCAAGGTGGGGGCTCTTGAACTGTTTAACGCGTTTAATTAAGCCTAGCATGGTGCATTCGTATCAAAACTTATTTTGCTTTGTCAAGGATCGCGAGCGCAAGGAGGTACTGCAAGGTTTCGCGCCGTTTATTCTAATCTATTCCCTATTTTTCTTCCTGACTATATGCATATGTGAAATTTCCAAATTTCTAATTACTAACTCAAACTAATGCATAGCACTGATCACTAAATAATTTAAAAAGTAAAAGTTATTACACTGGTTGCAGTATAGCAAAATAGACGGTCAGATTTGGATTTCTTTTATTGTTATGACAGGATGATTCAATATACACGGATTAAGGACGAATTTTTTCTCTGTAAATGCTCACATTTGTCTCCATCGACCGAATATTTTAGCCTTATGTGAGACTCAGGTGTGTGAATATGCTGAGTCATAGGGATTTCACTTACCTCGATATCACCTACTGTCGCTTTTTAATTTCCATCAGGGCCTTGCATTGTATATACGCAATGAAGTTATGTACCAGTGCCACCAATCATTACACACATGTTTACATACTGAATTTAGCTGCCTTTGGGCGAAATACAGGATCAGATCATATTTGCATTTCAAAATTCTCTACAGAAGTTCAAACGTGGAAAGGAATAAAATCTTTGCTGGCTTCGATTCTATTTCCGACTCCATATCGAAGATTATCGACAGTTGTCCGAACAGTTAAATTATCCATATCGAAGATTATCGACAGATTATCGACCACCTTGTGCAATTAGTGAATGAGCCGATACACATTCCTTGTGTTAAAGAGTACCACAGTAATACACTCGACCTTTCTCTAACTTCACACCCCCAAAAATATGAAATTAGTGTTTGTGCACCTCTCGGCAATTCTGATTACTGCACCATCCTTATATTCAGAACTTCACAACGTTTCGAAAGCAGCTACTAAAAGTTGAAAATATGAGAAGGCTTTTTGGAAACTATGTTTCTTGGACAATAATGTCGATGCCTTAGCAGAAGTGGTTGCAAACATCATTTTGTTTGGAATGAAAATTTTTATTCCATCCAAAAAAATTTCGAATAAAACCAGATCGAAGTCTTGGTTTAATCAGACGTGCAAAAATGCACGATCAAGAGAGGAAGCCTTCAGTATCTGGCATAGAAACAAAACCGCAGATACTAATTTGCTACGGAAACGAGAGAAAAATCTGTACGATGGGCACCTTCGTGCTAAAGTTCTTGCTACTCCTCGGGGTAGCAAGAGCTTTTGGTCATTTTTAAAAGTGTAAGGTATAATTCTATTTCGTCAATTCTGACTCTTTTAAAGAATGATCAAATATTCACTGACCCGGTTGATAAAGCTAACCTTTTGGCTGGTTTTTTAGTAGATCTTAACGTCAGCAAGTTTCCTGGGATATCAGCACTGGCCTTCGAACAGTGCTCTTCGACACTAACGCGTTTGTTAGCAAACATTTTTAGCATGTTGTATCATGCCGGTGAATTTCAAAAGTTAGAAGGTTGCTAATGTAACGCCTATCCCCCAAAAAAGGTGAGGCTAACAACTCTGAAAATTAGCTTCCAATTGCAATTATGAGTATGATTAATTTTCATCTTACTTAGCGACAGGTTTCCATTGGGGGCACTCTATGGACAACTTGCTCGCTCGGAACAATGGTACAACTCCGTACATCATTTCGGAGAGGGAAAGTTGGTGCCTCTAGATATTTTCAAGTCCTTTGATAGAGTGTGGCATGATACAAATCTATCTATACTTGCTGCTTTTGGTGTCGGTGATAATTTCGCCAGATTAATATCGAGTTTCCACAGAAATCGCACTATACGGGTTTTTATAGAAGGGGTTTCATCAAATGAGTCCAAGATTAATTCAGGGGTACCGCAATGCTCCGTTCTTTCTCCTGCTCTATTCCTTATTTTTTTAAAGACCTTCTTTGTCAAACTTTCAACCCTATTTACTATTTCGCAGATGACAGCGCTATTTATCATTCTTATTCATCTGGTAATAGACCGATCAATTTGAAGGTTGGGTTCCAAAAGCCGGGACATGAATTATATTCTCAATCACGATCTCGCGGCGATCTCCGAGACGCAATGTTGCACGCTTACGCATAGATCTGTGTTCAGAAGTGGTGCTGCACCTGTAACTATGGGTGATATAGGTATTACGTAATCGGAAGCTCTTGATGTTCTTGGCATGAAAATTCAGTGTGATGTTCGATGGACTAAACACATTTTTCCGATTTCTAAAGAAGCTTTCAAGTCCTTCGGTTTTCTAAAACGGTCTGAGATACATTTCTCCATTCGATTTTCGTACTACAAAAACGATGGAATACAAATTTCATGTATGGGTGGGCGCCCAAAAGTCTATTTTGCACGACCGCATACAGGAGAGGACCAAGAAGCTCATTAGGTTGTATTTCACTGTTTTATCGTTACTACAATTGTAAGTGCCCTGACGAAATTAGGGAACTTGTTCGCGAAACTCGCACGTTTTTGCGTTTGACTCGATAATTATTGAAAGCGCATCCATTTGTTGTCCATTTGAATCGCACTACCCATTACCGAGAAAAATCGTTTTTTAGCAAAAAAGTTTGTGTGTGAAATAAACTTCCTCCCGATGACTTTTCTGTCAACGCAGAAAAATTCAAATCGAATGTCCACAAACACTACTACGTCTTTCCTCCTCCCCATAACCAAAATTTCCTAGTTCTGGTACAATGTGTTGCATGAGTAGGGTTTATCCCACGAGTGCTGGTCCCGAACGAAAGAAAAGAAGAGAAGTATTTGGAATGCCTTTCTAAAAAAGTGTAAGAGTTACCTTATTTCCTCCCTCTGATCAAAAACAAAATGGAATACAACTCTCTTGTATGGGCCAGTGTTTAAAAGCTTATTTTGGAATTACTCCATCGCAAATAGGAGAGAGTGAAGTTGGGTAACCACTTCATTTGAATCGCTGGAGCTTCGACACAATGTGCTTTACTGTTTTATTGTTACTACAACGGAATGTGCTCTATTAAAATCAGGGAACTTGTTTCTTTGCAACATATTTTTCATGAGAATTTTTTGAGAGGATGAGGGAGAGGATGGGTTTTTAGCCGAACAGTTCATATAAACTCCCTGCAGACGTCTTTCCGATCAAAATTTTAAATCAAATAACTACAAACACTATTCCCTCTATTGTTGTTTCCAAAACATAAATTCCTTGTTTGATGACAATAAGTTGTATGAGTAGGTATCATCCTCGTGTGCTGGTCCTAATAAAATTTTGATTTCAAAAGTCCTTAAGAAATTTCCCAAATTGCTCATTTTAAAATATTAGAAAATATGAGGGAGAGACAAATTAGATAAAATAAACAAACGAAAAAGAAGAGAGAGAGAGAGATATGAACGGAAAAGGGAGAAAGTGACGAATGCAACAACACGAAGAGAAACACGAACAAGACGAACTATATAAACACAGCTGACAGTAGAACGCAACTAGTATAAAGAGAACACTGAAGATGGCAAATAGCCTAAACCGGTTTGTTCAGAAACCAAATTTGACGAGGGTCGACGTAAAACCAGTTTAATTTCTGAATTTTATGATGTGATAATTTTTACCATCTAAAATTTATATTCGAGAGAACCTCCCGTGTACTAGTCTGTGTTGCTCTTTTAGTAACAGCACGTTTATTTTCGTTTTTTTTTTCTGAAAAATCTTCAACTGTAGAATATTGTAAAGGATAACTTCTAACCAGAATTTCCACCTTACCTCCTCTTTAGGTGCCAGTTAAGAAAAAAAAGAGACTATTGCATCCTGTAGGTAAATATCTTTCTGTTTCAAATATTAATAAAACATCCAGCTTTTCTCGCTTATATACCATCTGGAACCGAATATTGCATTTTCGATTTTTAGTTGCACACCTACTTATTCATCTATTGAATATTAGATTTAAAAGCGTTATTTATTAACGTCATAAGACGTAAAAGAAAGTAATTAAAATAATAACGGATTAAAAGAGAAAACATGTGGTAAAACATATCTGTCTTGCTCGCAATTTATTATTTATTTATTTTGAACACTTTAAGCGCATGCAGCTGTCAGATGCGCATCTGATGTTGCATGCTTTATTTTTCTGCCACATTTTGAATGGGTTTTGTTTTATTTTCTGTTACTTTAATTCTTATTTGATTTATAATGTATGACAATTTAAACATTTACATTTCAAACATTTGCTATTTCATTTTTGTAGTTTTGGGTTAAACAGTCGTAAAAATGTTGCTCTCACATTAACTGTGCTGAGGATGAATTAAAAAGCATTAAAAAAATATAGAAACAAACAGAAACACCTGTTAACGTTTGTAATTTCGTGATAAAAGTATCATTGCATGACTTAATTAAAATTAAATATAGAGAAGATTTAGATTTAAAGATATAAAAGATAATCCTTAATGATAATAAAATAAAGTCATTAAAACGAGGGACTATTTTAACGGTTGGGTTTTAACAAGAAGGATGTTTGAGTTGTAAATAATTATCTGTGGGATTTTTTAATGAAATTTTCCGTCTTAATGAACTTTAAAAAAGAATTATTTCGTTGAGAAAATGTGGAATAAAAGTAAATAAAATAATGCCCGTATGATATCGAAAGATGAAATTCGATTAACAATTAATTAATTAAGTTTTGTTTTTTTTTGATATTGCTGTTTTTCAAACAAGCAAAACTCGAACTGCATTGGAAATTGCACTTGGGATTTTTCGGGCTTTAAAATTTCATATAAAGAAAAAATTATTTACCATTTTTAATTTTTTTTAAAATTATTTTGAATAACGTAAATTGGTCCCATATATAAAATATCGCTAAAATTCTTTTCTCGAGGATAACAACAAGAATATTTGGATCAAATTATACAGTTGGATGTGAGTAATTTTTCTATGAACTCTGAATGCTTAACATTACGTAGTAATATACACGTAACCATGAATAGATATTGTTGTTTGGATTTATTCCGCCAGTAAATGAAATGCTGTTGTCATTCATTTTCGTCTTTGCTGGCTGTTTGTTCGCATTTTCGATGTGAAGGCATCATTCTCAAGCGGTGCACTGGTGAATCAATGTTCGGATTAAGGTGGTTCTGGTATTTAGGTCGTATTGTCTACTAAAGTAGGTAGAACGCCCGCCGCCTGGCTAATTTTCAATTTTTCTGTATTTTATTATTATTTAGGTACGTTTGTCGTCGTGCTTACCTCTGCGTTTATAATGTCACTGTTAAAAGTTTTTTAAAAATGACTAGTATTTCTCTTTTTTTGCTAGGATATAGTAATGTCATACATTCATCTATTTCCCTTGGTACATGTGCGTGAGTGTCAATGTGTAATGCAAAGTTGGATTCTTCTCTTTTTTATTTATGCTTTCTTTAAATCTTGTTCTTAATGTTCGTCCAGTTTGTCCTCTATACGTATGCTTACAGGTACAATAAGTCTATATACTCCGCTGGAATTAAATTTATGAGTTGTTTCAGTCGGTGTCTTAAAATTATTTCTTCAGAGTACTGCTGGGTTTTAATCTTGTGCGTAAACCTTTTTTTGGGAAAAAGGTTAGTTAATCTATATATTTCTGGTCGGTCGTGTTGTATCGGTTGTCTCTTTGTTTTCTTTATTCCTGTTTTTAGTGTTGCATTGTCTAAGAAGTTTGTTAATAGTAGTAGGTTTGTATCGTTGTTTTTAGCTGTGGTGTAAATTGTGTCGAGTTCTTAGTTGTACTTATTTGAAGTAAGTGGGATTATTTTAAGTCTGTGTATCATATGTCTAAATGCTGGTAGTTTTTATTGGGTAGGCTAGCGTAGGGATGGTAGTGTCCATCGTAGTTGGTTTTCAGTAGATGTCATATCCTAAACAGTCAGTTAATTTGAATTTGTCTATTTGAATTTGTTAGATGCAAGTAATATTTGTGCCTAAAAATAATAAAAATTCAATATATTTCAATTGTCAAAGATAAATGCTCTTTCAATAATTTTTTGTATAAAATGTTATGTTAGCGTAATATATTTCAATAAGAATAATCTTGTTGGTTTGTTGGTCGGAAACAAATTTTTATTATATTTTTTGTTAGAATTTTTTATTTTTCTTCCTTATTTTATTTTTCGAATAAATTTTTATTTCTTGACGCTGCTGCACAAAGATTCAGTCAAATGTTGATAATTAAAACTGAAAGGATGTCTATAACTTATTAAGTAATTCAATTATGTATTAATAGAGTTTTAATGAAAAAAATGTATGATTCATAACGCTAGGTTCATAAAAACTATGGCGGATTCAAAAGTTGTGGCAACACAATCTAGATGGGAAACTCACTCGATGTTTTCTCAATGCATTATAAAAATCAACTTTAACAATTTTTTATAAGATGACAATTTTAATTTAGTACAGTTCTTTAAAAGCCACCAAACTGAAAAATCACCCTTTGTAAATTTTCGTGAGGCGATTGTTTAACAAAATGATAACAATTTGAAAATAAATACGACAATAAAAATGTAAGCAAAATAATAAAATAATCACAGTTAGTTAAGCTGTTTCCATTACAAAATATTTTTCTACCTGCATTTGTTAAAACAGTGCGTGTTCATGCCACATTTAATATTTCATTTCTAGTTTCTAAATTTCTATTTTTTGTTTGTAAAATTTCTCCTTTAATTAATAATTCGATAAATTGTAAACAAAAGAATTTTGAAATGAAAATAAAATAGCAATTAATTACAGAAAAAACTAGTGAAATGCATTTTTTATAAAGTGTAAATTAATTTTCTCACCTTTTTTTTGTATTTCCTTTTAAAAACTATATTAAATAGAAATTTTATTGATATCAATCGTGTTTGATTTCTTTCAAATGTTTCTTTCCTAACAACGAACAATTTTGTGATAGGAAAATCTCCACAAAAAAAAGCAGAACATTGGTTGTATGATTGTATGAGAATTTTAAGCAATTAATACAGTACAAAATTTGCTCAAAAATGGGTGAAATAAATTGGAACTGGTTTCAAAAGCTATATATATATATTTTGAACATTAGTTTTATTTATTATTAATTCCCTTAAATCTACTTTACAAGTTGAAGTTGTCAAACAAAATTAAAGACCAATATATAGGGGTTTTCAACTAGAAGTTTGTTTTGTAAAACAAAATAAAACAAAAAATTTAGATTAAATTCAGTATAGAATACATTAAAATATTTATTTTATTACGAAGAGAAAAGTTCGACAATTGTGAATGAAAAATTATATCTGGCAAATGTCCACCACGACTACGCTAAGAGATGTCGATACTTCAATCAAAGTTTTAATCACTTTTTGGTCCTATTTCGTTAATCACGTTACGGATTTTAAGTGTTTTGGGCTGAAATCTATTCGATTGGTTTCGTATAGACTCTGTCCTTAATATAGCCTCACAAAAATAATCCAGTGGTGTTAAATCATACGATCTAACTGGCCCCTTAACTGCTGATTGTCGTGAAATTATGCGATCGGGAAAATTGGTTCGCAATAAATTGTATGTTTCATTAGCTCTCTAGCATGTGGCACCGCACACTGGGGATTTTTCTATGGAGGTGAGGAAAAAAATATATTTGTGAAAAAATGTAGTGATTTCATCACAAATTTTGTTTTATTTATATAGTAATACACAAAAGTAATCAAAATAAAGAAAGTTAGAGAAATGTCGATCGCTATCTGCAATGTAAAAAGCCATAACTAACAAAAAAATTTAAATGATTTTTTATTACTCTAAAAGAGCCTTCGTCACTATTAACACTATGCTTTTTCTGGCTAAATGAAGGCGTCAAATGTGAAATCATGGGATCTGATGTTACGATCATTCGGTGCATAATATCTTCGTTCGTGGCAATTCGACTGCATTTTCTTGTCTAAGCCGACATTTTTTATAGTCTTTGTTACGACTTTCCTGAGCTTCTTCGGATAGTAGGCCTACAGGAAAAAATCACTTTCCATTTATATCCATGAATCAAAATTTTGTGAAGTGTAGGTGGAATATTGAACCACTCGTACAGTGAAACTAACTCTTCAAAAATCACCAAATTTTTTAGGATCTACTACCTCGGTGATTGTTATAGCTTCGAGAATTATAAAAAACCTTTTGATTATGTTTTTATCTAGACCTGTTATTAAGGAAATGAAAACAGGATTAGCAAAGACTCTTCGTGACGTATTTCCTGAATTTGTCGTAACAGAGCCTGGCTTAATAGTATCAACCTGCATACCAATTTTCTCTTTAAGTTCACGCTTTATCAAATATTTTCGGGCTTCTTTTATCGGAGGAGTATTTAGAAGCTACATACAAAAGACACTCCATCAGCTTAATACGCGCATGAAGTGGTGACATACCAAATTGCAGTGCTTGTTCATATACAGGCATAGCTAGAACTTGTTCGATTTTATTTATCTTGGATGTTGTGGCTTCACAAATAAAACAAGAAGATGCTGCGGGTGTTTCTGTTACTGATTGTGCTGTCTTGCCGTCAATCATTGTAAAATATAATTCATGTTCTACTTTAAAGTTACGATTATTTACTGTTAACTCAAATTCTTTTAGTTGAGATATCTCCTCATCGACTCTTTTCTTTTTTTCTCGTATAACTTAAAGTTTCTCTTTAACGTATGTAAACTGTAGTGTTCTACAATACTGTGTGGAAGAAGGTTTATTGTTGTTCGATACTAATTTATTTATGTCATCACTTAATGATAATTTAAGTGGTACAACTGATGTCATATATAAATTAGAGTCAAAAATTTGATCATCTGAAAACCTCTGTTGGTATTCGCTTTGACTAGATGCCCCATCACATCCCCATATATAGAACATTATTAGATTTCCGCTTTCAATTTTATTTATTTCCTTTGCTGACTTGGTCTCTAGGATTTTTTAAGCAGTATGATCCAACAGATTTTACAGAGGTACACTGATAACTGTTGATTTTTTCTTTCGTGAGCAAATTTTTTAAATTCATACCTTTACTTAATTGTGCATAAAAGCGAAACGCTTACATAGATTTTCATGAGTTATGTCTCATTTTGTTAATAGGTTATATGACTTTACGTGAAAGTAATAGGTTTTGACACTCGTTTACCGTTTTGTATTTTTTATGAATTAAAAAAAAAAATAACTTTTTAGGCAAAAACTATTTTGTTTTCTTCATACATTTATTTATAACTTCGAAACTGTTGCTTATGTAGCGAACAGATGAAAGTACTTGTCATTCTTGATTTTTTCAAAATTTGTTTAAGTAAAATCCGACTGGTGGTTTTTGAGTTATGTTAAACAAAAAGGCCTTATCACAATTGAGTCGCGAATCAATCAGCTAAAAAATGTTATACTGTGTAATGCAACAAATTGAAAGGTGGCACCTGGTGGCACTTAAAATTGATTAAAAATGTAAAAATAGATATTAGTAGTGATTTCCAACTGTAGGAAAGTAAAGCTAAAATTTCAGGTCCAAATATTTAGAAAAAAAATAGATTTTTGTTATATATTCATAAAAATAAACAAATAATTTTTTCAATTTTAGTATACTGAAATATCCTACTTTAAATTAAAAAATAAAAAACGTTAGCTCACATAATAAAATAATATTCGTTTTGAAATTCTTAGGTTTAAATTAAGTTGATTCAGTAAAACATACAAGTACTAAGTTGGGACGTTTATAAAAAAAACTCGCAGTCAGATCGGAGTAATTCTTTTTGATTTGATTGTACCATTTAGTCTAAAATATCAAAATATCATTGAATATTGCATGAAAAGTATGTTGACAATTTGACTTTTTTCCGCGAAATCCCCAGTGTGCACCATCCTGTTGAAACCACATGTCAGTGATATCCACGTCGTTAATAGCGTGATCCATTGACCGTTTCCGCATTTCCAAACAATTGCCAATACATTTACAACGAATACGGCAAAAAACCAAAGATCAAAACTGTCATGTTGTTGGTATTGCCAAAATTGAAAAACAAACTTCTTGTTGAAAACCCGATATATCATTATTATCACAAGTGATATTTAATAAATATTATCTATATTATCAATTACAAAAATCATCGTGTTAATGCCCTCTAACCACACAAATAAAAAGCACTTTAATTTAAAATATAAGCATATTGGAGCAATAAAAACAATTAAAAAATACTTATTGCTAACAAGTACCGTAACACTAAGTATAATCCGATAACTACAGCAAATCGCGACAGTTGGTATCGAAAGTTAGCTCCGCTACTATGTTTATTATAGAGTATTGGTTATTTATCGTCTTAATATAAATTGTTATAAGCATAGAAATTACAATTTACCTGTGTAATAAAAAACGAAGTAAGCTTTTGAATTCATAATTTCTTTTATATTATTCACTTTTTAATTTACGGGCAATGTACTACAAATTGGCCACGAGGTATTAATAAAACAAAATATTTTTAATAAGAAGAATTTAAAAATTAATTAAATACAAATTTGTAAATACAAACAAAATACATATAATCAAGAATATGCCACCAACGTTGGATAATTCTTCTGGCGAAGGTTATAACGCAACGCCAGTTACTGTACTACAAACTTCAAGTGTACAAGAGTTCAATACATGTTTGGAGTCATGAAATATTTGGAAGAAACTTTAGACATTCATTTTTATGAGATAAGCTGCACAGATAATGTAAGAAAGTGGATTTGGTTAGAATCAATTGTGCCCAAATCTTTTGAAAAGCCTACAATTGTTTTTAGCGAACGAAGCAAATTTGATGTTGCAACGAAGTAGAGTGGTAAATCTGTTGCAGAATAGTTTGCTCGAGTAAAAACTTTGGCACTTAAATGTAAATTTGGAATTACCTTAGATCCGTTTGTGTTAAATCAATTCGTAATTGGTCTGCAAATATTATTTTTGAAGGGTTGTGTGAAGAAGACGATAATCTTGTGCATTAAAAAACGCTATTATTTTGGAAATTAAAAGCATATTAAAAGAAGAATAAGTTGAAAATGTAAATTTTGTCATGAAACAAAAACGCGTTTAAAAAGAATAGTGGCTGTGGTGATGGAAGTCGGGGAAACAATAGTTTCGACAGAGCTAACAAGTGGTAGAGGTAACTCTAAAAATAAATATTTACGTTCTCATTGTGATTGGCGAAATCATAGCTCTGAATTTTATGAATTCAAGTGAGAGAATGCGTCATACATATGAGAGAATTGGACATTTGGCTTCGTTTGTCGGAAAAAAAGAGGTGTTGATAACATATGTAATTAATAATATTTATAATTATTATTTTTTTAGTGTGTCTGAGAGCAGTTCCACTCGCCATAGATGATACCAGGTAATATCCAAAAATGAGGTATCAATATTCGTGGAGTATTAAACGATGCAATGCTCAATGGAGTATGGAAATTGATTTGCTTGATTTTGGACTAAAGGTAAAAATTAACTCTTATGACTGTAACGTTCGGTATAAAGCACGATTTGCCATTAAAGGATATTTGAAATTAAGACAAGTTTATCATAGACTTCGTAAAAACCTTGATCTCCATTTACTCGCTATTTATTAATTCGTATTCCTTTCGCTAAAGCTGTAAAATAAATAATAAAGAACATTTCCATTATTCACAGTGGGGGATTTTACTAGAAAATTCAAAATGAATCAATTGTTTTTAATCGCATAGTTTGATTTTATTATTTCATTTGTCGAATATGTGGAATAGGTAAAAATGATAGATATTGTATATCTCGTTGATCAGCCTTGAATATAGTTGACCTTTAGAAAAAATGTGAAACATTTTTTTTTTCAATTTAGTTTGCTAATTAAGAATTTGTGGTGGCTTTAAGATTTTTTATTACGGAGAAATGTATAAAGTTAAAAAAATATAATTCTGTAAAATCTGGTTTTTAACTGTATTAGCCCTGGGTAAAGCTCGTGGAAAAGTTCACCTTTGTAATGCATGTTATTTATCTTAATCTCTAACTTTTGCGATCCCAACTTTCTAAAATGATTTAAATTACCAGACTGGTTATATTTGCCACTCCCTTTTATTAATGAGCTATCGACTTTAATTCACATGCTATCTACTGTTGCTTACATTTTCTCAAAGCTAAGGCCCGCCATATAACTTCTATATTTATTAAGCATCTGTTAGTCACAGTCTGCAGGTATTCACTCTTATTGTGTTTGTCGTAGTTGAAAAACGACAGCTGTCGTAGTTGCTGTCGAATTTAAAATCTTATGTTACTGTCTAACATTTTCGACAAGCAAAATATTGTAGTTGATTCATAATGTAAAAGTTTACGCTGAAATTAATGATTATGAAGCAGCCAGTTAAAGAAGTGTCAAACAAATGTTTATAAATAATAAAAAAAATACATTAATTTGATTACTTAAATGCGTATACTGTCGGAAAATGTTGAGTGTCGCCTTTTATTCAACATCCGAAGATGAAGAAACAACTGGCTCGGGAGATATAGTAACTGCTATAAGAAAGCTGCTGAGACAACACGCGAATATATTTGCACTTCCTAACAAAAGGTTTGTTAAAAAATAGTATATTGTAACATTTAATACATATTTATTTATGTATATTCATACATAAATCTTTTGTTTCAGATTTATTAGTTTTTTAGACTTAATAAAGATGCGTTTAAATATATTTTTAATAAAATTTCACCAAAATTGCGAAAACCTAAAAGAAAGACGGGAGTATCAAAGCTAATTACGCTAACAGCGACAATGAGATTGCTCGTGGAGGTCAGTTACCAAGAAGGTGCTGGAAATGATCTCCATGTGAACCTCTGCCAACAACAGTAAGCGAGTCTTTTCATTAATGCATAGAAGTGATGTACAACGAGCTTTGTCCAAGATGGATTTCATTTGAAGTGGATGAAGCAGAAGAAAATGAAATTAAAAGGTACTTTTATCGGAAAACAGGGTTCCCTGGCGTGATCGGTTGCATAGATGGGACACACGTCTCTGTTTCAAATATCTGAACCGAAAACGATTTTATTCTTTTAACGTTATGTTGGTCACTTCAAACATTATTTTAATTAATAATAACATTTTTAAAGACGTTTAAATCATTTAAGGTTTGCGATCACAGACTTCGTATTAGGTACATTCAGACGCATTCTCCTAAGTCGAGCCACGACTCGTTAATATGGAACATAAGTGGGTTAAAGCATTATTTAAAACAAAAATATGAAAATGCAGGAAAAAAACATGGCTATTGGGTATGTTAATACATTTGTGCATATGTAGTGAAGCGGTGCATAGGGGTTTTAAAAAACAGATTTCGGTGCTTACTTGGTGCCAGGCAACTACATTATACACCTAAGTTTGCTGGAAAAATTACAGCCGTTTGCGCCGTATGAACACAATATTTCTCTTCATTTAAATATAGCAGCCATTCTCTAAGTGTGTTCCGCGAAACCCTAGGGGTTCCGCAAGAATTTAGAAAAAATTCCAAACACCTCTCTCTGGTCGACCGTTCTGACGCGGCGTATCACGATTCACGAGGCGCAGCCGAACACATACATACACACATACATATATACAATTCATACACATACATACAATTCATACACATACATACACACATACATATATACACATACATATGTGAACCCCCTGAATTTATTTTTTAATATTTATACTCCGGTGAATCCCCAGATTTTACTTTTCATATTCGTATTTTAATACAACAACTGAATTACTTTTCTTTCTATTAATTTCTTAATATGTAATTTGTGTTTTGAATAAAGTCAGTTGCGTTTGAGCTGTCAGTCAATAAAGTTTGTTTAAAATAAAATCGCTTTCGTGTGCTTAAGTATTTTATGGGTTTTTCACATATATACAATTCGCCTCGTACAATTTTACTATGCCGCCAATATGGAACGTTGGCTTAAAGGCGTTAAACGTGTTGCAACAACATCTTCTAACGAAGCCGAAAGTTCAAAAGTAGTTCGCGTATACAGCAATTACCGATCTAGACGATTATGCAACGACGTCAAGTTCCACGGTTTCAAAGGCGAAAAAAAGGAAGTATGATGAATCATATATCAGTTTCGGATTTGTTGATTCCAACGGCTCACCTCTCTGCATGTTATGTAGTAAACTGCTTCCTAATAGTTCCATGGCACCTGCCAAGTTGCGCCGACATTTAGAAACTGTACACCCTGAGTCTAAAAACAAGAATAAAGAATTTTTTGTACGTAAAAAAGAACAGTTATTGGAAAGTCAAAAAACTATGATGCATGTAACCCAAACTATCAATGGAAAGGCCACAGAGGCATCATATTTAGTTAGCTATCGCGTTGCACAAGCAGGTGAAGCGCACACTATCGCTGAGAATTTAATAAAACCATGTGTGTTAGACATAACAAAATGTATGCTCGATGAAAAATCTGCAAAGCATCTTTCTACTGTGCCGCTATCAAACGATACTGTTTCACGGCGAATTCATGATCTGGGAAGCTACGTCAAACAAGAACTAGTTACACGTCTACAAGAAACACGTTTCGTCTTGCAAATAGATGAGTCTACTGATGTCGCTGGTCTGGCTATCTTGCTGGTTATCGTGAGATATCCATTTGAAAGTTCTTTGGAAGAAGATATGCTTATGTGTTCACCGCTGCCCACAAAAACTACCGGAGAAGAAATGTTTAATAAAATAAATAGATTTTTTGAGGAAAATAATCTCAGTTGGAACAATTGCATTGACATTTGTACAGATGGGGCCAAGGCAATGACGGGTAATACAGCAGGACTAGTGTCACGAATAAAAAATAAAGCGCCTAATTGTAGTTCCAGCCATTGCATCCTGCATAGACAAGCACTTGCGATGAAGCAAATGCCGTCAAATCTAAAATTAGTTATGGATGAAGCGGTAAAAATAATTAATTTGATCAAAACACGACCACTACAATCCCGATTGTTCTCATCATTGTGTGAAGATTATAGCAGCAAACATAAAACACTGCTGCTCCATAGAGAAGTGCGATGGCTGTCTTGGGGTAAAACTTTAACAAGGCTATTTGAACTTAGAGCCGAGTTACAAATGTTTCTTTCAGATACTGCTTTTAATTTGAAAGACCGTTTGTATGATAAAACTTGGTTGTTCCGACTGTCTTTTATGGCGGATATCTTTCAAAAACTGAACGAATTAAATGTATCATTGCAAGGTAAACAGACAACAATGTTCCAGGCCTGTAACAAAATAACTGCCTTCAAAAGAAAATTAGATTTTTGGATTATTTGCGTTGGAAAGAGAGAAATAGAAAGCTTTACCTCACTCAGTGAGTTTGTTAGTGATAACGATTCAGAAATGTTTCAAGATGATGTATTTGAGGAATTGGTCAAATATCTTACTTCGATGCGCGCATCTTTTCAGAAGTATTTTACCGAAGAACAAAACACAAAAATGAAACTGAATTCATGGATTTATAATCCTTTTTTACCCAACTTACAAAAGCCCTAAAGTATGCCAAACGAGATATATGAATCTGTTTTAGAAATGTCATCAGACCCAAGTTTGGAGGCACTGTTCAAAACGACGCCTCTCAACGATTTTTGGTGCAGAATTCGTGATGAATATCCAATGCTTGCCAAAATGACACTGAATGTTCTTCTCCCGTTCCCAACAACATATTTGTGCGAAACAGGATTCTCAACCTATGCAGCTGCGAAAACAAAATACCGCAATAGACTGGACGCCGAACCTGATATGAGACTTCAACTGTCCTCTATCAAACCTGATATCAACCAATTGATGAAAAATAAAAAACAGTTTCATACTTCCCATTAGTTAGATTTTTTTTCTTTTTTAATAATTTTTATTATTATACTTGTTATGTAAGTAAGTAATAACTAACTGTTACTTTGTACTTTTATTATGCTTATTAATAAAGAATACACTTTTAAAAACTATTGTTCTATTATAGGGTTCCGTCAAGTATTTCGCTTTCCAAAAGGGTTCCGTCACCAAAAAAGATTGAGAACCGCTGAAATATAGAATGGCCTGAAATTAATATAAGCGATGAAATCGCACAAGATCATGTTGATGAAGATAACTTAAGCGCTTCAAATATCCGTTTAAGAATTATGCAACGACTTGCTTGATTTTTTTAAATAATGTTTTTTATTAACTATTTATTATATTTAAAATAAATTTAAGTTTTATTTACTTTTTGATAAAAAATTGATAATTTGCAAAACACTTAAAAAAAACTAAATTCATTAATAAACATTAAACTCAAAATAATTTATATATATATACATATATTTATTTGTACTAATTGTAAAATGTTAAATGTAATTGTAATTATTTAAATGTAATTGTGATAATTGTAAAAAAGTTAAATGTAATTGTAATCTCCACTGCCACCACTGTCCTCAACTGACTCTGAAGCAAAACTGCCCTCAACTCTGTAACACAACTGTTCTCAACTCTGTAGCATAACTGTATTCGACTCTCATACTTCACAGTCCTTAATTAAGTCGTTCCAAATTTAAACTCTTCGAGTTTGATTTTTCTTTTTTTAATATCGAGTTCAGCATTCCGAGTTCCTAAAACGGCTTTACTGTGTTTATCCTTTTTTCAGTTCTGCTTTATATAATTGCAATTTCTCTTCTTTAGCTTTACAAATTCGTTCTATTTCGAAAAGTTTATTTTTTACCTCTAAGCATAGTTCTCTTCGCAGTTTTACCTTTGCTATTTGTTTTTCTTGCTTATTGGTTTTCCGGATTTTTTTGACGGAGTTGCAGTATATGGTTCATTCAATTCGTCAGTATTGAAGGTATTAGCAGCTAAGTTTGGCTCGGGGTCTGGAGAAATAGTTTGCGGTCTTTTTAGTCCAAATGCAAGCGTAGACGTTCAATAAATTAATTGCTGCTTCAAGTCTTCGGAAATGGCGTTCCACTCTTTTTTTATATTTATTGCCTTTGAACTTTTATGGAAGCCTTTCGCCAAATAAGGTGTTTGTTTCATTATTTCCACTAATTTGGCAAATTGTGCTGTAGTTGTAATTTTTACGCTAAAATTCATATCACCATATACATACATACATAAGAATAAAATTAAAAAATTTAAAAGGTAAACTTCAAGTACTTTTACTTCTCTAGGACATGTCTGATTAATTATATTTTTTGTATACTTACGTTTTATTTTCTTCCGTTGAACTTATTTTTTGTTTGCTTTAAACATGTCGTGAGCAAATATTTTAACGACAAATTTTTACTTTTGACGCCAATGACGGTCGCATTTTAATAGCCTTTATGCAATAGATTTTGCAAAGTGTCGTATTGATTGGCGTTTTACGCCAATTACGGTACCATTTTTTAAAAACACCCGACTTTCGTCGCGAAAACGCCAAACACAATAATGGTGAATATCTTTAATCTTGGCCAGATGATTCCTGAAATATTAAAAGCTCAGTTTATTTTCGTTATATGTAAGCAACTTTCACGACTTTCTGATGAGAATTTTTTAGTTTTGGAGTGCCCTTAGAAATTAACTTGTTCAACTCTAACGAGGCTTTCCTGTCTGTTTCTAATAGATTTTCTGGTCTTGTAATTAAATAAAATAATAGAGAGTAGATTTTTACCCACCCAGAGCCGCATGATTTAGGCAAGTCTTTATTAAAACAGTATATCAACAGTCGATCCAACTTTATACTGAATTTAAAGCCTCCTGGCAGATCAAACACTAAACTATGAACATGAACTTATGTCAGCACATTCCTCTTTTTCTGTCAGCCGATAGCTAATCGCATAATAACTGGAAATGCATTGAGTTATACAAAATTGATTTAAGTGCTCGTGAATATATCATACGATTATTTTCATAAAACAGTGAAAAACGGCTTCATTGTTTGTTAAGAACCAATTTATCAATTTGTCTACAATACTCTTGCGAAAGCACAAGCCGTATTTGCAAAAATTAACTCACATTTATATTATAACATTACTATAGTGTCACTCTCTATGCTTTGACACATTTTTAGTTTCAAGACTTTTTCTTTGATTTTTTGTGGGGTTTTAAACTTATAATTTGTGTTATTTTTTAAGCATCTGCAATGCTTAACGAAGTTGCGTAAATAAATGTCAACACACACAATCGTATTTGAATTTTATTATTCTGAGTATCAAACAGTACAAAGATTTGCGTATTACGAACAATTGTTCAATTGTTCTTTAGATTACGAAAAAAATGTTATGTATGGCGTTAGGGTTTCCGTTATACGTATAGGCAATAGTTTCTTATGAAAATATGTATGACGTGAAAATTTATTCTGTGCAACAAAAAAAAATTTTTTAAAGGTGTTATAAATTTTTATGTTGCAAAGAATAAATTGTTATAAATTAAATTAAAATTACCTGAACTTGTCACCACTCTTTTCGTAGTATAATTTAAACCCTTAAAATTCTTCTATATAAAAACAAAAACATTAAACTTTATAATTTTGTGTTATAAAATTAACATGAAAGCAATAATATTTTTTAACGCGTCCAGAAGTGTTATAACTGTTGGAAGGAAATAAACCCAAATAATATTACTTGTGGAGTAGATTAAAAAATTATACTGTAACAGCTTATAATCCATTGCAAAACAAGAAAATTACTTTTGCGTCGAAAGAATGAACTTAAAGCTGTATTAGTTCGACTGCTTGGAGAAATGCATCAGGCAGGGCGATGTCTTAACCAGTAATTGCTCTAAAGTATATTTAAAAAAATAACAATCCATTCCAGTAGATCCAGATGTTGCTCTAGAAGATTTTTGCATTTTTGTTTTAAAGTTTTATGCAAAAGCTTGACTCAGCTGTCGAAAAGTCTTCGTAGCGTGCGTGTGTGGCATAACTCCGTAGAGACTACCAATTTTAATATAAATTTTTTTTAATTTTCAGGAAATTTAAACCATTTTTTATTACAAACAGACGATCTTTTTTTAAAGAAAACCCTGAGAAATGGATGGACAACTGAAGAGGATTTGAATGATTCTGTGGAAAGAGCGGTGAATTTAATTGAAAAATAATACAACCTAATTACACATAATAGTCACATAGCATATGTACTCATTAGCATCGAAAACTTTTTCCTAACTCTATAAAAATGTCATTAAATAAAATTTATAAAATTTAAATACTTTTAAAAATATAATCTACAGAACAACTGATTTTTCATTATGATATAAGATTTTTGACTTTAAGCTGAAGTCGATACAAAAAGTCGTAGTTCTAGAGGAAATAAATTTTTTTGGAGAGCTATTTCTGGCTAAAGCATTAATTTTTGTTTTTAAAGTTGTGACAAAATATTTTTGCTTTAAGAAATAAGGGACACCCTAATAGATACTCATGTATTTAGATGTCGTATTTGATGTTTGGTTAGTACGTTTGTGTAACTATAGGTGAATCGGCAACCTGCTGATTTACGATTTGTATTTTAAATGCGTGCAATTTAGCTTTAACATATTAATGAAGACTTGTTTTCTTCTACTTGAGTCATTTAGTTAAATATTAAAAGCATGTCTGAATTTCTATTATGGTTTTTACCCTAGTTATTCTAACAATTGGCATCATTATTATTGTGAGCTGCTAGAAATATTTGGTAAAGAGAAAAGTTTTTTCCACTCCATATAAATGTGTAATTTACAAAGGCAACCAAGCATTTGGAACTGGAATAGGTGGTGGTTTTGTGTTTTGTGATAAAAACTGTAGCATTAAAGGTTTCCTAATCGTGCCATACGATTTTTTATCAATGTGTTTTCCCAACAAATAAATCTCACTTTGTTGTGCAGTTTATTGAAAGGCATGCAAATTTCTATATTGAATTAATAATTAACATAAATGATATCCTGTAGTTATTGTACAGGAGGATTACAAATCCTTACAAACTTCCTATCTGCGTTTAGCCATTACATTTACT
This sequence comes from Trichopoda pennipes, assembly GCA_030448955.1. Lineage (NCBI taxonomy): Eukaryota > Metazoa > Arthropoda > Insecta > Diptera > Tachinidae > Trichopoda > Trichopoda pennipes. The sequence continues at coordinate 902,223 of JASKUP010000006.1, read as the reverse complement.
TTGCGTTTGATTTCTTTTTATTTCTTATCTGCTGTTTTAATAAACAGGCGCATTCAGTGACTATTCTACAATTGGCTTTCTTTTTCTCAGCAAGGTTCTGAGAGGTTTTAATTGCTCTTTTCCTCTATTCGCTTTTTTTAATAACTCATCCTTTGCATCTTCTCAACAATGAGTTTCCTTTATAAGTAAGACGCTGTTAGGGTTCGACTACTGATACAATACAAACCTGCAGTATTGCCGTCACGGCAACTGCTCGTTTGTTGTAGTTAGCTTTTCGTTTTATTATGTCCACACCCAATATACACGGTGCGCTACATCTTCATGTGACTTTGTGCTTTCTTAACTACGCATATGAAGTTTATTTAACGTTACAATAACATCTTAGTTTTAGAAATTCTTTCTCCACCCAATAAAATTTATGTAACAGATCAATACAGTTTTTATACACGATTATGTTTGCTTGGTTGCTCGTTTAAAAAAGAAACAAGATGGCTTGACAGACATTGAGATGTTCTGTTTTTCGTTTGTGTTTTTAAACGTCATTTCTATTTTCTTTAAACAACTATTTATTCCACTTCTATTTTAAATTTTAGACTGTGGCTTAAAGTCTTTGCGTAAAACGTGTAAATTATCATCGTGTTCTTGCTTGGAATCAAAATGAGTTGTTTATCTATTTGTCTGTCCTTATGTCTCGATGTATGTATGTTTATTCGCCTGTCGTTCAGTCGGCCTGCTAGACGCTTTATTTTTGAAACAGGCTAAATGTGCGTTTGTCCAACAACATTTAATATACATTCCCAACTAAAAGTTGATCATTAAAATGTGTCATCATCTATTAAATCTCTTTACATTTGTATGAGTCTTAACATTATTTTGCTGCATTGTCTTGTTTGTATAAGTGTGTGTGTTGTTTGAAAAGGTTAGTGTATATTATAAATGAGATGGTAGGTTAAATGAAATGAATTGTTTTCTGTCTTAAATAGCTGATTTTTATTGTTTAATCTTAAGATGCTCTTCTATTACACTGTTGGTGTTCTCTTAACAATTTTTGTACATTTTTTCCTTGATCAGCGAAATTTTAATAAAAATTTTATAGCAGGCATTAGGTTACAAATAATAGTGATAAGATTTCCTAATATATATTTCAAGTTGAAACAAAGTCCGTAGCAATATATGTTATAGAAAAAGCGCCTAACGCACTAATTGTATTTAGGCTTATAGATGCTTGCTGTTGGTAGTGAATACAAGTGTGAATCTTCTATTTACATTATAGCTACTTAATGCCTGCTTTTGGGGGTACTAATTTCTGTTGTTGTTTTTGTTAAATAACTTTTTATGGCTTTTCGTTCTATTTTAACGATTCTCTAGAGATTTATGTCATTTGTTTAACATTCTGTACATTAGCGATTTCTAATGAATTTGTCAGGAGTAGAAGTAGAAACGTATAATGAATAACAATAACAACAGCAGCTCTTAAGTAGACTAACATACCTGTAATTAATGTTATACGAAAATAATGGTGCTGTTATTTGATTTGATGTTTCCCAGTTTCTTCACAAGAGTAACACACCTTAAAAAATCATTGTAGATTTTGTCTGAATTTTATATGTACTTTAGCAAAATTTAACTGCTATTTAAGATATTTAATTAAAAATATTAACATGTGTGTGACCCTGTTCAAAAAGTAAAATGTGCGAAAGGAAATCATAAACATATCTGCTGGAGAACTTTTATGCATTTTTAAATAATCATTTCATGGGAAAAGTTGCCTGCACATATTTTTGCCTTGTTATTACATATTTCCATATCTTGTAAGTTAAATTTATTATGATTTGAAATTAATATTTAAGTTAGTTTACGTTGTTTGTGCTCAAAAAATTAAAAAATTACATCAAATAATAAGTAAAAAACTAAATAATAGCTGTAAAATGTATTTCTACGTGGAAAGCTCAACCAAATTACTGTCTCACTGTTGCAGCGGGATTTATCTGGATTTTAAATATAAAGTTAAGATTCTCAAGATTTGCTTCAAACTAAATTGATTAAATGAGAATTATAGCAACAGTAGCCATTAATAATTTATGCTTCGTGTCCCTCTAATGCTTTACGAAATCCGTATTTTACATGAATTTAAGTTGGAGACCAATTTCTATTTTATTTCGACATGTTTGCCATTAAAGTTGTTTTATTGATATTAACTTCGATTCCATTTCATTTTTAAAATCGTAGCTTTATTAAGTCAATTTAATGTTTACTAGGCATTATCTACTGATTTTTTCAAACGGTAGGGTAAAATCAAAACTTTATATAAATATAGCACAGATATAATTTGCTTTAGGTTTGGTCGGGTATACGCTAATTTTAAGTCGATACTAATTTCCCTCTATCTGTTATTTTCGATAGCTTATACTTTACCACCACCGAAAAAAGTACTGTTTTACTTAAAGCACTTTCTTTAAACTTCTTTTCCAGAAAAGTCAAAATATTTAAACTTATTATTTCTTTTATATGATTTAAACCATTTAATATATATTAATACAAATCCGTTATTTTATTAATTAAAAAGAAAAACCTTTAAAATTTATTAAGGATATTTTAGACATTTATAAACTGGCGACTCTTTTGTTTTGAAATAACTTTAAATATATGATTTTAATTAAAGCATAAAATGACTATAAATAATATAATTTCTCTCATTATAGATTATCATAATGTCTTCAATTAATTATTTTTATCGGCGAATTGTCTTTTCCTTCTATCAATATTGATGGACAATTATTAGTAAATTTTTAATTATTTGAAGTTCGGGAAATTATGATGGCCAATGAAGAAGGTGAATTGTATATAGGAATATAAGCTTGGTGCAAAATCTGTATAATCGATCGGAAACTAATAATACCATTTTAGTATATTATTTCAATCCAACCTCTCAACTGTGAAACCTAATGAAAAACAGTAGCTCTTTTCTCTTTTCTCTTATCGGTAAAATACCAAATTTCTTTCATTGTCACTTAAGATGTATTAAACATTAAATTGAGTTTTTAATCGATTTTTTAATCGATTTCTTTTTCGTACATTATGAAAAGCAAGATATTTACACAATACCAACTTTTTTTTTGTTTTGTTAATAGGTCCACACTGGATGACCTATTCTCATGTGTCAGAACTAAGGAATTAGGCTGTAAGAAGGCAGATAGAGATAGAGTGTTTGTGTGGATATTAGATTTTAATTTTTGCGTGGTGCGCATATGGAATTACTGATTTTAGGCACAAGCTCCCTTATTCCAAAAGACCACATTTCTTCGTAATAACGATAACACATTAAAACACATCTCGCATTATGCCGATGCTCCAGTGACTTAATGGATGGAATCGAGTAACTTGATAGTAGCTTTGAAGCAACGGTCTACAAATTTCTATATTCAGTGATAGAGGTGACATAGATAGTAAGGAAATCAGATGGAATTTAATTTTTTGCACTGTTGCAGAAACCTAAGTCCTCCGATGCGAGATGAAAAATATGCTTATTACCACTTTAAATGGTTGTTTTTGTTATACAAAATTTCCTTTCTTACTGTAATATATTTTAGCTGTCTTCAGAAAAATGCAAAATGTTATGGCCTTCGCAAAAATACAAATTTCATTGGCTCTTATCATATGAGTGTATGAGTTATATCTTAGAGTTTATGATTTTTTCGGCTTTTAAAATTTTAATTGTCTTTATTTTGTCTTGTCTAGTCAAAATTTTTATCTAGCAGAACACATTCATTTTTTATTGCCAACATTTTTTTAGTATTTAAAAACGGAATTATTAATAAATTACGTGTTAATTAGAAAGTATACAAAAATTAGTTTAAAAATTTAAAAGAATAAATTATTTGCATATTTTTTGAGTTGAAGTGGACTAACATACTGAACTTTTCACAGCCAAGCGCAAATTTTTAAAAACGTAATTACTTAAATATTCACTATAGCGAATAGCGATATGCTTCCTTTACAGGCGTTGATAATCAAACTTGAAAGAAATGTTTAAAATTATGATTCTTCATAGCGATTAAACTTTATCGTATACCCTTAGCTTGCTAATTTTACTGCGGCTGCTAATAAGGGCTTTAAGATCTAAGGATTAATTGCGAATATAGAAATTTTCTAGTGATGTGACGTTTGCAAAAAATCTGTCTATACTTTTTTTCCCCCAAATCCTTCGTTGAGAAGTAAAAACTTTAAGAAATAAAGTTTTTTTATTTTTGATTTTCGACAGCATTTCTATAATTTTTTGTAAATGTTTTAACTATTGTATTTTGATTTAAAATTTCTAGAATTTAAAGTTTTGTTAAATTTATTAAAATTCTCATTTAAACAATTTTTTTAAGGCTTTCTTTACAGCAATACAAAATTGGGGTTGTCACAAGGGAGCTGTAGCAGCCTATTGGCATATGTACAACGGCGTAAATGGTCTTGTGGAAGAACCTCTGGTGTTAACTGAATTTTATATGGAAACAAATCCAAATCGTTTTTTTTTTAATTTTAAAAATGATTAATCTTTAATAAATGTCTCTTTTTCTTTTTAACGATCTTTTTTATATATTTTTTACTTTTCGATATTTTGCTTTCCTTTCCTTTGGAAAGCGAAATAAAGATCGTAAAAAAGAAAAAAGGTATTTATTAAAGATAAATAAAAATAAATAATTTAAAAGAAAAAAAACCTGAAACAAATAGTGCAAAATAAATATTTTACAAATAAATCCACGAGAAGGTTCATAAGTAACGATTAACAACAAGCCTAAATAACAAGATCAAGCAACATGTCTAAATATGAAGGAGAATCTCAGGAACTAAAAACCACTTAAACATTTCATTCTAAAATAAATTTAGGCTTTACGTAAGCTTACGTAACAATGACCCAATTTTTCATTACTATGACGCAGTGTAACATAAAAATCTAAAATTGATTATTACTTCTTTGTTAATAATTTTCGTAAATTAATTGCATTGCGCCACATACGTACATTATGTGACTACGTCCTTTTTCAAACAAATGCCAGCAGGCTTAATGTCACCCAACTGAAGAACTAATAAAGCATAATGTTTTTATGTTTAAACCCATGATTTTGTTAGTAACTTTTTGTTTGCTATTTATTGGTATCTCACACGAAGCGAGAGATTTTTTCCATTGGCTCACCTAAAGTGAGCTTCATTTGTAACTAAAATATGCAAGCTATGCTCTCGAGTGCCTCTATTTACTGGAAAATGAGTAATCGACCAGTTAAAAAGCAATTAATTTGAAGACTTCAAATCTATTGTCTAAGAAAATTACGGTTTCATGTCCGATTTTGTATACAACTCATTAATTATGTTATTTGCTACACAGTAATAATAATGATATGCCAATTTGCCAGTTTTTGTTTAAAAGTCAGCCATTGCAAGCTACTTCTGAAAATAATAAGTTTGAAGAAATTGCTAAGTTTACGTTGTAAAAAACCACAAACATTCCATAATAAAAATTTCTTTTAAATAATTTATTTAATAACACACACAAAAAACGCAAACAAAACTCAATGCAGTGATGGTTAATAATATTAATTTCTCAATAACTATTTACCGCTTCAATATTATTTTCTATTTTCCAATCCTAAATGATTGACACAATTCAATCATTTAAAATAACAACTTAACAGCATCAACTTAATGACTAGATAAATACTTCCGAAGCAAAATGACGTTGTCGAATTGCGGTGAATAGTGACTGTTTGAAGCCGACCGCTGATGTTGTACTTGTAAATGCCGCTGGTGGTGGTGACGATTATAATGATGGTGACAATGATAATGACGATGACGACGATGCGAATGATTATGTAGGATGATAATTATTGTGTAGATGATGGTAATTGAGAGTACGTGGTTGTACAATGTGTTTCTACAAACACGACATGCGTGTTAAATTAAACTAAAAAAATATATAAAATAAAAACCGTCCAGATACTTTTCGCAGCCTGAAGGTTGTTGGCTTCATCAAGAATCTGTTGAATAATTACAAAAATTAACAGCTACCACAATGGCATGTAAATATGCAGTATGTTTCTCTATTTTTATGTTTTAAAATGTTAAATGTTTATACAGACAGACAATCAGTCAGCTAGCAGTAAGTTAGCAAAATGTGAACAACTCACCTACGACACTTGAACTTCACAAAAAAATAAAAGAATAAAAAATAAAAATGTTTCTTCAGTTCTTTTCACAATGTGTTTGATTCTTAAGGATGTTTTTATAATTTTAATACATTTCAAAAACTTTAATTTGTTAGTAAATTTTATTAGAATCAAAGTTATTCCTTTGTAATATTAGCTAAGCTGTTGCAAGTTTAAAATTCTTAAATCCCACTAATTCTAGGAAATCGTCATCATCTTTACCTGAGACAATGTTGACTTTAATACGAACTACATGCCCAAAACAACTGAGAGGCTTTATCTTAACATGACCAACTATAACATTATTATTATTATTTAACAAGTAATAAGACAAAAGAGTGGAATATATTGAATTACAACTAACTTACAATTAATTTTAAAATGCTTAATGTTTCCAATGGTCGGATAGCTTTTTCCAAATAACATTTTTTTTTTGAAAGAGAAGTAGCACTTCAGGCAACTTTATTCAAGTACCGTGCTACATTCTTTAGGAAAGGGATAGAGAAGAGATGAAACAGGTGGTGAAAGTAGAAGGATAGTCGGAAATTAACTGCCGTATAATAAGACAGCACAGCGAACAGTGACTATGCTGACTATGCCTTCATCGCTGAGCAGCCCCACCGACAGTTAATTTTTATTTTTGTAGTGAAAAAAAAACCAAGGTATTCGTTGGGAATCGAACCCACAACCCCCATATTCACAAGCTAGTACACTACCTACTAGCCTACACGGGTACCTCAGGGTCTTTAAGGACTTTTTTTGCAGAAGGCAAATGCACTTGAACCTTAAAGTGCTTAGTAAAAGTTCTTTAGCGAAGAAACCACTATTGTCATGATTTTTTTTTTTATATCTCAAGATGTCTAGCTTCCATTTCCATTTCAAAATTCTACAGTCATGGAATTTTTAGTGCCTTTAAGTAAGTGAACTGGAGTTTATATATATTGCAATTTAAAGAGCAAGGAGCGAATATGATTTCAATGCCTAAAATTTCGTAAGAAATTTACTAAGGCAAGGAATTTCTTGTGAACATCAGCCATTAGGTGAAGGTTTTTGATGCGTGATGGTAGTTTCGTCCATTATCATACTTTAAACTCCTCTAATTTCTGTTGCCATGCTCATTACGATAGAGTTTCTTTAGCGATATTTGTTCATTCATATGCTAGCAGTAGAAGCCATACAATTTCAAACAAGCAGAGTGGGTAGGCAGGTATTCAGAGGCCACTAATCTGTCCGACATATTTTCACTTTAACCTTGCGGGGTGGCCTTACAGTATTTAAAATACATATGCACCCTTTTCCTTTAACATAAATTCGCAATGTATTTAACTTTGAATATTTTACGTTGGCATTACGCATGTTTTGAAAAGTTGTTTTTAACAGATTGCAATAAAACACTTAATAAGCTTTCGTAATTCATAGTTACATATTCCAGAAGGTACCTGACATCAACACACACGTTGTTATTTTGGTTCTTAGAAAAATAACAACTAGATTACTACATGCAAAACATGCGGCCTTATTTTAGATTCAAAGTAAATTTTTTGGTTTCGTTACACTCAAAGTAAGTTGATTTTTAAATGTTTCTCTAGAAATAGCAAAGCAAACTAATTTTGAAAGAGAGATTCTTAATGCTGATTCATAGTTGCCAGTGTTGACGATTTAATATGCATAAACGATTTTGGAAATTAAAACTTTTCCTACTTTTAACAAACTGCGGAATCGTACCGTACTTTTTGGGTAAAGTTGATTGCATTCTAAGAACCAACTTTTTATCCCAAAACGGAATATTAAGGAAAATGTACATGCATTTACTTAGTCATAGTAATATGAAGGGAGCTTTTCGAAACATGTATATTGTCTGCTTATCAAGTTGCTGAAGTTTCTTCAATTTACACAATCTGCATGAAAAAAAATCTGGGCTGTTCGTGCAAGAAGAAAAATATTCTTAATAGCGCTCTTTGAGAACAGTTGTTGGTAAGATTGGAGTAACCTATATAAGTTTATAATAGATGCGATTCTATATTTGTTGGGTAGATTTCAGTAAAATGAGAGTTAAGAACAATTATTTTCAATTACTCTTAAATAGGCAAAAAGTCCTAAAGTCCAAAATTCCCAAAATATTTAAAACGCAAACAAAATCTACATGCATTTGCTTAAAGTAAAAAATAAAAACCACAAGCACTTGCTGTCTTTGTCAGCATAAAATATATGTAGATTTTCTTTTTGTATTTGATATTGTTAACTTTTCAAACAATTAATTGTTTGGCGGTTTAGACAATATCCCAAGAAGAGGTCTAGGCTATTTCGTGCAAGAACCAGAGGAGGAATATTATTCTCTTAAAAGCGCCTCTTTTATCCAATCTAACAGTATGGAAACAGTTTTTGGTAAAATTAGAATCCCGCGAGACTGCATATAGAGTACAATATCACACCAATTCAGTTCAGTAATAATTTGTAGATACCGCTTTCGAAATTTATGAAATCTCATTTGAAGCATAAAAAGGTAATTTTCGCATTTTTTCTACACCATTCTACACCAAATGTCAAATAGATTTGCTTTAATGATCAAATAAGCACAAAAAAACAACACTTTAGCAAAATATGTATCAGAAGAATATTTTTTTATAGAATTCGAAAAAACTACCCTGGCTGGACTAAAACCTGATTTGATTCCTAATTAATTACAAGTTAAATAGTTTTTTTATTATTTTTTTTTAAGACAAGTAGCACTTCAGGCAACAATGCTTATTTATTCAATGCTACCATGCTACATTCTTTTTAGGAAAGGGATAGGAGAATAGATGAAACAGGTGGTGAAAGTAGAAGGATAGTCGGAAATTAACTGCCGTATATAAGACAGCACAGCGACCAGTGACTATGCCTTCATCGCTGAGCTGCCCCACCGACAGTCAATTTTTATTTTTTGTAGTGAAAAAAACCAAGGTCTTCGTTGGGAATCGAACCCACAACCCCCATATTTACAAGCTAGTACACTACCTACTAGCCTACAGGGGCACTTATTATTAATCAAATAAATAAAAAAGTAAAACAAAACTATATTTTTAATAAAATTTACGTTCCTAAATTTATTAAGGTACTAGTATTTTCCCGTTAGAGCCATAATACATGTTATGTATTAAACTTTCGTAAAGTTGAAAAATTGATTAAATGATTGCCGCATCTAGATGCCTTCCCCGGAGATTCGACCATTCATTGAGATTTCCTTTCAGAACACCTCATAATTATCGCCAAGACTGAATTTTGTGCTAAAGGCAATGCCTAGCATTCGTGTAAACTGACAGAAAATATGCTTTACAGTTTTTGGTTTCCCGTCATATTTTGTCATTATGCGGAAGTTCAGAGTGCCATTATTTTTACGAAAATAAGATTTTATATAAAAAAAAACTAATACTGTCCGTTAATAATGGTGCGTTTAAGTAGAATAAAAGCAGGAGTTAGCCAAGTATTGGGCATCCGCGGTGATAGCGTAGGCATAAGTGTCTACTTGCTGATTAAAGTAAAAGATCAGAGTTCAACTCTTTTCAATATGAATTGCTACTTTTTCAAAGGTGAACGATTTTATTAAGGACGTTATTATCTATTATAGACACTAAGGGTATTTGTGGAGACGGCAATTGCATAACTCAATTCTAGGTATCAAAAGAATTGGTAAAACGCTCTCTGTTAATATTAAAATTACTTGTAAAGCTTAGATATATATATAACTCGAGTGGACCAAAAAATTAAGATTATTGGCATATCGAGTTGACACTAATGCTACCCGACAATAACGCTACTCCTAATGAATTTGCTTCGATGACTTATGGAAATGTTCAAAAGTGGTGATGCTATTAGGCTATTATATCAGCTGCGAATCTGTGTAGGGTAATAACGAACATAAAAAGATTCATGAAGCACACGCAGTTGCTGTGAGGTTCAAGTTGTAATGAGATAAATAAAACGCTTTACGCTTTAAGATCACACTGTGCTTATACCATGTGCCATATTAAAGTCAAGATCAAAATTAAGGCTAGAGGAATCTGGAGATATTAAATCTATATAGCCATCTAAAAATGAAAGAGACGTGCACCGAATAAACGCACTTATAGTCAGAATAATAATAATAAATGACACGAAAGCAGTGACAAGGCGACTTCAAATATGTAATAAAACCTAAATGAGTTGTTAAGCAAAAAAAAGGGCGAATAGATGAATAGTAATAGTATAAATCTTCAGAAATCTTCAGTAGAAAAACTTGGCAGTAATTATTGTAGAGCAACAAATGAGGTGATTCTTGTTACCATAGACCAGCTGCTGAGATGGAAAAAGACGCATGTAAAATAAAGCAGGAATATGAGATAACCAACGCACCAGTATGATTAAACAAGATCGAGAATAAAATAATTAGTGAACATGAAAGAACAGAGAGTGGCAGATGTAGCTGAGATGATTAAAAGTGTTCCGAAGCTACAGTTAGTTGTATTCTAAATTGTTTTACGTGTTAAAGCCATATGTTTGCTACACTGCTATACAGGATATGAAGTAGTTTATGGATACCTGATTAATGTTGTAAATAAATAGACCTAGAGCCGCAGAGTTAGATTTTTCAAAATTTGTTGACGGTTTTTTTTACAAAATCTTGACGCTTTTCAATCAGATTAATCTGACAACAACGGAAAAAATAGAGATGTGTTTCTAATGCCAGTGACGGGGTTCATTATTGCATTTCCTGCGAAAAGGAAAGAAATAAGAAAACGAAAAATAGACAAACTTAAAAACGATCGCGAACCACTTTCCAAACTCAGCCAGACAAGCAGATGTTATTGGTTTTTTTGTTGTAAATAGTAACATAAACATACAGAAATGCATTCATAAAAACATATTGATGCATGTGCAAACGAAGAAACAGCTCAACCAGCCATGTATGAGCACTTGAACTAACAAACGAGCATTGCAAAGATTTGCTAAATAAAGCCAGACGAGACGAGTTAGCAGACTTTACTTAACTGTCTTAGCCTGATTGTTGTTCTAGTACTACTGGCTATTGTTTTTGTTGCTGTTGCCGTTTTTGTTTTTTCTTTTTTACTCTTGCAGTTTCGTCTTAAGTTTGCTATCCAAGTTTCAGAAGCTTGCATTTGAAGAGTTCTTCAAAAACTATTTGTAATCAGCACAAAAAAGTAGTAGTTCGTAGTTGCAATAGAGTAAAAAAACGCATTTAACAAATTTTCATTTAAAACACAACAGCAAACGGTTTGTTATTAAAAAGTAAACTACAGTGGGAGAGATATTTGTGAGTGGTAAGAAAAGCTATATATATAAGAAGAGCTATATTGTGTATATATACATATATGTATATATGAAATCCACAAATTTTTGCAGAAAGGTTATATTCGCTCTATAAATTGAATTCGTTCTCCCCCATATGCAGGTAATATTTCATTCAATACTTTTTGAAAGCTGAACGATTTTATTTAAAATTACCTTTATTTATTGTAGACGTTAAGGGTTCTTGCGAAGACGGCAGTTGCTTAACTTAACGCTAGGTATCAAAAGAATTGGTAAAGACTCTCTTTTAATGTTAAAACCACTTATGAAGCTAAGATATATATGACTCTAATGGAGCAAAAAATATAAATTTTTAGCATATCGAATCGATACTAATGTGGGTACATAAGGAAGTTGCTACGATGACATGGAAGTATTCAGAAATAATAATGCTCTGTTCGTTTAAGATTCATGGTTACTATGCCACGAGAGAGGCTAGTATAACGGTTGCGAATCTCTGTATGGTACTACCGAACATAACAAGATTCATGCACCACACGCTATTGATATATAGAGTGGTGCAGTGAGCTTCAAGATGTCAGAATGTACAATTAAAGCTTAAAGCTATGCTATGCTTATAAAATATGCCACATTAAAAGTAAATATGAAAATGGAAGCTAGAGAAATGTAAAAATATTAAATCTATTTATCAATCTGAGACAAAAAGCAACGTTCATTGCCATCGAATAAACACACTTGAGGTCAAAATAATGTAGTGGAGGTGAAAAAATGTGACACCAAAGCAGTGACAAAGGGGAGTTGAAATCTATGAAGTATGCGACAAGGGTTCCGTTGTAGTAGTCTTTAGCTGGCATCACTAAGACCATCAAAAAAACTATACAAAAATATATTCATACGAATTTATATTTATAGATACATGCGTGCATAGCTACATATATTTATGTAATTAGAAAAAGTTAAAGACTGGCCTGGGGAGAGATAAGCTAGCTTTGCTTTGTTGTCACAAGAAGTTGTGGCTAACGATATGATTTTAGAAGGAACAAATTTTCATAAAAAAAAAATATTAAAAATAAAAAATTATGGAGTTCAAATGGAGCTTCAGTTTTTATCAATGAATTGTTTAAAGTTATGACGCTAATATAAACATGATTTCTTATGTTAATAAGTTTTAAAGTATAATATTTCGATATTTGCTTAAAAGTAAATAACAAGCAAGAAAGAATAGAAATGTGACGATTTAACATAAGATTAGAATAAACATGAGAATTTAAAACGTCTATTATATCGTTTTAATCTTTACTGTTACTTACTTTTCACAAAAAATTATTAACTGCATACTTAAACACAAACAGATAGCCATAACCATATACACTTAGGAAAACACTTGGAAAGCACAGACACTTTAATGAAAAAGAACAAAAAACTAACGACAAAGATGTAGAAGCAAATGAAAATCATAAAAAAATTATACAACTAGCGGGTTTCTTTCGCAGTTATTTACATTGAAAATAAAGTCTCATACGTGAAGCAGAAAAAAAGCAGAGCCTTAGTTTGCTATGACAGATACTTGCGGATGAATGCAGTTGCAATATAAAGCTAAACCAGCAGATTAGAACATTTTCTTCACCATAAATACAAATTTATAAATATAAGACACAGGCAGACGGTTGAAAAATGCTGGCAATCTGGCGGCAAGTGACTGCAACACAACTTAAATAAATGCCTCAATATGAGATGGACGACTAACTGCACAGCCCGAAACACAAAAATTAAAAAATGTCATATTGACTGACTGCGATTCATGATTAAAAAAACAATCTTCTTTATGTTGTTGTTAGCAAAAGTAACTTTTAACATTTCTGGGAAGGAGCAGAAATAAAATTTTAATCATAAAAATCAAATATGTATAAGTGAACTGGTTGGTAAAAAGCTTCTGCCGTCATAATAGAACCGAGTGAGATGCAACCATTTGGTTTTTATAGAATGTTTTTATTAACCTTTTCAAAAGTCCCTTATGAAAAGGAATTTAATCATTAATGGTTTAAGTTTTTTGGCGTTACCTTTTCCACAATAAATTGTAACTGCAACTGCAGCATAAACCAATTAATAAATAAAAAATAATAAATAGCCAAATCTTCTGTTTATATATCTGTACATATTTTATTTAAGAAACGTTTTGTTATATTGAGTTCTTTTATTGCAAAGTAATAACATAGCACTTTAGAGTTTTAAATTATACTATTTGTTCATCTTCAATACACACAAAATAAACACAAATATACAATCATACAATGGAAACTTCACTACTGCAACGGCTTAAAATTTGCTTTATTATTTTCTTGTCTTTTCCCAACGATGTGGCATACATAAAAATATTCTACTTCAACATCATCCCATGTTCCTTTTTTTATTATCATTTTTAGAAAACTACGCACTTTGTAAAAGCCACAATAGGTTATTTCGTTTACTTTTTTTTACTGATAAATGTATATATATATAAATGTATATATATAATAAAAGTCATCTCAGTAATTGCTCTAAGATTTTCAGAAGCCCAAATGCGGCAATTTTGCTTGTTGACATATCCTGACAAATAATAAGACGAAGCCCAGTCTTAGAGCTTGATTTTTTCAGAAATACCAGCTGGTCGTTTCTGATTGAAGCTTCAATTCACCAGTTGAACCCTGTAAGGCTCCAAAGCTAAATCCTTGCGCAAAATTCCTCTAGTGGTGGTTTTGGATAACCCCAATTATTGAGAACGTCGAGGAATTGACAAATTTGGATTTGCTTTAATACTATAATACTAGCTCACGGCTGCGATGTTTTCACTTGAACGACCCAGTCGAATATGCGTTGGTGTTCGCACACTTTGTGTCGAGCCTGTCGACTCAAATTTAACGACCGAATTTTTAATCGCGGTCTCTAGTTTTAAACATATAAGGACGCTGCTGTTATAATAATTAAAATGTTATTTTGATGCCTTCAATGTTTGCTATCACTTGATCCTTCTCAGCGGGTCTTTTTTGGTATGTATGTTCAGGGTAAAATAATTTACTGAAAATATTGTGAGTTGCTAACTAATTTTGTAAATGTTCCACCAAGAGCTTGCGTAAATTATTTGACAATTTTTTTAATTTAAATAAAAAAGAAATTTCATACGCAACGGGTCAGCTTTGCAATACGAACAAATTTCATTAATGAATCGGTGAGCATCTGACGGATAGAGTCGTGTTCTTTCAACTAATTAACCAGGTCACTCATGTGTGTATGGTATTGGGAGAGATTGTTGCTATGCAATGTCTATTTGGAAATATCAACAATGAACGAATCACTCGCAGAGTCTGGCAACGATTACGTGTTTTAAGGTACGTTTTCATTATTTTTCTAACCGACTATATTTTATTTGTTTTTGTTTTTGTTTTTACGAAAAAATGTGTGGTATGTGTATTTCGCATTATCGTTTTGTCGCTTTAAAGCGAAGCTATAATGAAGTTCAAGTTCATACATGCTGACTAAAAATTACTCAAAATATTTGAGATAAATTTTTCAACAATTGTGATATGCCAAAGGTTTTGTTGATTTGAGTGCTTCGGAGCATAAACACGCAACACAAACCTCTGTCCGGTGTTTGTTTTTGCAGCTGAAAGTTGGTCTCTCTGCTTTGACGCATTCATGTTTTTGGTTGAAATTCCTTTGAACATTTTTAAAGAAAATTTTTGAATAATTTTGCTGTTTAGCAAATTTACGCATGCGCAAAGCATTTTTTCAAGTTGTTGCTTTTTTGGTTATCCATTCGTTGCATTTTTTTGTGTTTTTTTAATTTTTTGTGCATGGTGTTTTTTTAATAATGTTGTTGTACCTGTGTTATCACCTGTTTTTTGGTATGTGGTTTTTAGTTTGTAATGACATGGTTTGCTTTTGGTGATACTTGTATTGGGTTAATACATCAAGTGGGTTGGGAGGCTGTCACTGGGTAGAACTGTTATAGTGGGAATTGTATCTTAAATTTTACTGGCCGAAATCTTTAGTTTTTTACTTATTTCTGGCTCTTCATTTTTGTATGTATTTTTGAAGGATTTTTTGGTAACTTGTGTTTTTGTGGTTGCAGCAATTTAAACAGTTTTGTTGCTTTTTGATTTTGAGTTGATAATCGCAAGCGCATTATGATTTTTTTGTATTTTAAATCAAATTTATTGCATTAAGAGTTGTGAAAATTATACAAAGGTAAAAATTATGTTATTCTGAAAAATGAATTCGTATGAGTTAAAATTGAGAATGGGAAATCGGTAGGCAATTTTTAAACAATGATTTTTTTTTCTTAAAATAGTGTCTTTCAGGTCTTAATAAAGAACTGAAATGAATTTCTATAAATCAGCGTTTAATTCAAACGTCTTTTGATTTCCTAATTGGAAATATCGCAAAATAACTTTATCACTTTAACAGATAATAAGAAGGGGGCAAGCCATTTCGATATTCTTAATTTTGGAAAATATTAACTGTGTTTTTTAGCAAAGGGGCAGAAAATCAGTAACATTTTTTAAATTCGATTGATATCAACATCTTCACCAGTTATGCAATTGCTGTATTTTGTTTTCTTATCTATGATATTTTACAGATTTGGTTTTCGGCTATTTATTTTTAAATCCATAGTTGAGTATATGGCAAAGAAATAAAAATTAGTCGCCTAAAAACATTGGAGATTTACTGAGTGACGTATTCATAAAACATACTTTGTTTGATAGATTTAATACTTTCGCTATTCAGTCAATAATTTTTTAAACCATTTAAACCTATAGAATAAAAAAAATTATTCAAACGGCATTTCTTACATATTTACATGAGAACCAAACTTACTACTGTTTTATTATAAATTTTATCCAGAATGCAGTTAATATCTCAAAAAAATAATCTAAGCATAAATAAGTACACCACGCCAAAAATATTAAGTTAATGTCGGCCAAAATTAAAAAAAAAATCCTAACCCGATTTTCTCCCAAAGTAAAAGTGGTAAACTAGATCTACTCAAGTTTAAAAACTCTAAACATTGAGTAATATAAATAAACTTTTTATGACGTTTCCAAACAATTGTATGACCGAGGTACTCAAATTTGGGGACATACCTAGAAGCCCGCCTTTATCCCAAGATGTAGATCGTCTGCAGCCTTACTTAGAAATAACTCTACCTTCTTTGAAATTTCATTAGGAAATCTTAAATGAGCTATCGAAAAATAATATGCTCTCCAACCACTGCTACGGTTGCAGGCAACACATTATAGGCTTTTTATTAGTTATAACAAACTAGTTTTTCCAATAACGCCTTATTATGATTTGAAATGTATAATTTAATTTCATAATACAAATTATTAATCACCAAATTCGTGTGTGTAAATATTTCGATTTTATGTTTATAAAAAATAAATAATTGGTGCAAAAATTAATAAAAATATTATTGTTATATTTAACAATGTTGTGTTCGACAACAGTAATAAAATAATTATAATAAAATAATTTAACATTACTACAGCCATATAATTTAACTATAGACAAGAAAAAATTTTACTTTGCATGCTAATTCAAATTACAACAATCCTTTGAAATTTATTTGAATTTTATTTTGTTTCATGCCATCACGATATATCCACCTGTTGTAAAACAAATTTTACATTATTTGTAATTCCTTTTATTCTCTCCATAAATTTTTTTATTCTGTTTCTTTCTGGTCTGGTGTGAGATCAAAAATTACAATATAAAAAAAGGTTCAAGGTTGTCCGTGTAAAACTTTAACAAATATCGCGTGGAATGCCATCGTCATAAACTTTTTCTTAATTTACCCCTCATGCCACAAAACGAAATCGATCGTTTTTAAAATTCGAATGTATCTGAACAAAAAAGAGGATAAAAAGTCCACAACAAAATTTTGTTTTTTTGAAAAAAAAAGACAAATAAAAAAGTAAAAAATCAAATACATTTTAAGAGGACAAAAAAGTCAAAAGGCAACCGGATTTCGAAGACATTTGGTGAAAAATCACAGCATTTAAACAACAACATTCGATAAAACTTGAAACAAAAATTCAATACAAAATATAACCAACAGCCAAAAGTCTCGATTGACAACTTTTCTTCTGCTAAAATCAAAACCAAAAGCAAAACAGCAACAAAAACACAGCAAACACTGATTTAACTTGAACTGTTAGCAAACGAAAATAATATACGACTTTTCAACTTTAATTGAGTGCATTCAAAGTCTACCGAAGATGGAATTAGTTAGTCGTCGTAACACAAAATGAAATTGAGTCAAGTGCCCCATACAAATATTTTGCATAAAAATCTTTACACATTTGTTGAATGATTTTATAAGAATCGCTTTTTCCTTTGTAAATTAAACTCAAGTTTTCTCTGTCTGCTGATACTGACTCAAGCAGACTAAAAATTTACTCAAGAATATATTTTTAATCAAAAGTCATTACAAGCTGTAGCCCAAAATTTAGTGAGAAATATAATAAAATCAACATCTTTTATATACAACTGCGCTTGAGCAATTGCTGCTGACGCAAACTGCTAACGGCCACTGATAGAAGAATGAAAAAACAACATAAGAATTAAAAGAAGTATTTTGTTGTTTTGTTGATTATCATTCAAGTTGAATCGGTAGCAAAGAAAGCAGACCATCCACGAAAGCGTCTTAAAATCTGAGATGCCTACTTAGTGGAAGTTTTTATTTGTTATCAATTTTGAAAAGTTAATATGGTTTTGTTTATTTCACACCTTCTTTTCATTGATGTTTTGTTTGTTTGTTTATTTCTATGTGTTTGTCAAATTTTTGTTCAAGTTGAAAAGCTATTAAAATCTATAAAATAAGAATAGTTAAAATTAAATTAAAATATTATGGCAACCGATGACTTACAAACGGTTGTGAACTGAACATTTACAATTGTGTATTGTTAAGTCCACACAAGGTTAAAATAATACAAATAAGACAACTAATTTAAGATGTCTTTTATACAGGACCAGAATTTTATGTCATTAAGAAGATTTTTCTGTAACTGTTGGCGATTTTGTCAGTTGGCAACTGATTTGTGTTCAATTTCATTCGACTTTACAACATGAACAAATGGATGTCTGAACAACACAATTAAATTGTGCTAATTTATTTTGATAATCATGTTTCTGTTCGAAATACCCGCTTTACAAGCAAGTTTTGTTTAGCCATGAAGCCCATTTCTATTTGAATAGATACGTAAATTAACAAAACTACAGTATTTTGATAATCCTCAGCAGTGTTACATTCAGAGAAACTAACTGTTTGGTGTTTCTAATTGAAAAGTCAGAAAGTTATAGTTAAAGGTGAACGCTGCTGCTTTGTATATCAATTGAACAGCCATGATCTACAGAAGCTGTGGTTTCAATAAGATGGCGAAACATGCCACCCAGCTTGTATCACAATTGATTTATTGAAGGGAACGCTTGGTAGCCGCATAATTTCACATTTCGTCCTCGGCCACCAAGATTATGCGATTTAATGCCGCTAGAATATTTTCTGTGGGGATACGTGAAGTCGCTAGTCTACGCCGATAAGGCCCAAACCATTGACCATTTGCAGGACATCATTCGACGCATTATTAGATTAGATTTACGTCGGAGGCAGCCGTGGCGGTCATAAATATGTCTGAAGTCATATTTAAATTATAATTGCGAAAGATTATCTTTCGAATAAAGTAGATTTCATGTCAACTCATCTTTGTTTTATTCCACTTCAAAGTTCAATACCTCTAAAAAACACCCTATACAATTAAGACATCTAACAATAAGTAAATAAGTTAGTAGCGCATTTTAATACATAATAATCAAAAGAATTGAGCTAATGGATTTATTAATGAAGATGTTTCAATGAATTTCATAAAGCCTCTAAAGAGAAGCAGCTTCTTTGAATTGAATCAATTTATATAGAAAAAATAAATAAAACACAAATTGAAATGTATTACTGTGGGCAAAAAGCATATCTCATATAGATCTTCAGTCGATTTAACCTCGAATTTTGTATGGAAAATTCAAGAGTTTTATATCTCGAATTATATTTAACCAAAATTAAAAAAAAATATATTCAAAAACACAGTAACCATTAAGAAACCAGTTCTTCATTTTAAAGCTTCTTAGTTTGCTTGATGTTTGTTGTGTATAGATCTATAGAGCGTTTTAATTTTAGTAAACCAGCTTTCAAACGCTTCTTATTTTTATTAAGGTCAAATTGACATTCAGACTTATTTTATTTAAGAGGAATTTTAGTTGGAAATATTAAGAATAAATAACTGTAGAAGATTGTTCATTTGAAATGGTTTTTATTTATAAAACAAAACTTTCAAAAAATTAAATACTTTTAAAAAAGGCAGCAAGAATATTGGCATCACTTAAAGCAACCAAGCAGCCCCACCAAGCAGCAATATGAAGCAGATGCATGCAGTATGACCAACAGTTAGAAAAATACTCTTACGAGGTTAAAGAAAGTATCGCGTTTTCATACGCGTATTTTGTCTTCGTCGTTCATTCAGTTAACACGTTTGTGCGGTTGGTTTTAATTCATAAAAAAAAACCGTTTAGTGTTTCATATTTTCTTACTTTTTTTTAGTTCATTCTGTTACTTGTTTACGGCTTGTATATTGTTGTTGTTCTTTTAATCGTACAAGTAAGCCAAGATCAAAGTGTGTCTTATGTTTTATTTTATTCGCCCTGTTACCATTCATGAAGTGAAAAACAAGTGCTTTTTGTACCATTCAATTTCTTATCTTTGTTTTTTTTTTGGTCTTTTGGTTTGTTGCGTTTTAAGTTTTTTTGTGTGCTTTTGAATCCGATCTGATTCTGGCCGACAGGCACTTAAAAAGATGAATTGAAAATAAAATCAAATCAAAAGAAAAACGAATTTGTGTTAAAACTGTCCAACTATAAAAACAACAGCAAAGTTTTAAACAACAAAAACCCCAAAAGAGTGTTTTCTGAAGTCTTAAAAATTGTGTGTGTAAGAAATTTCTCGATTTCAGTTTAACTGAAACAAATTCGCAGTATCATTCATAAGAATAAAAGAAAATTGTTTTTTGTTAACGAAAAAACGCAAGGAGAAAAATATCTAATTTAAACGTTAAAATTTAACATTAAAAAACCCTGCGCTCGTTAAAAAAGGTGAAGAAAAAATTGCAATATCAGCTTCACTTTACAAAACACAAAACACATAACACAACACAACACAACAGAGCACAAATCAACTGGGAGATTGGAAATTGTGTTAATAAGGTGCGAAAATCAAAAGATTGTTTATATTTTATTTTAAAAGAAAGCAGCTTTACAAAAATCACAAAAAAAGCAAAAATGTAAATTAAACATGAATTAACAATATTTTTTAATGGAATAATTGAAATATGCATTCAAGATCCATTTGTGCATATACAAAAGAATGTGTATATGAAACATACGCACATATTTGTTTGCACTGTCTTTTAATGTTTTATTTTTTAAAATTAGTTCAACTTAACATTCTGTTACCAATTTGAAATTACTTGTGAACTTGCATGTATTTTTTTAATTTTTGTCAAGTTCAAATTTGAATAAAAATTTTTAAATTAAATTAAACTTTTCATTTATAGTTTTGGAATATTAGTATTATTTGATTATTGATAAACTTATTAGTTTGGAAAGCTAATGAATTAAAGCCAATTTATTCTTAATTTTAATCTTTTAAGTACATTTTTGTTAACATTTGTTTTAACTGTTTAACACTTCATAAAAAAAAATTAATAATTAAGTACGCCAACAAAGACGCAAGGTAAATTTTAAATAGAAAAAAATAACCACAAAACACATTCTTTATTAAATGATAATCCTTTAAAATATTTAAAAATTCAATGTGAAAAAAGTATAAACGTTGTTCATATCCTATTTTTTCTTAATACTTTAAAATTTTTCCACAACAAGTTTGCTTTCTGAAGCAAAATAAGAAGACAATTTTGATTAAGATAATTAAAATTTTTATTGTATTACAAAGAGAATAGTGCGGCGAAAAATGATATCTGACAAATGTCCACTACGACCACGCTGACAATTGTCAATTCATGCATCAAAGTTTTTTATTCACTTTTTTCCTTTTCCTTTTTCGTTAATCGTTAAGGGCTGAAATCGATTCCATTGGCTCCGTATAGAATCTGTCCTTAACATAGCCCCACAAAAAATAATCTAGTGGTGTTAAATCGCACGATCTGGATGGCCATCTAACTGCAGATTGTCGTAAAATTTTGCGACCTCGAAATTTGGTTTGCGATAAATTGATCGCTTCATTGACTGTGCGACATGTGGCATCGTCCTGTTGAAACCACATGATACTGATATCAACGTCGGCAATAACAGACTAAAATTGTCTTATTAGCATCTCTCTATAGTGTGATCCCATGACCGTTATGAGACTTGAAATCATTTTCGAAAAAAACCGCCCAATCACGCCTCCAGACCACATAGCGCATCATACAGTGACATATTAAGCCTGCAAAGTGAAAATGGGCTTAATATGAAAAAATCATTTTTTCAGAAAAACCAGCTTGTTCCTGAACAAATTTACCGAATCTATGTGGATGTGAAGGGCCGGTCAGCTTCAGATCTTACACCAGTTGAATCTTGTAAGGATTCAAAGTCACGCAAAATTCGGCATGTGGTGGTTTTGGATAATCCCAATTGTTGAGATTGTTGAGGAAATGATAAATTTGGATCTGCTTCAACACTGTTACGCACGGCTGCGATGTTTTTAGTTGAACGTCTCAAATTTAACGACCAAATTCTAAGTAGTGGTCTCAGAAGGCCGATTATGTTTTCCAAAAATATCACGAAATTTACGAAATGTAACTTTAACAGAACCAACATTTTCATAGTGGATTTTAATTATTTTAATGGAAAATTGAATTCATTGTAACAATTGTCAATAATTCCACTACGCGTACGTCAAAAAAAATATTACCACAATTGAAAAACAAACTTCTTGTTGAAAAGGCCGATACAAAAACACAAAACTACTGCCGGTATCCAAATTTTACTGCTTTCCTAGCAATTTATTACATTTAATAATGAACTTAAGTCAAAATTGCAAAATACTAATACACAAATTTATAAAAAAGCAATTTCCTTTTTCTATTCCTTCAGATTTAATTTACTCAAAGTTAAGAGATTGATACTAAAGTTTTTCTTAAAAATAATAAACCATTGTGTTTTGATTTCATTGAGAAATGCGACGCCTCTTTCTGTTGTAGCTTTTATTTCAAAATATTTATAAAAAGCAATTGATTTTCTTATTCATTTATAAAGTGGCTAAATAATTCTCTCATTTCAGGAGACCTTTATTTTGAATTAGTGATTCCTTATTTTCGAATTGTCTTTTACTGTCATTAATTTTGCTGGAACATCAACCCTAAATATTTACAATTATATTTACTTGCAGAAAAAATTGGCCAATTAAAACGATGAAGATTTGAGTTGATATAAATTCTGTTACTACTTGGGAATTCGTTACAGGAACATTAGCTTGTTGCAGAATCAATGAAATAAATCTAAAATTGTCATTTATTTAAGGCCAAGCCGATACTTTTAAATATATCGTTATTTACGCTTTCTATTCACTCTACTGTAAAATCAAAAACAAAATAGCACCTTAAAGATTGTGACATTCTGGGCTGTTAAAATAAAATTTCGTTTTTGTCACTAAAAACCACAGTGCATCAATCATTTATTTGACCTCGTACTTGAACATCCCATGCATTTTTCTTGGCGTATATTGTTCAGCAATAGTTTTTTCTTTAAATTCCTTTTTTTGATTCCAGATAATCAAGACTTACAAGGCTTGTCCTTTTCACCTTTAAAACAAACTTGTCTGTTTAATAACTTGATTTAATGGATCAAAGGTTAGAAGTTTAGCAAATAAAGCCTACAGAATTGTTGTGATGGCCGAGTATCATTCTTAGTAGTGGTAAACACTTAGTTCGTTGTTAAATTATTAATTAAGTAAATTATACTTAGAATTCCAGCATTAATATTAATTGTAGCCGATAGTCTTAGTAACTAGTGCTTTAGTTATTAAGATTTATTATAATTTTAATTATAATAGATGAAAAAAATAAATAAATAATAATTAGTTAGATGGTATTCATCATTTTAAAATGAACTTTAAAATATAATTCGAATTTTCAAAATGATTTAGCAAATTATATAGTGAAAATTTTCAAAATTTAGGTTGCAATAAAATGATTAAAGTCAATTTTTTAATGCCAACATCATAAATAACTAATAAAAATAATAATTTGAGAAAAAGAATAATAATAATAATAATGTAAAATAAGTTATTTTAGCAGTAAATAAAATTAATACTTAAATGCCAGTTTCGTCACTCCCCTTCGCCATATGAAGTGTCAAATATTGTTACATTTTTGTTTTCTATTTGTTAATATGGGCCACATTAAATGTCGTGTTCTTCCCTGTAATTGTTCTTATATCAAAAATAGCTACTTTAAACTAACTGGAAACTGCAAGATGGCTTTTGTTCGAAAACTTAAAGGTTTTTATATAAACTTAAGAAGTATTCTTAAGCCTGGTAGAAACCAACTTACTATAACATGATTTATTTTATGTGGGGGTTGTTGAATCCGGAGCCCATAAGACCACAATTTTTTTAAGACAGCATAATTGATTATATTGTATTTAATAATAAATATTGAAATAATCGCAAGAATTGTTAATTGAACCAAGAATGTGTGAATACTAAAGACTTAAAAAACAAACCCGTCTAAGTTTGTTATTGTGCAAAATTGAAAGACTTAAGACACAAATCTCATCATTGAATTTGGGACAATGAAAGTTATTTTTAATTTCGCTATCATTTGCCTACAGTGGATTTAACTAAGCAAAATAACTTTTAATAACCAATGCATATTAATATTTCATTGTTATTGTTGTTTTTTTAATTTAACTTAAGACTTAGAAAACAAGCACTTTCTTTGTTTCATTATTTAAACTTTTATGAGTTTGATGATTCATAAATCCAAATCAAAGAACAACGACCTTGTTAATTTTGAGTCGATTTTTTTATAGTAGTGGCTTAGTAATATTTACATAGTTTTATTTATTTAATAATTCTTTAGTGATTAAGACAGACTTAGATTAGAACGAACAATTGGTGAGTTAAATATAAAAATATATAAGGAATCCATTTCTAAGCCGAACAAATCATTTGTGCAAGAACCATTTTGCTTCTAGCTTTATTTTTCACCTGCTGGTTAAAGCTAAAATCCCGAATCCTAGGCCTTTTTTACTACGTCCTTAGAGAAAAAGTATTTGTTCAAGAAAAAGAAAATCAAAGTATCTAGTTCACGTATATTTTATTTTATTTACAAATTTTTGTGTTAATTTTTAAGAACAACCTGAAAAACTAACATCTCCATTATTTTCTGAATTGTTACGTCTTAAAGAGGAATTATTGCAAAGATGAAATCCTTGATTAACCCGAGTTTGTTTAGATCAAAAGTTTTTTTAATATGCAAATAGGAAAAGGCACTTGGAACGATCTTTTAATATGCAGATTAATTTTACAAGGATTCTAAAATTATGTCGTATATAATGCAATTACATTTACACATCTGTCATATAAGGTCAATTTTAATTAGCAATATTAAACAATTCGTTTTGATTGCTTTAATCACTTTGCTTAATAATAATTAATTAAATACTTGTTCCTTATTTTTATTTTCAACAAGTTTGTTTCAAATTCTACCAAATTCCGTAGAGTTTTTTATGCGCTGCGGAATGAGTCTCCCAATTAAGTGAGCGGCTATCAGATTACTATGTATAAAAGTTATCATACTAATAATAAGAAGGAGTAGTTAATATTTAATATTTTTACACGTAGAAATCAAAGTAAACACTAAACTGATTAAGTAGTATTTAGCGAAGGCCGAACCCTAAATGTGTTGGAAATTAAATATTCTTTTTATTAATTTTTAGTCCTACATTCGTTACTTGTACAACAACAAAATAATAATATTATGCTTATTACTTATATATTACACATTAGATAATTATTATTTTTGAAGAGTTAAGCAGGTTTGACAACTTATCCAACATTTGCTAGTTTAAAGCAACAAACAGTAAGGCCACTGTGCATTTCCAATGGATATAGATATATATTAATGCAGAATCAGAACTAACTAAATACATTGAAACAATTGTAACTGAAATAAAAGAAGAAATTGTAATTGCCAAAGCGATAGTAAAAATATCGTTCTTAGGGACAACATTTTAAATACACTAAAAACTTAAGTTACTCAAAATAACTTATTCGAAATCAGCACGAAATTTTAGGGTTTATAGAATGAAACTATAGAGTACTAAACGAATGCATGTTATCTCTGACAAGTATAACTGCGAAGAATTTCTACCTTACTACGTTTTTGCTTACAACACCATTCCACACATCACTATAGGTTACTTACAATTATCTTCACTATCAAATGAGATACAGGCAGAACAAACACGATATGATTTAGACGATTTCTTGACGGAATTTAAAACGAAATTGCATCACACCCTTCTAACAGTCAGCAAAACAACACAGAAAGCAAAACAAACCTTGCAATTTTAAAACTTTAGCAGTAGGAGATCTCGTATTATTAAAAGTAGGTAATTGAAAGTAGGTAATAGAATAAGAGAAACCCGAAATGTAAATAGCGTAATAGAATTAAATGGAAAAGTGTATTTGAAATCTTAGTAATAAGACAATTTCTAAGTATGTATGTTAACAAACTTGTAAAATAGTAAATTTAAAGTATTTTAGCATGTTAGAAAATCTAGCTGCAAATAAAGGCAAATTAAAAATAGTTTTCAGTCTGATTAGTTCAGAACACACGCTATAAACAAAGTGCTATAGGGAAAACATTCTGTACACCTTATTCACACCCTACAAAATAAACGACGATTTTAAGTAAACTATATGCTGCTCTTTAATTGATATTGGTAAAAAATAAAGATCTTAACCATCGCAGTTAAGTTTTTCGTTAGTTATTTATCTGAAAAATTTAAATTTTACTATTTTAAGAACGTTTAAATAAGTTTCCAAATTCTAAGTAGTTTTGCATATAATCGTAAGCCAGTACGGTAATTATTTTGCTTTTACAGTTTTTTTCATTTAAAAGAAAAACTTTTTTTGTAATTGGTAGACATAATTGTCATAGAAAATTCATTTATATTTGGAAAAAATTGTTCTGTTCGTTATCAAATAAGGGAAATTAGGTATGTTGGAATTTATTTAAAGCTAACCCATCTACTAAAGTGTTAAAATAGTTTTCGCGCATTTATTCCATTGACATTAAAATGGTATATATTGTAGTAAATATTTAATTAAATATTTTTAACTAAAACTAAAATTATAATTCAATTATTTAGAAGCTCTTCAATAAGATATGCCATCGCTTATATAATTAATGTCATGCTTTCTAATTTTCGAGATTGTACTTTATGCTTAAAATTCTTCTTTATGCTTAAAACTTGCATAACGGTATACTAAAAGCAAATAAAAAATATCAGAACTATTTTGATTCTCTTCTATGCTTCTATGTTTATCTTGGATTCTTACATTTTTTTGGCAGCACCAAAATTAAGCCGCTAACAACGTAAACATTAACGTAATGAAAAATAAAATACATATGTATATACATATATGTACGTATAATTTTTAATGTATGAATAAGTTAACAACATATTTCACATGCATGCACAACCTAAATCAAATATCAACACACACATATTTTGAAGCGGAAAATGTATGAAACTAAAAATAAGTGGAGATTTTTTCTTGACGGAGGTATAGAAATTTGAAGTGGAATAACACAACGATTAAATTTTTCAATTAACACGAAATTATTTTACTTGCTAGATAATCTTCTAGCAATTGACCGCCACGGCTGGCTCTGACGTAGTCTTATATGGAGGTCCAGTAAAGCGACGAATGTTGTACTTCAAGTGGTCAATAGTTTCGGGCTATTTACATATCCCCACAACAACTCCCCCCAGGGGGGTACATTATAAGTCTTAATGGATCATACAACTACCTAGACTTATGTCTTGCGGAGGTAAAAGGGAGCCCAGCACCCTTCCAGGCTAGCAGGAGCCAACATCCACTATATTTATACGGGAATCAGTAGCCCGCAGAGTTTCGCTATTTGTCTCTTTAGGCATTTAGCTGTTCTCTGGCTGTGTGTTTCGAGGCCCTCGTTTAAGTTTGTGTGTGGGATCATTCACAATGAACTCAATGAATGGTCCGGGTCCAGTGAGTATGAATGCCGTCGTGTTCTTGATTATATTAAGCTTCATGCGTTCTAGACTAGGAGTTGAAAAGTCTTCAACTCTTCAGCAAGGAGTGAAGGCTGCAGCCTACTCCGAGCTTTTGAAGTTGCAACTAGGAGTGACCGGAGGATATGCGTATCCGAAGGCCTTCTAGGACAAGGATGAGGCTACATTTCATCCACAGTGGTAATGAGCCACCATCCAATTAAGGCTTACGGCCAGGTGCAGATGTAAATCTTATCACGCCATCCCCACAGCAACCCTACGGGGGCAGTTTGATATGTTTTGACGGAATCTCACCGTCATTACCAGTGTCACCTGGGGTAAAATGGAGCCTAGTCCCCTAAAAGGGTAGCAGTAGCCAACTAGACAACACCACTTTATTTCCACGGGAATCGGTAAGCCCCAAAGCTTTTTGATTTTTAGCCTTTTATCTGTTCTTTGACTGATAATTGAGGTTGGCCTTTCGGGATCATCGTGGTGGTTGTGACTTCGCGCCCCTCATGAAATGCTTAAGGGGCCAGTGTTATCTCACCTCTACTGAGAACAACGGGTGAATAATCCGGTTCCAGTGAGCATGCTGTCATGTGTTCTGGACCAGGAGTTGGATAGTCTCGAACTCTTTAGCAAGGAGTGGGGATTGGCGGCACTGCTCTGAAACTTTCTAAATTGCAACTAGGAATGACCTGTTGCCTAGAATTTTGTTTTCGGCTTTCTAGGGTACGTATTACCCAAGTGGTTCAATCCACCGTCGAGTTATGGTTTACAACGCTAGGTACCGACGTAAATCTTATCACCCATCCCGACAGTGAATAGTCTAGGTGCGTTAAATCATACAATTTTGGACCCCATTTCACTGATCCGAAACGTGAAACAATGCGGTTAGCAAATAATTCTTTTAATAAATCAATTGTCAAGAAAGCTGTGTGAGATGTTGTACAGCTCTTGCACATCATGATTGTTCAACTGATAAACCATTAACTGTAATGTTCTGACTAGCATCGTTTTTAAAGAAGCACAGAATAATTATTTTACCAGACCATAAAGTACACCAAACAGTCAGCTTTTCTAGACGTAATAGTGTCTCAACATACCCTTGAGGATTATAATACTTCAAACACAGCAGTTTTATTTATTGACGTATCTATTCAAACAGATGTGAGGTTGATCGCTAAATAATTTTGCTTATGAAAATCAGGTTCAATTGCAATCAACTTTAGGTCCAATTTGCCACAATTTGGGAGCGTATTTTAGGCGCCAGTTTATTTACATTGAAATACCAAACAAAATTGAACATAAATCAATTGACAGCTGACAAAATGGCCGCCAGTCAAAAAGTGTTGTTAACTTAAAGTTCAATACCTCTTCAAAATATACCCTATATAAGCTTATATTTGCGTCAACAACCTTTAATTTGCTTTATATAGAAACATACCGATTTGTGTTTATATAAATAATGTGATCAACGAGTTGTATTTTAAGTGTTGCTTAAATGCTGTGATGGTATTTTGTAGGTGTAGTTGTATTTTTAATGTTTGTTTTACCTTGTTTTTAATTTTTACATAAATTATCTTTTATTTTTTTTTCACAATAAAATACTTAAAATAAAAAGCAGAAAAGTTAAATTAAAAGCTTCATTTTCATGGGGTTTAATTACAGTGTAATACAAAAAAATCACTTTTTTAGAAGTTTTATTAAAATCAATAGTATTGTGTGTTGTCGTCAGTGTGTATATATATGTATGTATCATTCCCGAATCTAATTCTTGGTATAGCTTAAGCAATCGATTTTTTAGGTTTTATAAATCTTGGCAACTGGGAAGAATGTGAATATTAAATTTTTTGTAAAAACAATGGTAAAATTAACTTTTAACATCATTTTGTTAAAAAAATTATTGGTTTGACAGTTATTTCAAACTAGTAAATTTTATTATAATACAAAATTAAAGTATACAGACTATGAAATCCTAAAAGTCCTAACAAACATATTTTAATATAATGCATACATAGAAAAAGTTAATTAAATAAACTATTAATTAACAGTTTCAGCATTGAATGGTAAATAAAGTTGTGGTATTTTTTGCATTTTTAATTATGTCATTTCCCTAAATATTAATACCCAATGATTATATTACCATTAAGATGCAGCATGTCTACTCCTTGATTATTTAAAAATGATTCTAAGGTTAGTAAAACATTATTGAAAAATTATATTCCCATTACAAAAAACAATCATAAAAACAATTATTTGTTTTTTAATTGTAATTAGTAATTAAACAAATTCAACAAATGATTAAATAAATAACAAAAATCGAAAAAATTAAATGGTAGTTAAAGTGCTTATCATTGCCATTTTTTTAAATAATGCCAATTTAAAGGCAATGAAAAAATCTCAAATGTGGTTTAATTGAACTAAAACTGATATTTTAAACTAATTAATTCAAATTACTAAATTATGAGTAAAACTAAAAAAAATACAGAAAGCAAAAATAAATTAATGGAAAATTTTTAAATAATAAATGGAAATACTTAAATTAAGTTTTCCAACCAGATTGGACTTAAAAATAAGAAAATCATGTGTAGTGTAGAATCGATATTCAGAGATATAACGATATAAAATTTACTACTTGATGTTTTGGAAATTGCATAGTGTGGACGATTTACAGTTATAAGGAATAATTTAAATGTGGTAAATGTAAGAACCATTACTTTTTGCAAATTATTATCTTTTAGATTTTATTGCACCGATAGACAATTGTTACATTATTCAAAATGCCATCTAGCAGATACTTAAAGCTAAAGAATGATAAGAGCAAAGGATTTTACTATGACATGGTTTTCAAAGATCTTGCGATTAACAGAAACCGCTGGAACATTTTATTTCAAAAGAAAAAATAAATGAAAGTTTTCAGTATTTTTTAAAAATATATATTGTGATGGAATTATTCAAATTGATTTAATATTAGGTTACCGGACACAGATAAAGCAGCATAAATTGCTCATTAATGGTTTTTAAAGTAATTATGTTGTGCAACTAAGCATTAATTCCACATAAGGAGGCATAAGAGAATAATTTTATCAGAAAAAAATTTAACCGATCCTACAGAAAAATAAAGGCATGACATTTTTTTTATTAAATTGAGATACTTTAAACTGTGAAGCCGAGTTCTCTGTGTAATCATTGGTTAAGGTACAGCTAGGCATTACTACCTTAGTTGTGCATTTATGCTTCTCCTACAGCGTCTTACTACCATTGGAAATACCCTTAGAAGTCATATTTCTCTCGAGTCCATGTAATCATTCTATTTTTTCAATATTGGTCTAGATCAGTGTATGCAAAGTTGTTAATCTTGAACTGTATATTTTCTAAGGTTATCTTTGGCAATAAAATAACACAATTTTTTATTGCATAATTATGCTATTGTAACTTATGGTATTTTCTTCTTCCACTATAATTTATTATAGAACTTATATTTTACGAATATTAAGCAAGTCCATCAGTGATGTTTCTAATTTTCATTAATTTGTCAAATCTGTATTAAAATAATCCAGGTACAACTTCACTTTACAGTATTTGTGAAAAATGTTTCATTATATATCGGTAGCAGTATTGTCAGAATTATCTAACTCAGAAAATTCGTTTGTGGAATAGATAATTTTGAAAACAGAAATATTTTGAATTTTCTTACAAATAATTTTAATAGTTTTAGTTTGAATTAAGAACTGTAATTTGCTTAATTAATATTAATTAACGGAATGTAATATTTAAGTATGAGGACTCTTGGCGTTTAATTTTTAGAATAAAACAAAATGTAGTTCGGGAGAGAAAACTTAATTAATTTTTCTTTTCTGAAACTGTTTTAATATCTAATAATAAAGAAAAAATATTTTTGTTACTTGCAATTCAGAGCCCTAGCTCTGAATTAAGAGTTGCTTTGCTTGTTGTAAGGCAGGACAATTCTCTTATTAGTGATAAAGTATCTGTACTTAAAAAAATGTCTTTCTTTTTAAAATCGCGAATTAATAGCAATGCATGGTTTGGTTATTTTTGTGAGCATGCCTACCCACATATTTTTACTAATTAGTCGGACTCGAGTTAATATTATAAGCATAGATTTAAGGTTGTAGCATAGACTTGCTTGACTTTAGAATAGACAAAAATAATATAAAAAAATCAATACGAGCTACTAAGCACCAAAAGAATTATTAATCTGTTGATACAAGTATATGTGAAATATCGCTGTGCAGTTTTATTAATCGTAAAAATGCACATTTAAGAAAGTCCCAAAACTCCCGATAAATAAGGGATATTTCATTTATAAAGTCAATTAAAATTCATTTTATTTAGGTTTTGAAAGTTGACACAGATAAAATTGAAAATAGTTCTCTACTCCTACCTTAGTTAAAAGCCCTAACTTTATAATGCGATTTTAAAATCAAAATAATGAAATAGTGTTTCTGTTTTAAGGGTGATTAGCAAAGCTGAAGTCGGAAAAATGCGAAAAGAATGTCGTTTTACGGAAAGATCTATAGTTTCTTGACTTAATAACAGACGCTCCAAATACTGAAATGAAATATTTATTTTTTATTTTGTTTAACGTTAAGAATGTACTAGCATTAGTTAACACATGTATTCATGAATAATTGTTGGAATAAAAATCCGTGTGGGTGTGGGCAAACCCGATGCAACAAGTAGAGTAAAAGGGTTTCTTTGATAACTAACAGCTGTTTAGTGGTTAGTTTGAGTTGCCAATTTAAAATTAATGAAAAAATAAATAAATAAAAATGGACTATATTTTAGCCTTCAGTTGCCAAATTTATAATTCAAAAGATAAATGGACAAAAACTTATTCTTTGCGGACAGTTATTCGGTATTTTTGGATATTTGTTTTTATAAGCAGCTGGACATTTGAACTTGATCTCTTTAAACAATTGCAGTTACAACTCTACTGAAGACTCTTTGTAATAGACCAACTTCAGGTAACGTTGTCTGGACACATACAGGTATACAAGATTAACATGGTTCTGTTTTGATGGAAGAGAACCCATATTTGTTTGGACTTTTGTTTAATGTTTATTGCAGCTGCTATGACGAGGATAGTAAAAAGTATGAACTAATGTCCCATCTTCTCTGCGAATACTCCATCTTATTCACCATGAGACAAAGTGTCCTAGGCAATAACCACTTAATTGCAGACCATGCTGAGAATTCTGATCTTCTTATATATCTAAGGGCTACAGGTTCTAGAGAACTGATCTGACCAATGATATTTTACCATTAAAACTGGATCAATACGATTTTACTTGACTGTTTGCGCAAAATCAAAATCAAAGTTCATTGGCCAAAACCTATATTTTTTGTTGACATAGATTCTTAAAATTTTTATGCCATCAGAAAGGAAACAGATCAAAACTTAGGTAGCCGAAAAATTTTGTCAAAATATTCACAGTAGTAGCTGCTAAAAGCAAAGAATTTAAGTTAATTTAGAAATAAAAAAAAAATCGTAATATTTGATCTCATATTAATTACGATTTCTTGAAAACTATTATTGATAATGGGCTGCGGTTTTTTTTATTATGTTGGGTGGACTGTTGTTTTTCACAAGTATTATTTGAGCACCCTGTATAATTTATAGTTAGAGTGTTATATAATAAATTTCAAAGCACCCTTTATTCGTAAAATTTGAAGTTTAATAGTGTATAACTTTTAAAGGGCAAAAAAGAACAAAAAATCGAAACCACCCAAAGAAAGACAAAGGTGTTTTCTTTAAGCCTATATATATGCTTTTACACATTTTAATGAAAATACTCAAAATTTTTACAAACATAATTCTATCAAAATTGCTAGTAAATTTACTTTAGAAACCATTCACTGCCATAAATACAAATTAAAGGTAGCAAAATGTAGCGAGAAAGAGAGGAAAGTTATTAGTGGTATAAATATTTTTTCAAATATTTGGCATCCTTTAAAAAAACTTCCTAGAATTTTTCATGCATTTTTGCACAGATGTTTCAAATACCTGCTAATAATTATAGGAGAAGAATATTTTGAATACAAAAATAAAGAAGATGTTCTAACTCTTATTCAAAGAAAATCGAAAATAAATGTCATCAACATTGAAACACAATTGGAAATAAAAAACAATGTATCTGATTTCGTCAAAATATTGAAAAAACGCAACAAGGAAGTTGACTTTAGTAAAAATAAATTTTACAAGCGCTTTGCGAATTGGTTACAAGGTGAACTTCGTATCAAGGTGATTTCAGGAACCACATATGAGGAGAGTGCTGGAAGACCATAAAAATCGCTAGATAACTGTAGCGATATATCTAAGAGACGGAAACTGAAGAATATAAATGAAGGAATCGGATGTGAAAATATTAAAGATAGTTTTCTTCACAAACTGCGATCACAAAAATAATTAACGAAAGTGGATACCATTCAAAAAGGCCTTTCCGCTAGTCAGGAGAGAACAAAGGGGTCCTTAAAATCTTTCCAACACCAAACGAGGAAAAACAGTTCACAACTGAGGAAGTGCTTGCATTATTTCTGGATTTAAAGTTAACAAAACAGGAGTATACTCAACTCCGATCGCGTGCGATCGCAAAAGGCTCAAATTTATACCCACTATATCATCACATAACTGCAGCTAAAAAGAAGTGTTATTCTCCAAAGGGATCTATCAAAAGCACACTAATTTCGGAACAGTTACAACTGCAAGCTCTACTTGATCATACAGCCGAAAGGTTGCTAGAATCACTTAAAGGAAGTGAGTTGAAAAAACATGGAAACTGCAATTTAACTATTTTTTGTAAATGGAGATGCGATGGATCTTCTGGACAAAACAATATAAACAATTTTCATGTGAAGATATTTCTGACACAGACAGAAGTAATACATAGCAGAATATAAAATATTTACAGG
This sequence comes from Trichopoda pennipes, assembly GCA_030448955.1. Taxonomy (NCBI): domain Eukaryota; kingdom Metazoa; phylum Arthropoda; class Insecta; order Diptera; family Tachinidae; genus Trichopoda; species Trichopoda pennipes. The sequence goes on along the minus strand of JASKUP010000006.1, from coordinate 867,469 downwards.
AAATATTCCAGCCAAATGAATAATAATTATAATTTGCATTTAATATTTGAATGAAATAAAGTATAGAAATATTAATTTTAAATGTTATTTTACATATCTACAATGTATTTATGACTATAAGTAAATTGACTAAAAACTAGGAAATATGAAAGCATTGTTAAGCATAAAGTTAAGTGCTGCGCTGTACCGATCTTAATAAAACCTAAACTCGATAAAAGCTCAATATGTTATCTATTGACTAAAAAAAGAATTTCTAAAAAATCTTCGTTAGTTAAAAAGTTACAAAGTTTTGGCCAATGAAATACAATTCTGAGCCACTGTGCGCCGGTGATTTTGGAAGATAGCAGAAATTTTACATAGACTCCGGTTTTACCCAAGAGGCCATGTAACATTTAAAATAAATACATTTTTATTTGTAATGAGAATATCTGTTCTCATTTTGCTTTAATTTAAAAAAAAAAACCGTTTAGAAAATAATGGAGACTTTCAAAGACGCTGTTAGAACTTGTTTGATAAAGAAGATATTCTTTGGAAATCCTGTGGAACCGTGAAGATTTTAGGTTTTCAACCTTTAATGTTGTAATTGGTGTTTTATTTTTTTACGCTTTTTGTTTTATAAAATTAGATTTTATTTGATTTTACTGTGTATAAAATTCGTCTGCTAACGCCTCTCTTATTGTTCATCTTATTGAATTTCGCTGGTGTTCAGTTACAAAATTTTAAGCAAATTTCTTTCTTATTGGAACTTACTGGTTGTGTAAATATATTTAGTTTTTTAAGAGTTTTGTCTTACCAAGTCAATATATATTTTCTATCAGTTAACATTTTTATTATTTATTTAATTTTTATTAAATTTTGCAAATCTTGCTGAGTTGTTGAGCATGCGCACCTTTTACGTATGAGTAGGTTTGTCTGCATAGTGTGTGTTTATACGTATGTGTTTGATTTAAAATATCTGTACATAAATATATTTCACTTTATTTTATTATTTATGCTACCTTTTTTGTAAGTAACAATTTTATTGTAACATACATAGTCAACATAGTCAAACAAAATCAAAATGTAGTTGCAGCTATAGATCAATGCATTAGATGTTGCATGCTAAGAAATAAAAAAAACACTCAACACGAAAGCACTTGTTTCATTGCGTTAGTGGCTGTATAAATACGATCATGTTTTTCTGCCATTCATCATAGCTATTGAAATGGATATGAAATAGAGTCAGTTATATTTTAAAAGAAACACCTAAAAAATAAAATTATATATATCGTATGGATGCCGCATTTAAACTGTAAATGATGGTAAATTGGCTGTATGTACATATGTCTTCATTTATACGTTGATTGGTTACTTCTTTTTGCTTTATGAAACTTTTATCGTTTGCTTTTACTTCTACTTCTTGTTGTTTTGTTGATATTCAACCGTTTCGGTGTTTGCTTCATGCCACTGATCTACTGATCTATATTTTAAATTAGCAATGTTAGTTTGCAGCTTGTGTTGTGGTAGTTGCCAGCGATGCTGTTTTCTATAGTGATTTTGTTGTTATTATTATTGTTCTTGGTTGGTTGTTATTATTACAAGTGCACTTGATTTTTTGCTTTTTAAGCAAACTATAAATTTTAAGTCCATTGAAAGAAGAACGCAAATGTCTGCTATGTGTTTTCAGTAGTTGATCATTTCTGTTAAGCTGAACTTTACTAAATGAAAATTTAATAAAATTGATGATGTAATAAGTAAGATTAATAAAGCTCCTATATTGCTCAGGGCTATATAGTAGTCGAATGCAAAAAAATGGATATCAAGACTTTTTCAGGCTTAGATCCTGAAAACTTTTATTGTAACCCCAAGTTTTACATCTCCATTTATTAATAACACTTTCATTTGGTCCTTTTGAGAACAATAGCTAAAAAGAGTGGAAGCTTTGTAATAATTAAATGTTTTCTTTTATTTTCTCTTTATTGCCACTTCTAAGATTTTAAGGATTGTTTAATAAAGTGCTTTAATGTTACGCTACATTCGCATACTGTGAAAAAATAATTCTCCTATATTGCAAAGGGTAACCCCGAATGTAAGCGGCGTCCTAAAAAGTATTAAAAATGCGAAAATGAGTTTCTTATGCCAATTTGTATACACGTGGTTAGTAGCAAAAATAGCACATGATTAAGTTTTATATAGCTAAAATCTTGGTTTGCGAGATATAGACAAGTAACTTCTAAACAATCGTATAAATGCCGATACGAATAGATAAATTCAAATATATCTCCAGGTCTTAAGAATAAAATTTTTTCTATGTAAAACTCAATATCAAACGACTCCATTACTCAATATTTTTAAAGATAAGGACAACTGAAAGATCTACTTTTGTAGATTCGAAACCATAATGATCCAAAAAGACTAAGTCACGAGCAGAATCTAATTTTAAATCAGAAATAAAGATGTTTTTTATCTTGTTCTTAGGATAGTGCTATTCATGAGGCTAAATCGTTTTTTTCTTTGGAATTTGGGTTTCAAATCGATTTTTCTATTGATTTAAATTTTAGTCGAATTCAAAGTGTATTTAAATGGTTAGTGTGTCCTCTAAAAAACGTTTCGATTATGGCAGGAGTAAAAATCGTGCAAGGCCAAGTTCGATAAATAAGTAATGCTATAGCAGCTGTTGTACCACGACGACCGAGCAACCAAAAGTTAGTTTGCACCACGTAATTTTTAACCACAGGCCTACATAGTACAGAGGTAACGTTTTCATTACCTTAACCTTATAACAGAATCTTGAACATTTTTTTAATTCTGAAAAACTCTCTGAAGCGTTTTTAAATGCTTTTACTTGGTGTAAAGACAAAATGAAAACGAAAAATACCGATAAATTTCAAATAATGATAATTAATTGCATTGTTGGGAATTGTGCCCTTGCATTATTTCAAATAAAGAAACAAACAAAGTGCTAATTGGCTATGCCGAATCTTGTATATCCTCGCCAAAGGAATTGTGTTATTATTTTTTGTTTATTTTTTTATGTTTAATAAAACTGTGTTTTTGGTGATACTTTAGTACTTGTGTTGCTTATTTTTTGCCTTCTAAGTCTGTTCACTTCTAGTTCCATTCACTAGAAGTCGCCTGGGTTTTCGTGAATTTTTGAATGGTTTTTTATAGATATAAAAACAGCAATCACAAAGCAAATTTAACAAAACGAAGGCGGAATTTTCCACTTTAGCGTCCCTTTACTTTCTACCTGTATTGGTGTGTATAATAAAATATGAAATGAAAAAAAAAATGTTATCGTAATATTCGGTAACAAAAGTCCGATTAAAAATGAAGTTGAAATGAAAGTTGAATCCTTGACAAAAAAAGACGAATATGATGATAGTGAATCGGTGCTTAATCAGGGAGAATATACTAGACTGAATGAGTTGTTTTGCGAACACATTTCTAACATCTGTTATAATAAAAATATCAGTTCAAAAGTTACGACACTTAGTTATGGTAAAACCAGTGCCTTCATTGGTTAAGATCTCTATAAGAAACTAGATTATGTGTTTAAGCCTTAAGGTTTGGCCTTAAGTATAAAAAGAAAAATAGAATTGGGAGCGTTGCTTAAAGCACCCATATAGCAAACCAAAGAACTAAAGGATAATTGGGTTTCCTCTCTCCAATTAGAAACAAAATTCACATGATTTTAATAGTTTTTCGTTTCTATTTTATACCGATGATGTTACAGCTTTTCATAAACTTTACAACATAAAGTAGTAAAAATACACGATTAACTTTAGTCAGTCTATTTAAAGCAATATGATTGTGATACTTTTGTATGATTTCTAAAATGCAATAATAATTTTAAAAAATTACTTTAGTGCTTTTTTAAATAAAGATTAAATTTATTGATAATTTGTAATTTGTTTGTATTTTTATTTCTTTTTAGCTGCAAAAATCATTTCTGTTTTACAGTTGGGCGTGTTTAATTAATTGATTACATCTTAACAATAAACAATAAAAAACTTTGCAGCCAATTAAGTTTCTCTTTAATTCATTTGCAATCGTTAAAGTTTTTTATCTCTTGTGTGGTAAGTGATCTTTAACTACTAATTATTTTCACTTTATTGTTTGCTTATTTAATGCTGGCTGACTATTTTAAGATGAGCTATGGTAGATTAAAGCTTTGTCTTTTTATTTTATCAACATGGATGAGCTTTTAAATTATGATAAGAATAAACGAGCTGGGCTTTTCTTTCGACTTTAATAAAATAAAAAAGAAAATAAATAATAAAATAAATAATAATTAAAACTGAAAATTTTGACATCAAAATATAAGCAAACAAAATTTCAAGGAGTCTGTTTTCAATTTTGTAGTCTACGACAAATAATGCGACAATAAATTAAATTTTCCCATTATCAAATCGTGCTGTTTAAGAAGTAAAAAGCCTAAAGAAGTAATATGCAACAAAAAACAAACATAATATCGAAGTTCGTGATACAGTTGTGTGTAGATTGCAGACTCGAGGTCTCTGAAGTAGTTACTTCATATATAAATCACGCAATCTCTTTTTAAATATCGTAGGGTGTTTTAGAACTATCTAGGCTAGGCCAGGGAAATAAATGGCTCAATATTAGCAAGATGGGTTAATTCAATAGCTTTCTTTGAGGTTGCCACTTTCCACCAAGAATAAAACAGCAAATACAAGGAAAACAATAATAATATATTTTGATTGTAAGGTTGCAGTCATGGTTATCTTGGGAGTTTGTAGCCACACTGGTTAAAATTTAATTTGCAAAGTACAAAAAAATGATATCAAGATAAAATTTCTATATCAAATATACAGGATCTAAGCTTACAATTGTTGCAACTATCAACTTATTTTCCAAATACGACTTTTGATGACTTGCTTTTTCCAAAATCTTAAAAAACCCGATCTAAAAGGTTATACAGTATAAGTAAAAGATCATTTTTGCCAGAAAAACTTTTCTTTACGGACGAATTAAAGAAATTTTAGAGAACCTAAACGACGTACAAGTAGACAGAAGGAAATAATTAAAAAAGAATCTTATATTAATTATTATTAACTATTTGAACCAGTCCTACCGTAATACAAAATTTCGTTTTATTGATTCGAAAGAATATAAAGAATTTTTTATTACGAGAAAAAAAATTTCACATCCATTGCTTGCTTTTTGCCATTTAACTCATATTTCACAGATTTATTACTTTCAAAATATTGCTTCTACAATTTTAAATTTGAATTGTGTTTAACTGCATTAAAAATAGGGATTTTAAATCTAAAATGCAAAGTGACAAACAGAAATACGTTTCTTGTGTAAATGATGGAATGATTTAGTAAATTACCCAAAACAACAACAATAGAATGTGTTCAAAATTACCTTTATGGCTAATATATAAGTTAACACCACAAACATTGCAACTCCACAGCAAGCAGCATTTTCTATTCAAACAAATTAAATTGCTAAAATTACCTATTCAAGACATTAATGGGGATAAATAAATGAAACACCTGGCAAACTAATTTATAGTGCATCAGCAAATTTAGCATAAAAGATAGGTAACATTATTTTAAGATTGTAGTTTTAAGTTCAGTTCGTTTTTCGATCTAAATGTAAAAACAACAAAAATTAAAATAAATAAAAAGAGAATAAGAAATTTATTTTTTTATGAAATAAAAATTAAATAAAACTTAACTGGCACCCAACGTATAAGTTCGTGGTGTCCTGAAAGGTGTGAAATAAAGTTAAAGTAGTGCAATTTTCAGGACACAGAGCGAAAGCGCGTTAAAGCCCAAAGAGAACAAAACGCAACCTCGCAGAGAGTGTGGAAGGAAGACCCACAGTAGTCGAAGCAAAAAGGAAGAAGTCACCACCACCGTGGGATGAAGCTGATCATCGTGGCGTAGAAATATATTTAAGAGTATTTTTAAGATTTTTTTAATTATAATGTTAAGTGAAAAGTAAGAATATTTATATTTATAATATACCTAAACACAAAATTTAAGTAGGAACGTAAAAATTATTTAAAATATAATATTAAATGATTAGTGAGAATATTTAAATATCCAAACACAAAATCTGAAAAAAGGTAAAAATAATTAAAAAATAATAATAACGAAGAAAAAGAATAAATTTGGAATATAATATTTTTTTAATTCTTAAAATTTTATAACAAGGTTAATAATTAATCGCACAATCTGCGATTCCTACGGGACCCTCCAGATCGCATAAAGTTGTAACGATACGTTCTAGCGTTATGCTGCGGTAACGCTCGCGGCGTCCAGGGTTCGTTACAAAAAAAATGTTGCTTCACTGATAACACAAGAGCCACTTTTTTTTACTAATATTTTTTTTTTTATTATTATAATCCACTTCTTAAACTAAGTTAAAATTATACTACATCACTACTGAGCACGCCAACGACGATCAACCGCCTCGTGGCCCTCAAGAGTTTTCGTGTCCACTCTCCGCTGGCTAGCCTACCGCTTCTCACACTGGGGCGAATAAAATTCTGGTCCAGTCTGAGCAGAACAGTTTGCCTGTCCACCAGTTTTTGACTTGTCGCGGTTGTCACGAATAATATTCTGAGACAACCCCTCCACGTCGAAATTGGTGTTAGCCTTTTGTCCGTCTTGTTCAGCTAGGGCGAATAAAATTCTGGCCTTGCTAAACAAAGCGTGGCCTGGCTCTGGGCTCCGTCACCTGGGCGAATAAAATTCTGGCCAGGTGAAGTAGCGACAGCACTTGCTTGGCCGTAGACCTGAGCTATTCTCAATTAATTCAATATCGAATAAAATTCTGACTCTGATTAACTGAGCTGAACCTATTCGCAGGACTATTTTAAGTAAGTTGAATAAAATTCTAACTCACTTAAAAGAAGTCTTGCCCGGTTACTTGCCCGTGGCCGACTCTCCTCAAATACGTAATTATCTCGCTTTTATATGTTTCTGCCAGGCACACATACACACCCATACCACTAAACTACAGCTGATTGCTACTGTTTAGGGTTGTGTTTAATGGTATGTTCTTCTCACGGATGTATACTCGTGTTAATAGATGGCGCTTTTTAACGGCTATTATTTGTCTTTAAAATTAATACATTATGATTTCAAATATTTCATTAAACAAATAATAAATATATTTTGAAAATATGACAAGTATATAATAGAATTTATTTAATAACCATAAAAAAAAACAGTAAAAAAATTAATAAAATGTGAAAAATATATATAGAGTTTAATTGCCCGTGATCTAGTTGCCATGTGATCCAAAAACAAGCCTGCCAACTTTTGCCCGTCACAAAGTGAACGTGAAAAAATATTTTTATTTATTAAGTGACTTAAATTTATTAAATTTATTTAATAAATACATATGTCAAAACCGAATAACCTTATTAAAGCTAGTGTGTTAAAAACACCCAGCGTGAATCCGCTCAGTCAGGTCAATCCGCTCAGGCAGGTCAACCCATTACACTGCAACGTCTTATAAGTAATGTAGTTGAAAGGCTGATATGAGAAAATATTACAAATAATTCAAATAGCGTACTTACCAACGCGATATATGAGACAATTAGGCCCGTTCATTTGAATCAAATAGGAGATCTGGATAAAATACCGGCATTAGGGATTTTTCAGAAAATCAGGCAGATTTTAGCTCATGGAGAAAAACTGTTAACCGCGCCTCAAAATTTATGATAACGCAAAGGAAACACAGAAATATTATGGTATTCTAAATACCATAAAGAGCAAAGTTACAGGAAATGCGGACATGATTTTAGAGCCCTATAATGTACCTTTAGATTGGAGGGTAATCTCTCGTTGCCTGAATCTGCATTATGCAGACAGATGTAATATCACCACTCTCGAGTGTCAGCTTGCTTTTTTAGTACAGGAGAAAAGTTCTATTCCTAAATTTTATCACTTAGCTTACAACTATCTTTCTCTTATACTAAATACAATATCTAATTTAGAGATTGGATTTGTTAACACAAACTTTCAGAAATAAAGCTCCAGATACGTTCATAAGAGGCCCTAATGGCCCTAAATTTTTGGAATGAAAGAGCTATCAGCTTTACCACAGGTTTTGCACCTTTGCATGAAACTGGAAAATCAGGGCTATAGATTGCAATATACATATAGTCAGAACAAAAATCGAGGATTTTATACACCTCGGGTTCAACTATCGTGGGTACATAGAACACCGTTCTATTCTCAGGCAGAATTTATTCCGAAAGCAATGAACCATCAAATTCATACTCAATATCCACCCCCTAAGCCCTTTGTAAATCAAAATAATTTATCTTATCCCAATTTAATGCGCACTCAAAACTTTAACAATTTCCAACCCCATAGAACCATCGCTCCATTACCTAAGCCAGTACTGATGGAAATAGACAAAATTTAGACCAAATAGAGACCAAATTTTAACGTCTTTTCTTGAAAACGACCACCGCTACCATTAAACCAGATTAGACAAAGCTACTCAAATAAGTATCAAAGAATTAATAATATCGTTCAGGGTACGGACAATAGACAGGACTTTAATACAACAATAACGATGAATTTTCGCAGAAGCAAATCAGTGACAAACAAAGTTGGTAGGAATACTCACAAGAATATGAAAGTCAGGAAAAATCTTATGCTGAATGTGACCCTCACCAATTCGTTGACATCTATTTTTTAGATTAAAAGCTTCATCACTTCCCTATTTTGAATGGCAAAATACCCTAAACCTAACTAAGACATTTTTTTTCGCAGATTTAGTAGGTGGTAAAACCAAGGTTTCACACCATATTGAACTCAGTCTTTACGGACTTACAGATAGAAGACTTAATTTTTTTATTCTACAGACATTAAAATCTTTTGACGCCATTATTGGTAATGACAGCTTAAAACAATTAAAGACAGTCATATTTACATCAGAGGATTATATGCTTATAGAAAATAAAATAAGGATTCCGATTAAACAACAAGCGTCAAGTCTGTGCACAATATTAACATAAGAATCATTGTTGCTCAAATTCCAACGTTATTTGATGATCCAGATAAAAGACTTACTTACTTACTAAACAACAGTCGTTGGTGAGATTAGAATATCAACAGAATCACCGATTTATATTTATGTCATTAAAGTCATAAGTGGAGGAATAAACAAAAAAGCTCACCTTACAATTCACTTGTATGGATTGTAAATAAGAAACCTGATTCCGCAGGAAAAAAACAGTATAGGCTGGTAATGATTATAGAAAGCTAAATTTGGTAACGAATAGTGACCGGTATCTAATTTCCAAGGTCAATGAAGTCCTTTCCCAGTTACCACGTAATAAATTTTTTACTGTAATTGACTTGAAAAGAATCAGATATAGAGAAGACTGAATTTTTCATTAATAACGGAAATTACGAATTTACTCGTCTTCCTTTCGGGTTAAAAAAGCGCTCCTGCAATTTTTCAGCGCGCATTAGGCAAATTTGTTACGTCTACATCGATGATATCATCATTTTTAATAAAACTGAGGAGGAACACGCAAAGCACTTAGAAACTATTTTTAAGGTATTAGACGACGCAAATATGAAGATCCAACTCGACAAATGTTAATTTTTCTCAAGAGAAGTTGAATTCTTAGGATTTATTGTAACACCCGAGGGACTCAAAGCACATCCAGCAGAAGTGAAAGCAATAGAAAATGTTCCCATTCCAAGGACCCTTAAGGATCTTAGATCATTCCTTGGATTGTTTGGATTTTACAGACGTTTCATTAAAGATTACATTATGTTTGCAAAGCCACTTGCTCTAATTCTAAAAGGGAAGGAGGTCCAAGTGTATGTCTGCAAAGAAGGTAATATCCCTAAACAACAGCGCAATTGAAGCATTTAATAAAATTTAAAGAACCCGTATCTCAAATGAAGTTATGTTACATTACCCAAAATATTTACACATCATCAACCATTGACTTTCGCACTCAGTAATAGGAACGGCAATAGCAAACTGAAAAGATGGCAGGCAATACTGGAGGAGTGCAACTAAGCACTTAAATACAAACCAGGTAAAACGAACGTAGTGGAAGATACTTTATACAGAATTCCAATGGACAAACAACAAGTAAACTCACTAACAGCAACACAACACAGCGACGAAAGTTCTTCACAGAACCTAATACCAACTACAGACGTACCAGCTAATGTATTTAAAAATTAGCTATATCTTTCAATTGGAGAAACACCCTCCTATCAATTTAAAATTATTTTTCCAACCTATCATAGGCACATCATAACTGAGCCTCAGTTTAATGAGGAAAATTTTAAAAGTATCTTAAAGCGATACTTAAATCCTTCAGTAACAAACGGAATTTTTACTGATGACCCAACCCTGGCAAAAAATTCAATCCGTGTACTCTTCACAAATTACAGGACAAGGTAAGACATAACCGAAGATGCACGAAAAAAAGCGAAAATAATTCAGGAACATAATAGATCCTATAGAAGTTCACTCGAAAAATATTACTTTCCTCAAATAAATGAAAAAATTAGGTAAATAATAAAACAATGTAAAATATGTCAGGAAAATAAATACGAAAGATATCCAATAACATATGTTCTCCGCGCTACTCTCATCCCTGAGTATCCAGAACATATCACACACATTTACCATACTAACAAAGTTATCTTGACAGCAATAGACAAATTTGCGAAATACGTACAAGTGAAGCTTTTAAATTCAAGAGCAATAGAAGACGTAAGGCTATCTTTACAAGAGTTATTAATATCCTTCGGAATTCTTAAAAAGGTCGTAATAGACAATGAGAAAGCTATAAATTTGGCCCCTATCACATTTATGCTTTAAAACCAATACGGGATAGAAATATATAGAACACTCCCATACACAAGTACCAATAACGGGCAGGTGGAACGCTTTCATTCTGCCATGTCTGAAATAGTGCGATACGTAAGAGCTGAAAAGGCCCATTGAAATTTCGAGGAATTACTTTTTATATCGGTATATAAATACAACAATTCAAAACACTCAACTACTAAGAAGAAACCTATAGAAGCATTTTTTGGACGAACCGTGAGTACTGACCCAGAACAAATGAAAAAGGATAGAATAGACAATGTGACGTAACTTATAAGAACAAAACCTTGAGTTTCACAATAAAAAAAAGAACACTCCCACTCCCAGCTATAACTTAAATGATATCATATATGTAAAAATAAATAAAAGATAAGGTAACAAATTGACTCCTAGATATAAAGAAGAGATAGTAAAAGAAGACAAATCAGGAACAATTCTCACATAAGGAAGGCTCACAAATAATTTAATAAACTAATTACAAATAATTAAATTATAGAAACAAAATGTTAAAAAAAGGTATGAATAGCAAAAGAGTTTTGTAAAGTTACGTTAGAGAAAAGAAATTAGAAAAAAATTTTGCCTGATAAGAAAAATTCATTACGACTAATAATAATCAGAATCTAGAAATTAAAAAGAAAAAAATAAAAAAAATAGAAATTTAATTAGTAATTTATTATTAAGCACCAGGTCTTTTTTTATAAAAAATTTTTAAACTTTGTTTTTTTTTTATCTTTCAATATTTATATACTGTACTGCACTGGCTGTACATTTGCTTAAATTTGATGTCAAGTTGTTTTCTTTTCGCGCTAACATGTGCTTTTCATGTGAGTCTACTATCTAAATGTAAGTCACAGTGATCACACTAGGGATTAAAGTGCCATTGAAAAACTAGTTTTACGTTCAGTTTGTTTTTTGATCTACATGTAAAAACGACAAAAAAAAAATAAAAAAATACAACAAAAAAAAAAGAATAAAAAATTTATTTTTTTTTTTAATAAAAATTATTAAAAACTTTACTTACACAGAGCTGCAGTCTTACCCGTACCAATGCGATAGATAGTAAGGCTTCAGAAGTGTTAATTCTATCAGAGGATGGATCTTAAAAGAGGTCAGTGGTGACAATATTGACATCGCCAATCCAATTTAAGTAATTCTTGAGCCGACAGATTATAACCAAAAAATTCGGGGAACAAAGGCTGGAGAGTTGGAAAAATGGTTATAAGTAACAGCATAGTAAAGCAAATGTTTTAATATGAAGTTTGATATATCTCATGCGTACTCTAAGAATAAGTAAAGTAAACGGCTAGATACTGCAATGCTCGCAACCTGTATTCTAAAAAATTGTCTGGTATGGAAAATATTTAGCAATATTGAGGGAGTATTTCAAAAGAAACTTAAATAAAATTCGTCCATAAACTGATACCTATACATCTTTTGACTTTTCGACTTAATATCATTTGACCCAAATAATAGCTAAGGATTATAATATTTGTGCTTGCGTATGTTAGGGATAAGGTTGGTAATGCAGGCACCACTGTTTGGTTTAAAACTGACGACCAAACCAATTTGATAAATACTTGAGTTGGTTTAGCTTTAAAGTGCTATTAAGAGGAAATCCATCTCTTGAAAATATTTGCTTGTTATGCTTAGTTTATTATATCCTTCAAAGATAAAATGGTTTCTATAAGCTCCTCATTCCGTTGGCAATTTGTACAATAATCAGTTACGATTAAATACAGTATATACAATATATTTATGATCTTTGTAGAGGATGTTTTTTATAGATTTATAGAACACTGAAATGGAATAACAAAAAGGTGGATTTTTTAAATTTACATGAAATTTACTTCATTCGAAAAATAATAATCAATAATATAAATATGACTTCTGGCATACGACCACCATGGCTGGCTTAGATGTAGTCTAATCTACAGGTCCAAGTGTCGATGACTTTTTCCAACATTATTGGCGTATATCAGAAATAACGCGGCGAGAGTTGTCTTCCAAATAGTCAATTGTTTCGGATATATCTCGCAGAAAATAGTCTAACCGCGTCTAACCGCAAAATCCTGCAGGCTAACTCAAGGGTCCGAAAGGTTAAACAATGCGATTACGAAAAATTTTCTTCAAATTGTTCAATTACTGAGCGGCCAATGATTCCACCTATAAAGCACACCAAGCAGTCAGTTTTTCTGCATGTAACGCTGTCTCAATTTACACCTGAGGAATATTTTCACTAGAAATACGGCAGTTTTTCTATTGACGTATCCATTCAACCAAAAGTGATCTTCATTGCTAAACAAAATTCGCTTATGTATATTGACATCAACGGTAATGTTGTTTTGGCCTCAATTTCCACAATTTGGAAGTTTTATTCAGACATCAATCTGTTCGTTTGGAAATGTCAAACCCAACTAAACATGTCACTTAACAACTGACAAAATGTGCACCAGTTTAAAAAGTGTTGCCAAATTGAAGCTGTATACCTTTACAAAAACAAGAGACAAGGGGTTAAGTGGACCTTAGTTGGGTTATGTTGCACCTGAGGGTGAAAGTCATTGGAATAAAAGTCTGTAACCAAAGAACCTCAAACGAATATGAAAGATGAAAAGTATCTTTGGGTAGTAGACTATTGTTTAATAAAGATTATGAATTGTCGCACAGCCCTTAAAGTACACTTACTTGGGTTTTAACCGTCAAGATATTGATTTCTCACGATTTTCATTTTATAAATAATTGATAAATCAAGACAATGAAATTATTTGCGCATATGTCTGGAAGCTATAAATTTAATTGGATTGCCACAAACTGACAGTAAAATACAATTTATTTTTCCATAATTTTCCCTGTAAATGCCGAGTTTTAAAACGTTCAATAATACGACAAAAAAGTGGAAAGTAATTTGCCAATTTTATTTTTTTATCATCCTTCCTCTTTCAATTTGAATTAGTAACGAACATTAATTTTGTATTTATGAACCAAAAACAAAAACACAAGTCAGTTCTCACAATTATATTCTGTCAAAGTAAAATATTTTGTCTGAAGACAAATAAAAAGAAACTTAAACATCAATCATCTTGAATGAAAACAAGCTGAGAAGATGCTGAGAAAGATGGAAGAAAAACTAAAAAAGAATATTGTAGTTCATATTTTATGTGCATGTTTATTTTTGTTGTTGTTGTTTTGTTTTGTTTTGTTTTAGGTTAAGTTTAGTAGGTTAAAGATGAATTCACAATATCTTAAATAAGAAATTGCAAACAGTCTAAGATACACGGGTTGAAACTGATATGATGAATTCATATATCAGAAGGTTCGTTTCGTTTGACAAGACAGCATAAGACAATAAGTCTGTGTAATGGAGCAAAAACTTTTTTTGCGCCATTTTCTCTAGTTTCAAGACGGCGCTTTCATTCAAAAGAATTAATTAGCAAATAAAAAAAGAAAAATAAAAAATAATAATCGACACAATATTTTTTTAAAAAGATATTATAATTTACATTGTCTTGGGTAGATTGATTTTGTGTTGCTATATTATTCAGTGTTATATTAAAAAAGAAAGAAATTGCCACTTCAACACGCAGTCATAATTTACATAAAGTTGAAAATCACATGTTAGATAACAATTTTAAATTATACAAAATGAAAAAACTAAAAAAAACATCAACAGATTCAATTCGTCAGTCAGGCTATTTGGAAAAACATTTTACATAAGCTAACGCTGCATATTGTATAAACAAATTTGTTTAACCAACTGAGAATTGGAGAAAAATCAATAAACACAAAAAAAAAAACCTTAAACAGAATACCAATATTTAACTGTGACTTTATTTTTACTAACATTTCTGTATACACAGGGCTCGTTTTTTTTCCAACTCTAAGTAAAGTTGTTGCAACAAGTAGCAACAACTATGTATTTTTACTAACAACTAGCGTGCGGTGACTGCTTTGCAAGTCATGTGCCCAAAAATTCAATCATTCAAGAAAATTAATCAGAAAGAAAACAATTCTTTTTTTCGTTTTAATTGCTTTTTAATAATGTTATCTTTTTTACAATTCAATATTTTTGTGTGCTTTAATAATATGACTTATTTTAGTGCAATGCTTTTAAATTTACGACATTCTTCGTTCGATTTTGGTTTGCGGTGTAGACAAACAAAGCAGTTGGTTTACCAACATGTGAACATGCTACATATAATTAACCATTAATTAATCAATTTGGCTTGAGAGATAAGACTCTTGAATTTTCTATAAAAAATTTGAGGAAAATTCCACTGATGAAATGGCTATACGTATATGCGTTCCCACACAGTAATGGATAATTGTTTATTTTCTAATTTGTTTATGGAATTAACAGTTTTACCAATAACTAGTTTTAAATCAAATTTTAGTATAGACGATATATATACGTTTTGTTCTTGATTTTCGACACCTCAAACAAATTTGCAATTTAACGAAAAACATAAAACGCATTCCTCGCAAAGGCGTTAATGCTGTGGGAGTATAATTTTGGGAGTCTATTGCGGTCCAACTTAAAGGTTCGGAATGCGTGAACTTACAGTCTGACATTAATTATTTTTTTACAGGCAGCAGTTACAATTTGTTGTAATCGGTTCTTTTGTTTGCAAATTGCAAATTTCTTTAGTATTTGTGTTATTTATTCATTTATTATTTATTAGTATTTTTTACCTTCCTTAACTCGACAAGAAATCTATTAAATTCTGTACATGTGCATAGCATTTGATCAACGAAGTTTGATAGCAATATATTACAACAAATAATATGCAAAAAAACAAACAAATAATACTCCAAGTAGTGCAGAATAACAAAAGGATGTAGTTATGCTTAATAATTGGTAAAATTAAAATTCTTTCTCATTTATGTAACTAATGTTCCATGAAAATCTTTGACTTTGGGTGGTTATTCAAATCTATCAATAAGCCATTTCTACCCTTAAAAGGAAAATTAGTATAAATTAGTTAAGAACGGCCATAGAAAAGGTATCATCAAAATCATCGCCAGAAGTCATAGACTCCAAATTAATATTTTTTAAAGATTTGATTTTTATACAATTAACATGAAGATATCTGCTAGCTTTTTTTGTATTAGCAGGAAAACTTTAAAATTGATTGTAGGAGAAAGGCGTTTTTCTAGGTATGCGTAAGAGAATAAGTTACGTAAATGCATATCCCTCAATTGATTAATGAAAATACGGTACAGAAGCTTACCAATCGTTTTGATTGGTTCGAAAAAACTCAGCATTATTACCTATTTTTAACATTTTTAGATCCTGCCGAATGAAGCTTGCAGAACGCAAATCTATTGCCAAATAAATACGCCAATTGTGAGTTGATCTCTCTTATGAAGTGTTCAATACTATTTATTGGACACCCTTAAATTTTTAATGTTATCTTTTCATTATTATGGAGACACCCTATCACAGTTCTAAAGATAACAATACCTTTATTTTTATGAATAATCTATCTTTTTCGGAACACTCTTTCATTTTTATTATTTGTTGTTACGACGACTTAAGTACACCTTTCAAAAGTCAGCCTATTACGATTTCACAGATTAGAGGGCCGTGCCAGATGGGCAGACTTTGTAGGGAAAATAAACTTATTCTAAGCAGTAGCTTTAATTAATGCAATAGTTAATCTCTAACATCGTATATCATGCTATATTCAGAAAATTAAAATCTCTAAAAATGATGAAGGAAAGAAAGGTGAATATAATCGAGATGATTATATTTTAATTAATTTCTTTTTCTTTATATGGCTGAGAGGAAAACTTTTTATATGTGGGAGACAATCTATAATTAAGATTTATAACTGTTTTTGCAGTTTAGCATCTTTTCCAATATTTTGTGTATCTTATTCCTCACCTTATTTAGTACAACCTTAATACATCGAGAAATAAATAATTTTCCACTTAAGAGTTATTGTTTATTTGTATAATTCTAAATTAAGAATAGCAATATAAAACTTTAGACTATCAGAGTAAGTTCTATTTAAACTATTTCTTCTAGATTTGGCTACTCAATATCAAATATTTAGTTAAATATTTTTTTTTAATTTGTGCAGCAGTAGTATTTACGTATTTAGATTTCAATAATAAAAGTTAACTAATGGGAAACGTAAATGTAAATAATACTATGTTCACACCTAACGTGTTTAACATCTCAATTGTGTTTAAGCAGTAAACACGTCGATTTTGAGATGTTTTACCATACATTGACGTGTTTTGTTAAACATCTCAAATGAGTTGTTTAAGATTTAAACACGTCGTTAAACACGTAAATTTCAAATACAACTCTGAATTTCATTTAATTTTGGGATGTGCTAAGTGCGTTTTTGCCCCTGTAGGCTAGTAGGTAGTGTACTAGGTAGTGTACTTCGCTAATCAGTCTGGGGTTTGGGTTTAATTCCCAACTAAAACGCCCGTTTTCACTATAAAATATCATTTTTAAGGTAAAAAAAAGTAAATAAAACGTCAGCCTTAAACATCTCAACTATGGCGTGAACGGCTGCGCTTAAGTTTTAAAACACTTTGCTTAAACGCGTTCAAAAACACAAATGTGAACTTAGTATAAATTTATATTATCTAAGAGTACTTGATGCGACTTTGTTTCTGCTTTTTGATCAAATACGATTTGGATACATAACCTCATTTTTTTAGGTCTCAGACGTTAGTGCTGCCAGATGATTAAAGTTGAGTTGAAATTTGTAACCGTAATGTTGGTAAATCTCTCTTTATATTTGCAAAGTAAAATTTCATTAATTATGTCCTTTCGACAACAGACTTCCAAATGGAAATTATAATTAAACGTGGAATATAAAGAAAGAAAGAAGGTCGACTTTCTTTTATAGAAAGTAACTCGTAATTCTCAGTCAATTGAATTAATTATTCAAATTTTATATTTGCCGAATATAAAAGTATTAAGAAAAATTCATAGCTTTTTTCTTACAGATAATTTTTAATTATCAAAAAATATGAAAATGCCATAACATAAAATAATAGACAAGAATAGTAATAAAATGTGATATTTAGAAAATTGAATTTTCGCCGCCAGCTTCAAGGGCTAAAACATCTGGGTATTACATATTCTAATGATTCCATATCCAAATGACATTGAATTAAATGGACTTTGGAGGCATTTGCGTGAATATTAAAAAGGCACAAGGCCAGTAATTTAGAATGTATTGTTTTCTCAAGTATGTGTGCATGTTTTTCTAATATGGGCCGAATATAAAATTATTAGGAAAAATTAATAGCTCTTTTTTATACTAAAAGTAAATGTTGTAAAGAATTTTGTGCTCAATTTTTCTTAAGTAATTTATTTTTAATTTTAAAACAGAATTTGTGTATTTTTGGGCTTTCAGTAGATTTTAAATAATTTAGTAGTTGGTCTAGTACTAAGAAATTTGTGTATTTTTTTAATATTTAAACAATTAAAATTTTACTTTACATTTCACCTTGATTTGACATGAATATTCAATTAAAAAAATTAAAATTATGATTTTTCAAATGCTCACTTTTAAAATTATTTGAATTTTATTTATCTTATACTAAAACTTATTCTGTCTATCTTCTGTCTTACTTGGTTGATATTAAATGTTAAACAAATTTTAATTGAAATGATGCTGTGTAGTATTTTTTTTATGAATTTTAATCAAAGTTGATAATTTTAAATAGTTAACGGTTTCATGTTCACTCTAATATCTTGTTTGCATACAGATATATGGCTGAGTGAATGAATGAGTTTTGTTTGTGAAATGTGTGATAATTTTTGTATTTGAATTTTAATAGAGCTGGTTACAAACGTGACTTACAATCATACAATTATTAGTATGCTTGTCTTTTTATCTTCAACAAAACAGGAAAGCATCTTTTGTGGCACGATTTTTTTTAATATAAAGTATACACAAACACACACACACACACATATATATATATATATATATATATATATATATATATATATACATGCATAGAGAGAATTGGAGTTAGGATTATTATGGTTGGATTTTTTTAATTGACACAGAAATTCAAATTAAGCTTTTTGATTTTTTTTATTCAAATGAACCACACTAGTAACCGTAAACATTTCTTTAACAAAGAAGAGTATAAAAAGTAAAAGTTGCTTTTGAGAAATATTTTAATGATCTTAATCTTTTGCTTGTGTCTTTTCAACGTTGTCTAATTTCAAAAGTTGTCAAATACTTTTAAAAATTTTATTTAATAAGAAATTTTTGTACAAATAATTGTGTAAATAATAAAACTAAATTAAGGTATACTCGCATGACTTAATATGTTTTCAGATGCAGTACAAATTATTTATACAGAAACCAGAAAATCTTCTTTAATTGCAGATGTTCAAATACATATTTAAATACTCATAGTAACCAGAAAACAAAATAATAATAGCGCAAAATATTTAAATATATATTTGTTGTTGTTGTTATATTAGTTTTGAAATTGATTTTTCAAATATTTTTATTTCGAACACAAAGCAGAAAATACGATGGCTGCATAAAAAATGTAGGAAAGATTTTTAAATAGACTTTCCTCGCAGCGATAATATTCATATTTATTTCAACTTTTTCCCAATTAAGGTATCTCTTAAAATTTGAAAATAGGAAAAAGTTTCTCTAGGCCTTATGTAGTACTTTGACATTTGGTTGATCATTATCTTATTGTAGGGTAGGTTTTTCTGATAAACTTAACTGTTCTATTCAAGCAGTCATTCAAGTTTTTATATCACACATTACATACAAATAAATGACCATCATAGTGTTACTTGGAATTTACATTAGCCAGATCCAAAAAGAAAACCAATGGGCTCTGTATTATCGACATAAAATAAACAAATTGAAAAAACTGGTCGACGGAAAACCGTACCCATATAAAAATAACTGTAACAAAAAATTTATCAGATACATATTTGTAACTGCAACTCGTTGATAATGTACGCAAAAGTATTTTTTATTGCATTTATTTATATGGCTTAATCTGACAATATCGCTTATTTCCAGAACAACGAGTCTTTTATACAAAAAAAAAAAAAAAAAAAAAAATAAAAAATTCTCGGAAGGTAAATAAGAATAAACACCATAGATAATAATTTTGATTAACCTGCCTATAACACTTTTTGAATTTTTGCAATTTTTCATAGAAAGCTTGAAAGATGGAAGACGGTTATTAAAAAAAATAATGTTAGTTATGCTGCAATAGTTAGCTGCCTCGTTATAATTTTTAATATAATTTTGAATTATCTAAAAATATTATTACCTTTATACTTTTTATAAATGTTTTGTTGTGAGTTCTTTATTGCAAAGTAAATAACACCAGATTTTTAAGTTTTTAAGCTACACACAAAATTGACACTACAGCACAATCTACTTAAGATGCACGTCTTTACTTCACGAGGTTAATTTTTCAACTAACTAACTACCCATTCAGACGCTGCTTTTTTATATTTGTCCACTAGAGGTGTAGAAAAATTATGAATCTTCTACTCCATTTGTTTCACTTTTAGTTGTTGTTATGTTATTCATTCAATATATATGCGCTTGTTGGTCTGTGTGTATTTTTGTTTTTATACTGATAAAGTTTCTTCCTGGAATTTTTAAGGCAGTTGTTGTTGTCTTGTGTACATAACTACGCAGTTAGTAAACAGCATACCTAATTGTTGTTGTTTTGCGTATATATTATTTCTACGCAGTTTGTATCTAGAAAGTTGTTGTTGTCTTGCGTGGATAAGTTTTCTTAGCAAACCACGTAGTTAGGAAACAGCATACTCAGTTGTTTACTTAAAAGTTAAGCAAGACACATCCATACCAATATGAAAATGCCGTCACATAAAACAATAGAAAAGAATAGCGATAAAATGTGATATTGAAAAAATGATGCTAAGATATTGATGGTTTTTGTATTATAACAGCCAAATTCAAAGATGAAAACATCTTGATATTACGTATTCCAATGATTCCATATCCAAATGACATTAGATTAAAAGGACTTTGGATGCTTTTGCGTTAATATTAAATGGCACAAGGCAAATAATTTGGAATTTATTAAATCAACTTAGAATATCCAGATTTCTTATGTATCGGGGTTACCGAAGGCTACAATTGACCTATAAAATTTTTAAAATCAGCAAACCTTATTTTGAGCTGATAGCTATTGAAAGTAAGTAACATCACACAGTAATTCCCTTATTTTGTAGTGGCTAGTCCATATTTATTAACTCTTCACTCGGTTATTGTACTTGATGTACAATTTTAGCTTATAGCGTTGCCGCACAGTGGCTTAGAATCGTATTTCATTGGCCAAAACTCTGTAACTTTTTAACTAAAAAAGATTTTTTAGAAGTTCTTTTTTTAGTCAATAGATAACATGTTAAGCTTTTATTGAGTTTAGGTTTTATTAAGATCGGTACAGCGCGCTGCACTAAATAAATAAAATAAATAAGTGTAACTTAATTTTTCTTTAATTACATATTAATTTATATTCATTAATAGATTCTAGATAAATAAAATAACATTACACCGTCTTACGAATTGTGTAAATATTTTACATGTTAGAAGAAGATCACTGAGGGATCTAAGTATAATATAAAAGATTCAATTAAATTTAAGGGAAAAATTAAAAGTCTTCATGTGCGGGATCATGAAAAACTAATTTCTTTTGATGTAGTATCATTATTTCCAAGTATTCCTGTTGATTTGGCGATCAACACAATAGAAGAGAAATGGAATGTTTTGAAAAATTTTACAGAGATAGAGAAAAGTTTATTTTTTCGTAATCTTAAGTTTTGTATAGAACAGAATAGATATTTTCAGTATAATGAAAAGATATATATCCAGCAAAAAGGACTTCCGATGGGCTCTCGAGCTTCTCCAATTGTGACAGATATTGTTATGGAAAAATTGTCAGATAACGTTATTGGAAAATTAAACGTTAAACCAATAATTATGACAAATATGTCGATGATTTGTTTTGTATTATATCTGAATCTGCCATTAACGAAATGTTAGAAACATTAAATGAATTTGACACTTCAATAAAATTTACAACTGAAAGGGAATGTGATGCTAAACTTCCATATTTAGACACTTTAATAATAAGAAGAAGTAAAGAATTAGTTATAGATTGGTATCAAAAACCAACTGCTTCAAGTAGAATTATTAATTATTATTCTAAACAAAATAAAAGAATTATTATTAACACGGCCAATAATTTAATATAGAGGATTTTAACAATTAGTGACAAAGAATTCCATAGAAAGAACAAAGAAAAGATTAGAAATATATTAACTGAGAATAATTTCCAATTTTTGATACAAATAAATACAAAATGGCATGTAAGATTACTAACTAAGGATAAAATTCAAAAATTAAACATGTCCAATGTAGTGTACTAAAATCCTTGTGACGGTAATGATAAGGAGGGTTGTAATAAGGTTTATGTAGGCACAAGAAAAAATAAATTGAAAACTAGAATCGCAGGACATAGGTCAGACCAAAAATGCAGGAATAATATTAGTTTACAAAAAACAGCATTATCTTCGCATTGTTCTAAAGTTAATCACTATTCTAACTTTGAAAATGTTTCAAAGTTCAATTTTAGAAAATAATTATAAACGTCGTTATATGTTAGAAATGTTACAAATAATTAAAGTACAATTAACCAAAAGAATAAATTTTAAAGCAGATACGGTGAATGTTGCACAAAATTATAGACATTTGGTGCATAAAATTATAAAACAAAACTCTGTACCTGCATAATATGTATTAATAATTAACACTTTAATATTTTGTAATGTTATTGTTTTGTAAATTTGTTATTTTCAAAATTGTTTTTCATTTGAAAAATTTTTTTAATATTGAAAATTTGTTTGTATATAATATATATGTATGTATAGTTATAAAAAAATTTTTCAATTTGTAGTTTTTATTGTTTTTGTTTGTTTTGTTTTTTGAAAAAGTTTTTGATTATTTTGAATTTGTTAATCAAAATATTTTTTTAATTTTGGTTAATTATTTATACATTCTTCTTTTTGTTTATTCTGATGATGCCAACCAATAGTTTCGCGAAATATTGAAAAAAATAATAAAAAATAAAGTTTTTAAATTTTTTTATTAAATAAAATGACCTAGTGCTTAATAATTAACTACTATAAAATAACATTTAATATTAATATTTATATACTTTATTTTATTCAAATATTAAATGCAAATTATAATTATTATTCATTTGGCTGAAATATTTCCTGTAAATATTCTATATTCTGCTCTGTATAACTTCTGAACTGTAGCAATGCCTTAGCTTCGGCAAGTAGATCCGAATGATTCACTTTCCATTAACTTCGAATGCTAGAGATAAAAGGATCTGACGTTGCCAATAATGAAGTAAATCTTCATTTGTAGAACTTCGTGACATTTTTCTGGTTTATGTTCTCTGTAAAATCTGTAATCCTTATATCTTTTTTCCAATTGGTAATAAATGGTACTTAATGACATCTTCTCCATGATAAAGAACGTTGTGCACTGTTGCTGACATATTTCTATAATTGTATTTGGATGTATATATAGCAACGGTTTCCGTGGCATGATCACCAAATTGTCTAGCATTCATTTGTTCATTACACGCAAGTACTTCAGCAATTGTTTTAAAGCTTGAAATAACATCTATATCAACAGCTGTTATATAAGATGTAGTTTCGGGATCCAAAAATATTCCTCTTGGGGTATTGCCATCGTTTGTATTGCCTGATCCTTGTTTTGATTGATCTATAATTAACCCGTGTTTGAGAAATTTGTTTGTTTGTTTCTTTTTCAATTTCTTTTTCTCTTTGTTGGTGCCATTATTTCTTACTGATCCTGCAGATCCAAAGTCCAAATTACAGCTTATTTTCAGTATGTGTTCCATAAACCTAATCCTTATACGTAGCGGTGATAATCCAAATTCAAATGCATCAAAACTACCTACTGTCGTTGTCGGTTGTTGGTTTAACCGACTTAATGTTGCTTTACATATAATACAGCTATCATGGTAATTAAATTCTATAGTCTGTTCATCTATCTCTAACTCTAATGACTTTAGTGTTGAAATTTGAGCTCTAATGGCACTTCATTCTTAATGGTATCATGAGTTTCCTGTTTAATTTCAATTCATTTTATTGGTCTCCAGTATTTCGTAGACCATGGAGTATAGTTTTTTAAGTACAATTTGTTTGCATTATGCTGGATGAAGGTTCCGAGTCTTCTAAGTTCTTTATTAATTGCAATGGCACAAATGACACATATCTGTATTAGAAATATCTTCACATAAAAATTGTTTATATCGTTTTTGTCCAGAAGATCCATCGCATTTCCATTTATAAAAAAGAGTTAATTTGCAGTTTCCATATTTTTTCATCTCACTTCATTTAAGTGATTGTAGCAATCTTTCGGCTGTATGATCAAGTAGAGCTTGCAGTTGTAACTGTACCGAAATTGGTGTGCTTTTGATAAATTCCTTTGGAGGATAACGCTCTTTTTCAGCTGCAGTTTTCGATCGCACGCAATCTGAGTTGTGTATACTGCTGTTTGTTCTTTCTTTACTTTACTGAAAGAAATTTTAAACATTATTTTCCTATAATTTTTAGCAGGTAAGTAAAACATTTGTGCAAAAATGTGTGAACAATTCTAGGATGTTTTTTAAAAGGATGTGAACCATTTAAAGAAATATTTATGCCACTTACAACTTTCCTTTCTTTCTCCCTACGTTTTGCTATCTGCAATTTGTATTTATGGCAGTGAATGGTTTCTAAAGTAAATTTACTAGCAATTTTGATAGAATGTTGTTTGTATTTTCATTAAAAAAAGTGTTCTATGGGCGTGTCCGGGCGGGTGCAAAAGTATATATTGGCTTAAAGAAAACACTTTTGCATTTCTTTGGATGGTTTTGATTTTTGTCCTTTTTTGTCGTTTAAAATTTTATACACTATTAAACGTCACATTTTACGAGTATATGGTAGTTTCAAATTTATTACTTAACACCCTGACTACAAATTATACAGGGTGCTCAAATACCATTTGTGAAAAACAACAGTCCAGAAACTAGTACAAGAAATCGTATTTAATATGAGATGAAATATTAAAATTTTTTTTTATTTCTAAATTAACTCAAATTCTTTGCATTTAGCAGAATGCCGCCCCTACTACTGCAAATATTTTGAAAAAATGTTTCGACTACCTAAGCTTTGATCTATTTCTTTTCTGATGACCTACAAATTTTAAGAATCTATGTCAAGAAAAAATATAGGTTATGGCCAATAAAAATTAATTCTGACGGTTGCTCTTGTTGAAAAATGACTTGCTAAACTACAGTATCCGCAAAGATTTTGGATTTTCATTCGGTTTTAAAATGACTTATTTCTTGTTTGGTTCTACTTTTGTTTATCTTTTTGCTGTATATCTAACTGCTCTGATTTTAAGGTAGAGAACGAAATGAACAGCGGATGTCTGATACCCTGTTCTGAAGTGAAGCATATTCCAGTAAGGCCGTTTTGCATCGATCGAAACAAATAGTAGTAAGAAAACACAGAGTCTGAGTTATAAGGCGGGTGAGTCAAAATCTTCCATCCACTGTTTGTGACATTTGGCTGGGCCTTACATGTTGGAAGATTATGACCTCATGTTTGGTCGAATATTCGGCTGGTTCCTATCCTTAAACGAATTGATTGTCTTCGACTCAGATTCCTCCCTATGATTGTTGGACCCGATTTCGACTGATAAATAATACAAAGCACACTTCTGGGCCCATCAAATATAAAACATTACCTTGGCGTCATGAATACTCGGCTTCGGCATTGACTTGGCTGATTGGCATTTTTCAGCACCGGTTAAAATCCGAAGCAAAAGTGATTTAATTTTGTAGCGTTCAGGAATCATTTCCGACATACAAAATCGTCTTTCGACTTCTCCTGTCTTCAATTCATATGGGATCCGATTTTCTTCCTTTTTAATAAATCCCAATGCTTTTAAAAGTAGAAAATGCTTGACTCTTAATGATACTGCAAGTTCTTCTTGCGTTTGAAAGCAACCATCGTCGAGTAATGCTTTCTTCGTACTTTTTCGACTGACCATACTCTCCTTGTCTTTTGTGTTAAAATTACCACTTTTAATGGCGCATTAGTTGGTACATATTGACCGTAAGCTTCCACCAATAATCGATAACCTTTAGCAGCAATCCTTTTCTTCAAGTACAAGGAAGATGTCACACTTCTCTCTAAAACATCGGTTTAGGCACAAAATTCGAGATTTTTATAGTGATTGAAAAAATGTGTGTTTACGGTTTGGCATCTATCGAAAACTAAATTATTATGATAGATGTTATCCCTCCAAAATAACATATTTGTTACTATTGACACAAATCATAAGTGATAGTTGCACCAAATTGATCCGAAAATTGGAAAAATTGTCTAGAATATTCAAATATGAAAGTTTACCATTAAAAATTTACACATTTTATATAAATTTAATGAAAAAGGGTGAAATTTTACCAAAAATTATAATAAATCAAAAACCGAAAATCATAAAAAAAACTAAGTTCTATCAGAAATTCTAACTTAAAGTTTCGTGAAACAGCAAAATGAAATTTTCCTAATAAAATGCTATTAAATGATAACAAAATATCTCTTTTCAAACAACATTTTGGCCCTGGCTTAGTATCTCGTTACCTGGCTTTATTTTTGCTTTTTTTTTCTCAAAAAATTAAAAATTAAATTCAAGTATAATTTGAAAGTAAATTCTCCTTAGAGATATTCATGTTCCTTATGAATATTATTGCCTAAGGCTTGAACTAAGAAAGGACTACCCTAAGAACTTTGTAGCCTTTATAAGGTCCTTCTGCAAAGGAATGAAAACTTTTTGCACTCAAATTTCCCCAAAGTAAATATTTCGTGTATGAAATAACCGGCAATTAATTTTGAAGTTTGGCATTAGTGTTAAAAAAATATAGAAGAAGCAATCACGCATTGTAGACTGGCAAATTAAATTAACGCATATCGTTCAAATACGTATAAGAAATAGATAAGGCAAAGGAAATGTTATAAGTTTAAAGCTGTTTCTGCCTTTTTATGGATATCAGAAATATTTATAAATAGTGATCCGAGTATAGAGTTTTTAAATACCATTTGATGTTTTCACCAGTTTACAATTTCAAATTAATTTTATTTAGATCTCTAAACATTAACATCGTAACAGAAATAATCATTATAAAAGTAGAATAATCAGGTTCTTTGCAATATCAACTGAATTAAATTCTATTTTTTAGATATGAATTCATATACAGAAAAATAGTGGCAAAGATTTTTTTATCTAAATTCGGCCATGTTGCTATTATTTATTTCATTCTTCTTCTTTTTGTGATGAATGTGTGTTTTTGTGTTAATTATTTTTTTGTTGTGTTTGTTCATTCTGTCTTATTATATTTGTGTAAGTATACATATAATGAAAGAAAAATGCCAAGAATAAGAAAATATTTTTAAAACAGTTTAAAGAATAATAATAAGACAAAAATGAAAATTACCTGTGCATTAATGCCATAATTTCCAATTACAGATTATGGCTGGTAAAGACTTTTAAATAAATTTAAAACTATTGAACACAATATGGTAAAATGTTATTATTTAATACAAGTAGCCAATAAGCAGATAATCTTCGGTTAGTGATAATTGCCGTTAAATCAAAATGCACGCTGTTTCCTTAATATGAATAACGAATTAAATATTTTACAATTTTATGAAATTATTTGATCAAGAAAACAATTATTGTAAATAATTTAAAAAAGAAAGTATGTCAAATTATATATGTTTTAAATATGTGAAAACTATTACTGATAAAGTGGAAAGATATGTTTATATACTTTTTCCAGCAAGCTCTTTTTTAAAAAGTACATTTTAAAAAAGAATTTTCGAAAAATAATAAATCTTACGATGCTATTAACAATTAACGAAATTTAATTTTAATTTTTTTTAGAACTTTTTTCTGGGAGGTGTTTTTTAAATTATTTTCTTTCAGACATTAAATTGTTTAAAAATATTTTGTAGATATTCGTTTTTCTCCCAAATATTTTATAAATGTATTTTTAAGAAACAAAGCTGTAAATGAATCGTTTTTTATTTTATTTTAATTCATTAAGAATTAGTTAAATTTTGATTTAATTCTCTGCGCAGGAAAAAAAATAAAATGAAACGAATTAGGCAGAAATGAAATTAAATTCGTTTCCCATTGAAATGAATTTCTAAAATGAATTTCAATTCGTTTTCAATTGTAATAAATTTGTTTAAGTGAATAGCAATTTTGTTGTCCTTCTTCTCTGTATTTCTTGGCCGTTTGTTCGATGTGAAGACATCATTCTCAAGCCGTGTTCTAATCTGTACTGCTGAGTCATTTTTCAGGTTAGGTATTTCTGTTGTTAAGATCGTATCTACTCATGTGGGTTGAATGCCACCTGGCCTTTTATATAAGGCTAATTTTCAATATCTCCTTCCTATATTATTATTTAGGTTCGTGTTTCCATCTCTGGGTTTTTTCCGTTTATTCAACTGTATGAGTAGTTTCAGTGGTATGAAATTGTGTCCGATGTCGTGTTTACCTGTTCCTTTATAATGCCACTGTAAAACTTTGTTTTTTTTTAATTTCCATGTTTTCAAGAATATCTAGTCTATGTCATGTTTTGCTAGGATATAGTAATGTCACACATTCCTCTGTTTCCCTTAGTGTGTGTCCGCGAATGTCAAAGTATACTGCAAAGTTGGATTCCTTTTTTTTTCGTTTGTATAAGCGTATATGTTCAGTAAATCTCGTTTTTAGTGTTCATCTAGTTGTTCCTATATAAGTATGTTTACAGGCACAAGCAAGTGTCCATACTCCGGAACTAAATTTTTCAGTTGTTTGTGTCCATGTCCTGAGATTATGCTTCAGAGTGTTTCTGGGCTTTAATGCTGTGTGTAAACCTTCTTTGTGAAAAAGGTTAGTTAATCTATATATTTCTGGTCCTGAGTAAGTAAAAGTGTGCCATCATATTATATCGGTTGTCTCTTTGTCTTCTTTATTCCTGCTTTTAGTGTTGTATTGTCTGAGAAGTTTGTTAATAGTAGTGGCTTTGTAGCCGTTATTTTTAGTTATGGTGTAAATTGTGTGGACTTTTTTGTTGTACTTATCAAGAGTAAGTGGGTTTGATATGATATGGATGGTAGTGTCCGTCGTAGTTAGTATTCACAGATGTCAAATGTTAAACAGTCAGTTCTTCGCGTTATTGTGATGTCAAGATAATGCAAATTTCGGCCTTGTTCTAGCAATTCTTTTCCAGTTCCTTTGAATTGAATTGATTTTGCATTCATTCAAATAAATTAGAAAAGAATTTCAATTGTAATGAATGAAATAAAAATGAGTTGCAATCAATCGAATAAAATGGAAATTTCTCGTACGAAAAAATTTAGTACAAAAATTGAAAAGCCTTGTTTTGGATGTCTTAATTATGGTTAAACATATGTTTAACATTAGTTTCACACTATTTAATAATATAATGTACATAATAATAATCTTTTAGCAAATAAACAAAATTTTTCCATTTTGATAGAATTTTTGCCGATAATAATTCAATTTCTGTTCTGCCAATACCTTAAAATCCCAATACATCAGGGGAATTTCAAATCCAAGAATTTTTCGTTTTTTATGGTATGCAAAACGAGGGTAAGGCTTGTTATCTTTTACATTAAAAATTATTGGATAACAAATTGATGGTGATGCTTACTGCTTTACTTAAAAATCCACTCAAATTTCATTATTTTTTCTAATTTATTTGAAATAATTCAAATTAAATAAATTGAAAATGAATTGTAATTCTCTTTAAAAAATTCATTAGAATTGGAAACTAGTTTCAAATCAATTGACAAATATTTCTTTTTTCAATTTTTACCTTATTTAATTGAATTGACTCAAATTTCATTAAATTATTTTTTTTTGTGAAAAGAATTAATTAA
This sequence comes from Trichopoda pennipes, assembly GCA_030448955.1. Classification (NCBI taxonomy): domain Eukaryota; kingdom Metazoa; phylum Arthropoda; class Insecta; order Diptera; family Tachinidae; genus Trichopoda; species Trichopoda pennipes. The sequence goes on along the minus strand of JASKUP010000006.1, from coordinate 837,597 downwards.
AGATTTACTAATTTTGTGCATGAATGATTTGCGAAATAATTAAAAAATGAATGATTCATTTACTGCTCTATTAAGAAGAACTTTCAAAAAATGATTGTGTTTTTCAAATAATTCTTTAAAATTAATTCATTTTATTCAAAGGCAAGAATTTTTAAAATTAAGTTTCAATGAAGTTTTATGCCTTGTTTCCACGGCACCTGCTTCGCTCTCTATTCTTGCTTCACACCCCAATCATAAGCGAATCAACCTGCTTCGCCATACAAAATTTTGAGAGCGAAGCTGGTAGATTCATATTGAATCTAGTTGCGAAGCAAGGAAAAATCCTCTCTTCTCTAATTTTTATCGTAAGTTTATCTGCACTAGTTATCAAAATTAAACGTTTTTGTAAACAAAGAAAAATTACAAACAAAACGAAGTTAAAAGTGAAAACTTAAAAAATATAATTGTTTTGTGGGTGTGTTAATTAATTTTAATTTTATAAAATTAAAAAAAAATGGATAGGAAAAAAATTATACTTAATGCTATCGCGGCAAGAAGGATATCTTCTGTTGTTTTTCAACTGTTGTTGTTGTTTTTCAACTTATGTTTTTCTGTTCAATAACAACTGCCAAATCGAAGCAGATAAATAAGTCGTGTAAACAGCATGATTCACAAACTTGCTTCAGAGAGCGAAACACGAGATTCAAATTGTCGTGGAAAGAGGCTATTATTTTCAATTGGGTTGTGCAGAGATGTGTTAACGATCCAGTTCAAATGTAGTGTTGACTTATTGAAGTAAGTTATTTGTTTACCACTTTAGTATTTAGTTCTCATAGGTTAAGTCAGCATTTCATATATATATATATAAATTATTTCAACAGTACTTATATCGGGTTTTTCAAGAAGATGTTTGTTTTTAAATTGTGGCAACACCAACAACATGATAGTTTTGACATTTAATTTTTTGACATGTTCGCAGTAGATGTATTGGCAGTTGTTACAATGAATTCAATTTCGTACGAGAATCGCATTTAGATAATTAAAATCTACTCTAAAAATGTTGATTCTGTTAAACTACATTTCGTAAAATTCATTATCGACAACATAAATGTTCTTCTGAGACTGCTGTTACGAATTTGGTCATTAAATTTGAGTCGACAGGCTCAATGCAAAATGTCCAAACACCAACGCGTGTTCGACTGGCTAGAGTGTTGATGCTGGTCCAAAAACATTCAGGAACAACTGGGTGGTTTTTCTAAAAAAATTATTTTTTCAGGCGAAGCCCATTTTCACTTTTGAAATTAGAGCGATTATTGAGAAGCTTTTGTATGCTCAACGTGACACTGAAGGATGGGCGCTGTGGTCTAGAAGCGTGATTGGGCCATTTTTGTAGAAGATGTGGCTGAAATGCGGTAACGGTCAATGGATAACAATATCGTGAGATGCTAACAACTCAGCTTTGGTCTATTATTGAAGACGTGGATATCACTTACATGCGATTTCAAGAGGACGATATCACATGTCACACAGCCAATGAAGCGATCAATTTATTGCAAACCAAATTTTCCGATCACAGGACAGAGTATAATCGCTTTCAGTCTTAAAACTCAAAATCACGGATTAACGAAGTAAGACCACCATTTTGCCAAAAAATGATTAAAAACTTTGATGAAATGATAGATATCTATCAGCGTGGTCCTGCTGGACATACGACAGATATAATTTTTCAATACATATCGCTTCATAGGTCAATTGAGAGATTATGATTTCTGAAAGGAGGTATTCTTTAATAGGTTTTAAGAAGTGAATTAAAAAACTATATATTAAAATTTTATACGCTTAATTAAACTAAGGGAAATATATTTCATAATCGAAGTTTGTATAGCATATGAATGTATTTATATTAGGGCAGGCCAATAGGTCCATGACTTTTTGAAATATACGACGGCTTCTAATTGAAATGGCGGCACTATTTCGGCCAGCGGGTAGCTGCTAGTTGACTGCTATCTAAATTTGAACAAGCTTCCTCTCATAGATTGCGTTTGGTGGCCGTTGGTAGCAGACTATCGCGCTTTTTGAGAAGAGAGCTTGTTTGTGGGATGATTTCGTCATTGTAGTCAAATCTCTTTCTGTAAATATTTTACATTTTTTTTGTTTAAATTTTACTTTGCTTTAACCTGGTTAAAGCTAGTAAAATAGTGGCAATAATGATTACTAATCATGGTATATTGGCAAGGCAACACATCAAATTTTTCTATTGAATTCCTTTTTTGTTGTGTTAGTTAAGGAAAACTCCCACATATGGGCTGATGTGAAGTTGAGAACAATCTGTTCTCCGCTTACAATCATTAGTTCATTCTTTTTTAGTTTTTAACGTGTTAAGATAAAAGTTTTTCAGCGACCAGGCATAAAAAAATGGATGAAAATATATTCTTTTCCGCTGTAATTTATTAAAGTTTAAGCTGATTTGTCTATTTTACGGCAAGTATAATGCAAAGAAAATAGCAAATTAAATGAATAGTTCTCTTTTTTGGTTATTTTTAATTCATTAATATTAGTCACTCAAACTAGGATATTCATATAATGTAGCAAAGAAGACCACACCACTTAGAGTAACACCTTTAAAAACTAAAATACAATTTTGTTAATAGCTTCATAGCAATAAATAATTAAAAAGATACTGAAAAAATGCAGCAACTACTAAATTTGTTTCAAGTTATTTTTATAGACTGATCACCTTATTTATTTAACTGGAAAATTTTGTTATAAATGGTATTTTTATTGCATTCGTAAAAGAAAAGTTTTAACTGGTAATTTAAATTAAAAATTGCTGTAATTTAAATTAAAAATTGCTGTATGGGTAAAACTATAACTTTTTTGTTACTAGACTGGTATTGCAAAGGTGCCATCTATAAATAAGTCACACATGACTTTGAACAAAAATAATCAATAATTTAAAGAGATGGATATGTGGCTATAGCGCGTAAGACGCTTTATTGCTTTCCATATTATTCTGTCATATACACACAATTCAGTCCCAGTCAGCCACCAGTTAGCAAAGAAAGCAATTCATAGTTTTCCCATTTTTCCTTTCTTATATCCTTTTTGAATGTTCAGTTTCTTGGGGAAAATCCTAAAAAACGGTAGTTTTTACATTTCCCAACGAAACATGCCATTAGAACCAAACTTATTACCGTTTTATAATAATTTTTTATCAAAGAGGTAACCTAGACATGTAAGCACACGTTTTGCAGATATTTTTAAAGTCTGCTTAATTAAGTTCAAAAACTCTTAACAGTTGAGTAATAAATAAAATTTTTATTGCATTTCCACAAAAATTTATACCTGAGGTACTCATACCTAGAGGCATACTCAGAAGTCCTCTTTTATTCTAGAATGCCTATCGTACGTGACTTACACTCAAAAATACCTTTGCTTAGCTTCTGTGAAATTATTATTTTGATCATTAAGATATCTTAAATGGTTGACGAGCTACAGTAGTGTAAAAGTTCAACGGATAGTTACAAAATCATAGAAGGAAGAATTTAGAAATCCTTGAACGAAAATTGAAACATGATCTCTAATCCCACTTGAAATACAAATCTTATAATTTTATTAAATAAGAACTGAATTCTGTGAATACCACTTGACGTGATGATACACCTACAGACATTTTAAGATCCCTGACATTAGGAACGCATGAGCTATTTTACGCTCAAAATGTTGATTTTTGGTGATGATTAAAGGTTTGATATTTTGTTTTTTTTACATAAACTTTAACGTTTTGGAGAATTTTTGATTTCCTATATCTTTATTTATTATTGTGAAACCTTTAATCGATTTTTAGCTTAACAATGAAGAATTTAAAAAACCGAATAGCTGAAGTCTTAAATAAAAATATTTTTTTTTGTAAATAAAATTATGTATATATCGCTATCCATTGGATAGCATTATGAGGAATAAATTTAAAATAAACAATGGAAAATTATTTTTCAATATTACAAGTGGATATGCTATTTATTTTTTTTTATTGTTATAACATTCTAAACAAAATATTCCTTAATTTTTATAGTTTTTAAACGATCTTTTTTATCTTTAATAAATATGTTTTTTCTTTTTTAAGATCTTTTTTTATATATATTTTTCTCTTTTCAATATTTCGCTTTCCTTTGGAAAGCTTCTTTTGGAAAAAATATATAAAAAATTTTTTCCTGAAGAAGCTTTCCAAAGGAAAGCGAAATATTGAAAAGAGAAAAATATATATAAAAAAAGATCTTAAAAAAGAAAAAACATATTTATCAAAATATTCCTTGTTAACGCACATAATTTAGTTGGTTTATTTTGTGCAACGATTGTTTGTTTTTTAAATAACTGCAATTGTGTTAACTGTTATCCAAATTATTATGTTTTGATTTATGTATTTTTATTGTTAAATATATATAGCAGTAATCGGAATCGTAGGGTTTTTAATTAAGTGAATATTTAATGATTCAAAAAGAAAAGAAAGTTAATAAAATAATTAGAGCTTGGCGTTTAAACGTAAGTAAAATATTAATAAAAATATTAAAAATTGTATTCAGTTATAACAACAACATTGAAAGTAATGTTCATCATCATGGCCATATAATGTAGCAAAGTTTCCTCTATGAAAGTGAAATCATTTATGAGTTGTTTTTTGCATTTTTGTTTGCTATTTTTTAATTTTGTTCAATTTTATCACCCAGTAAAGTGCTCCATATTTTTAAAAACAAGACAACTTTTTGTTAGTTTTGTTACACAAATAGTTTTTAAAAGAAAAGTTTGCAACAAAACCGGTTAGGACTCGAAAATAAGTAACGCCTTGGGAACGCGCCTTTCAATTGCGGCCATTGTTGCGGTTAAATAGTGATGATTTAATATCAAAGTTAGTTATCTTATTGCCTCAAATAATTATCTCTTTGCCACAAACTATAAATTTGTATTGTAGACATCAATTGTATTTCGAAAGTAGATTGAAGTTTATTCCTTTTGTTTTCTTAGATTCAACTGGTTTTCCATTAAAAGCTCCTATTAGTTATTGTTGCTTAATTGACTAGATTGTTAGCGAATTTATGGAACTCTTAATTATTTAATGAAAGTGAAATTAGTATTTACTTATTGACGTCTTAAAATCGATACAACAGACGCATTTAAAATAATAAATTAATTAATCTTTTTAAGTTAGTTATTTTTTGGAATTGATTTTATTAATTAAAAATAATCATAATTTATTGTCTTGTGTGTTATATTGAATTTTAAATAATACATAATCGTAACTAATGCATGTTAAGTTTGTTATGGAATAAAAAGGTATTTTGTTTTCTAATCAATGTTATTGTATTCATTTTAATAATGTGATGTTTTAATACAAGTAGTCATGTAAAGCTTCAGCTTCAACAAAAAAGAAGTGAGTTATGTTAATAAAAAAACAAAAGAATTATAAAAGGACAATTATAGTTAACCGACTTTTGTAAATTTTTTTAAAAAACTGTTTTTTTAATAAGGTAAATTCTTTTATGTTTGTTTTCGATATTTAGCCACACCATTGGGTGTTATCTTTAGGTAAAGAAAAGTGAATAATGATTTGAGTCGATCTGGTTGTTTACCGCTGAGGACCTCGATCCTAAATTTTTGGTTCTTAGCAGTTGATGCATATTGCAACTTCGGAATCCGGAGTAATTGTCTTACGCCGAGGACATATTTAAAGTACTCACATTGAATATGTCCTTGCGTATGCAGCATCAGTATTATGCTATACCATGCAGTAAATGTCAGCAGTTTCTTTTCGCCACATTTTCCTCTGCTTTGCCTTTGCGTCCCTTACCCTTCGCAATATTATCCTTTTAGCGAGGCACAACTAATGGCAGTTTAAGAGCAAGAATTTTTTTTGCTCTTATAACCATTTTGTAATAATAACAATTTAATATCTTCTGTTTTTTCGCTGATTAACGTAAAAATATTAATATATTTATTAATTTTATTACCAAATCAACAAGTAGATTTCTGATACGTAAAATATAAAAATTCGATTTATTTTAATTTATTTATTGTTAATTCTGTTTTTATCTATGGGGTCAAAAAAAACTCGAATTAACAACATACACTTGAGTTATCGGGATTTTCAACACGAAATTTGTTTTTCAATTATGGCAACACCAACAACATTATAGTTTTGACATTTAGTTTTTTGATTTATTCGTAGTAGATGCATTAGCAATTGTTGCAACGAATTCAATTTCGCGCGAAAATCGCATTAATATAATTAAAATGGTGCTTCTTTTAAAGTTAAATTTTGTAAAATTCGTGATATTATCGGACAACATAACATAAACGTTCTTCTGAGGCAGTATTAAGAATGTGTTGGTTAAATTAGCGTCGTCAGGCTCGATACAATGCGTGTTCGACCCAGTCGTTCAACTAGAAAAATCGCAGCTGTGAGCCACAGTGTTGAAGAATATCCAAATTTGTCAATTTCTCGACGTTTTCAAAAATTGGGAATTACCCAAAACCACCACATGTTTCGAATTTTGCGGAAGAATTTGACTTTGAAACCTGAAAGCCGATCAACCATTTATATCGCCGTAGATACGCTCAATTCATTTAGGAACGACTGAGCTGATTTTTTTGAAAAAAATCATTTTTTTCAGCCGAAGACCATTTTCACTTGTATTAATTATGTGCAACATTTTTATTGTGTATCCCTTTTTATAATGTGGTTGTGTCATCGGTGGTTATGTGGTTGTGTCATTGAAATTGTATAGCCTACAGCCAATGCTGTTTTTGTTCCGTAGTACCTTTACAAGTTATATAGTCTGACTTATATGCAGCGATGTAATTTCGATTTAGTCATTCCAACATATTGTAACGTTTATTCTTTTTAATAAACATTTTGTTATTTTAAGTTGTTTTATTGTAAAATAATAACACAGCAGTAGAGTTTCAAATTAATTTTAAATGATTTATTTACTTTTACTTACTCACTGTTCACTAAACTTGAATTAATTTTTTTGCCCAGCTTATACATGTGCTTTAAGCGGTTCTTGCACATTCAATAATATTTTACTTTAACATCGCTCCATATTGAGATTTCTTAGAAAATTACATAGTTTGTTAAATGCAAAATGGGTACACGAGACGACGAGAACTGATTATTATTTTCTTTAAAAAAAAACAATATATCTTGTTACAAATACTGGACCGGACTCCGTTCCGAGGTATTTCATGTACTGAATTTGATCCTTCCAATCCATTCATTTTTGATGCCGTGTTCAAGAACAGACTATTTAGTATTACGGCGGTTATTAAGACATTGTTAAATTTTTCACCGTACTATGTACCTGCAGTACAGTTTTCTCTGAAAAACCAGGAATATGTGTTAATGATTTAAATATTTTCCTTCACCTTTTATAAATTTCCCTATTATAATTTCCCGTGGGATTTTTAGCAACCCTCGTTGCAATGTTAAATGAATAAGCATTTTCCTGTATTTTTCTGTCGGTGTTAATTTCCGTCACCGATTTGCAGGATTAATTTTTTTGTATGTACCGGATAGTTAGAATAAGACAAGATAACAACAGTTAAATGATTCTTTCATTTTTAAAATGATATTTATGTTTTGTGTTTCTTATTGGTTTTCACCTTTTTTTTTTTAGTTTCCTGATGGAAATAATATTTATTAAAATAAAAAGAGAAAGAGAAAAGAAAAATTAGATGTTTTGGTAAAATTTTAAACTGATTTTATTTAAATCTGTATTCATAAATGAAAAGTTTTTTGTAATAAACTAAGCGAAACGTGACATAAACTAGAACATCTTACAAATATACAACAAACACATTTGTTACAATAATTTATTTTTAACTTAATCTAGTAAAAAAGTCTAGTTTAAAGCAAATCTCAAGAGTTTCCACCGTAAAGAAAAAGAAATGATGAATGACGCGAAAGAAAAACGCCCATTTTTTTAAGCACAGATTTGTAAGTAGTAAGAAAAATCACTAAACCCTGAGAAATTTAAGCAGGAAATGTGAAATAAATAACAATAATTTTTCGCTTGTTGTGATTTCAAAATATGGGCGATTTTCAATATTTTGAAATTCAATGAAATTATATGTTTTTTTCTAGTGCTCCCAAGGATGATATTTTTAACAAAACACTGGCATATGTAATATAATAAAAAGTAAAATAAAAAAATATGGCGCCTGTTTGTTGAGCCTTAAAATACTTTAACATTTTCGATGCTGGCTACTGTATGCTTTAGTATTTAGTATTTATTTAGAATTACGAAAAAGAATATTTTTTAACCATAAATTATTTGTTGAGTTAACCAACCAAGCTAAACTTGGTTTTATTTATTTATTTATTTATTTAATATTTAGTCTATGGATTCAAGATCCCTACAGACATTAAAACAGTAAATAATAATTGTTCATAAAACTTAAAATTAGTTGTTCAAATATAAAATTAGATAACATTTAACAGCATTAACGTTTAAAGAAACATCAGTTTGCTTATACAATTTATTAAATTGTGTAGAAATTCTTAAAAATGGGTCAGAGTTAGCCTAATTTGATCTTAAAAGGACGATATGGAACATTAAAGAAATATTGCTAATCAAAAATCTGAACAGACCTTTCCTTTTATTACATTTAAAACAAACGTGCCATTTAACATTATTCTTCGGCTTTTTAGAGTTGCCAGCTTTACTAGAGCCTGTCTACTGGCGTAGGATGGTAGAATTAACGAATTCCGTTGAATACTGCGAAGACAAAATAACAAGAATGGCTTTTGCCCAGATTCCATGCTATTACTCTGGACTTTATAGATTGAATCCCAAATTATTGAGTCGTATTCCAGAATAGGTTTGACAAGGGAAATATAAAGATATATTGTGGCATATGGGTCACTAGATTCCCTCGCCCACTGTTTTATAAATTCAAGAACTGCACCTGCTTTGTTCCTTGCTAACGAAATATGCAGCATAAAATTTAATTTAGCATTCAGCTAAATTGATCAGTTTGTTAAGTTCGTTTGTATGACATCTTCGGAAGAAACACACGTATTTGCACTTTTTATTACACCAGGAATTAAATGCATCTATTCCTTTTGCAAGAGAATATGATTAGCGTGACGATTATATGTGCGAAATATCTGCACGTTATCTGCATATAATAAAGGACGCAGATAGCCTGCGGCACCCAGATGAAACAATAATTTCTTTGGAAGTAGGCGTGTTAAAACGAACTTTTTGTTTTCTGCTTAAAAGATATGAATTAATTGACATAAGTAAATTGTTTGTGAATTCCATAAGGACAAGTCTCCTTATCAGAAGTTTGTGGTTTACCATATAAATAAATAACATCAGCTTGTTTACATAGAACAAATCTCCGATTGACTATCGTTATTAATTCCAAAAAATCAGTAACGTCTTTTTAAACCATGTTGAGCAGGAAACAATGTAGATGAGACTTGATTGGAAAGGTGATCAGTAACAGTCTTCTCAAAAGCTTTAGGTATAGTTTTGTAATACTCTGTAGTTGGCAAAATTATTTCTACAATTGGATTCAAATAATGAACTAATAAAAGAATCCTTCCTTATTTTAGGAAAATACCAAAATTTAAAACTATATGTTGAAGATTATTGTAAGAGGTTTTGCCAGTTCCATAGCATATTTATTAAGTATGCAACACGTAACACCATCCCGACCATATTTATATGATAACTTGAGCTTTTTTAAACAGCTCAAAACTGTTGATTCGTCAAGAAATGGAATTGATTGATATGGCACTTCTGATAGTAGATAAGAGCAAGTTTAATCAAAATTTTCATCAGAAAGAAAAGAAATCTGTAAACAAATTAAATCAGATTCAAAATGTTTATACTTCATAACAGTGGAAAATGCCATTGATTTTTTTGTTGGAGTTCACAAACTTATAGAAAGCTCTTGGATTCGATATAAAATTATTTCGAATTTTATTTAAGTAAGCAGAGTAACACGGTTGATTAATCGAATTATATTAAGCGCGTCTAATAGAATACTTGGCGTTTTCAATAAACGAACCAGACTTTCCATACCTTTTCTATAACTTGCTTTTCTTATTTTAAGCTCTAATCAGATACTTTCTGTTCCATGGTGGAGCAGCAGGTTTAAACTTGTTTTTTAAGAATACATTGATTCATATACAAATATATGTCAGCACATTTACTATAATAATGTATTTTCCACAAATAAAAGATTCTTGAATAGCAACGGTTAAACTTTCTGCTTATTGAACCGCAAGCTCAGAGACACTTTTTCAATTTCATACAAAAATATCAGTAAAATTTCATATAAAATATCAGTAAAAAAACTTCATATTTCTTAATATCTCAGAGTTGCTTTTTCTTGCATTCATAAATGTAAACTTATTTCATTTTGTTTCAAACCAATATATTGACCAAAAACACAATTATTGACAACGATCAAGTTATGTATATAATGTAATGACACGTTTCCTCTGCCGTCCAGAATCGTGTTGTTCCAAATCAAATGAAAGACCTTGTTATAAATCTTCTGCCTTTAATTACCATTAATTGCTTAACAGCAGGTTGCTCTACTCAGCTCCGTCTGCTGCGCAATCATGTGCGGAAGTACTGTGTGATTCGATTTACATCCGCACCAGGCCATGAAGGCTTAATCAGATGGTGGATCTAACCACTGCATGATTTGGAACATCATGCTCGTCCTAGAAAGCCGAAGCTATAAATCTATGCAACAGAAACCTTCTAGTTGCAACTTTAATGATTCCAGAGCAGGGCTGCAAATCATCACATCTTCATAAAGAGTTGGAGACTTTCCAACTCCTGTCCAGAACACATGTCGAGCATGCTCACTGGACTGGATCATTCACTTTGCGTGTCATTTTCAGTGAGATGATCCTGGCCACAATAATAACCGTTATACTGTTATGGGGCCGCGCAACCACAACCACCACGATACTCCCATATAGGGGCCAACCTCAATGATCAGCCAGAGAACTATTAAATGTCTAAAGAGACAAATAATGAACTTTGTGGCTTACTGATTCCCGTGGAAATAAAGTGGAGTTTCCAGTTGACTCCGTGCCTGTCTTCAGGGGACTGGGCTGCCTTTTTCCCCAGTTGCACTGTGTTTAGATAGTAGAATTCTATAAAGACCATATTTGTGTGCCCCCGGTGGGTGTGCGGAAGTACTGCTTGGGCAGGTACCACAACAGCCGAGGGAAACATTCGATCAGCGGTAACGGTGCCGAGTAAAAACCACTAGTTCCCAATGCACGCTGCTGCGGTCTCTCCCAGCAGCTACTGTAAGCGCTGAGTAAAAACCAATACACCAGTTTGTGATCTCACAGTATTAGCTGGAGATAATTAGAAAGATTTCCTGGCGATACTCTTATCTGCAGGGCACCTGCCTACTAACTAACTAACTGAGTGCGCAGATTACACTTTATATACCCATTTGCCATCACAGAGAAGTACACCATCTCTACGCTTGATGTATTAAATAGAAGGTAGCTGCATTCATTATCAGCCGCCAGCATCACGTAAAGATGGCGCTGTCACGCGAACTGCCGTTAAATTAAAATTTAATTTTAAATAAGGAAGACACAATAAAAAAAAGAAAAACAAATTTAAAAAATCATTTATCTTAACTATATAAACTCTATATAGATATATCTGTATAGAAACAGAAGTATAAATATAATTATAAAATTCAAAGACAATTTGATTATTAATTTAATTAGATCTCTTTTTTTTATTTTATAATTGTTAATAATTTTTGTTGTTATAAAATTAATTTCCTGAAGAAGCTTTCCAGAGGAAAGCGAAATATTGATAAAATATATTGTTAAATTAAATTAAAAAAGACCGTTTAAAAGATTAATATATATATTTATTTATTCAAAGACAATTTTATATATTTTGTTGCTAAAAACGATCGCCTGGAGATTTAGCGTTACAACATAGACTTTTATATGAAGAGTAGCATTCAGTACAAAAATGTAAAACTGAAATAATTTTATTTTGCTATGGACCTTCTCATGTAACAGTTCTTTAAAAATGAATATTTTAAATTTGAATGTAAAAATGTTTTCAAATAATAACTGCCTTTTTTTCAAAACTCGGTTCTATCTTGGAGAGAAAAGGAAAAAATTGCATGCTCTATACATATATTTGTAAATTTATTTCTTTGTATGCGTTTGACTTTAGACTTTAGAGATTACTTCTGATATTTTATTCGAATTAAACAATTTTTTTGATAGTATTTGTAAAGGAGCTACAGAGTGCACAAAGGCACACAGAGACCTTAAAAATTGATTAAGGCAACGATTGGTGCATGCATACACATCTTAAGAAAAGTTTTGCTAGTTTCTTTTTGTAGTTAAATTTTAACAAAAGACAACTGTGATCTTTGACATTTCCAAGTTGAACCGAAAGATTTATGTATAATTTATGTGCCAGTATAACGGACACACAATAAATGAACAAAAATTTACTGATGAATGAAAGTCTTTTGAGTAACCGATCAATTAGTTAATTTCTTAATTGATTTGCACAAAAGTTTTTTTTTTATTTTATTCATTTTATAACCCGCTAAGCAATCAATCAAAACGAATACAACTTAAAAAGATATTTTTCATGTTTTTTTTTTTTTGCAAACAATTAACAAAATATCTTACCTCGTTATTACTATACACGATTTCACGAGTAGTCATAATCAAACCTACTTAAACGCATCAACATGAACATTAAAAAAAAGAAGATTTTTTAACGTTATTGAATTTTATAAAATGCGAAAAGAAATAAGAAAAAATAACAAGTGCAAATATGTCAGTGAATTTTGTTTCTTTTGTTGCTTTTAACATTAATTTCAAATTATTCGCTTACAGAATATAAAGACTGTGGAAGTTAAATTTCACATTTTGATTATTTTTTTTACAAACATTAACGGAAGATTTTACTTTTTTATATCTTATGCTTGAGTTGAAATTTGTGAGAAACTAGATAGAAGCTTTTGCTGAAACTCGCTTCCTTGCTAAACGGGACAATTCTTTATGATACCCGTAAATAATATTATTTAGTTTATCAACACTTGTCCAAGGCAATAACAAGTTTTCTTCCGTAGAGATTTGTATCTCGAAAATTATATTTTTATATCCAACTTTTAATGCCAAATATATACTTCTAAATTATTATTTCGTGACTTTTATTAATCCAGATGATATAAATGTTTTTTGAAATTGAAAGAAATAAAGCTATTTTAACTTGCTCAAATACTATCTTATATACAATAGTTAGTGCTGCGTTTTATGTTCGTTCAGCATATTTTTAAACAAATATTTTTTCTTCAGATGGATTTGCTTAGTAACGATATACACAAAAAAACTTGTAGTATGATTATTTATTGTAAAATAAACTTTAAAACCTTAATGGCGACCAGTTTATATAAAACTATATTTGTGGAATGAATCTGATATTTTTATTCGGGCGCGTGGTTAGTACTTTCTATTCAAATAAAACCCTTTCTTTACTCTTATTCTAACAACCCGAAACACGTAAAAGTAATACTGCACGGGATTTTTTTGTAGAAAAAATTAGAAAAGTTGTACATAAAATAGTTCTTCCTTTAACCTGACAACAAAGATTTTTAAAAATACCAAAAAAATTATTACAAAGAAATTTACACAAAGACAGAGCAAACATTTTTAAATTGTTAACACATAACCTTGGTTTTTCAGAGATAATTATACGATCAAATATATATATGACAAAGAAAAATTTAATATTGCATTAAAAAATGACAAATCATTAAATATGCTCTTCTCAAAAGCGTAATAAAATTAGAGTGGCTGGAAAAATTTAAACTTTAATATATAAAATAGCATGCAATGGAGACGGGTCCAATGAATGTAACAAGATATATGTTGGATCGATTAAATTGAAATTACGAACAAGATTGGCTGCGCTTAAGTCAGACTATAAAACACGTAAAGGTATTACAGAACAAAAAACATTGGCAGCCCAGTATGCAATCAAAGGTCACTCTTCCAATTTCGATGACACGCCTGATAGCAGTTATAATAATTACTCCCTCGGACATAAGGGTCTGGAAAATTGCCCGCATACGTATCGAAAAATTGTTTCAAAATATAAAGAAAAGAGTTTTTAGTAAGCAGTGCGCTGCTTTTAAAAGCGACTAGACTTCCTCAATTTTCCTGATGAAGGTGTTCGAAATATCGAAACAATAAAATAATATTATATTTTATTTGAAAAGCAGCAATTGATCTCAGGCCTAAATAGTTTTATATACTAAAAAGGTCCATTAAAATAATATATAAAATAAATGATTTGATTTATATATAAAGACCTTGTGCTTAAAAAATATTTATAAAATATTACAATAAAAAGAACAATTAATAATTATTAATTTTTCTTATTTTAGTGCGTTTTCTTAAATATATATTATATTATTATATATTTGTCCTCTTCGTTAAAGTTTTTATCTTTTCGTATCACGCACAGTGGTTTGAAAACGTTTTATTTTGAAAATAATTCGGTAGAGGTATTTCCTGGTGAAGTTGCGGACGATTGGTTCCTAGGGTAAAGGGAGTGTTGAGTATAACACCAAATTACCAATAGATTGAAATGTCAAATTGAGTATTTTTTGTTGTTTGATTTTTTACGCATTTATTTGGCGCCATTTTTTATTTTTTACATCTTAACTTAATTAAGTTTTTCGTTTGTCTTAAGATATACGTTGGTCTTGCTGTAGACAAAAGCCATTTCAAGAAGTAAGTCATTGAATTAATATACGTACTTTAATTAAATATTGTTAATTTTAATTTGTTTCTATAGGAATTTTAATAATATAGATTTAAAACCAAATAAACTGAATTTTTATTTGAAATTGAATTTGTGTATTCAAAATCCAGTTAAAACCACCTCGGACAACAGCGGACTGATGGGTCTGCCTTTAAAGTTCGGCACCTCGGGCATAAAATTTTTTTAGAAATGTTATAAAAAGTTTATTTACAACTCAAATGTTTTAACTTTTGAAACTTAAGTAGACCTTGAAAGTATCTACAAAAAATGTATGTACATGTCTACGGTAACTCCTTTAGTTTGGGAAAAATCAGGCCAGAAATTTTATTTTAAGTTTTGGGCGACCTTAACTTTATACTTTTAACTTATTATTGTAGGAGGCACGACTTACTTGTTCGACGGTTATCAAAGAACTGTCTTCTTTTCTTTATTTAAATTAACTTAAAGCTAAATTACATCAAAGTAGGTTATGAACTGTTACACATAAGAGACAGAAAATGATAACATACCAAAGAGAAATTACTCTAGATTATTCACAATGTTTGTGTATGTACAATAACGTAAACTTAAAATAGTTATAGTAACATACTTATGTATGTTGGACAGAGGGAAGCATGGGCAATGGGAAATACTGCTGTACTTATTGACTACATTATGTTTGCATGTACTTAAGTATGTATGGATTATTACTTCAAGACATTGGCTACATTCTTGATAAAATTTAAAATAAAACAGTAATAATAAGCTTGGCTCTGACGACATGTTTTGTTAAAGAATTGGCAAAATGTAAAACTTGCCATCTTTTTACGATTTTTTCCAAGACAATGGTATATGTAGTTTGTTTGCTTATATAATTGAAACATACTTCGGTACTAATAAATTTTATTAGACTATTTTAAAGGCAAATGCGAATAAGTGTTAAAAATTGTAACGGTTCACCCTTCAGCCGTTTGAATAATTATAAACGCCGTTATATGTCAGAAATGTTACAAATAATCAAAGCACCATTAACCAGAAGAATAAATTTTAAAGCAGATACGGAGAATGTTGCACAAAATTATAGACATTTAGTGTATAAAATTATAAAACAAAACTTTGTACCTGCATAATATGTATTAATAATTAACACTTTAATTTTTTGTAATGTTTGGTCATTAAATTTATGTTTTTAGATATATGTTTAATATTAATATTGTTTTGTAAATTTGTTATTTTCAAAATTGTTTTTTATTTGAGAACAATTTTTTAATATTGAAAATTTTTTTGTATGTTCTAAAAATTTTTTTAATTTTGTAGTGTTTATTGATTTCGGTTGTTTTTGTTTTGTTTTTTTTTAAGTTTTTGGTTATTTTGTTTATATGTCTGTTATTTGTGAATTAAATGTCTGTTGTCGATAACAATTGACGTAGAAAATAACAAGCCTCAATTTAACATATAACGGCTGTATGCATAAAAACTTAAAGTAGGTTTAACTGCCGTTTTAAGCACAATTTCCTAAAGTTGTATTCATAAAACACTTTTACCTTAAAATACCTTTGTTAACTTTAAAGTAGGAAAAACCTACGTTAAACCTACAATAAATTGACAGTTCAATTTTATTATTGAAAGTTCAAAAACCAAACAAATTATGTTTACAATAAACTGAGCCGTTTTTTTAAGTGGTATAAGTTACTTTGTTATAGTCATCTTTTTATTTTAAATTAGTTTATTAAACATTTTAATTTTAAGCCATTTCAACTAGTCTGTATTAAGTTTTCTTTCTGAAACGGATTTTTCTAATGATTGTGTTGAAATAAAATCTTTTTTCTCCATGTTGTATACTGTGAAGGATATTTCCGACACGGGGCTATTACTACTATTACTATTTTGTCCTTTACATAAGTCACTATGTGCAGTAATATGCTTTTGAGTTGTGACATTCTTAGATATTTTATATAACACGAAACAACCTCCTGAGAATAAAAAAATAAAATAATGGTAATTATGTGTAGTATATTAGATATCACTATAATATAGTTCAGTAAACTGCACTATTCTTTCGAACTAATAAAAATAAGTCAAATAATCACAACAATACTTCACACACACTTATTACATGTTTCCATTTCTTTCACACTAAGCTCCGTAATTAATTTCCTAAGTACAGCGACTAACGCCACTTTCAAAATAAGCATTTTTGTTGCACCGTTAATTATCAACACTCCTCTCAAGCAAATCTCAATACTTCTTAACTCTTAACAAATCTCAATACTTTTTAATTTCAAATTTATTAAAAATGACTTATGCCACTTTTAATGTAAACGGCTCAATTGACAATTATACTTTGTTATTCGAAAAATGTTAAAAAATATTTATTTAAACAAATTGTAGTATACAAATAATTATAAAAACTAAAACATAACATGCCATTCAATATAAAACATTTTCACATCTTTATTTTATATTTTACAAAAATATAATTATAATTAATTATTTTAAACAAAAGTTTTATTGATGTACATATTATCAAAACAAAGCTCGTTATTCGAATAATTATTTTTTTAATATAAACAAATTCTTTGTAAGTTCTTCGTAAGCCTTGCAAATTAATCTTTTTTGGGTGCTTTGCTTTTTATCAAAAAGATTAATATAAAAAAAAAGACAAAAATATGTTGATTTTGCTGAAAAAAATGAAAAACAATAAAAACATTTTTTATGGATCTGACTAACCGGATAAATAATATTCATTTTTATACATCGTTAATTACAACGTGACAACTGAAAATAGTGGCATTGCCAGAATCAAAATACTAATTTTACTAAAGCATACATTAGCTAAAGTACTGTTTATGAATACCATTTTTTAACAAACGTCTGTTAGCCTTAAAGTGTTTGTTAACTAACGTGTACTTTAAAGCTCAAATAAGCGTTTTTTATGCATACAGCCGATAATCTTTCGTTTTTATTATTAAAATATATCTTAAAGAAATGTTTTAATTTAACTTCAGCATCGCTAAAAAAATATGTGTCTTAAAAATAGCCAACAACTTTCTTTATCACCCATAAGCATCCTATTTAATTCTCTGTGTTCTTTACTTTTTGTGATATTTAAAGCTTTTTAGAATATAGATAAAATCAATTGGAAACTTAATTGCAAACAGTTTCATCTCAAAGTTAGTAATTGTATATTAACTTTATTTTTTTTCGAATAATTTCGTTTAGCAAGCCTTAAAGCTAGATTCCGAAATGGCTTACTGCATCGTGACACCGAGTTACAACATGGCAATAAATTGTTAATTTAGAAGTCACAAGCTTTCTTTTGATACAATCTACCTATATAAAGAGCATATATTGTGTGTAAATAAATTTTGTGTAAAACGGAACATTGCATGAAAAATGTGTAAACTTATTATACGTAAACCGTAAACAGAATTTGTAATTATTCTTATTAACAATTGCTAATGTCTAGATTTGAAGGGGAGATTAAGAACATGTAATATTTCGAATAAGAGTAAAATAGTTAACAAATTATAGCGGTTGCCTCGTCTATTCAATTATCTTTTAATGAAATTATAAATCTCTTTCTTTATATCGCATGTTTCAAGGTCGTTGTGAAAGCAGCATTACTTATAAAACAGATGTCGTATATTTTTTTTTAGTATTTTCTTTTTTGTTTTCTGATTTTTCAATTTTGATTTGGACATTGTGATGTCTGTTGAAACCGTTCGATACTAAAATAAATTTGAATAAAAATTTTACTGTATTTAAAGGCAAACTCAAGATATTATAACTTTTTCTTAGCAGACGAATATATATTTAAGTCTTCTTTGAGTATTTTCCATCTTTATGCCAAATAATCTTTTCAATAAAGCCATTAAAATTATAACATTATCATCATTGATTAATTAAAATGTGTTTCGTTTCAATTTATTTATTGATATCATAAAGTAAAAATGAAAGAAAAATATTAATTTAAGTGTTTAATCCTATTAGTAAAACATTTTTTTTTCACTCGATTTTATTCGAAAATTCATTGATGATTTTTATTGTTTTATTTTTTAATTTTTTCAGTTTATTATACTTTATTCGAAAATGAAAATCTATTAGTTACAATGTGTTTTCGCAAGCACCTTTATTTTCTTAACATCAGCTTTTTAATCGTACTTGTATTAAAAACAGTTATTTTGAAAGTTAAATAAAATCGAAAGTAATAGAAACAAAATTAGGATGGAAGAGAAATTTCAAAGTGCTGTGATAAAACTGACTAATAAAGCGAAGATTAGAAGGCTTTCTTATTAATCATTTAGTGTGTATGTTCAATTTTTATACAACATACACATATATTATTTATGTCATAAAGTTTATTTTTGGTAATACCGCTAAATAACAGGCCACAGTTATTCATTTTATTTGTTACCTTTACTGTTATGAAAAAAGGAAAGAGAAAGCATTGAATAGACAAGTGAATTTTGTTAAAATACAAATTATAGTTAACAAAGAAATATTTGACGATTATGAATAATAGAGAAACGAAACAGAAAACTTTTTATGTATGAATGTAAATATATATATTAGTGACGTTAAAGTATACATAAATAAATATATTGTTAAAAACACAGCATATAACTTAAAAATCATAAACAACTTTATAACAATATGTATGCATTATGTACAGTTGCGGTCAATATAATAGCACCAGTTGCAATATTTTGATTCAAAAGATGTAAAAGTTTCACCTATTTACTATATTATTTATTTGAGTGTAAAAAAAGTTACATTTTTTATGCTATCTCAGAGTGTGATAAATTTGTTGTCAAATTTCGTAACTGTTAATCAGTTATAAAAGATCTTTTGTCAGCACTTATTATTTCGTGCAGTTAATGAAATAGCACCAGTAGGCTTTTTTAAATTTGTTTTGCAAAATTTTGTGAAAAAAAGTAATAACAAAATGAGAAAATTTTCTATAAAACCGTGTAATAATTTTATAAAAATTGTATAGTTATACGTCGCGTAAAGTACTGTTCCCCAGAAAAACGTGAACCTAAAAAAAAACTTACGCCCGAGGGTAAATCGATTCCCAAATAAGGGCATTGGTGGGCTGTTCCAATAAAATGATAAATTCCCTTAGATATGAGCAAAAAGTTGAATCCCGTGGTAGGAAGCGAGTTTTATCACCGTTATTAGTAAAACGATTAGTACACACGACTAAAGCAAATCTCTTTATGATTGTTACGATTTTAGATGTTTTGTCCGTAGACCACCTAACAGCAAATACAAGCCACAATTCACAGCAAAAACTATCAAACATGGAGGTCATAGTATTATGGTATAAGTTTGTTTCTCGTATCAAGGCGTAGGTCCTGTATATTAGATCAAGACCGTAATAGATTTATAGGTTTATGTAAAAATTCTTAATGAAATTATGTTGCCGTATGCTTCCTACGAAATGCCGCTGGTATGGGTCTTCCAGCAAGACAGTGATCCCAAACACATCAGCAAAATGGCAAAAAAATGGATCAACGATAACTCTATCAATGTAATGAAGTGGCCTGCACAGTCCCCAAATGTGAACGCTATCGAAAGTCTGTTGACGAACATAAAGAATGGTGTATCTACAACGAAACCAACGAGCGTTAAAGGGCTCTGGGAGGCTTTACAAATAATACCAAGGTCAATCAAAGTTGAAAGCTTCCAGCATTTAGTCGATTCCAAGGGAAGGGGCTGTGTCGCAGTAATAGCAAATTAAGGGCATGCGACAAAGTAATGAAACCATACAGTTGATTTATCTACAAGATAACTGAGTGAAATTTTTGATTTATTTTTTATTTATTTTATTTTTTATTTTGTTAAAAATTTCAAAAATTAACTGATGTGCTATTATTTTGACTGTGTAGTTTTTAATTTTTTTTAATTAATAAGCGTAATTAGCGTTGGAAAAGCCAAATAGTTTTTTATGATAATGAACCATTAATATCAAAGCATTTATTATTTTATTTTGAGTGGAATTGGCTCAACAATTAGACAGATCTAATTTGTGCATTATGCTATTATTATTAGGGTTGGCAAATTTGAGGTTAGAAAGCAAATTGTCTGTCAAATGATTAGCTGTCAAGAATTGTTGCAAATAATTTTAATTGTGAAAATTTATTATCAAAATGGTGAAAATTTCAGTTTTTTAAATTGGAGCAGCTTTACCACCTTATCAGGCTCCTTCTGAGACCACTATGCAAAATTCGAGGCTTACTGTATTGCTACTGCTCGTAATAATTGGGCATCACTAGAAATACTTTGCGCAACACTTTGTATAAACATCTTCACGCTCAACTCGTTCAAGAATTAAAGCCTGTCGACCATTGTTTGCGTCGAACATTTGGAAATTTTCTGTTGTTGTGAAAAACTGAACGAAAACAATTTTTAAGCTGAAAGTCCATACCACGCATTCTATGCGCACACGATTTGTATGCGTTTGGTGCTTTTTACGCGTTCTACGCTTTTCAAACTTCAAGTTACATGCAACGCTTTTTATGCGCCAAGTTTTTTGTTATGATCAGCTGTGCTGTAAATAATTTTATCTAATAAAAAAAAATTTTGCAAAAATGAAAACTGAAATTGAAATTTTTCAAGAATTTACAGAATTTATTAAATTTGTTTATATGATATTTTGTGTAATGAGGACCTATGGAAAACTTAAAGAGAAAAGAAGACGCTTTTGGGTGCGTCTCTTGTTTTTGGAAAAGGAAGTGAGTGGTTTTTTTGCAACTACGTTTAAAAAATCAAAATAACAGAAATAATACGACGTCAAAAACAGTTGAAATTTTTTCATGGCGCTTGCGATGCGTAGAAAACTAGAAAGTAAACCTGCTTCATGCGTTCTATGCATCATAAGCATTCTATGCGATGTGCTGTGTAACTTTCACATACAATTACACTGATTCTACTTTTTTGACAGACGCGTATAAAGCGTGTACGCGTAGAACGCGTGGAATGGACTTTCAGTTATTAGAAGGTGGTTATATAAATAAGTAAAATTTGCAATATTTGGCACCCAAATTTACAAGCAGTCCTTGATAACTATTACATTCAAAAAGAGGACCACATGGTGAGGTTGATGACATCATCGGTCTATATTTTTTCGGAAATGAAAAAGGAGACGCCGTCACCGTCAATTTTTTACGATGCCAACCACGATAATCAATTTTTTTGGCCATAATTGTCTAACATTGATATCAGTGACCATTGGTTTCAGGTAGACAACACCACACAGCCACCCAAACAGTTTAATTATTGCATAAGAAATATCTCGGTCATGTCCCGTTACCTGGGAAAGGTTGCTGCAATAACAAGATAACTTAAGCTATGTTGCAAAATGTGCTTTAAAATTTTGTTAAAAGAGCGGACGTCTGGCGACGTGGCAGAGGTGAACATTTGCCCGACATCATTTTCCATGTTATTAATTCCCATATTTCGACTTTACATTTGTAGTAATATAACTGAAGTTGCTAAAAAAGTTGTGTATTTTAAGTCAGTTTACTTCCCAACCTTAAATTTACCTAACCGTTGCATAATAACAATTTGCGCTCGTATACGCTTGTTTTTAGTTTTTGAAAAAACATGTAAATTTAACTCTTAAATGGAATTCATTCCTGAAGGTGGTAAAAGTTACAAAGGTCACAAATTCTTATTATAATAGATTAACTTAAAAGTGATTCCAAATAATACATTTTTTGTAAGACTATTGCTAAGATTGAACCATCATTGGTTCCAATTTTATTTTAGTCCATTTTGGTTTTCCTCTAATGATGCAGCAAATTGATAGGCAGCATTGGTTTTAAGAAAACAGTCAGCAAAAGTCAGTTTATGCAAATGGTGCAAATGAGCTAAAGCTTTTTCTATATGAGGTCTTGAGTTTTCTACACAAAATTTATAGCCACTCACGATCTTTCTCTACAGTAATAGATTTTAATTTTTGAATGATAAATATTTTGTGAGAATAACATAAAATAATAACATAACATAACATAAATAATAACACTATAAACGTAGATTAAATAGAAATAAAAATTTTTTACACATAATTTTTAGTTAAAATTTTCAATGCAAACCGGGCATTTTTATTATTTTTTAAAATTGGATGAAACACAATTGACTATTGATATACCAAAAGTGCTATAAAAATACACTAGTACAAGATACAAAAAACATAAGAAACAAAATCTTAAATTAACTAAATTAATTATCCCAAAAATTTAAATTTTAAAAAAACTTACAGCTCGATCTTAGAGAGCAGCGGCCAAACAAGCCGGTTTAACTTTTAAGACAATCCAGAATAGCTGCTGCTTTTAGTTGGAAGTAACAGTTAACAGATTGACGTTTTTCATTTGCTTGTTAACAATCGCTTTGCTTTGTTAACAAGCACAATAGGCGGGCGATTTGTTTACAAACAGCTTGAAGAGATGATTTCGCTTGACATTTTGTTTAAGTCTTATTACTTCTTATTAATTTTAAATTTAAAATAAATAATATTTTGTGATCCTTTAAGCTTAGCATTATTTATTTGATAAACGATTTTCATTTGTCTCTAGTTCATAACAAATTAATACTTGTCAGTGTACTGGAATACAATTTGAAATTTGATTCGACTTTCGCCACAACTTTTCATTCCAAACATGATCTCTATTAAAATGTCTAATGCTTCACTTGTCCACAAGCTGTTTGACAAGAAAATATGATACAAAAAGTTGAGTTGGCATGACAGTGTGTGACTATTAGCAATAAATATTTTAATGAATAGAAAACAGTGGGCAAAGTTCTAATTTCTTTTTGCTTTTTTGGATATAAATCAATTATTGTTTGCAAGAACTTTTACGACTATTCGTCAGTATTAAATTTTTAAAAATAAAGAAATATTTTTTATAGTTTTTTAAACGATCTTTTTTATCTTTAATAAATATCTTTTTTCTTTTTTTAATATCTTTTTTTATATATTTTTTTTTTTCAATATTTCGCTTTCCTTTGGAAAGCTTCTTCAGGAAAAAAAATTTTTCTATTTTTGAAAACAATATCTCTTATTGTATCCCTATTCTTCAAATGAAATTCTCTATCACTTATAGTCAAAATTCTGTCTATCATATTTTTCGCTGTGTTTATTATCATTTTCCTTGGATGTTTTGAATAAAAATTAATAATTCTTGCAGAAGATGTTGGTTTCTTATACCAATCAAATACTAACTTATTTTTCTTCCTTATTATCAATATATCTAAATATGGAAGTCTAGATTCTAATTCTCTTTCAATCGTTAATTTAATATCCGGATGGAAACTATTCAATTCTGACAAAATATCATCCCCTGCATCTTCTGAAGTTATACAAAATAAATCATCCACATATTTTGTGATTATCTTAGGTTTAATATGCATTTTACTAATACATGAATTTAGTAATTCCTCCAATATCAGCTATAATTGGAGATGCTGGAGAGCCCATAGGGAGGCCCTCCTGTTGATATATCCTTGCCTTCAATGCAAAACTTAAGAATACGTAAAAATAATTCCTTCTCAATATTCGTATTTTGTTCTATTATCTGCCATTTTTCCTCTATAATACTTTAAGCTAAACCTACAGGCATACTTAGAAAAAGTGAAACTACATCAAATGAAAACAATCTATCATTATCTTGTATATTTATTCTCTTGGTTTTATCCTTAAATTCCAACGAATAAAGAAATATTTAAAAATTTTTATTTTTGAACGCATTTTATTTGCTTAAATAGACTATCAGAATAATATAGAAATTAAGCCATATCTGGAGTGCTTGCAGCGCAATCTTCTTCCGCCTAACTGCTTCCTTTACGTCATCCTTAATTTTCTAAACACACAAGATCTATTATTACCGAACATAATCAAACATAGACTTGTTAACCCTTTTTACACAGAGCAAGAAAACGAGCATTAATGGATATTGAATGAATGATAAAATAACTTGAATGCTTTTAATAAATTAAATAATTGATAAATTGAAGTGGTAAGTAGCGCCAAGCATCAGCTAGCTTTTTCCATTCTTAAAAAGCAAACATTTTTAAAATTCCTGGTGCGGATAAATAGCATAACATTACTAAATTTTATTCCAATTTCATCAGCCCTTACTTCCAATAAACTTTGTACCACCGTTTAAGTGTACACTCACTCGCTTTTAAAATTCCTTTTTAGGTCTTTATATTTTGTAAATTTTTGTTCAATTTTCATCTCCTGGCTATCGAGAAAACCAGCTCATATGAGTGTTTATCGCCCGCATAAAGAGTAAAGTTTTTGCTGTTTTTCTTTCTTCTTATTGCGGTAGGAGTTGTGTGTCGTCTGATAAATAAAGATTGATTGTAATTGATTCTTGTTTGATTTTGAGTAAATTGTTTGTTGTGCCTTTAGCTGATGCTGTAGCTGGTGTATGTTACAAATGACTGGCTGAAGGCGAATGTGGGTGGCAAGAAGGTCTCAATTTCTTTTGTTAAAGCTAAAGCTGTTATTTATAATATTTTGTCTCACTTTTGTGGCTGTAGGTGGATTAGACATTTTATATGGTTGCCAAAGTTGTTGTTGTTGATATATTGGCTTTTTACTAAAGGCTTTGACGGACTGATAGATGACAAAAGAAAAGGAACAAAATAACAGATACGAAATAAATTGAAATTTAATGGTTAAAGAAAAATTTTAGCAATAAACATTTTAAATTAATGAAAACTAGAATTTTTGAGAATATAAAAATGCAGGTTTTCTCATTCAAATGTTTATTTTTATTTTGAAATGAAAAATTTACAAAAATATTTAAATAAAAATCTACACAGAAGACATCCTTATATTCACATTGTAAGAAATATAATCATTATCCAAAGTTTAATGAAACCTCAGTATTAGATATAGAAAAAAACTACAAGAGACGTTATATGTTGGAAATGTTAGAAATTGTTAATGTACCAAATGTAAGGAGAATTAATTTCAAGACAGACACAGACAATTTAGCTCAGAATTATAGGTACTTAATTAAAAAGACACATAATTTGTTATAGTCATTTCATAAGAGAGAATTTGTTATTTGTTATTTATTTGTTATTTCCGTTTCCTTGTTTTTGTATGTTTGAATATTTGAAAATTTTAACATTTTTGTATGTATGTATGAAAAAATATTTTATATGTTTTTGTCAAATGTTTTGAAACATTTTTTTCAATTTGTTAATAATTTTTTGTTTTCAAAAATATAAAATTTTTTCCTGAAGAAGCTTTCCAAAGGAAAGCAAAATATCGTGAAGAAAAAAAATATATAAAAAAGATCTTAAAAAAGAAAAAAGATATTTATTTTTTATTAAAAATAAAAATCTAAAATATACAAAAATATATACCTTCCAAAAAGACAAGTTTTGAGGGTTCAAGAAATGGTTTACAAAAAGTTGTGCCTATTAAATTTATGAATTATCGGATGTAACAATATCAGTATAACTATTTAAAGTTAGAGTTAAATTTTTATAAAATTTTTTATTAAAAAAAAATAAACAAAGAAAGTCTACACTAGAATCTGAATTTTAAATTTCATTGTAAACGACCTTCTCTAAAATAGTCCTTTATTAAAAAAACTAGTAACTAGTAAATTATTTATTCCTGTATAGACATATTCTCTTTAAATAAAAAATAAATTTAAAAATCATGTTGTTACTCGACATACTTTGCATCTTTCAGTTGATAGCAGGGAGTTGTTCGATAATTACAGCTACAATTTGAATTATGGCAAGTTAAGTTGTCTTTATATAATACGTTAATTAATGTTAGAGTAACGCTTCTATATTTTAAAATTTAAAACTGATTTTTTATTCAGCGATATAGCTCACTTTTGGCTTCGAAGATCATAAATTTGTATATGTTTTAAAGAATAAAATAAGGCAGTATATTGTTCTCTTTTAGTGACCTCACGTGTGAATCTTGCATAAATATCATTGCAACAGAGAGAAGCTACATAGTGCGATACATTTATTTTGCTCAACGGTCACAACGGTCCTTAAAGATCTAATATCAAGTTTTATTCAATTTTCTTTCTTAAAGATATATCGTCACGATGATTGAATATGTTGCACCCAACATTCGGTGAGTTAATGGTAAAATATGAGAGAAGTACATACGAAAAGCTTATGCAAATTTGACTTCTACATTGCACTTTTAGATCTACACGCGAACCATGGGACAACATTGTCGTAAAATAAAAACGCCGTTTAAAATGTTACACATAAAGGGATAAATATATAC
This sequence comes from Trichopoda pennipes, assembly GCA_030448955.1. NCBI lineage: Eukaryota > Metazoa > Arthropoda > Insecta > Diptera > Tachinidae > Trichopoda > Trichopoda pennipes. The sequence goes on along the minus strand of JASKUP010000006.1, from coordinate 810,501 downwards.
ACAAGTATTAAAATTTTATATAGTTCTTTTTTAATTTTTTCTTTTCTTTAATTGTTAAAATCCAATTACTAGATTTATACTCAAATAATTTATTGCTTTTAGATTTAATACGCAAAACTACTTAAATCTTCTTAAACTTATTTCCGTGTTGTACCTTTTTTTGTCTTCTTTGAAACCATCTTTCATGCACTTGGTAAAGATTTAAGTGCCATGTATTAAAGGATCACTTAAATCATGATCTTTTACTAATTTGCGGTCATATAAGTATTATTTTGATGGACGCAGCCAGCACGAAAAATTATGTTCGTACTTACAAAGTTCTGACTTGAAAAGGAAAAAAAATTGCGCTTTAAACAGCTGAAAAAAGAAAATCTCATAAAAAATAAATACTCAATAAAATCGTGAGCCATAAACAGAAAAAGATAACTTCTTAAACATACATTTATTGGTGAATACAACCAAAAGCGCATCGATGCTGCAGTAACTGTTTTTGCAAGCTGTTGGCGTCGGTACAAAATGGTTTTAATGTGATTTAGATTTAAAAAAAAAATATATAAATAATTTAAATATGCAGTATAATATTAGCTTAATCGTATACTTACTCTGTATGCATTATGCTGGTACTTTTTAATATGAAAACAATATATTCAAAATATTTTTTTAAGGAAGGAAATATTAGTTATTTTGGAAGGATATTTTAAAGTTATCTCTTCTTACGGTTTTATTATTTTCAAATTGTATATGTTACACCGTTTTTTCCCTAAAAAACAGCTGAAAATGATCAAGGTAGTGCAGCTATATATTTGACGTAGTGCAGCTATTATACGTTGCTTTGTGGTGGGCCTATTTGAGATTATTATAAACCACTAATGGTCTCACAAAATAACAGCAGCCTGGATAATGTTAAATTAAATTTTCCACCTTTTCGAGCTTTTACTTCAACAGAATTTAAACTGTTATTAGCAAACGTAAAATTTTTCCTAAACTTAAACGCAAGGTAAGCTATCCTTTGAAACAAAAGCATCCACGTTCCCGGACAGACATCTACGTTGTCATTTTAGAGGATTTTGTGTTTCCTGTATTCGCGTTGGGTGTTTGATGGATCTAATAATTAAGGTTCATTTGGAGAAGAATCAACTAACCACCATTGGACACACAGTTGACACCTTCACTTCGGTTTAAAAGAAACTTACCGGCCGTGATGTCACTTTTGGATTCCCCGATAACAAAGGTCTTCGGATTTAGGGGTTCGAAAAAAATTAAGTTTTCGCAGCTTTGTTATCTCTTTTCGAGATAACCTAATTTAAAAAATCTAATGATGCAGTTTTATTATGTGTAGTATAACTACTAATCATTTGGTCATGATGAAAAGCCCGTTTATTTTTGTTAGTGTTGAGTACTGTAATCGATTCTGCAGGAATTAACTTGTTAACACGATAAATAGCTATTAATACCCCGATTTAATATCGTTCTGCTAATAGCGCTGCTACTCGAATTTTCTATATATGCAGCTGGTTTTCATAATTTTTATTTAATTTCAAAATACAAAATAATATAGTTTTATTTATAAAATATAAAAATTCAATAGACTTATTCTTTTTGAAACCCCGAAAAGGGTAAATGGTTAAATTTAAATTAAAAATTTTTAAATCTCTCCTTACGTGCATTAATTTGGCTATAGAATATAACAAGCACTCTGAAGTTCAATTGCTAACAAATAAGTAATCGATTTATTTTATGTTTTTTTTTCTAGTACTCCCAAATTTAATTTGTTTAATGGAATTGTAAACTTACTTCACATTATTAAAAAACCTTTTTTCAACGCTAACAAAAGTTCTGACAAATTATTTTGTATTCGAATAACATTTGCTGGTTACCACCATTTTATGCCTCAAGAGATTTTACTTCTTAAGCATCTTTTCTGTTTAACGTTGAACATTCGATCACTGGTCAAAGTGACCCAAAGCAATTATTATGGCGAACCAATTTGTATGACCATTCAATAATACTGAACGTTTAAGACTAAAATGTACTATAACGCACGAAAAATCAATCCTTACAGTTTTCTCTTTTATTCTTTTTATATTTAGCTAAATAATGCTTGATTTTAGTGTTGCTATACAAAAGGAAAAGAGTACACACACCTTGAGAAGAGAAGTTAAGATACGAATATCAAACAGTTTTCAAGAATTACAATCTCTTCTTTGTGGACAGCCAGCTTGGAAACATATACCATTATTACCATTAAAAATACCGTTTCAAATGGAATACTATTAAAAATACCTAAAGTACTTTTTATAATATAATTTCATCCGGTTAAGACAAAATAGTATAATATAGCAGAAACTATGAAAATAACTATTTTTTTATTAAACTTTTAACTACAGAGTGGTCGGGTTAACTTTACTGTCTACTTAAAATCTGATGTGGATAATTCAACAGTTTAAGTCAGTAATTAATTTAAAGTGATTTAAAAAAATTATACAATTTTTATTTGAACACAAAAGTACGTAAAACAGTTAATGCAAAAAGTATAAAATCTTAGTTAAAACATTCGTAATAAAGCACTCTCAGACGTTTCGCTAGAGCCTTTCTAGTTAACTACCTGCTACGTAAAAATTATTTAATTAAAAAAAAATATCATAAGCAATAATGTTAGAACATTAAATTTGTTTTAATTTTTAATACTAATAGACGAACTTAAAATATATGAAAACAATATTTATGAAAATAAAGCGTTTTTCTAAAACAAAATATTTAGATTAAGATGATTCAAATTTCTATTGTATTACGAAGAGAAAAGTTCGTCAATTATAAATGAAAAATAATATCTGTCGTATGTCCACCACGACCAAGCTAAGAGATTTTTTATCACTTTTTGGCAAAACTGTGGTCCTACTTTGTTAATCACATCATGGATTTTGAGTTTTAAAACTGAAATCGATTCGATTGGCTCCGTATAGACTTGTTCTTAACACTTCAGTACTAAATTGCATTTTTTCTAAATCACTTTTTTTTGCTTTCTAAAAAATTGTCGATTTTAAGCATAAAATTTTGTATTTTTGCCACCGGTTTTGGTGAAAGGCGCCACAGTGCGCCAGCTACATTTTCAACACAAACATTGATAAATAACTTTCCAGATAAATAACAGCTTGCTTAGTGACCGACAATATGGTTTTCGTAGGGGGCGCTCTACGGGTGACTTGTTAGCATTCTTGTCGGAACAATGGTGTAACTCCATACATCATTTTGGAGAAAGCAAGGTGGTGGCTCTAGATATTTCGAAAGCATTTGATAGAGTGTGGCATGATGCACTTCTGTCAAAACTTGTTGCTTTTGGTGTCGGTGATAATTTTTCAAGATTTATATCGAGTTTTCTCAGAAGTCGCACTATACGAGTTGTTATAGATGGAATTTCATCAGACGAGTTCATGATGATTTCAGGGGTACCGCAAGGCTCCGTTCTTTCTCCTACCTTATTCCTTATCTTTCTAAATGACCTTCTTCGTCGAACTTTCAACCCAATATATTCTTTTGCAGATGACAGCGCCATTTGTCACTCATATTCATTTGATAATAGACCAGGCCATTTGGAGGTTACTTCCAAAAGGCAAAACATGAATGATACGCTTAATCACGATCTAGTGGCAATCTTGGAATGGGGTCGTGTGAATAGAGTAGAATTCAATGCTCGTAAGATACAATGTTGCATGCTTACGCATAGATCTTCGTTTGGTAGTGTTGCTGCATCTGTTACTATGGGTGATATAGGTATTACGGAATCGGAAGCTCTTGATGTTCTCGGTATGAAAATTCAGTGTGATGTTCGTTGGACTAAACACATTTTTCAGGTTTCTAAAGAAGCTTTCAAGTGCCTCGGTTTTCTAAAGCGGTGTAGAGATACCTCACCCCATCCGATCTCCGTACTATCTATACCACCTACATCCGTCCGAAAATGGAATACAACTCTCATGTATGGGCCGGTGCTCCAAAGTCTATTTTGGGGTTACTCGACCGCGTACAGGAGAGGGCCAAGAGGCTCATTGCTGACAGTAGGGTATCCAACTCTATTGATTCTCTAGAGCATCGACGCAATGTGGGATGGATTTCACTGTTCTATCGTTACTACAATGGTAAGTGCTCTTATGAGATTAGGGAACTTGTTCCTGATACTCGCACGTTTTCACGTTTAACTCGATTTTCAATGAGAGCACATCCTTTTGATTGGCCAATGAATCGCACTACGCATTACAGGGAATATTCGCTTTTCAGCAGAACAGTCCGTATGTGGAATAAGATCCCTCCGGAGGTCTTTCCTGTCACTTTCAATCTGAGAAAGTTCAAATCGAATGTCCACAGACACTACTCCCTCTTTCCCCCTTCCCGTAACCTAATTTCCTAGTTCTGGCACAGTGCATTGCATACGTAGGGGTCATCCCCTGAGTGCTGGTCCTATTACAAAAAAAAAGAAAGCATAACAAATTCAATTATATTCATTGCCAGTTTGACAATTTAGGGAGAGGAAATATTGATAATCTTCAAACGATATCTTTGACTAATCATATAAAATATGTAATATTTCGATTTAGACAATACAACACAGAAGTATACGAGAATTTATTTGTGAAAAACACAGCAATTTGAAAAAATATTTTTTTGTATTACCGTAGATTTAGATGGATTACCATAATTAGCTAGTGCAAGAGTTGAACCGGAGGAGTTTCTTTTATCGATCCAAAATTAAATTAATTTTAAAATTTTTAACAGTTAACTGCAGGTAGAAATTCATAAATTTAATTATGTTGTCTTAAGGTTTATAAGCCTCAAAACTAACTCATTTATTTGCAAACTTTTATATTTCATTTATTATTTATTTTTTGTTTATATTTAATTTATTTTTTGCCATTTTATTATTTTGCTTTGTTATTGTGCAATTGTCGAGAGTTACGTTAAATTTTATATTAAGTGCAGAATCTAATTGTTTTCAAAACTTATTCGTTAAAAGATATTCGTTAAAATGATATAATAAATATAAATTAAATGAAAAATGTATTTTAATGGCCGCTACATGCATTGAAGAATTGAAAGTAACGGGGAAAAAAAACTATGGCAAATTTTATTTATAGTGGAACAATTGTTAACAAATAGAAAAACAAAAAACCACTAAGGAATTATATAAATAGGACAATTATCGTTCTATCTAAATAACTACTGCCGCACAGTGGACCATTTTACGAGAAGGCGGCCAAAAGTTCTATTTTCATGGTCCCCAATTTTTAAGTTCATTCGAAAGTAGATACTAGTGTACCTCGGGAGCCAAAAAATTAAAACTTTATTCTAACATATCACAATGAACAGGGTGATTCAAAATGAGCATTTTCAGTATTTTGCTAAAATGAGAATTTTCTTAGTAAATTTGTGATATTTAAACATCTATAACTTTTTAGTTATACAAGATTTTTAAACGAGATAAACTTTGCCTTAGCTATTCGTATAAGAAAACTGAATTGTTTTTGATTGATTTTTGACATTTAGAAATTATTTTTTTAGAGGTCCAAATTTTTTCTAAATGCTCTTACTTAATAGAGCATAACTTCTAAAGTTCGTGAGGGAATGTAAAGCATTAACACTGTGTCATAGCCCTAAACGTCCCCTACACATCTAAACCCCATTGTATACCCGGCACGATCCGACCATGAGCACCAGAATAATTTTTCTGACACAATGTCAAACATTTTTTGCAAAATGGAATTAAAAAATGGAATTAAAAATTTTGTTTTCTGTTTTGCTATTTTGTAAGCATTTTATATATTTTTTAAATCGTCAAAGTCATGCACAGTTGGTCAGAAAATATTTTGCCTACTTAAAATAACGTAAATTAATATAATTTAAGTCACAAAAGTACTTTGCTTTTTAAATTGATTTGCACTGATTGTAGAATAGTTTTTTTTTCAAATTGTTAAATTGCTTGGAGCATATTCTTAAATTGGGTTATGATTTGAATTTTAGTCCATTAGGCGAAACAGCGTGAAAAAATAAGAGAAATGACGAAAAAAGAAACAAAAAACAAAAACAATTTGAAGAAAAATATTTAGAAAAAGGCCTAATTATCGATCAGCCAAAGCAAGCAGAAGGGAACACAAATGATGGAAACACTGCAAGAAGATTTTTTTCAGATCCAGAAACTGCAGCATCTATCACTGGAGTATATTTGGAACTAATAAGGAGATTCAGTATTATTTTACAAGTTCTAGCATTCAGCAGAAAGATAAATGCAAGACAATTTGGAGAGTACGCCAAAAAACAACTATACTTTACAACAAAAAATATTATTGGAGATGCATATATGCCATCCACAGTTCATAAAATTTTGTACCATAGGGAACAAATAATTCAACACAATATGCTACCAACAGGGGATCTATCTGAAAAAGCGCAAGAAAAACGAAACAAAGACTATAGATCCTTTCGTGAGAATAACACAAGAAAAATTTCTAGATATTGTACTAATGAAGGCTTGATTGTTATTTTATTATGCACATCAGATCCTATATGTCCAATATCCAGCAAAAATGGAAAACTACTTCTATTGAACTAGACGTAGGAACTAAACTGCTTCTAGAAGATGAAAATCAAGGCTATTTGAAAGAAATATTTACTATAGTTGTTTAATTAATAGTCATTTTTTCAAACACAAGAGTTATCTGTATGCATTTCTCCTTTTAAAATTTTTTGTACATTAAAAAGGCATTAATCAATTTACAACAAAAGTTCACATATATGAGTAGTATTTATGTTAATTTTGGACTTAAATACCTCCTTATCTAAAGTAAATTTGAACCAATGAATATATTTGTTAAGTTTTTGTTATTTAATCAGCTAATTTTTAAATCAAATTGTTTCAAAAAACCAACCTTTGGCCTTCATACTAAAAATTTCACTTGGACCAAAGCTTGACTCTATCTGACTAAATTTAAGTTTTTAATAAGTATAAGTTCTAAACGTGACTTATAATAAAACTTTATGGAAAACAAACTCTTTGCACAAGTTTTAATACTTTACTTTCGTACCAAAAATCAGCTAAAACTTAGATTGTATTCCTAAACCTATCACAACTATTTTTCTAACCGGTCGATTTTAAATTTGTATACCTTAAACGAAAGCCTATGATTTCAGCTAGTGACAGTGTATCAAAATTACGATCCGTTCAAAAGTTATATATTTTTGACCGCCTTCTCATAAAAATGGTCTACTGTGTCCCGGTGTTTTTAAAAACTAGAGTTTCTTTAGAGAATAATCTTTTTACCTATCAGGAGGATAATTTATTCACTCCAATCTAATTCTCATGGCTTCAATATTCGATTTCATAAAATTTCATAACAAAGAAGAGTTGTCTTTCCAAACTGAGCTCTCTATACTTAAAGTTTGATCAACTCTTTTAATTTGGCCTAGATGGTAACCTATAGTAATACTAGTATAGTAATAACAGTAGGATGACCCCTACACATGCAATATATTGTGCTAGTAGTAGGAAATTAGTTTATGGGGAGGAGGAAAGAGAGAGTAGTGGTTGCTGACTTTCGATTTGAACTTTCTTACATTGAGAGTGACAGGAAAGACATCTGGAGGAATTTATTTCACATACAGACGAAAATTAAAAAAACCAAATTTTCTTGTAATGCGTACTGCGAATCACTGGAAAATCAACCACAAATGGATGTGCTCTAATCTTATTAGAGCACTTACCATTTTAGCAACGATAAAACAGTGCTATGCAACCCACATCTCGACGATGTTTTAGAGAATCAATCTAGTTGGATACTCTACTAGTGTCTTGACGGCACCAGCCTATACATGAGTTTTTTGTTCTATTTTTGGACGGATATAGGTGCTATAAATTCTGTGCATTTATATATTTTGCTACAACTTACATACAAAAATGGGAGAGTCAATATTTTTAAGGCCAATACAAAAGAAATAAAAACACATCACTAACGGTTGTAAAAAACTGCCTAACTTAAAGACAGTCATAGTGGTAAGAAAATAAAATGTTTTATAAATTAAGCTATTGCTTTTCGATTTTTCGACGTTAGTCTGTCAAAAAATTGGAGCCTAATTTTTCTTTTAAAAAGTTCCTCCGAATCGTATTAGAACTACAACAAAGTGGTTTTCATATGACATTAAGCTTGTTTAAATCGATCTAGCGGTTCCAAAAACATGAGGAGAACAATCCTAACTCTAAAATAGCCAAACCATCAATTTTGGAAATTTATTGGAATGTTCGTGTGTTTTTGAATAGGATTATGTATGTATACATACACAAACATACATTATTGGACAAACATAAATGTGCACCAAATAGACGAAAGACTATAAAATTACTTTTTTTGAATAATACAAGTATATTAGTTCTTGATTCTTGTGGGTAGATATAACATTTAAATTGTATGATTTTTGAGCAATAAATTGTTTTACATATTTTGTTATATTGTCAACACTGCTATTGTTTTGTAGCCACTAAAAGTAGAAATTCATTTAATTTGACAACAGCGGCAAAGGCAGCCTTGACTACCATGTTTTATTTATGTGCACATATTTTATTATCGATATATTGACGACCGTAATCGGCTGTCGTCCTTGTGTTTAATTCATTTTTTGGTGCTAAATTTAAAATAAAAACAAGTTTTGTTTTTTCAAATACACAAAGTTTTGACAATTCAAATTTTCTTGAAAATATTTTGTGTATGAAGTAAAGAAATCAATAAGTATCCCTCTTCCGTACGATTGATTGAAACTATTAGAATTTGTGACACTTCTGCAAGTACCTGAAACTTTCTTCCGGAAAATAAAATTCAGTGTCTAAATGAATCGAGGGATTTGTATTTGCCTTTTCCCCAACAATACTCCGGTTGTGGGACAATGTTGCATAGTGACAAAAATAATGGAGGGCATAGCCTTTTTTTAAATCATAAAAACGGCTGATGTTGAAAACGTATATTCTGTACACATAATTTGGAGTTTCTATAATATTTTCTGCAGAAAAAGCAGGCATTGTGTTAATGCAATGAAGTTGTATATAAGAGCCAGCAAGCACTAGGCACATATGATCCTGAATTTAGTTGTCTCTGTTAAATTCGGGATTAGGTCACATCTTTTGTATTTCAGGTTCCTCTAGAGAAGTGCAAACACGGGAAGGGATAAAACCTTAGCTGGCTTCGATTGTGTTTTAGACTTCATCTCGAAGATTTTCGATAGTTACCCAAAAAGTGAAATTGTTGTGTCTGGTGATTTCATTGTTCACAACTATTTTTGGCTTCGCCATTCAGGCTATACAAATACAGAAGTCCAGTATGTTGAGTTATTTGCCGCGCACAACCACTTTGTGCAACTAGTGAATAAGCCAACACACATTCCTTGTATTGAAGGGTGCCAGAGTAATACGCTCGACCTTTTTCTAACTTCACACTACCAAAAGCATGAAGTTAGTGTTTGTGTACCTCACAGCAATTCGGATCACTACACCATCTTCGCCTTCTTTTAAGATTTAGAACTTCACAACATTTCGAAACCAGCTACAATACGTTTAAAATATATTTACCAGTTCTTGCTATTCCTCGAGGTAGCAAGAGTTCATTTGTTAAAAGAGTAAGAGATAATTCTAGTTCTTCAATTTCGAATCTTTTTAAGAATGATGAAATATTCAGCGACCCGGTTGATAAAGCTAACCTTTTGGTTGGTTTACTTGCAAATAATACTTATTTGCCGAAAATCAGTAAACCACCGCCCGACACCACAGAATATCGAGCCGTTAAAAAGGATCTCAACATCAATAAGTCTCCTGGGTCGCATGGGTTTCCAGCACTGGTCTTTAAATGGTGCCCTTCGACGCTAACAGGTCCATTAGCAGCCGTTTTCAGCACGTTGTATTATGCCGGTGAATTTCCAAAGTGCTGGAAGGTTACTAATGTAATGCTGGTCCCCAAAAAGGGTGAGGCTAGCAACACTTTTGAATTGCCTAATTGCAATTAGTTTTCTACTTCTTAAAGTGAATTACCTAGAGTCTAACAGCTTACTTAGCAAACGACAGTATGGTTTCCCTAGGTGACGCTCTACGCGTGACTGTCTGGCTTTCCTGTGAGAACAGTGGTGCAACTCCATACATTATTTGGGAGAAAGTGATGTGATGGTTCTAGATATTTTTAAGGCATTTGATAGAGTGTGGGATGATGCACTTCTTTGTTGTTGCTTTTGGTGTCGGTGATAATTTCTCCAGGTTTATATTGAGTTTTCTCAGGAATCGCACTATAGAAGTTCTTATAGATGGGATTTTATCAAACGAGTTTAAGATTTCTTTGGGGGTACCGCAAGGCTCCGTTTTTTTCCTACACAATTTCCTCTTTTTCTAAATGACCTTCTTTGTCAAACTTTCAACCCTATTTACTATTTCGCAGATGAAAGCACCATTTGCCATTTGTAGTAATTAGGTAATAGACCGAAGCAGTTGGAAGTGAGTTCCAAAAGGCGGAACATGGATAATACGTTAAATTACGATCTCGCAACAATCTCAGAGTGAGGTCGTGCGAATAGAGTTGATTGTAAGACAAAATGTTGCGTGCTTAAGCATAGACATGTATTCGGAAATAATGCTGCATTTGTTACTATGGATCACCCATGAGTATTAGGAATCGGAAGCTCTGGATGCTCTTGGCATGAAAATTCTGTGTGATGGACTAAGCTTATCTTTCAGGTTCCTAAAGAAGCTTTCAAGTGCCTCGATTTTTTAAAATAGTTTGAGAGATACTTCACTCCATTCGATCTTGGTACTATTTATACCGCCTATATATTTCCAAAAATGGAATACCACTTGCAATAATAGGCAGGCGTCCCAAAGTTTTTTGCAATTGCTCGATAGTTTACAGGAGAGGGCCAAGAGGCTTATTGGCGACAATTAGGTATCCAACTCTGTTCATTCTCTAGAGCGTCGACGCAATGTAGGATATATTTCATTGTTTTATTGTTACTACAATTGTAAGTACTCTAACGAACTTGTTTCCGTTACTTGCATGTTTTTGTATTTGGCTGGATTTTCTTTGACAGCACATCCATTTGTGGTTGATTGTTAGTGAATGACACTACGCAATACGGAAAATTTCGTTTTTAGGAGAACAGTCTGTATGTAGAATAAACTCTCTCCAAAGGTCTTTCTGTCACTTTCAATGTAGGAAAGTTCAAATCGAATGTCCCTAAACACTACTTCCTCTTTGGTCTGCCCTATAAGATAATTTCCTAGATAATTTATGCATTGCATAAAAAAATATGAAAGCACTGAACATATTAAGAACGAGGTTAGTTAAAAATAGAGGATTATAATACAATACTTACAAATTATGAGAAGCAAAAACAATACGTGTTAAATGTTGTTAAAAATTATAGGAACAATTATTCTGGCCGCATTAAAAATCAAATCATTTAAAAATTGTAATACACAGAGTTATTTTTTTTTTATTTCTGTAGTGTTCTGTATTTAAAAAGTTCTATCTACAAAGAAGGAGAACATGTATTTCTAAATTTTATCTTTATTTCGTAAACTAATATTAATAGGGAAAAGTTGTAAAAGTAAAACATGTTGAATACATCAGAAATAGTTTTATGTATTACATTTTTTGTTAATTCATTAGTTTTAAACTTAAAAAGTTAAAAGGTACATTTTTTTGATTTTCCACAAATTTGGGAGGGCTTGCCTATTTAGGATAAGTTTTTTCTTTTTTTTACCAAAATTCATCTGGTAGGGGAGTGAGAGTGGAACAATCTGCCTTTTTTTTATGGGTCACCCTACTGTTGATGCAAGATTACCAATACTGCAAATCTAAACTTAAGAATCAAGATAATTTCGTTAATGTCGGACGGTTGTATTAAATTGTCCGATTGTATATGTTGAGGATCTAATTCAAATTGGCATGGAATTTCACATAAAGTCGGCTTATTTATTTTTAAAAGACCAAAATAACTGCTAAAGTAGCGTAAATACCTCGAAAATATATATGTAAGTTCAATGCAGCTAACTCTTTGTTATTACCTTAGCTTGTGTTGTGTTTTGCGAGTTTAATGATTAAATATTAAATGTATGGATTTAACAATTTTTCTTTACTTATTCTGTGAAAAAATTGAACTAAGAACATGAATTGAAAGAGTAGAAACTGTGAAAAATATTATTTTAACAGTTCTAAGGAACTTTTTATGTGTTCTTTAGTATAATAAAGCTGTCTTAGGAGCTTATTAAGACAGACAGGTAACATCTTTAAATGTTGTGTTTTCCTTTTGCAGAATTTATTCGAAAAAAGTAAAGAAAACAAAACAAAATAAAAGTAAAACTGTTTGCCCCGGGGGTTTAATGTAAAATAAAGTTTTTTTTTCAAAATTTCAACATCTTTCTTAAACTCTTTGTTTTTTATAATTAGCACTCTTTTAATTGTACAGGGTTTTAGTGCATGAAAAATCATGGATATCATCGCCAGAGAGTAATAAGCTTTAATTAGAACCCGTAATGTTTACTTATACCTTTTGGGTGAACATTTACTGTTTTTAACGGCAAGGCGAATTATCTATATCAAAAGAATGTACAACTGCAACAAAAAGAAAAATGCAAAATTTATTTAACTACAAATACATACATATCTACATACATATAAAACAAGATAATTTTAACTACATGATTGCAAACACAACAAGAGCTAAAGCTAATCAGCTATTTTGGAGGAAGAGTTAATTTGTTTAACATTTTCGTTTTCCTATACACCAAAAAACGGGCAAGCGTGCATTGAAGCTTGTGGTTCGGCGAAATTTAAATACTGCAACTTTGTGACAATAATGTTAACACAATGCTGCATGGTACTGAAAAATATTGAATACGATTTTTTAGTTTTTCAACACAGTCCCTAAAAATTTAGAGGATATTTTACATTTTTTTGTTTTTAGATCATTTCATAATTATGAAATTATATTAATTGTTTAGGAAAATTTTAAACATAAATATTTATTTTTTAGTATTTAATTATTAAGCACTAGGTCATTATTTAATAACAAATTTTTTAAAAACTTATTTTTATTATTTTCAATATTTCGCCAAACCAAACGATGTCGAGGTGAAGACAAGGAGTTTGTGGATAGTAGTAGTAGTGATTTTGTAGCCATTTTAAGCTATGGTGTAAATTGTGTCGAGTTCTGTGAATCAAATGTCTAAATGCTGCTAGTTTATGTTGGGTAGGGTGGTTCGAGTTGATGTGGATTTTAGTGTCAGTTACTTAGTTATTGTATATATACGTATATATGGTGTGTTTTTAGAGAAGTGTAGAACTTAAAGTTGATAATACTTTTTTAACTGGCAGCCATTTTATTAGCTGTAACGTTTTAACATAAATAGACTGGTGCCTGAACAACGCTTTCAGATTGGCTCCAAAACAATCTTGCCGTTTATTCCAATTTTCACAAGGGAATTTTGTTTAGCGATGAGGCTCACTTTTCTTTGAATGATTACGGTAATGAACAAAACTGCCATATTTGATTATTGATGATAAGGCTACACCTTACAACTGGAAAAACTGACTGGCTGTTGTACTTTATGGTCTGGTGGGATCATTGGCTCGTATTTCTTAAAAAACGATGCTGGTCAGTCAATGACGAGGGCTATAGAACCACGAATACTGACTTTTCATTCATCAAGTTAACAACCATTATGTGCAAGAGTTGTGGTTTCAACAAGAGGACGCATCATGTCATACAGCTCGTACCGTAATTGATTTATTGTAGGAAACGTTTGCTAATCGAGCCAGCCATGGCGGTCATATGCCAGAAGTCATATTTAAGATATAATACCAGATTATATTTCGAATAAGGCAATTTTAGGTCAGTTTGAAACATTTACCTTTCTTGTATTGCATTTCATCGTTCTATGCCTCTATAAAAACATCCTAAGCATGCTCTATGAATTTTAAGTGATAAGACAACAGATATAAAATGGGGATATTCGTATTATGTGGAAGAATTAAAATAAAAAATGGTCTCTTAATATTTAATGGGAAATTCAATAAGATACCTGTACTTCGGTATTTTCACTTTTAGAACCGGTTATACGGGAAAAATACCGGTATTAATATTATTTTAAAAATGTAAACAAAATTAAAATCTACTTATAAAAATAGGTTATGCTATTATTTAGGATTATTTAAGTACATATATATATGTCAAACAGGACTAGACAACAAAACATTTACTTTTTTAATATATATTATATTAATTCTTGCAAGTGATTATTATTTTTGATGCAAATTGAAATATGATTTCAAAACAAATATATGATTCAACGTACAGGCGTTGATCTTAGTTTTGTGGTTATATGTTGAGCAGCCGAAAAGGCTCGTTCTGACTCCACATGTCTTGGTGGTGTTGTTAATAAGTATTTATAAGCAAACTTCAGATGCACCCCACTATTTCCGTGCTCTTCAAAAACTTTTGTAATTCATTTTTCAGTTTGCGCTCTATTTCTCATCTTTTGTTTTGATTCTTTGGATTTAGAACATTCGTCATTGCTTTGCTAATCACATTCCCTAATTTGTTTTGTAATCAAACATTTACAGTTATATTCCTTTAATAAATATTTTATGATATTCTCATAAAATATTTATTATTCAAAACAAAAAAATATATATTTGAAATGTATTACTGCGGAGGAGGGCATTTCCATATGGTCATATCACTACTGCTCATGTAGCTCATCAGTAGATTTTAGCCCAAATTTTGTATAGAAAACTCACGTGTCTTATATCGTAAGCCAAATGCTCATTAACAATAAATGTAAATATGGAAGTTTAGATTCTAAATCTCTTTCAATCGTAAATTTAATATCCGGATGAAAACTATTCAATTCTGACAATTGAAAGAGAGTTAGAATCTAAACTTTCATATTTCGATATATTGATAATAAGAAAGGGAAATAAGTTAGTGTTTGATTGGTATAAGAAAGCAACATCTTCTAGAAGAATTATTGATTTTTATTCCAAACATCCGAGGAAAATGATAATAAACACGGCGAAAAATATGATAGACAGAATATTGACTATAAGTGATAGAGAATTTCAGTTGAAGAATAAGGACACAATAAGAAATATACTTCATAACAATGATTTTCCAGTCCAATTAACTAACCGATTAATTAGACAATATGGTAATCATAGGCATAATTTAGGAAATACTATGGCAGAGCCAAAAATTTACAAATCATTATTTTATGTTTCTGGAATATCAGAAAGATTAAGAAAATCAAAAATATATGACACAGACAGATATATAATTGCACACAACATATATAACACATTAAATAAATTATTTAGCAGTATGAAGGATTAAATAGGGAAAATGGAAATATCTGATGTAGTATACCATGTGGAGGAAATGACCAGGTGAACTGGGACAAAGTTTATATTGGGACAACAAAGAATAAACGTAAAACATAATTAGCTGATCGCAGATGTGACCAAAAATATAGGAATATTTCAACATAGAAGGCATCGTCATCTTCCCATTGTAAGAAATAACGTCATTATCCAAAGTGTGAGTAAGCATCAATATTAGATATAGAAAAAAACTATAAGAGACGTTAGAAATGTTAGAAATTGTTAATGTACCAAATGTAAGGAGAATAAATTTCAAAACAGACACAGACAATTTAACGCAGAATTATTTTTTTGAAATTTTAATTTTGTATGTATGAAGAAAATTATTTTATATGTTTTTGTCAATTGTTTTCAAAAATTTTTTCAAATTGTTAATAATATTTGTTTTTACAAAAATTAATTTCCCGAAGAAGCTTTGCACAGGAAAGCGAAATACTGAAAATATAGTGTTAAATTTATTAAAAAAGACCATTAATAAGATTAACATTTATTTATTTGAAAAAAATGTCGATTAAAAATAATAATCAAATTAAAAATGATTCAAAAAAATAAAATTCTTTAAAAAATGAAAAGTTTGTAAAATTGAAAATAATATAACACAGAATTTTTGGAAGTTTGTGTGGCCTGTAGATTTATAAATCTATTTAAAATCAAAGAAAAGTACTTTTTATACTTTGTACCATTTTTAAAATGAACATAAAAAACGATAAATATTTAACTCAAATGCATTTATATTTGAACAAATTTTAATAAAATAAAAATAAATATTTTTGTTTTCAGATTTATCATCGTAAGATACAGCTCCAGGATGTGGAGCCCTCAAAAAGGTCCTACACGACTGTGGGACCTTAGGTTTAGTCTTTTATTTATTTTACAATGTACGGTAAGTAAAATATCAATTAAATTACTTAAAATCTTTCGCCAACCGGTTTAATTGTAAGTTCATGTATCTGTAAATAAACAAGTTAAAAATTTTCAGTGGAAAACCTTTTGATCCAAAGGAAAAATTTTTTTGTTAAGTAGTTTCATGTTTGAAAAAAAATATTTTATTTAATAGAGGTAAATGGAACTTCACCTGCACATTAGGCGGAGTTTGTAAACAATAAATCGCAGCATCTGCAATATCCGAGGGTTCAAGAGCTGGAACGTCTTTTAGGATTTTTGCAACATTATCGGGGAAAATGTCTGTACGCACTACACCCGGGCTAATACTCTTGCAAAAACACAAATAAAAAATATTATTTTTTATAAGATAAAATGAAATATTTGGAAATAATTTTTTGCTTACAGTTACTTTTATTTTCGTATTATGCATCAAGAACTCATTTCTGTAGACTTCTGCCATGGCTGTTACAGCATGTTTGGAAGGCGAATACATATTGGTGGACATATCTGAAAAATGATATACCCTATGACCGGCAATACTATTGATAATGATAACATGGCCCTGGCTATTATCAGTTTTTGACATTATCTTAAATGCTTCTCTGGTGCAATAGGCCACACCCATGATATTTGTTTCGATGATGGCACATAAGTCTTCAGTGTTATTTTCTTTTACCAATTCTGTATCACGTACGATGCCAGCATTATTTATCAACACCGCTATGGCACCATAATCTTTGACAATTTTTCCAAATGCTTGAACTACTTCGTTTTCGTTGCGTACATCACATTTAAGGGCATGTAAACGTTGTTGCTTTTCTTTGTCTCCAAGCCACAAGTCACGTAATTCTTCTATGCGTTCTTGGCGTCTGGCCAATCCCACAACTATCATGCCATTTTCAACAAGTGCTTTGCAACAGGCAGCTCCAATACCCGCACTTGCTCCCGTCACCACTGCTACTTTATTATACCACTTTTCCATGTTCTGTTTTTATGGAAATTGTTAAAATGATAAATTTATGTTTTAAAAATGTCACAGTTGGACACATACAATAAGAACATTTGATTGCTAACGCATACAAATTGTTATTTACGTTCTGAGTTTAAGAAACACTTGCAATATACTAAATTTTAATGAAAAGAATTTTAATTGGAAACGAAAAAGTACTTTTCGTTTTTTATTAGTCTCATAACTAAAGAGTAAAAAACTATTTGTCACTAAACTTTTTATTGAGAAAAATATTTAAGAGCAATTGCTATAAAGAAATATAAAATTCAGAGAACAGACTGCAAAATTTCTTCGAATCTCTCTTAAGCATTATTGGGAATAATGAAAAAAAAATATATTTATATTAAATATTTCATTCTATAAATAAATTAAACGAGTCAGTGGCCTTTGCTACTTTATTGATACAATACTTTTGTTTATATTTACAGTTTTGTCATTCAATTCCAAACTGTTTGTTTAATTTTATTTATGATGGAAGAACTATTCTGTAAATCCTCTTTTTGTTTTTTAATATTACAAATATTTTGTGAAATATAAAAAAATTTTATAAATGATCAGCATAAATTTTTATTAACGCATTAACTGAAATCTCCCTTTTAATATTAATATACATACATAAGAGTAGAGGAAACTAAATTTAAATTATTAATTAAATATATAACATGGTTGTACTTAAAACTTGTAGTCATATCGTAAGCTTGGCAATTATACTTCCTTAAAAATGTGCTCGTTTCACACTTAAAGTTTTGTGTTTTTTTGAACAACTACTTAAATCGTTTTCGGTATAGATACATTGGCAATTGCTATAATGAATTTCGCACGAAAATCGCATTACAATAATTACAATCCACTATGAAGATGGTGGTTACTGGAATTTCTTAAAATTCCCGATATTTTCAGACAACATAGTCGTCCTTCTAATATCGTTATTAAGAATTTGGTCGTTAAATTTAAGTCGGCAAGCTTGATACAAAATGTGCGAACACCATCGCATGTTCGACCAGATTCTTCAACTTAAATCATCGCAGACGTGAGCCACAGGGCTGAAGCAGATCCAAATTTGTTAATTCCAAAACCAACACATGTCGAATTTTTCGTAAGGAATTGCTTTTTAAACCTAACAAGGTTCAACTGGTGTATGAATTGAAGTCGACCGACCATACACATGGCTGAAAATCCCAGAGCGTTTATTGAGCCTTTGCATGTTTAACTTTCACTGTATGGTGCGCTATGTGGTCTGGAGGCGTTATTGGCCCGCTTTTTTTTCAAAGATGAGGCTGGAAATACGCTATCACGAGATAGCGTTTTAAGGAAATCGAATCGATTTTAGCCTTAAAACTCAAAATTCGTGATGTGATTAACCATTTTGCCTGTGATTAAGAACTTTTATAAAAGAATCGACATCTGTTAGCGTGGACATGGTGGACATTTGCCAGATATCATTTTTCATTCACAATTCCCCAACTTTTCACTTTGTAAAACAATAAAAATTTGAGTCATCTTAATGTAAATTTTTTGTTTTATTTTAATTTAGAAAGCAAACTGCTTGTTGAAAAACCATTTATTTAGACATACAGGTAACTTCTTACTACAAGTTGCCAACAAATATTAATTATTAATAATCAAGACATCGAAAGAAATAATAAAACTGCTTTCAGCTGGTTTGATTGTAAAGATATTTACAAAATCTCGTCGATACTAAAGATTTTAAAGAAATATGCTTGCTTATTTTGCTTTTACTATTTTTGCCTATAAAACTTTTCATGCCTGAATTGCAAATCCTATACTATAGCAACATTACAGGATGGTAAATTATATAAAGAAATTTTCATAAAATGAATAATAAATTAATATTGCAAATCAATCAGAAGTAATAACTTATGACATGTTTTAAAAAATAAAAAATTTATTATTTGGACTAATTTTTTAGTTAATACGAGTTTGCATTAGCTGTGCTAGACTTCTTCAAAAATTTTCAATGTATTACTGTAAGGAGAGCATATCCATATGGCTACTACTACTATCACTACTACTTATATAGCTGATGAGTGGTCTTTACCAAATTCTGTATAGAAAACTCAGGTGTCTTATATCTCAAATCAAATTGATAAATAAGAATTATATATACAACCCACTAAACCCAAAAACACTTTTATGAGCAGTAGTGAAATGGCCATATGGATATGCTTTCCCCACAATATTATTTTTCAATTTTTTTAATAATAAATAATTTATGAGATTATCATAAAACGTGTTTTATTTTATTAAATTATTTTTTCTGTATATAGGTTGAAATAATAATAATTCTATGTAAGCTGTAATTTAAAATTAATTTGCGAGTAAAACAGACTCCATAAGTGAGCCGCCCATCTGAACTGGCACTCTCTTTCTGAAAGTAAAAACAAACAGGCCAAATGTAGCCCACAAAAAAAGAACAAAATATCAACGCTGAACCTTAATGAAGTTATGACGATTTCTAAAAAAATCGTTTTTCCGGATATACCTTGTTATTCATGTTATCTTTCTTGGTTGCTGCCATCTTTGTGGATTTGAAAGAAATACAGCAACGATTCATAGAATTTTGTTTCGTCGCTTTATAACTCTTTATAATAAATTACAAAACACCATTGGTATTATAGAATCCTTGTACAAGAAGTAATACAAAATCAATAAGCACTGTGCCCTTCTTCCCCCCGGGGGAACATAAATATGGTCTTGATAGAATTCCACTATCTAGACACAGTGCAGCTGCGGAAAAAGGGAGTCTAGTCCCCTGAAGACAGGCAGGGAGTCAACTGGAAGCTCCACTTTATTTCCACGGGGATCAGTGAGCCGTAGAATTCATTATTTGTCTCTTTAGACATTTAATAGTTCTCTGGCTGATCATTGAGGTTGGCCCCTATATGGGTGTAACGTGGTGGTTGTGGTTTCGCGGCCCCATAACAGTATAATGGTTATTATGGTGGCCAGGATCATCTCACTGATAATGACACGCAAAGTGAATGATACATTCCAGTGAGCATGCTAGACATGTGTTCTGGACAGGAGTTGGAAAGTCTCCAACTCTTCAGCAAGGCGTGATGGTTTGCAGCCCTGCCCTGGAATCATTAAAGTTGCAACTAGGTGGTTCTGTTGCTTAGAATTATGTCTTCGGCTTCCTAGGACTCATGTATGACGTTTCAAATTATACAATTGTGGTTTGTCCACCATCTGATTAAGGCTACATAGTCAGGTGCGGATGTAAAAGGAATCACACTATGCCCTTCTATTTAAACATATTTGTGTATTTGTTTTTGATCAGTTCATTTTTCTTATTTTCCTTAAACCATTATTCATGAGCTTTTGGAGATACGGTTCTAGAATTATCTATATATAAACTATTATATATATAGATATATATTAAGAAACTCTGTTTTCAAAATAAGCTTTCGAGCAGGTAAATAACTTTTTAACGGAATCTTCAGGCATTATAATGTAAATATCTAGTCATATAATCTGAAGGTCCAATTTTGAAGAAGCACACCAAACAGTCAGTTTTTCTAAATGTACCAACATACATTCAGTTTTGTTTATTAAAGTATCCATTTTAATAAAAGGAAAATTTGTTTATGAAATCGGAATCGGTTATTTTGAACATAACCATGATTTATGATTTAAATTTACACAATTGGGAAGTGTTGTTTAGGTAGCAGTTTATTTACATTGAATCAAAACAGCTCGTTAGTCTTGATATTTGTTTCTTTTTCTTTAATTTGAATGTTTTAAATCCTTAATTTAATTTTTCAACTCGTAAAATAACTCGGATTGTTATACAAAAACTCAGATCTTGCTTTTCTCTTTTTGCATTTTTGTAATTGTTTTTTTTTTAAATATTTTTATCATAAAGCATAAAGTTATCATATAAATTAAACGGTGGGGTAGAAATGAATAATATATCCAATTTCTTTGAAAAATTTATCTATTTTATTTATTGACTTAAGTCACGAAGGCTTACTTCCGCTAGCGTTTGATTTATTTTCAAATTATTTCATTTCTGATCCACTGTGTGTCATTTACAATAAATGTGTGTTCTTACTGTGGAAATTTATAGATATGTAATTTCAATAGGGAAAGTTATGAATTTAGTGGCAACGATAATTATAACGTGGACAAAGAAAACAAAAAAAATAGAAAATATTGCAATAAAAATGTATAAAGATATTTGTAATTAAAACATATGATTTTATATATATATATACTTACAAATAGTTGTAAAAATATATATAACAAATATGTATTATACACAACTACGAATTACTGTTAAAGTTGCAAATTATGTATTCTTTATAGAGGGCTTGGTATAAATTGTGAACTGTTATCCTTTCTGCAATATGAAATATAATTACTGTTTAAATGTAAGAACGTAAAAACAGATTAGTTTTATTTTTATACCAAGCAATGATCACCATAATTATTAACTACTAAATAAAAGATGTGATATTTAATGAAAGAATTTAAATAACAAAATTAAATAATAGACGGGGTTTCATAGCAAGAACGAAAAAGCCCACATACTCTACTTTGTGGCCATTTTGTCTGCTGTAATTTATACTTATTTTGATTTTTCATTTCAACATGAATAGACTGTCGCATGAACGACGCTTTCAAATTGTGCAAATTATTTTTATCTTATCTTATGATCAGCGATGAGGCTAACTTCTGTTTGAGTAGATAAGTCAGTAAACAAAACTGTCGTATTTGGCATGGTAGTTATCTATAAGTGTATTTTGAGACAACGTTATATCCAGAGAAACTGACTGCTTGGTTTATTTTATGGATTGGTGGATTCTATGGTCCGTACTTCCTTAAAAATAATGCTGTTAAAAACGTTACAGTCAATGATGACCACTGCAGAGCCATAATTATTGATTTTTTGTTCATCAGTTGAACAACAACGAGCGGTGGTTCAACAAAATGAGGCAGCATGTCACACAGTTCGTGCCACATTTGATGTATTGAAGGGAATATTTAATAAGAGCATATGGAAGCTTGCAAGAATCATCCCTAAAAAAAATTAAATTCTGATTACAGGCCGATAGCAATCCTACCGTTCCTTTCGAAAGTTGTTGAAAGGTTGGTTCTTTATCAGGTGACTCAATACCTTGAAAAGAATAACATTCTTACAAATTGCCAATCTGGTTTTCGAAAAGATCACAGATATATAACGGCGCTAGTGGATGTTTCGGATGATATTAGACAGTAAGTTACTTATTTAATACTTTTGGATCATTCGAAAGCTTTCGACACTGTTGATCATTACATTTTAAGTAACAAATAAAAACCTTTTCATAGGTTTTCATCAACTTCTGCCGATGTGATATTCTCTTACCTATCAGACAGACGCCAATTTGTTGAAACAGGTACCTCAAAATCAACTACTTTGCCTTTGAGTCGAGGTGTTCCACAGGGCTCAATCTTGGGTCCCCTACTGTTTGCGCTATATGTTAATGATCTACCAACAAACCTTAAACATTGTAAAATTAGATTATATGCTAATGACGTGCAGCTTTATATAAGTTGCAACATTAAATTAGTTGAGGCTTGTGTAAG
Source organism: Trichopoda pennipes (assembly GCA_030448955.1). NCBI lineage: Eukaryota > Metazoa > Arthropoda > Insecta > Diptera > Tachinidae > Trichopoda > Trichopoda pennipes. The sequence goes on along the minus strand of JASKUP010000006.1, from coordinate 787,569 downwards.
AATTTTAAATGATGAACTTCATCGCATCTTTGAATGGGCTACTGCTAATGGCCTAGAGATAAACCCAAATGTTTGATCATCAAGAAGAATTTATTGAAACATGACTATGTTCCTGTGTTAATCTTTAATAGTCAACTCATCGAAAACGTTGTTAAAAATCTGGGAATTTACTTTAACAGCACCCTTACTTGGTCTAACCATATTAGGTTTGCTTGTGGTCCTGTATCTGCTATGTTAAGAAATCTTTGGCAAAGTCATCGTTGCACTTCCTTAAATATTCACACACTTCTCGCTAAGACTTATTTGATCCCACTTTTACTATATAGGTGTGTACTTTTTTCGATTATTAGCAAAATCAAACGAAATGTGACTTTCAATAATATTATTCGTTATGTATATGGTTTGAGAAGATATGATCATGTTTCTTCTTATGTTAATAAACTTTATGGCATGTGTCTTGATGCCTACTTGAAGATAAGAGGTTTAATCCTAATCTATAAAATTATATACACGCATAAACCCAAACATTTATATGAGCGATTGAACTTTTCAACCCTTAATAGAGGCAAAAGACTACTTTGTTTTAGATACAGCTCTCTCATATCTCAATTCCAATTCTACATTTGTGCAATACCACTCCGAAACGATTCCCCATAGCTCTCAAATCATTAGTAGCGCACACATCATTTCAAAAGATATATAGTTTGCAAATTTTTAAGCTAATGTTAACTAATTTTAAATATATATTTTTATTTTGATAATTATGTTTTTATTCGTTTTGTTATTTTTTGCTAAACTTTTGATTTAAATTTTTGTTTGTACTTGTACTGAGTTCCGTACTGCAATGAGACTTAAAGTCTTGTCTGTGTGGCATCGAAAATAAATAAATAAATAAATAAAACAATAACGTTATTGAGCATTTGACGCCGCTAGTCTATTTTATAACGCGATATGAGAAACTGCTAATCTACGCCGATAAGCGCAAAACGCTTGACCACTTGAAGGACAACAATCGCCGCGTTATTGTGGCGTTTTCAGAGTACGCTCAAACTAATCATGGCGATCATATGCCAGAAGTCATACTTAAATTATAGTGCCAGAAGATCATCTCTCGCTAAAGTAAATTCCCTGTCAATTTAAAAATTCATTTTTGCTTTATTCCATTTCAAAGTTCTATACCTTTACAAAAAGGCTTAATTTTAATTTAATTTATAAAACAACCAAAGGTTGGACAACACACCAAAAAAAAAAAGGCTAAACAAATTATACAATTAGAAAAACTATCTTTTGTATCCAATAGCTAGAGCAATTTATTCTGATCTAATTACAAAAGCTGAAACAATTACAAAAGCCGAAACAAGTTTCAAATTCGATTTATGATGTTACGAACATTATTCGTATTCAGTAATTTAAAAAATATGATATGAGCTTATTACTGATAACTCATTTCATCACAATATTTTGACTTTCGTAAAAAAGAAAAAATAATTTCGAACAAAAATGAATACGTGAACTTTTCCTCCATTTTTATTTTTCTATCAGAGTTATTTACCTAAAATAAAATGATTTAAAAAATTTAATAGTCTATCTTTCAATAGGCTAAGGAAGTGCTTGTCCGATCAGCATTGATCATGAAAACTAAAATTGTGTTGTAAGCAGTATAACTTTTCAAATATAAATATACTGGGCTCATCGTTCCTCTTCTTTAGTATTTTGTGCTCTGTTAGACGCCTTTAATAATAGTGTTAAATGTCAGAAAGGTTATAATTAAAAGCTTTATTGTCATTTTATTTAAAAAGTATAACAACGGACATCTTAAGTATTGTAGTGGAGCTAAACAGTGTTTTCTAAATCACATTTAAGTGTGCTACCACTAGAATATTTCTTATTATATCATTAGGTGTTCAATGCAAACAATGTGTTATCAGACAAGAAAGGTCTTTAAATCGATAAAAATATTTGCCTACATAATGTTTACTGAGACCAGTATAATGAAATTCTTAACCTATATAACCACTTTAGAAGTCAAATAACGTTTGACTCTTTATAAACAAAATAAATCAAGAATTTTAACTCACGATTCATTTGTTAAAGGTTTTCATTTATCATCTTTAACAAAATTCTTCTCTTGGAGAACATGTTTCGTCTGAGCGCCTCTGTAGATTTAATTCTATTTATTACAAACTTAAAGAAAAATTTCAATCATGATAACCATTTGAAGTGATCGGCATTTGCTAACTAGTAAATTTTCTACTCTTTTCACATTACGGAAGTTACGGTCATTTTGTTGTGTGTTTTTAATAAAGTGGTTTTGTCTTTTAAGTAAAAGTTGCTATATTTATTAGGAAACTGATAAAGGAGATGATGTCGTTGCAGCCTCAGCAGCAGCAGCAGCATTACCATTCCAGGTTTTCCTTTCAAGTTATGTTGAGGCCACTGACTGCCAAGAAAGGCACAAATAGGTATACAAACATACATACATACACACACAAACACACTTACAGACATGTATGTCATATTAAACCAATAACACGAGAGACATAAATGAACGTTAAAAAATTTTTTAATGATAACCATTAGAATAAATGGTGCCATTTTGTCTACAAAAAATGTCAGCTGAAGAAAATTTCTTTATGGATTCTGGAGTTTAATTCAGGTAGTCTGTTAAAGAAGATATTATTACATTAGGTACAGGGTGCCCGCCGGGAAGGTATACTACGTTGTTTGTTTATAATTTTTGATGGAATTAAATGAAATGAATATATCTTATATTGATAAATGTTTTATTTAGAATCGAAAATAATATGTGGAATACAATATCAGATAAAAGTCCGCTTCTATTAGTCTAACAAATGAGAGCCCTTTCAAGCAGATTTTTCATTACATTCTCACACATTACACATTCATCACGAATATTTGTTTTTTGAGTTGCTCAATCGTTTCTGGTTTGTTTGCATAACCATTGCTTTTTAGATATCCGCACAAAAGGAAGTTCGGAGCAGTTAAATCAGGCCACCGTGGAGGCCAATCGACATCACCACTTCTTAAAAAAACTTGTCGTGGAAAGAGCTTTCGCAGTAAATCCATTGTAAACCTGGCTATATGCGATCTGGTACCGTCTTGTTGATACCACAAGTTAAAAAGTTTTCAATTTACCGTTAGTGTTATGCAGTTTTCATTTTTAAAGAATAAGGTCCAATAATTCTTCCTGACCAAATTGCACACCAGATTGTAACTTTTAATGGAGCAAAATGCAAAAGGTGACTGTTGAATAATTTGAGGGGAACAGACTATTCTGTTTATCACGAGTGCCTCGTCACTCGTTATGATTTCTTCATGAAAATAGGGGTTGTCATAGGCGAGCTGTAACATCCTATTGACATATGCTCGGCGGCGTTAATGGTCTTCGGGAAGAAGCTCTTGTTTTAAATAAATCTTATATGGAAACAAATGCAAATCCGAATTGAGATTGATGGATTGTTTTGAATACTTTCTTGAGCACCAGTAATGTTTTCAGCCGATTTTTCAGTACGTTATGGTCCATGCTTGGGCCTATCACCTATAGACCCTCTTTCTTCGAAATCGTTTATTACATGATAAATAGTGCGTTTTTTCGCCAAGTTGTTTCTTCAAAAATTTCATCTAACTTTCAAGACTAATGTTTTCCAAAATGGCGGCAAAGCAAAGTAGTATACCTTCCCGGCGGATATCCTGCATATAAACATATTGTTTGGGTTTACCTAAGTAAATAAATATAGTCATGTTATCTACATAAAACAATTATAATAATAATACAATGAGTTTCACTAGAAACAAAAACAAAATTTGTTCTTTGTTATTATATTTTTTATTTTTCTATAAAAATTACCAAGGACATTATTTTGTTGTCGTGTTGGTTTAAAAAAAACGTTAATGAGTTTTGGTATGTGTTAAATATATGTGCTTTTGTTGAATATTTAAGTAATTCTATGGAAAATGCTTTGTTTAAAATGTCCTCTTTAAAATGGTATGTTCCTTATAGGTATTCGAATAAGTAGCAATTAGAAAATTGTGTACATTCTATTAAATACTCATACATTGCATTCTGTATAAAGAAATATTTCACTTCAATACCATTAGCATTGTTACAAAAACTGTTTTGTAACTGTTCTTTGAAGAACAAAATGAAAACTAAAAATTAAGAAAAGTGTATGAAAGTCTGTTATAATTTATATGCATTTCACAATTATTATTTGTCAATGTGTGTTAATCGGTTATGCTTATGCACATACACTTGTAAGCAATTGCGCACATTTATTTATCGCATACACCTGAAAAAATAATGTTATTAGAAATACATAAGTGTATTAGCGCTAGTTTTGTCTGCATCTTAAAAAAAGTCTCTAGAAACATCATTACTATTTCCATACGAAGTGTTTTATTTTGTGAAAAGAATAGCAATATGGTCACTTAGCTAGTGCATACTTACATACATATATAGGTCATTAGTAGATTTTATACAAATTCAAGGTTCTTGTCTTAAACTAAATTGATTAAATTGGAATTAAATTTAGTAAATAAAGCAAAAAGGCAACAAAATCCGTAATTTTTGTATAAACACAGTAACCATTATTATTTACTTAATTTTTCTTGGCAAGAGTTGCCATTGAAAACCAGGTTCACATGAAAAAATAAAACGATCAAAATCGGGTTTTTCAACAAGAAGTTTGTTTTTTCAATTGTGGCAACACTGGTAGCTGCACTGGCAATTGTTACAATGAATTCAATTTCCCACGAAATTCGCATTAAAATAATTAAAATACACTTTTCGTGACGTTTTCGGACAAAATAATCGTCCTTCTGAGAGCTCTATAAAAAAATTTGTTCGTTAAATTTGAGTCGAAAGGCTCGATACAGGCCGGTTCATTCAACTAAAAACATCGCAGTCGTGAGCCACAGTGTTGAAGCAGATCCAAGTTTGTCAATTCCTCAACGTTCTCAATAATTAGATTTTACCAAAACCACTACGCCGAATTTGGCATAAGAATTTGAGTTTGAAGCCTTACAAGATTCAACTAGTGCAGAAATTAAAGCCGACCGACCATTCACATGGCCGTAGATTCGCTCAGTTCATTCAGGAATGAGCGACTGGTTTTTCTGAAAAAATCATGTTTTCACACGAAGCCCATTTTCAATTGTCAGGTTATTACAATGACCAAAATAGCTGCATTTGGTCTTCTTTAAATCCTATTGAGATGCTTTTGCATGCTAAACTTGTCACTGTATGGTGCTCTTTGTGGTCTGGCGGCATGATTGGGCCGTTTTTTTCGAGAATGAGGCTGGAAATGCGGTAAAGGTTAATGGATCACGCTGTTGCGAGACGCTAACAACTCAATTTTATCCTATTATTGATTACATATATATTACTGACATATCGTTTCAACATGACGTTGCCGCATGTCACACGATAATTTCACGACAATCAGCAGTTAAGTGGCCAGCCAGACCGCGTGATTTAACACCACTAGATTACTTTTTTTGGGGCTATGTTAAGAACACAGTATATATGGAGCCGATCGAAGCGATTTCAGTCTTAGAACTCAAAATCCCTGATCTGATTATCGAAATAGGATCACCATTTTGCCAAAAAATGATTAAAAACTTGGATGAAAGCATCGACATCTGTCAGCGTGGTCGTGATGGACATACGACAGATATAATTTTCCATTGATAATCGCCGAACTTTTCTCTTCGTAGTACAATAATATTTAAATCATCATAATCTAAATTTTTTTGTTTTATTTTGTTTTACAAAATAAACTTCTTGGTGAAAAATGCTTTATTTACATAAAATAATGTGTTGATTAAGTACAATTTTATCAGTTTAGTTTGAGACGTAAAATTCATAAATTTTCCAAACAAAATTTGTATAGACTCCACTGATGAGCTATGAGAGCAGTAAGAAAAGCGCCATATGGATATGCTTTTCCTACATTAATAAATTTCATAATAATAAAAGTTTCATGCAATTTCTTTTTAATAAATAAAGCACAATTAACGTAAATTATTATATTTTATATGGTCGAAAACATTTTACCATTTTATAGTAATTTGCGTGAATCTTTAATAAAGACTTCTTTTCACAAAGGCTTGTTTCGAGAGTGATCGTTTGAAGTTTTTTGGAATATTTTATAGGATTTTTTTTATGCAATTAAATTTAATTTTCTATACCAACTATTTATCCCCTGCTAAGTTATTGTTATCAGTAGATTTATACAAACTTGTATTTTTAAAAATTAAACTCAACATTCGCTTTTATTAAAATATAAGAACTTTTAAATTAATAGCGTGAAGACCACATTAGATATGAATTAATTAGAAAACTCGATCTGTCGTATTCTGAATAACATTTTCTTTACTTCTTGTACTATTGGCCTTGATGCTTCATTAAAGGTTTTTAAAGTTTTTAAGCCTTTAGTGCTTTTTATAATGAATTTTTTGGATTACAATTTTCTAAATATTGTCAATAGGTATCGCATCAACACGGCTTAACAAAGATATCTTTGCCTTTACAGAAACGTTATTGTATTTTTAAAATTTCTCATTCTCTATTGCCGTGGCATTTACAGTACTAAGCGCCTATTACTGTTAAAATTATTCGATAACAGATCCGGTGTTCTAATAGGCATCAACAATCGTTTTTCAAAGGATATGATACATGAATGAATGAATGATTTCTTACAGAACTACCAATTCATCATCCAAAAATCTTTTTTCATTTCATGAAATTAATTAATTAAAGGGGAAAAAGAAAATATAATTAAATAACATAGCGAAAAGCATTTTAAATTAAATATATTATTAAAAGTACTAAATTTTTTATATCTCAGCTATAAACAAAGTATAAAGTATAAAGTAAAAAGTAATAAAAATTAAAAAAAAAATTAAAAAACGATTAAAACGATCTGCACTAAAATATTCGAATTTCATATACATATAAAATACAAGCAAAGCTATTGCAGAGTTCGTTTATCGTGACGAATTTCTTCGACGCATTATTTTCGTGTGGTGCCTTATTAAATGTTATTGGATTTTTTAAATTTATTTATTACAGACATTTCACAAAATAAGTTAACTTTAACAAATAAATACTAAATAGAATAATACAATAAACAATTTGTTTTAAGTATGCTAACTCGTTAGCATTTACAATAGCTGTATAATTGTTATAGGTAATTTATTTTTTAATACTTGCTTCAACACTAAATTATTTTTTCATACGAGTATATGGTTATAAATCTTAAAGGGGGTAAACACGGTTATTATTTATATAAATATAATTTTGTATTTAATTTAAAACAATCCACAATAGAAATGTGGCACCTGAAAGTATTCAACATTCCAATGAGGAAGACGTTAGCACATCAACGCGAAGTAAGCTTTTAGCAAAAAAGATTCAGGATAGTTTATTAGCAGATAACCATAATCATGTTAGATGACCCTGTTGTCTATGAAGAAGCTTTAAATAGAGCAGATGAAGAAAAATTGCTAGAGGCTATTAGCAGTGAAATTAAATCAACAGTACTTAGATTGCAAAAATCCAATAAAAATAAGTGGGCTTTAAAAATTAAAGACGAACCTGGTGGTTCAAAAAAATTTAAAGGACATTTAGTTGTAGCAAGCTTCACTCTGGTAAAAGGTATTGACTATAAGAAAACATACTCGCCAGTAATTTGCTACACATCTGTAAGAATATTGATGGCTTAAGCAATAAAATACAATTTAGAAATCTAGCAAATGGATGCAATAACAGCTTTTTTACAAGGTGAGTTAAATGAAGAACTATCCATCTGATGGTGCTGTATTGCAAAAGTGAAAACACAGTAGTAAAACTCAACAATGCTTTGTATGGTTTAAAGCAAGTGAGTTTAGTTTGGAACAACAAATTAGACCAAATTTTATATACGAATGGTTTTGTGAGTTCCAAATATGATTTGTGCAATTTACGTCGATGATATGTTGCAACGGTATGCCAACGGTAAGCTCAAAACTACGCGAAGATTGCTTGAAGAAGCCAAAAAGTGTTTAAATATTCAGATTACCAGAGAAATAGGAAAGATATTTTTAGACCAATGCATATAATATATCTAATAGTATCTCAGCAAGCAATTGGTAATATGATGTATTGAATACAATGCAAAAGACTAGATATTTGCCATGCAGTCAATTATTTAAGGCGTTTTAATAACAATCTAAAGATAGTGCTTAGATATTTAAAAGGAAAGAAACACGCGAAACTTTGTTACAATCGAGATGCCTGCAATGAATTGATGGCTTACTCAGATGCTGATTGGACCAATGATACTGATGAGAAAAATTCCGTAACAGGTTACGCGATTATTATGAAGTCTGATGCAGTTTCGTGGAGTAATAAAAAGCACCAAACCGTCGTCGAGTACATGGCCATGTATCCAATTACACAACAAGTTGTATGTTTAAGAGGTCTCTGTTTTGAAATTTTTCAGATAACCAAAATAAAGCAACCAGAAATCAGATGACATCATAGCGGCTTCTTTGACAAAAGCTACTACAGCACCGAAGCAAAAAATTTTGTTTTGAAAAACTAGGTTTAATTTTCTAAAGTAAATTTGAGTAGCAATGTTGCATTGTAAGAAATTTTATTTAAAATTTTTAAAATTATTTTATCTTAAATCTGGTCGGTAATAATTTCTTCAGATTTATATCGAGTTTTCTCAAGAATCGCACTATACGAATTGTTATAGATGAGATTTCATCAAACGAGTTTAGGATTAATTCAGTAGTACCGCAAGGCTCCGTTCTATCTTCTACCCTATTTCTTATTTTTCTAAATGACCTTCTTTGTCAAACTTTCAACCATAGATACTCTTTTGCAGATGATAGCCCCATTTGCCAATCGTATTCAATCAGTAATAGACCGAAACATTTGGAGGTGATATCAATCACAATCTCGCATCAGTCTCCGAATGAGGTCATGTGAATAGAGTCTATTTTAATGCCCGTAAGAGTCAATGTTCCATGCTTACGTATATATCTGTGTTTGGAAATAGTGCTGCATCTATGGATGATATAATTATTGAGGAATCAGAAGCTATTAATTTTCTTGACATATTCTTTCTAAAGAACCTTTCAAATGCCTCGATATTCTAAAACTGTGTAACATGTACTTCACTCCATCCAATTTTCGCACTATTTACACCACCTATATCAACGTGCAAGAGGCTCATTGGGGAGTGTAATATATCTAATTCTATTGATTCCCGAAGGCATCGACGCAATGTGGATTGTATTTCACTGTTCTATCATTATTATAATGGTAAGTGCTCTTGAGAAATTAGGGAACTTTTTCCCATTACTCATACATTTTTGCATTTAATTCGATTTCCGTTGAGAGCGCATCCATTTGTGGTTGACTGACCAGTGAAACTCATAGCATTACAGAGAAAATTCGTTTCCTTCAGAGGTCTTTCCTGCCACTTTCAATGTAGGAGAATTCAAATCAAATGCCTACAAACATTACTCCCACTTTCCTCCTCCCGATAACCTAATTTCCTAGTTCTGGTACAATGCATTGAATGAGTAGGGGTTATCACCTGAGTGCTGGTCCGAGAAAAACACTAATAGCTCAAATTAAATTTGCTTTAGATATTTTTGTGTAGTCACAAACACAAACAATAAAATTAAAATTGCACAACAAAAGCTTAAAATTCAAAAAGAGAAAATATTAAAGAGTTTTTCGAATTTTAAATAATTTCCAATTGTTTTTCAGAAGTTATGAACAACCAAGACTAAATTGCCCCAAAATAAATAGGGATTTTGCAATAAATAATTCTTATGAAAACAAATGCCAACCAAACAACAGACGTTACAAACTGAAATGATTAAAATATATACGAGCATGGAGAAAAAACAATTATAATCAGTATCGCTGTTTTTAACTGCAAATTTGAACTTAAAACTTACTAAAAACTGTAAGGAATCGCTGTACTGTCGCCTAAATTTTTTTTTAAATCAAATTTCTACAGGTTAGTTTCCATTTTTATTGAGAATATATTTCAATGGATTCACCATTTTCACAAGAAAGTGGTTCTGCAGTAAGATTCAGAAATGAAAAAAAAGAAAAAACTTCACATTCTTAATGAAAATTACCGTCAAATATAACCACCATTAAAACTGTTAGTGCTGAATATGAAAAATAACATCTCTACTTATTTGTTTAAAAAATACAATTCAGCTCTACAGATTTAAATTCTATAAATTTAATAATAAATACGCGGAACTTATAAAATTTCAAGTACAATTTAATAATTGCTTAAATTAAATGAAGCCCTTTGAGTCACCTTTCTTCAGCACTTTTTTAGTCATAAATTATTACACAAACAAAACACACAGCCAAGCACAGACAGCCTAAACTGAATGATAATAACAACAGCAATATGGGTTGATATTGAAGTAGAATGCTCTTGCATTAGCGAGAACCGCTTAAAACAGCTATAAAAGCAGCGCTTGCTGGGCAAATTAATTAATTCAATTTGCGATTAGTGAGTAAAGACAACAAACTTACTATCGTGTTTATTTTGTTTTTATTGAAAGTAAATAAGACGTTTAACTTAATTTAAAACTCTAAAGTGCTGTGTTATTATTTTGCATAAAAGAACTCAATATAACAAAATGTTTATAAAAAGGAATAATCATAATAATAAAGGGTGTTTTTTTAAGCCCGATAGAACTTGAAATTGTAAAAAATAACATAAAAAATTAAATTGTAATCAAAATTTCTTTTTTATTCGAAGGATCAATACGTGACATTAACATTTGAAAATGATTTCGGGCATATGGGCACCGCGGCTGTTCTTGACGAAGCGCATTCTGGACGTCCAATTTTGGGCCATTTTTTCGAGCACTGCTGGGCGTATGTCACGAATAACACGAACAATGCTGTCCTCCAAGGCGTCAATTGTTGCTGGTTTATCAGCATAAACCAGTGACTTCACGTAGCCCCACAGGAAATAGTCGAGTGGTGTCAAATCGCACGACCTTGGAGGCCAATTGACAGGTCCATTTCTCGAAATCAACTTATCGCCAAATTTTGATTTCAATAAGTCGATGGTTGCGTTCGCTGTATGGCACGTAGCGCCATTCTGTTGAAGCCACATCTCGTCCGGATCAATGTCATCCATATTTTCAAACAAAAAAACCATTGATCATGGTGCGGTAACGATCTCCATTGACCGTAACGCGAGCTCCGGCCTCATTTTTTAAGAAATAAGGTCCGATGATGCCACCAGCGTGAAAACCGCACCAAACGGTGCATTTTTCTGGATGTAATGGAGTCTGTAGGGTCTGTTGTGGATTGGTCTCAATCCATATGCGGCAATTTTGCTTATTAACAAACCCGTTAAGCCAAAAATGCGCCTCATCGCTGAACACAATTTTGCGATAAAACAACGGGTCAGTTGCCAACTGCTCTAGAGCCCAATCGGCGAAAGAACGACGCATATAATGGTTTCGTGGCTTCAATTCATGCACCAGCTGGATCTTATACGGGTGTAGGCCGAGATCTTTGCGCAAGATTCCTGCGAGCGACGACGAATTGATAAATTTGGATCTTCTTCCACACTTTCGTTTACAGTGGCGATATTCTCTTCAGTACGCACATTCCTTCGACGTGTTGGTGTTATTGCATCCACTAGAGAGTATGTGGTACGAAATCTATCGACAGTTCGACGAATGACGACTGATTTTCAAAGTAAATTTGGATAATTTCGTAGCGTTGTGCAAGCGAGAGTCTATTCATGATGATTTGTCAGAGTATACTGAAACAAATAAAAAAAAAATGTTTCATCAAAATTTCATTTTTTGTGTTACTTTTTACAATTTAAAGTTCTATCTAGCTTAAAAAAACACCTTTTATGTAATTTAGTTTTAGTTGAGATGAATCAATTATTTTCACCTACATTCAGTGGTCTGTTAGAACTTCTGGAATACCCAGAAAATTAATGACCAACTGGATGGTCATTTGTTTTCATTTTCAAAATTGTCATCATACTGATGATAACTGCCTCTAAACTGCCTGGTAGTTAAGATCGATCGCGAGTTGACATTATATAACAGTACCCAAATTCTATGAGGTATAGTTTTGTTAACTATCAAGCCGTTCTTATGAACCGTTTGCTCACTCTAGTTTTTATCAAATTTTTATCACACTTGGGAAATAAGCTTGCATCATTTTCTAGTCGTTAATCGCTCTGGTTAGCAGATGTCTAATATTAATTAATAGTCAATATTTCAGGCAAAAAATGTATTAGCATTTAAACTAACCGGACTACCGGAGCTGAGAGGTATTTTTTCTTTTATTTTCGTTATAGTAGCATTCCGTGATTGGGATACTTTTGTGAAGATGTAAACTTTTTCACGAAAGAAACTTGAACTATTCCGTAAACGTTATAAAATTTGTAAATCTACTTTTAATCTTCAAAGTCGTCCAAAATTATTTTTAATTCCTGGTGAACATATACATTTGATGCCAAATTAGAATTTCATTTAATGCACAAAGTAGAATTTAATGAAAAATTTCTTAAAGTTGATCGATCCTTTATAAGTTTTATACCTCCTTACGTTAAATTAATTTAATTTTGGATTTGTTTTTATTAATAAATTTGGGACCCGAATATAAAATTTGAAAAATTTGTTGGTTTTAAATTAAACTTAAATTATTTTTTTTTTATTAGTTTGCACTTATAAAACTTTTATCAACTTGTTTTGGCACTCACTCACACTCAGTGTGACGAACAATTTATTGAACAAAAAAAAATATTTTTTATTTTTCGAGTGTAAATTTATATTTTCCTAAATTCTTTGCATATGTGACTGCATGGATATTTATGTGAGCATATTTATAATGGCCACAATATTTGTCTATACATTTTACTGGCTTTTAGCTTGCAACCACATTCTTTGAATAGCACACATGAAAATAAATCATGTGTTGCAGCTGCTTTTAAACTACAATTTGTTTGTTAAGAAGTGATGGTTATAGCCCCTTCTCTTCATCTATGCATGACAATTTAGAAAATGAAAAATAAACAAAATTGAAAAAAATATAAAAATAAACTTGAAATCAGTTCAAGTTTAAAACAGTTAACAAAATCGGTGGAAAGAAAATTAGTTAATGTTTTTAATACATGCACGTTTTGCGAGAGATTAAAAATTGTGGACAGGAAAATCTGGTCGAAATAGTAAAAGTTTTGCAGTCGCTTATTTTTATTTATTTATTTTTTTAATATTTCTTCTTTTGCTGCAACTTAGCAGCGATTACCATGGTTAAGTGAAACTTTATTTCTGTTTTTAAATATGAAATCTTTGCATATGCGACGAGTAACTATTGGTTTGTGATACAGTAAATCTGATAAAAATTCAGACAACTTAATTGCAATAGGAATTTCTTAAAATAAATAAATTAAGTTTATGGTCAACTTAAATATCAATGACGTGCTAAATTTTAATTAAAGTCAATGAAAAAGAAGAATAATTTTGTTTTAGATTTACAAATTTAAGTTTAACTTTTATTTCTCTTTTTTTTTTTTTTTTGTTTTTCATATTTTTACATTAATTTAAATTCTTCTTGCATGTTTTTTAAAAAAGAAAAGGAATAGAATACATAAAAATTCATTCATAATTATAATTTCTATTGTTTCTCAGAACAAAGTAAAAGGAAATAATATAATTTTTAAACACAATTCGCAAATACTTGTTTCGAGTGCAAAGAAATGACTGTATGCTCTAAACGGTTGGCAGTTAAGTTTGTTACTTATTGCTTTTGTCAACAAACTTGATGTTAAAAGAAATGTGAATATTGAATATGCTTAATATTTACTTGCTAAAAATTTGGAAAGCATAGAACGTTGAGCAAAGAATTTTAACTGTTATAATTTGCTTTGTGAAATTCGAGCAGCTTTTTCTCGTAATCGTAAGTTCAAGACTAACGGTATTGTTGCTGACAATAAACCTATAGAATATGTAGTAATGTAAACATAGCCGCTGTACAGCAAAGTGTTGAGAATGAGTCCGGTACATTAATAATTGAACATCACTAGAGGAACTTTACGCAGCATTTTGCATCTCCATGTTTATAAATTGCAACTCGTCCAAGAATTAAAACCGGCCGACTATTATTTGTTCCAAACATTTGTGAATCGTTTGTTTTAAAAACCGAACGAAAACAAAACGCATTTTTCAACAAACTCATTTTTAGTGATTAGGCTCACTTTCAATTACGTGGTTTTCTAAGAAAACAAAATTCTCCCATATGGGGCACAGATAATCCACAAACAGTTCCCATTACACCCAAAGAAAGTAACCCTATGGCGCGATTTGTGGTCAGGAGGAATTATAGGCCAGTATTTTTTTCGAAAATGAGGAAGGAAACGCCGTCATCGTGAATTTTCTAGGCTATCAAATCATGATAACCAGTGGCCCTTAATTTCAGCAATACTGTGCCAGAAGCCACTCAGCTTGTAAAAGAAATATCGCAATAGCCTAATTTCTCAATTTGACGATGTCAATTGGCCGGCTTATTCTTGTAATTAACGCCGCTAGACTATATTTTTCTAGGGCCATTTAAGAAACCGGTCTTTCGTAAACAACCCACAAACGACTCACGCTCTGAAAGATGATATTCGAAGTTTCTTTGACAAGATAACCAAAGCTCGCTTGCAAAATGTACTTTAAAATTTTATGAAAAGAGCGAACGTCTCTCTGAAGTTGTCAAAAAAGATAATTCACTTTCTAACCTCAAATTTTCCCACCCATTTATGTGGGTATCTGGGAGAGCTAAGCAATCCAGAAAACCAAAAAAAAATTCTTATGTAAAATTCAATGAACTATTCAATGACATTCATCATATTAACAACGAATTTGCGAATTTGCAAGTTTGACCACCACCACACATGGTAAGCACTAGAAGGAAGCCTTAATATCACACTTCAAACCGATCATAACAATTCTATTAACGTTAATGTGGTAGGGGTTTTCTTCAGATGAATCTAAAGCCATTGTTATTCAATGTCATCTTTTAATTGCTTAATTCTTGCTGAATTGTTACCACACAGATGGACTTAATGAAACTTGAAAAAAGAAAATAACGTCATGTTAAATGTTGAAATATGAACTGAATCGAGCCTTAAAAATTGTTTTTAATTATTCGGCTACATTAAAGCTGTTGGTGCAATGATAATACAATCCAAATTATTACCAAGATTTAAAAGAAGAGACACAGTTTTGATAAGGTCTTGCTAAGTAAATCTCGGTAACTTTTCTATTATTTTCTACAGAAAAATATAGGCTAATTATTTCTCTAACATGAGCTCTATAAGAGACAGTAAATCAACTTGTTTAGCTTTGTAGCATTTGATATTTTACATACCTTCGCTTAAGCCATCGTAAATGTCGCCGGTCATACAAAACACACTTAAAATCTTCAAATAAAAAAATCCTGTAAATTAGGAATTTGGCTGGAAATTGGATAAATATCCAATATAAATAGGCTAAATTTCTTAATAAGTCAAAAAGTTAAAAATTGAAAAAAGCACATAAACAAAGTGGCTTTTTAAAAAAGAGAAACAGGTTTCAAAACAACCCACATCGTTTGCTAATGGAAATTGGTATAACACAGAGTAAGCAAGGAGTGCAGTTGCCTATAACATATAATATTTATCCTTTGAAATAGAGCTGATATCTTGTAAATTGAGCAGGAGCGTCTCCCTCATATCTACTTTACGGAAGATTTCTAACAGTTAAGCATATCGAAAGAACAACCGTCGTAGTTATTTTCAAATATTTTTAATAGGTTTTTCAATTCGCTTGAAGAAATATTATTATTTTATTATTCATATAAAACACGAGTCAAAATTAAAATAAATGGCAGAAAGTAATTAAAAATTTCTTGATATAATCTAGAGTAGAGAGTTTTAGCCATTTCCACTTGGCTTTCAACTTGAGCCGATTTTTGTTTTCTTCACTAAATGCGATCACTTAGCTCTACTACAGGTAATACCACCAACGTCATCCAATTTTAGCTTTTGTCATTTGATTTGAATCTTCAGTTTTGTATCACTAAGCATCGGACATTAAGAAATTTTGGCTCTTATACTTTTGGCTTTTTAGACTTCAGAATGCCGACTATTGTAAGCTGCAACACTAAAGCGGTTAAACTTTCTTTGTCCTTAAATCCCTTCAAGAGTGCTTTTCAACGCATTTTAAGGTAATTTTGAATTAAAAGTTTTTCTCAATGAAATTCTTGGGAATGCATAAATTGTTAAATTCTAAATAAAAAAAATAACACATAAAATTTCAGGTTTCGCATAAATTGGAACATTTCATCGGCTTTATTGGGCTTAAACGAAAATATTAGGGAGAGAATGAATTCAATTGACACATGCATCTAGTTTCATGCCTCAATTAACCATTTGATTGTTTAAAACATTCTATGACGCTAAGTATATTAAATTCATTTTTTAAATTCCCTCATACATCTTGTCTGTTGATGTTTTCTTATTTATTTGAGCGTAAATAATTTCACATATGCGGATCAGTCACGTTCAAGATCGATTAATTTAGGAGCTGCGCAGGGTTCAATACTCGAACCGTTTTTTTTTTTGTTAACGAAACTGATACGAATTCATGCGAAACCTAGAAATTTGCTGATGATATTCAGCTTTTATTTTTCGAGAAACAGTCGTCTGATAACTTGCTGACTGTGGAGTATAATACTCATTGTAGGGCTGATACCTGGATACATTCAAATTGTCTTTAGGTTAATTTATCAAAAACTATAGTTATTTCTTTCACATAAAAAAAGTTTCTTCAAATGTTAATGTTACTATTCGTCGTTTATATTCTCCAAATATACATTCGCTTATTACTGTCAGATACAAGGTAGCCCAGGCATTACTAATGTCTCAAATAGAATATTGTTTGGAAATTTTTTCTTACAAGCCAATTGATTAATTAATAAAGTTGTGCGATTAGTATTTAAACTTAGATTAGGAATGAACATTTGGAATACGAGTATGTTGTTCGATTTTCGAAATATATCTTTCTGAACTTATCATATATCAATTTAACTTATAATGAGTTGGTAAAAACTAATCAAAAACAAACCTCTGCATTCTTAATTCATCGTATCCACGATATATAATTATATATTTGAAAAGTTTTATGTTATTGACATAGCACGAGTGTGGAATCATTTGCCGCCTTAATTAATATACTTTAATTTTTCTACCAAAGTTTATCAAAAATAAAATATTAATCTTTAACTAAATACAAAGAGACAATACATATTTTGTTATTTGCCATAGGATATTCATTCGTATTAGACATTTTTTTTTATAAACTTCTGAATTATTACTATTTTATTTTTAAACGTTTAGGGTTATCTGCTAAGCCACAAATTAAGCTTATATTGTAAAATAATTGTATGGCCTTTATTGTTATAATATTGTCAATTATAAATTTTAAAGCTTAAAATTTACTAAGAAAATATTTTTCGATTTAAAAATTTTTCTTTGAGAAATGTTCAACATGCGAATTTAGGGTGTCTTCCAAATAATCTCCATCAGTTGAAGTATTCTTTGAAAATAATATTTTTTATTTCGTCTTCTTTAACGGAGTTTTTACAAATGTTTTAACTGGCACAAAGTTTTAAGCAAAATTGTTATTTACAAAGCTTTTCCCATAGACTTTAATTATAAATTCCATTTGCTGCACATTTAAGTAGATTCCTCTTTACAAAATATACAATCATACATACATACATTTCTGCTTAAACTTGTACAAATATTAATTAATGAGTTTATTTCTTCTTGTTCATTCGTTACAGTTTAGTTTAGTTTTAGCTGGTAACGAATTGTGGCCAATGGAGCGGCCAGATGGTATGCCAAACATAGTCTCATTAGAAGTGATGTGCGGTAAGGATCACATGGATGTACATTTAACATTTTCCCATCCATTTGAGGGTATTGTTAGTTCAAAGGGTGTGTATATTCTTAATATTTTTAGTCGCAATTTAATTTTAAATTTTCTTTTCATTTTTTAATTAAGGTCAACACAGTGATCCACGTTGCGTTTATGTACCTCCTTCGACGGGAAAAACCTTCTTCTCATTCAGAATATCATACTCAAGATGTGGAACTAAGCCCGATTTAAATGGACAATTTTACGAAAACACGGTAAATAATATAAAAACTATATTTAAGTGCACAGTGACAAAAAAGCATTTATTTTTGTAGTTTAAGATATTTCAAAGACTAGAATCAAAATTATTTGATAAATCTTAACGAGAGTGATGAGTGTCGTACAACTATACAGTAAAACATACTTGATTTAAAGCTTTTTTTATTTTATTTATTTAATATACATTGTAAACCCCTAGGGCAGAATTAATCCGGTTTAAATAAAGAGTTTTTCAACAAAAACTTTTTATTCGTCTAAAGCAAAATAAAACAAAAAATTTAGATTAAGATGATTTAAATTGTCATCGTATTCAGAAGAGAAAAATTCGGCAATTATGAACGAAAAATGATATCCGACAAATGTTATATCACGGATTTTGAGTTTTAAGGCTGAAATCAATTCGATTGGCTCCGTATAGACTTTGTCCTTAAGATAGCCCCACAAAAAATAATCCAGTGGTACTAAAACACACGATCTGGCTGGTCACCTATCTGCTGATTGTCGTGAAATTATGCGATTGGGAAATATGGTTTGGCTATGTGACATGTGGCACCGTCCTGTTGGAACCACATGTCAATGATATTCACGTCGTCAATAATAGCAAAATTGAGTTGTTAGCAACTTGCGATAGCATGATTCATTGACCGTTACCGCATTTCCATCGTCATCTTCAGAAAAAAATCGTCCCAGTCACTCCTCTAGACCACATAGCGCACCATATAGCGACACGTTGGGCAAACAAAGGCTTCTCAATAGTCGCTCTAGGATTTTCTGATGCCCAAATATCGCAAATTTCCTTGTTGACATTCCCTGACAAGTAAAAATAAGCTTCGTCTGAAAAAAGTACTTTTTCAAAAAAAAGCTGATTGTTCCTGAATGAATTGAGCGAATCTACGGCGATGTAAATGGCCGGTCGGCTTCAATTTCCGCACCAGTTGAACCTTGTAAGGCTTTAAATTCAAATCCTTACGCAAAATTCGCCATGTGGAGGTTTTGGGTAACCCCAATTGTTGAGAACGTTGAGGAATTTTCAAAGTTGGATCTGCTTCAATTCGGTCGAATATGCGTTGGTGTTCGCACATTTTGTATTGAGCCTGTCGACTCAAATGTAGCGACCAAATCTTTCAAAATGGTCTCAGAGGGACAATTATTTTGTCCAAAAATATCACGATTTTAATTACTTTAATGTAGTTTTCGTACGAAATTGAATTTATTGTAACAATTGCCAATGCATCTACTAGGAATACGTCAGAAAACTAAATTTCAAATGTATCATGTTATTGGTGTTGCCACAATGGAAAAACAAACTTCTTGTTGAAAAACCCGATTTAGGGGAAGTACGAAAAATAACTTAAAATTCTAAAAATTTATTATATAGATAAATAATACACAAATATTGAAAGATAAGAAATAAAAAAATATGTATAAATGAAGACAACTTCATTAAAGGTTTTGTTGCAGCCGAATTAAAAAAAAAACCCCAACTACAAGAAATTTTCTTATAAGATTTTCCTGAAAATTGAAACTGAATTAGAAAAATGTTATTGGTCGCAGGACAACAAACGACCTTAACATGATTAAGGAAGCATGCCTAGGTGTTATTAAAATCTCTTTTTGGCCCTTAAGGGCCGACCAAATTAAATCTATTTATGATATACTCAGCTGTTTCATATTTCCTTGTAAAATTTAAACGTTTAACAAAACTCTTACAGTAGTTATATGTGATTTAAATTTAAGTCCAAAGATGTAGCGAGCAATTCTAAAAAAACACTGTTTTAAATATTTTGAGTGGTCTCTGATATATTAAATAAATCTCTAAGCCATACAGTAATGATGGGAACACACTTGTTTTTGTGCCTGATAAACATAAAACTATGTTTTATAATTTCCTCAGAGCAAAACTAATCTTAGAAGTAACATAATTACTTGACAGACTAAGCTCAAGTTGCTATTTAAGTATAATGTCTTGTAATATGATACAAATTCAATTTTTTGTTTGCCTAATGCTGTTAGATTTACCAGAAATCTATGAAAACCACAAACATCGAGTTCTCGAAGGATTTAAGTTAAGAAAGTTTTCTTTTTATGAGGAATTCCCCAGCAACAGTTGCTACCGATTTGCATATCGTTTGAAGAAAATCTTACAACATGCTATATTTTCGATATATTTTGAAGATATAGGGCGTTATAACTTGTACGTTATTATAGTATAGAGTATACTTAAACCATTTTCTCTATTTTTGAATGTTCTCTATTTTTGGATTTTCAATCCACATGTAGTAAGAATATTTGTAATATTTGTTTGTAATTGTTATAATTTTTGGTTTTGAAAATATAAAAAATAATTTCCTGAAGAAGCTTTCCACAGGAAAGCGAAATATTGAGAGAAAAAAAAAATAAAATCGTTATAATTTAAATGACCGTGTGAAAAGATTAAAATTTAATAGATATTTGGAAAAACATTATTGGAGATGTATTGATTGTAGCTTATATTTATTTTTACCCAAGCAATATTCGTAACTCCTTACACAACTGTTACAGTAAAGCTTAAAGCTTAGAGAAGCTATGTCCATTAAATATACCGAAATAAATCTTAAAAAAACCAATCAGAAGAATTGGTTCCTTTCCACCACTAACAAGTGTGGTTCGTACACGTGGCAACGCAGAAAAAAAGAAAAATTAGCTGATGTACCATCAGTTGCATTGCTGTTTTTGTCTTCTTGGATGATTTGGTTAGCGATGAATACTACATAAATAATGGTTCAAGCCTCACCGGACAGAAACTTAGCAAGAACAAATAGTCAAAGATATAATTATTGTTGTTGATGAGCTGATGGAGGTTAATGAAATCAGACCGTAATAGCCAAACAGTGTATAACAATCGTGGCTAAATTAGATGAGAGAGTCTGGTCTTAAGTTTATTGAAATACATATTTAGTTAACAAGAATAAAAACAGTAAATTGACGTGCGTTATTTTGACTTCTGCACATTACGGAACGTAACATTAGTAAAAAAAATTGGACTTTGATTCCTATTTTCATATGCAAATTTTGTACAGTGATCAAACGTGTTTGTTTGAATGGATACGTTAATAAAACTGCCACATTTGGTGTGATCTATTTGCTGGAGGTATCATTGATCTATACTTCTTTAAAACCGACATTTGTCAGTATGTTACAGCCAGTGGTGACCGCTATAGAGCCATGATCTCTGATTTTTTCGTCCATATTAACAAAATGGTGCAATATATCGTACAGCTCATGCCAAAATTTATTTCTTGAAGGAAACGTTTGGCTAACTCATAGTTTTATGTTTTAGATCCGTACATTGGCCTCGAAGATCGCGCGATTTAACGCCCCTAGACTATTTTCCGTGTGGATACGTAAAGTCGCTACGCCGATATGTCCTAAACGAATGACCACTTAGCGGACAACATTCGCCTAATTTCTGCTGCAAATGTTGGAAAAAATCATCGAAAATTGGACCTACAGACTGAACTGTATCCGAGTAAGCAGTACCGATCATATGCTAGAAGAAAATTTAATGCTAAAAGATTATCTTTCGAATAAAGTAAATTCAACATCAATTTCAGAAATTAATCTTTATTTTACGCCACTCAAAAGTTTAATATCAGTGAAAAAAATCCTTTATTATAATAAAATGGCAGCACTATATTTCAGAAAAACATCTAGTATTTCAAATACAAAGGATGCTACAAAACTGAATTAGGTAGACGTAAAAGTTAATTATAAAGCACTAGGTAATTTTTTAATAAAAAATTTTTAAAAAATGACCTATTGCTTTAAAATTAACTACTAAAAAATATTAAAAAGGTCAAAAAACTATAACTATTGTAGACGTAAAAGTTTGAAATAGAAACAGGACTAAATGTCCAATCGATGTAATCATGAAGCATCCAAGTTTAAATATTATTAAAATTCATATTATTACAATAAATTCGTCTTCCAGTTCTAGTAGAAAGAACCATCTTAAGCATCTAAACATTTAACAAATAAGAATACAAGGAATATTCAGAATTAGTCAATACTAATTTAGTAAGATGAGACCCACACATACTACCCACAGTTTTGGATACATGCGATAGTAAACCGTGACTGTACGAAGATGCTTAGTTTAAGCTATAACAGAAAGTAATTATCACTAAACAAAATAAATTGAAATGACCTCTTATGTCTGTTTGCAAACTAAGAAGTTTCTAAGAAATCCTTTGAACAGAAAACAACAACAAGTAAGTTTAATGGTTAGAAAACAGAAAACGCTTAACACAGAAAAAGAAGACACACAACCAAACAAACACCGACACTGAATATGCGATGGGTTGGAAACAGAGCTCCCTATAAGATCCCTCTTTTAGTCAATAACACAGTTGTAGTATAAACCTAATCGACAAAGAAGACATAAGGTAGGCATAACAGCTTTTAAGCGTTAAAGTGGTAAATTTACAATCATGTATTTTTGTAAGTACAAAAATAAATAAATCCTGTAATTTAATTTAAAACTCTAAAGTGTTGTGTGTAAATATTTTGGAATAAAAGATCTAATTTATAATTATTCGGAATCTTTTTCAATATAAGCCCAATTTTATTTCGTGCTAGATTCCTTTAACTAAATATTTCATGATATTCTCATTAAATATTTATTACAATTGAAAATAAACAATGTTTTTTGTTGTTTTTGAAATGTTTTGTAGTGTTTGTATGGAAGTGTCTTTGAGTCTTGCTGTCTATGCTATGTTGTTTTTATGAAAAATTGTCATAAAATCAGTTTGGCTTTGGATATAAGACTCTTAGATTTTTTCAATACAATATTGGGGTAAAATTCACTGATGACCTATGTGAGCAATAGTGAAATTGCAATATGGATATGCTCTCCCCCATTACAATACATTTCAAATTTATATTTTATTTTTATTTGGATAAATGTTTTATGAGAATATCATAAAATGTTTATTTTTAATAAAAATTTTTGTAATAAAAATTTTATGAGAATATCATAAAATATTTATTTAAAGTAATCTAGCACAAAATTGAAAAGCGCTTGGAATAAAAGAACTCAATAAACTAAATATTTATTAAGGAAATAAGAGGACGACCACGACTCATGCAATATTGTATCAGAACTAGGAAATTAGGTTATAAGTAGGTGGATTTGAATTTTTCTACTTTTAAAGTGACAGCAGCGACCTCTGGATGGAGTTTATTCCACAAACGAACTGTTCTGTTGAAAAACGAATTTTCCCTGCAATGTGTTATGCGACTCATGTCCTCTCAACGAGACGCGTTTGAAATGCAAAACCGTGCATGTAACAGGATTAAATTCTCTGATTTTATTAAAGCATTTACCATTGTAGGAGCAACAAAACAGTCAAATGCAACCCATATTGCGTTAATGCCCTAGTAAATCAACAGAGTTGGAAACCGGGTCGAGCAACTTCAAATTAGACTTTGTGGCGCCGACTCATACATGAGAGTTGTAATTCAATTTGGGTTGGATATAGGTGGTGTAAATAGTAAGAAGATCGAATGTAGTGAAGTATCTTTTACACCGTTTCAGAAAACTGAAGCACTTGAAAGCTTTTTTTAAGAAACCTGAAAAATGTGCTTAGTCCATTGAACACATCACACTGGATTTTCATGCCAAAAACATCAAGAGATTCCAATTCCTTAATACTTATATCAGCCATAATAACAGAGATGCGGCATCATTTCCGAGCTAAGCGTGAGCATGCAACATTGGGTCTTAGCGCATTACAATTGACACTATTAACATGACCACATTCGAAGATTGTTGCGAGATGGTGACTCCACCTCCAACTGGTTCAGTGTATTAATTATCCGTACGAATGGTGCTATCATCTGCAATAGATTATGTTAAAAGTTTGACAAGAAGGCCATTTAGAAAAATAAAAAATAGGATAGGAGAAAGAAGGGAGCCTTGCGATACCCTAATTTAATCATGAACTGATTTGACAAAATCTCATCTATAACAACTCGTATAGTGGTGTAATTTCTGATTAAACTCAAAATAAATCAGGAGACAATATCACCGTCGCCAAAAGCAGCAAGCTTTGAGGGGAATACATCATGCCACACTCTATCAAAAGCCATGAAAATATCTAGAGCCACCATCCTACTTTCTCCTAATTGATAAGAGGAGTTTATTTCCCAAGCAAATCGCTTGTAGAACGTCCCCTACGGAAGCTACAGTGTCGATCGCTAAGTGAGTTGTTGGACTACAGGTAACTCACAAGATGAGAATTAATCATATTTTAGGAATAAACCGTGTTAGGTCTATATTTATACTCAAATGATATCCAACTACAAATTCAGCTTTTTTGTGATATTCTCATATAATATGCATTGGCAACGCATCGCCAGGGAATAAACAGTGAAATGATAACTGTGCGAATAACATATCTGTATGACCTTTGCCATACGCATATAATAGCTCATCAGTGGGCTTAACGTTAATTTTTTTCAGAGACTGTAGAAGGTTATGCCTTAATAATAATATTCAATGAGAATTGTAATGTCATCAGTGAAAAGTGTAAAAAAGACCACAATATCTGAAATTGATCAAAATTAAAAAATTAATTAAAGAAAAATTGATTTCTCTATGGCTTTTGAAAGACTTTTGATACGAATAATTTTACTAAAAACAATTGCAATTTGATGGTGTTTTCGCTATATGTACTCGCGTAGTCGAAAGCCATAATTATAAGCGAAAAAAGCTTTAATACGAGTAATTTAACATTTCATAGCTGTTATCTCCATTCAAATCATCATCGTTTGTTTTTGGGTTTTTTTTTGGTAATAAGATTTAAATGAAATTTTAGCGCGGCAGCACTTTCTATAAAATTTACAAATCACTGATTGCTTAACAAAAGCAATAAATCTCTTCCACACAAATAAATAATTAAGCAGATTTAATCGCTTAAACATACATTGTCCTGCCCAAAAGCCAGAATGTTAAAACGAAAAAGGCCCTTAAAAATCAATAAATATTTTAAAAGAAAAACAAAGGCCAAAATTGAAAATAATCAAAAATAAAGGCAGACTGCAAAAATAACAATGAACCCAACAAGGGCATTTTTATGACAAAATATTTTAAAAAGTTTTTCTTTTGTAAATTTTTTTATTACAATATTTTTTGATCATTCAATGGATAAAGTTGTTGTTGGATGTACTTGTGGTTGCACCATGAGCAATACAACAAAATATTTTATTGAAAAATTCAGCTTAGTTGCACTTGTTGTCTCTAAAAGTGTAAAGAATATTGCTGCTGATATTGTTGCTGTTGTAAAGTATCTACTCGTTTTTGTGCACCATTTCTGATACGCTGCCACAAAATGCTGATAGCAACTTCATGCAATTTTCATTGTTTACATGTGAAACATTTTGCTCCTTCATTTTGTTGCTTAATTGTTTTATTTGCTTTTCTTTTCTGTTACACAAATATTTGTATGTCATTTTTCATTCATGGATTTACTTTCTTTATACAGGTGGTCGTGCAATATGACAAAGATCTGTTGGAGGTCTGGGATGAAGCAAAGCGCTTACGTTGTGAATGGTTTAATGATTATGAGAAAACAGCATCGAAGCCACCAATGGTAATTGCTGATCTAGATGTAATACAATTGGATTTTAGAGGTGAGCACTTACATAAATATGAGTTCAGAGACGAAAAGTATTCTTTAATCCCATTGTGAACAATTATTGTCTTGAAAAATAATGTTATGTATTTTACGAAAGTACTGCAAAATATATTTTTAAATTATTTTACATCTTACTGATAATTTAGTTATTTAAAGTGTCCTTTATCCTGTTTCGTTGTGAAATAAATTAATCAATATTTTCATATCTACAGGTGACAATGTTGATTGCTGGATGGAAATACAGCACGGTAAAGGCCCATGGGCTCCACCTGTTAGCGGAATTGTTCCTCTAGGATCTACTCTTACTTTAGTTGTAGCCATCAATGATTATCGTGGTAAGTATTAAAATTGAAAATTTTGAAATTCATAGGTACTCATAGGTAACAACATTAAAAACAAATAAAAATAAATTTAAGTTTTTAGTGTTTTAATTTTTTTGTTAACATATTTACTATTGCAACAAGATTGTACGACAAAAAAACCTGCAGAAACCGATTTCGGCTTGTACAAAGTTTGTAGCCGCAATTGAGTTGGAATCGATTAATGAAAAGACTTATTTTACAAATCAGTCTGAAAAAGCTTTCAACCACTTTCCGAATAAAGTTCTAGGAAATTTCTACAAATCGGCTTGGTTGTCGAGGAAACTTATTACCGTCGACCGTTTACACAATTTAGAAGGAATCCAAAGTCACTGAAAGCTTAAGATCTGGCGGCAAAAAACATATAAACTCGTGCTATAAATAATAGTTAGTTTTTTAATGTCGATTTTTTTAATATTTTTAAAAATAACATTATTAAAAATTTAAGCAATTTTATTTTTTGCGCTTGATTCCTTTAAATAAATATTTCATGATATTCTCACGAAATATTTATTACAAAAATTTTTATTAAAAAATAAACATTTTGTGATATTCTCATAAAACATTTATTCCAATAAAAATAAAAATATTTGAAATGTATTACTGCGAGGGAGAACACATCCATATTGCAATTTCACTATTGCTCAAGTAGCTCATCAGTGAATTTTACCCCAATATTGTATAGAAAAACCTAAAAGTCTTATATCCAAAGCCAATTTGATTCCATGAGAATTTTTCATAAAATCAACATAGCAAAGACAGCAAGACTCAAAAACACTTCTACACAAACACAGCAAAACATTTCAATACAACAAAAAACATTGTTTATTTTCAATCATTTCTACATAAGGGTTGCCAATGGAAACCATTCATATGTAATTTGAAAATTCTAGGATATGCTCTCCCCTGCAGTAATACATTTTAAATATTTTTTATTTTTATTGGAATAAATGTTTTATGAGAATATCATGAAATATTTATTTAAAGGAATCAAGCGCGAAAAATAAAATTGCTTATGTTGAAAATGATTGCGAATAATTATTAATTATTAAAAATTATAAAAATATATTTTTAATTTAATAAAATTAGAAGTCGAACTATTTTAGTAAGGGAGGTATGTGGAGTATCCAATTGTAGTTCGACTGCAATATTTGTGAATATATATTTTCTGCTTATGGCGATGCCGTTAAAAAAATTTATAAAAAAATCAAGTTCGATAATTTGGTTTTTACTTCTGCTGTATTTAATAAGAAAATTATTTATTTGTAACTTTTGAAAGAATAACAAAAGAACAGAAGGTTTCTCCTATTCTTTATACACAATATGACATTCATTATACAAGAAACAAAAGCAATATTATAATCAATTAAAATAAGTATGTTAATAATTATATTAACAGTCCGAAAAAGGTTCAGATCCAGTAGTCTTAAGCTTAAGTCGTGTTGTAGAGATAAGACCAAGTGGAATATCTTTCATAAGCAGTGGTTTTAAGCGGTATAAGCCCTCCAACGCTTATAGAGTTAATGACTCAAATTACTTATTGATTAAATAGTCATCAATGCCTTTTTTCTTTTTTGACTATTAAAGAGCCTATTTTAAAGGCACTACAAAAATCCAAGTTCAGTTCATATTCTCACTTCGAGAGAATATTGAAATCTTAATCGGGCGTCACACTTGTGCCTGTGATTTCCACAGCTTAACGTTAATATTCTAGCCAACGCATATCGCTTAAAATTTTAAATGACAATATATATATATGCGTGTGTATATTACTAATACTGCAAATCTAAAGGTTAAGACAAAGTGGTGCAACTTGTCACAATTAAAAAACATGCTCAAATAAGCTTAGCTTTATGCAGATTAAAAGTCCACGCTGGTCAGAATGATTTTCGTGTGCAATTTTATTTCACTGCAATTGCATTATGACGATGTTGTCATGTTATTATTGAAATATCACAGGAATAATTTATAAATTTGGCAATCCCTAATATATTGTCTCCATTTCAGCGAATATTTAACTGAAACATTTTCAGTCGCTCCATGACATTCTGGAAAACTTTCCTCATATCCTCAATTTTCTTCAGAAAATTTTTTTTTAATAAAGAATATTTTTTTTTATTAATTTTAAAATATTTGCTGCATAAAATATTTAAAAAAAAATGTGGTAAATATTGTTCTTTTGCTACACCCACACACAAACTACAAAAATATCAACTGCACCGGTAAAGAAATTTTAAGTTTAGTTTTCCTATACCCCAATACTCGAACTAACTTTTTGCATAAATAAATAGTTTTAATACGGCGCAAGTTCACATATCTCTGTAATCATTAATAAATATTAAAATGAAAAAGCTTAAGGTTCGATGTGGACGTCATCTAAGCAATGTAATATAGATTACGAAACTTCCTTACATTCTTATATATCCAATTAATTGATCGGTAGATCGAATTACTTTGATCGTTTGTGATACAATTTATCATAATCTTTAAATGTTTTTTTAGTTAATTCTTCTCTTAAAATTACTTTAGTAAGAGAAACACAGCTAATTACAATATATTTAAATTTTTATTTTTTGCAGGTGAATTCGATATGCGTGTTAAATCGTGTGTAGCTTCCGATGGTTCCGGTCATGTCATCAATCTATCCGACGAGTTCGGTTGTGTATTACGACCTAAAATGATATCACGCTTCCTCAAAGCTAGAGCCCCAGATGAGAGAGCAACTGTCATTACTTATGCATTCTTTCACGCCTTCAAATTTCCGGATGCTTTAAGTGTGCACATCAAGTGCAAGGTGGAAATATGTAGACATGGTTGTTTGGATCATTGTCAGTTAAATGATAATGCAAACGAACGTAAAGATATAATGATGAATGACAACTTGATAAATCAAAACAATTTGCTGAGTGAAATGAGCAAAGCTGGGTTAGGTGGTGGTAGCGTAGGTGGAGGCGGTTTAGCTGACACTACCGGATTAAGTGGTGGTTTAGGTACTGGGCCTCATCACAACAGCATAGCTGGGCAAACAAATGATATGGGAATTGCTAATCCTGAGGCAAGCGTTCATGATCATGACATATTCTATGATGACATCATACACAATCGAAAACAATTGTCTCAAATCAATAGTGGTATTGCGAATATTTTAGATCAATTCAATAATATTCATGAAAAGAATGCTAATTTGCCACCCCGACCAGTGCACGAAGATACCGAAGAAGCCGATTTGGAAGATATATTTGGCGAGGAAGAGTTAGCAGACTTAGATGAAGCGCAATATATGGAATTACGCAAGAGTGGCAAATTTCCTCACGGCCCCAGACAACTGGCACAAAAACGTATGGGTGTACCAATGGCCGGGCCAAGATCATTAGAACACAAAGATAAAGGTGAACAGCCGAGACCAGTTTATAAGCCTCAAGCTGAAGCCTTAAAACAGGCTCAAGAAGATCATGTCGATCTAGATAAGCGTATCGAGGAAGCAACTAAAGAAACGACAAACAAAACTCAAGAAAGAAAACCTCGACGTAGACAACGATCTATAGTTATTTCAGATCGTAAGATACGTAGCGCTGATGTAGGTGTAAGCGGCTTATACGACGTTATTTCCGAAGCTGATTTAGCCTTTTCTCCCGATGTCAAACAGGAAGCTGTCACGGTATTCCAAGGCAAAATTAGTGAGGAAGTGGTTTATGGTATTTGTATGCCTGTACCTGGCTTCAGTATACTCTTCATTGTCGTTATATCGGCTACTATTGTTTCAGCTTTAATAGCTGGTTCCCTCCTGTATCGTTACCAACTGCAAAAAGAAGCCATGGAAAAACAAACACCCATACCACTACAGGGTACACTGGCCTCTTGGATGACTCTGCGGCTATTTCGCATGCGTGAACAGCAGCATCAAACCCAAAGTGCCCAAAATGCTGCAGCCGTGGCAGCTGTTCAAAACTCTTTAGCTGCAGCAGCTGCTGCCGCCAGCATTACTCACGATTCCATACAATAATTAAAGCTCTTCTTCTCAATGTCCCTTTTTTTGCAACAAAATTATTTAGTTTTACGGAAAATTTAATGCGAAAATTCTATAGAGAATCGCTTGGAGAACAAATTGACGAAAGTCTTAGTTTTATTGCATTAATACATTTTCGGGCATAATTGCAATAGTTAATTATTTATTTATTATTTCTGTTCACTTCTGCTCTTGTAATTTCTAAAAGTATCTTTTAGAGTTCTTTTTTCAAAATTATTTTATAAAAACATGTCTCGTTTTTTATAGTTTTAAGACTTTAATTTTTTACTCTTAAATTATTGTATTTTAATTAAATTAATAATTAATTTATTGGTGCTTTCTGTGGTGCATTTAGTTAAATCTACACAAATTTAATTTCGCCTAAAAAAATCTTCATATGTTTTTGCATAATTTAATACTATTTATATTTAGTTAATAATTTGGTCACTATAAACAATTCAACAATTCAATTGACATATAAATACATACATACATACGTATTTTGAATTAAAAGTTAAATTATGTTTTTTTTCGTGTTTTTAGAAAACAAAATTGTTCTAAATTATTTATATTTTAAGTATAAAAACATTCAAACATAAATAAAAACAAAAGATTTAATTTTTTTTTTATTTAACTTCTTTTATTTACGTTATCCGTATCGTCATAAAATATGAAAGAAATTTTATAGTTCCATTGTTTTAATATTATTGTCAAATAATAGAATCCATAGAATTGAAATAAATGGGGTTTTTAAAACAGAAGTTTGTTTTTTAAAACAACATAAACCAAAACATTTAAACTAAGGTGGTACAAATTTTTATTGTATTACCAAGAGAAGAGTTCGGCAATTATGAATGAAAAATGATACATAGGAAATGTCCACTACGACCTCGCTGACAGATGTTGATTCTTTCATCAAAGTTTTTGAACACTTTTTTGCAAAATGGCAGCCGTATTTCGTTAATCACATCACGGATTTTGAGTTTTAAGCCTGAAATCAAATCGATTTACACTCTGCTCTTAACATAGCACAAAAACTTATCCAGTGTTGTTAAATCGCACGATCTGGCTGGCCACTTAACTGCTGATTTTCGTGAAATTATGCGACCGCGAAATTTATTTTACAATAAATTCATCATTTCCAATGGCTGTGTGACACGTGGTATAAAATGTCACTGATATCCACGTCGTCAACAATAGACCAAAATGAAATTATCAGCATCTCGCGATAGCGTGATCCATTGACCGTTACCGCATTTACACTCTCATCTTCGAAAAAATATGCCACAATCTCGCCTTAAGACCACATAGCCCACCATATATTAACAGAGTGTGATTTGTTTTACATCCGCGCCTGACAATAAAGTCTTAATCAGATGGTGGACAAACCACTTTGTATAGTCCTAGATAGCCGAAGACATAATTCTAAGCAACAGAACCACCTAGTTGCAACTTGAATAATTCTAGGGCAGGTCTGCAAACTATCACACCTTGCTAAAGAGTTGGAGACTTTCTAACTCCTGTCCAGAACACATGTCAATCATGCTCACTGGACTGGATCATTCACTAAGCGTGTGATTATCAGCGAGATGATCCTGGCCACCATAATATTCATTCTTCCCTTATGGGGCCGCAAAACCACAACCACCACGATGCTCCCATATAGGGGCCAACACCAATGATCAGCCAGAGAACTATTATAAGTCTAAAGAGACAAATAATGAACTCTCCGAGCTCACTGATCCCCGAGGAAATAAAGTGGAGTTTCCAGTTGACCACCTGCCTGTCTTCAGGGGACTGGGCTCCCTTTATACCCCAGTTGCACTGAGTCTAGATAGTGGAATAATCTATAAAGACCATATTTATATGCCCCTGGGGGGAACCATATATTAACACGTTGACCATACAAAGGCTTCTCAATAATCGCTCTAGGATTAGCGGAAGCCCAAATGCGGAAATTTTGCTTGTTGGCGTACCCCGTCAAGTGAAACTGGGCTTCGTTTGAAAAAACGACTTTTTCAGAAAAACAAGCGACGTGAATGGTCGGTCGGCTTCAATTCCTGCACCAGTTGAAACTTTAAGGCTTCAAAGACAAATCCTCACGCAAAATTCGCTGGTGGTGGTTTTGGATAACCCTAATTTTCGAGAACGTCGATGAATTGACAAATTTGTATCTACTTCAACACTGTGGCCCACGGCTGCGATGTTTACAGTTGAACGACAAATTTTATATCGAGTCTGCCGACTAAAATTTAACCACCAAATTCTTAATAGTGGTCACCGAAGGTTATGTTGTCGGAAAATATCACGAACCTTACAAATTGTAACTTAAACAGAACTACCATTTTCGTGGTGGATTTTAAATATTTTAATGCGATTTTTGTCGAAATTGCATTCACTGCAACATTGCCTGTTTGCGTGAAATCAAGAAATAAAAGACTTTTTGTTAATTTTTAAATCTAGAGAAATTTCTCAATTTATTTCGATATTACCTTTTTTGTTCTTAAGTATAAGAAAATATGTAAGTGTTCACTCAATGGCGTTCAAAAACTAATTAGTTACTATAACTCAACTTACAAAAGGCGACGAGCAACATTTAACAAAAAACCGTTAGCGGTTTTACTCGTCATAATTTATGTAAAACCTCCCACCCAAGGGTGTATAAAAAGGCATTTTTATAAATTATGACAAGGTATTAATTAAACAAATATTAGGTTCAAAATCAAAGACGATAATGGAAATTTTAAATTAAACATTGCCGGCCACCTTGCAACATCACATTCTGTTGCAATATTGTACATAAATCAAAAGTCATCTATTGAGAAAAAAAATGTTAAAAGTATTCAATTACTACTGTCTTATTTATATATATTTTTTTTCCTTTCATTTATATATATATATATAATATCTACATTTTTTTTTTTTTTTCACATAATTTTGTAAGTCATACGACCAAACCAGACAAGCTGGAAAAAATTCCCATAGAGCAAAGTCTATGGGATGCAGTTTTAGACAGACTGCATACTGTACCCATGCAGGTATGGTTTTAACAGACCATCAAACTTGCCCCCTTAAAAAGGAGATTGGCCAGAAACGACCCAACCAAATATGGTGTGTTGAGCCAGTGGAAACCCCGGGTTCGAAAAAATTCTACCTTTTAAAATCAGAGGAGCGACTTCTGGACCTATAACCAGTGCGACTCTCCCTGATACATTAAAATTTGGGTCAGCTAGTTGCATTCCAGCAAAGTGTTCCTTCACGGCTTCAGAAACCGAAACTAACGGCGTAACTATGCCCTGCATTTTTTTCACTTTTGTCGTTAATGTTATCTGCTGCGTCGAGTCATAAAAAGAGCTGATCTGTAAACAGGAAATTATTTCCTGGTCCATAGTGGTGACAGGCAGCATGAGGTTTTTCACCAAACTCTCGCAAACGTAGCTCATGCTACAACAAAGATCTATCACTGCCCGTACCGGTATAGACTTACCAGAAGTTCGCAAAAGAACTTTAACAGTCGGGGAAAAGGTGACGACGTGGCGAATTGGCAAACTTTGAACCATGGTTAGAGCAGACGGACGTTGCTCAGAAGATTGGCGATTTTTTCTTTGCTTAGCAGACGTCTGGTTAGTAGAGTGTAGCAAAGAATTATGTTTTCCCTTACATTTCCTACAAGTGCCTTGGCTCTTGCAATCGCGGTCCACATGATCGTGTGATAAACACCGGGAACAATAACTGTGTAAAAGCACCATGCGTATCCTTTTTTCAAAATTCATTTTTAAAAATGCGCGACAGGAGGATAACGGATGCCGACTTTTACAAATCCGACACTTTGCTGGTTGGGTAGACTTTTTTACACTTTTCGAACCCGAGGTTTTTGTGGCGCCTGATATAGCATCAGGATTTGGTGACAACTTAGCGTCAGGAGCCACCGCTTCTGTAGACACAGATGCATTCAAAACCGATTTCTCGGACACGATGGTTTCGGATCCTGCTGAACCAAGTATAGTTGCCTCCTCTGATACCTCGGGAGTTGGCTTAGTCATTGGCGTAACAGGGATATCAGTTGCTGGAGCTGGATCCGACCCAGATTCAGATACGGCTGTTGGATCTTCTACCTCCATTGAATCCTCATAATCTTCGAGCAAAGCGTCTTCAAAGAGAGTTGGTAAAAATTCCATGATGCTAGGAAACAATGAAGGTTAGCAAATACGTCCTTAAATATTTAACTAGTCAGAATGACTAGCTTTGTGATTGGTCGCTTGACAATACCGTTATTCGTACGTATGTCCACGACACGTACGTGATTGTCACTTCCGGGGTAAGTTCTAATAACCCTGCCTAACTTCCAAGAAGTTGGTGCAAGCTGTTCATTTCGAACAACCACTAAATCATTCACCGCTATATCACGTTCAGGGTACTTCCACTTATAGCGCTTATGAAGATTCGACAAATATTCCTCCTTCCATCGAAGACAGAAGTGATGAATAAATGCTTTAACCTTTCTATAACGATTTACAAGACTTATAGGCGTTTCGTAAATTGACGGTTCGGGAGGAGCTAAAATTGGTGAACCTATCAAAAAATGACCTGGTGTAAGAGCCACAGGCTCACTAGGGTTATCACTCATTGGGCAAAGCGGCCGAGAATTAAGACAAGCTTCTATTCTAGCTAGGACGGTTGAAAGTTCCTCAAAGGTATATTTGATACCTTGAGCCTCTTTACGAAAGTGGAGTTTAAAACTCCTGACTCCTGCTTCCCACAAACCTCCCATATGGGGAGCGCCTGCGGGGATAAACCGCCATGACAAACCACTAACATTAAATATAGAACACATTCTTGCCTGACTCTCCGACAAAAACGTCTTAAAATCCCTTTCCAACTCTCGTGAAGCCCCCACAAAATTCGTACCATTATCGGAGAATATGGTATTCGGACAACCTCTCCTTGAAATAAAGCGATTAAAAGCAGCCAAAAACCTATCCGTGGTCAAATCTGACACTGCCTCCAAATGTATTGCCTTTGTAGAAAAGCATACAAAAATGCAAACGTAAGCCTTTAAAACCTGATTCGACCTAACGCTCGAACTTTTCATATCAAATGGACCTGCAAAATCCACACCAGTAGTCGTGAATGGCCGATTCAAAACCGTCCTCTCCGGTGGTAAGGCAGCCATTATCTGACTACATGAGCGCTTACGATCAAGAATGCAACGTTTGCAACGGTTGACAACCGTTCGAACCAATGTTCTCAATCTCGGAATCCAATACTCGATTCGTAAAATCCTAAGCATCAACTGATTCCCTCCATGAATTGAAATCAGATGAACAAATTGAGTTAAAAGAAATGTAAAACGACACGAATAAGGCAACAAAATTGGATGTCGTTCTGTATATACTAAAGATGGAGATTTAGCCAATCGTCCATTAAGTCGCATAACATTATGCTCATCCAGAAATGGATTTAGACTTAAAAGAGAACTCTTTGAAGAAACAGGTTTCTTCGCCAAAAGACACTCATATTCATCAGCAAAATGGAATTTTTGGGCAACAATGGCCAAACGAATCTTCACCTGTTTTACCTCCACGTCAGAGATGCTAAATGACCCATACGAATAGCGACCTCTATGAGCTAAATATGTATTATTAAAAAACCTAAAGACGTATGCGATTACCCGAAGGGCACGATCAAAAGAAGAAAATCTCTCCAGAATATCATCATAATTATCAAAAAATGAAGCATGAGATTTCAACGCACGCGCCTCCAGATCGGTGTCCATTATAGTCAAACTTCCTAGATTCCAGTCAGATTTATCCTTTTGAAGCCAATGTGGCCCATACCACCAAAGATCACTATGTGCCAAGTCCGAGGGTGATATGCCCCGACTCCCTAAATCAGCAGGATTATCCTCTGACTTCACATGGTGCCAATTATGACTGCCAACAATCTCCTGAATCTTGCAAACTCTATTCGCAACAAAAGTGGTCCAAGAACAGGCGTTCTTCCTTAGCCAGGAAAGGACGATCATAGAATCAGTCCAACAATAAATCCGACGAAGTGGCACATCAATCTCGCCTAACACAGTTCCCAAAAGATCAGACGCTAAAACTGCACCACAAAGTTCTAAACGAGGTAAAGAAACTGACTTAATGGGAGCAACCCTGGTCTTACAAGTTAGCAAATTAGTATAAACCTCGCCATTAGAATTCTCAACACGTATATATATTACCCCCGCATATGCCCTTTCCGAGGCATCAGAAAACACATGAAGTTCAACGGATGACTCCGGTTCATAACGAACCCATCTAGGAATACGTATATTGTTGACCTCGTGATATGTCGTAACAAATTTGTTCCAATCTGCCCTTGTCGAAGGTTTAAGGGAGTCGTCCCACCCCACATTATCCTTCCAAACCTTCTGCATGATCATCTTGGCAACCACAATCACCGGTCCTAACCAACCCACGGGATCAAATAACTTAGCAATAATGGACAAAACTTCCCTCTTTGTACATTCAGATCTCAATGTAATTGGATCCACCTCAAAGTAAAATGCGTCCAGATGAGCATTCCACTGAAGACCCAGCGTTCTCGAACCACTTGACTCAATAAAAGTCAATAACTTGGCATCAACTAGATGATCAGGAGGAAGTTCCGCCAAGATGGCCCTTTCATTAGATGTCCATTTTCTAAGCTCAAATCCCGCTGATAATAAAGCCGCTATGAGTTGATCACGAGCGGTCAATGAGGTGGTGACATCATGAGCTCCAGTCAGTACATCGTCAACGTACATACATCTCCGCAGAATATGTGCTGCCAAAGGGTACTCATCTTCAACGTCATCAGACAATTCCAGTAATGTACGAATGGCAAGATAAGGTGCACAATTGACCCCAAAGGTTACCGTCTGTAACTCATACTCCTTAATTTCCTCCGAAGGAGAATTTCGAAATAAAATACGTTGAAATGGGGTATGTTTCCCATTCAGTCTAATCTGCCGATACATTTGGGTTATATCACAGTTAAAAACAAATCTAAAAAGTCTCCACCGTAGTATAAGGAGGACCAGATCCGCCTGTAAGGTGGGTCCCACATAAAGACAATCGTTTAGGCTATTGCCGCTAGAAGTCTTATTAGATGCGTTAAACACTACCCTTAATTTGGTAGTTTTGCGATCTAATTTCAATACCGGGTGATGTGGTAAGTAACAAGTCAAATTAGTGCAATTATCCGCTATAGGCCGCATATGACCCAAAGATAAGTATTCCCTCACAACGTCGTCATACATTTTCTTTATCAAGGGTTTCCGTAATAGAGAAGACTCATTCCGTAAAAACTGCGACCTGACATTCCCCTTTGAGGAACCCAAAGATATTCCATCGGGAAAATCCGTTCTGAATGGAAGTGTCACTATATAACGACCATCCGAATTCCTAAGAGTTGTACTCTTAAAATTCCTCTCACAAATTACATCCTCAGGCGACATTATCCTCCGTTTTGGCATTTCCTCCAATTCCCAAAATCGAAGTAAATTCCTGTTCAAATTATCCTCCTCAGAAAATTCTACTGTGGTCGAATAAACTCGCATGGAAGGCTGGCGTATAGGGCCCGTAATAAGCCATCCAAATACCGTATTCTGAGCCAACAACGTCCCTAAAACGTTTCGCTGAATCCCACCTGTGATAATCAGTGGATACAAATCAGCACCCAGTAATATATCGACAGGCCTACAATCAAACAATCTAGAATCTGCCAAACGTAACTTTGGCAAGTCCGTGCGAAGTTCATCCTTTAGTATAAAGGATGGTAGATTACCCGAGATTCTCGGTAAAACAAGTGCCGTAGTCGTCAAGCTAATCGAAGAATCCAAAAGAGAACCTATTTCAATAGAGCAGAGTTTCCTTATAGTGGCAGAGACCGTTTGGTTTACACCCGAAATTTTGGCATTCGTAGAATGCGCAACAATCTTCAAACGGTTCTGCAACCGTTCAGAAATAAATGATGCTTCCGATGCAGGATCAATCAGGGCTCGAGCTGGGTACGTCATACCCTGGTGACGTATATTCACCATTGCAGTCCCTAACAATACAGTCCGATCCTGAGAAACATGATATACCTGACGATTCACAGGAGCCGGGGATATCACACCGCGAGAGGTAGACGTCTGGGCTGGCTCCATGGGTCTAGGGTTATTTTGTGCAAAACTAACGCCTGAACCCGCAACCTTTTTAGAATTAGAAGAATTCCTAACGAAATCCTCTGAAGGTGATGCATTCCTGTGTAACAGGGTATGATGCCTCCGATTGCAACTTGAACAATTATGAACGCTCTTACAATCCTTAACCTCATGTGCGCGCGACAAACAATTAACGCAACAATGAAATTTCTTAACTGTTGAAAATCTTTCCGAAATTGAAAGATTTTTAAATCGTTTGCAATCCCGCAAAAAATGGCTCTGAGTCTTACAAAGAACACAATTATTTGATGTCGACGAACTCGCATAATGTGTTTTTACCTTCTGTTCAAGTTTCTTCTTCTCATGACAGGAGTCCCTAATATCACGTATACACTCTAATGTTTGAATCCTTTCTGTGAGAAAAGCATCCAAATCTTTCCATTCAGACAAGACGAATTTGTCCCTAATACTCTGTTCCCATAAAGTAACAGTAATATCCGGAAGTCTCTGAATACAAATAAATATAATCATCGGATCCCAATTCTCCGTCGACACATCATAAATAGACAAAGCAGATAGGCAGCTATTTATGCCCCTCTGTACCAACTTAAGATTCGCGCTAGTCTCCTTATCTAAAACAGGAAGGTTAAAAAGAAGTCCAAGTTGGTTGTTAACCAACATACGAGGATTCTCATAGGCGTCCCTGAGATTTTTCCACGCTATATCAAAACCCCCATTCGAAAGTGGGCATTTAGCGACAATCTCCTTCGCCTCGCCACCGGTTTTTCGCCGTAAATGGCATAGCCGCTCGATATTACTGAGACGCGAACTATTTACATATAACGCCGTAAATAAATCTCTAAAGGTGGGCCAAGAAAGATAATCCCCTTCAAATGTGTCAACGTCGCAAGGCGGTAACGGTAAAGTGTGACCTGAATTATCAGAACTGCACGGATTCGGCATCTGGGAACTACTACGTTCCATCTCAGATTCAAACTCACGCTTCTTTCCATTTACCTTTCCCAAACACGTAAAATATGCCGTATATGTAGCGCGATACTTTGCCGTTACAACACTACCTTGATCTACTTTACTTTCCTTAAACGTCTTCAAAAAATCCAAACATTCCTCATGTGTGGACTTAACTTTACCCCACAATAGTTTCAACTCTTCGCCATGAAGCCCTAATGTGTCGACTGTATGTTCTTCATCTCTTATGTCATTAAAGAAAGCCTCGAATTCTATAAGAGCATCCGAAGCTCTAATAAATCTATCAAGTGCGGTAACGGACATTATCTCCGAATGATTTCAGCAAATCAAATGAATAAAAAATTTAACTTTTCACTTAATGAAAAAAATCAATGAATTTATTTCTAAAATTCAATCAAATGATATTTAAACCAACAAAAATAATTTTAATTGAAATACAATTTAAATTAAACTCAAAACAATATCATTAATTTAAAACAAATTAAATGAAAGTCAAACCGACCGACAGTAGGGTGAAATTTGCAAATTGAGGAAAAAGCACAAATACAAAATTTGGCCAAAGTATACGTGTGTATGTAATCTATACTAGTACTTACAAAATCACTCAATTTTCAAAAACACACCACTATTTATCGCACTTGATATTTTCTCCTTAATGGACACAAACAAATAAAATATTATCTTCAATATGTAAAAGAATATAAAACAGTAACAGGTAAAAATAATTTTAATTCTCACTATTTTTAACAAACAAACGCGCAGGCGTTTTATTTCGTAGCAATAAAATAAAAATGAAAACAACGTTCAAAGAGGAATTGCAAGCGATCAATCACAATGATAAATGTGTGGACATATGTATGTATGTACACATGTATGTCCCTTATTAATACACAACTGGTAAATTAAATGACACAATCAATTAAATTCTTTCAATCTTAAATTCACGCACTTTAATTAAAAATTCAATTACGCACCTTCTAAATAAATTATATTTATATCTTCAAAATGGCGATGGCAAATGGTGGATGGCAAATGGTGGTGATAATATGGCGGATCCTTTGAATACAAAAAAAACAAAGTTATTCTCGAAAAGGCACTTTTGAATTCTTTTCCAAAGATCCGGCTCGAAGGACCAAATGTTTGCGTGAAATTAAGAAATAAAAGACTTTTTGTTAATTTTTAAATCTAGAGAAATTTCTCAATTTATTTCGATATTACCTTTTTTGTTCTTAAGTATAAGAAAATATGTAAGTGTTCACTCAATGGCGTTCAAAAACTAATTAGTTACTATAACTCAACTTACAAAAGGCGACGAGCAACATTTAACAAAAAACCGTTAGCGGTTTTACTCGTCATAATTTATGTAAAACCTCCCACCCAAGGGTGTATAAAAAGGCATTTTTATAAATTATGACAAGGTATTAATTAAACAAATATTAGGTTCAAAATCAAAGACGATAATGGAAATTTTAAATTAAACATTGCCGGCCACCTTGCAACATCACATTCTGTTGCAATATTGTACATAAATCAAAAGTCATCTATTGAGAAAAAAAATGTTAAAAGTATTCAATTACTACTGTCTTATTTATATATATTTTTTTTCCTTTCATTTATATATATATATATAATATCTACATTTTTTTTTTTTTTTCACATAATTTTGTAAGTCATACGACCAAACCAGACAAGCTGGAAAAAATTCCCATAGAGCAAAGTCTATGGGATGCAGTTTTAGACAGACTGCATACTGTACCCATGCAGGTATGGTTTTAACAGACCATCAAACTTGCCCCCTTAAAAAGGAGATTGGCCAGAAACGACCCAACCAAATATGGTGTGTTGAGCCAGTGGAAACCCCGGGTTCGAAAAAATTCTACCTTTTAAAATCAGAGGAGCGACTTCTGGACCTATAACCAGTGCGACTCTCCCTGATACATTAAAATTTGGGTCAGCTAGTTGCATTCCAGCAAAGTGTTCCTTCACGGCTTCAGAAACCGAAACTAACGGCGTAACTATGCCCTGCATTTTTTTCACTTTTGTCGTTAATGTTATCTGCTGCGTCGAGTCATAAAAAGAGCTGATCTGTAAACAGGAAATTATTTCCTGGTCCATAGTGGTGACAGGCAGCATGAGGTTTTTCACCAAACTCTCGCAAACGTAGCTCATGCTACAACAAAGATCTATCACTGCCCGTACCGGTATAGACTTACCAGAAGTTCGCAAAAGAACTTTAACAGTCGGGGAAAAGGTGACGACGTGGCGAATTGGCAAACTTTGAACCATGGTTAGAGCAGACGGACGTTGCTCAGAAGATTGGCGATTTTTTCTTTGCTTAGCAGACGTCTGGTTAGTAGAGTGTAGCAAAGAATTATGTTTTCCCTTACATTTCCTACAAGTGCCTTGGCTCTTGCAATCGCGGTCCACATGATCGTGTGATAAACACCGGGAACAATAACTGTGTAAAAGCACCATGCGTATCCTTTTTTCAAAATTCATTTTTAAAAATGCGCGACAGGAGGATAACGGATGCCGACTTTTACAAATCCGACACTTTGCTGGTTGGGTAGACTTTTTTACACTTTTCGAACCCGAGGTTTTTATGGCGCCTGATATAGCATCAGGATTTGGTGACAACTTAGCGTCAGGAGCCACCGCTTCTGTAGACACAGATGCATTCAAAACCGATTTCTCGGACACGATGGTTTCGGATCCTGCTGAACCAAGTATAGTTGCCTCCTCTGATACCTCGGGAGTTGGCTTAGTCATTGGCGTAACAGGGATATCAGTTGCTGGAGCTGGATCCGACCCAGATTCAGATACGGCTGTTGGATCTTCTACCTCCATTGAATCCTCATAATCTTCGAGCAAAGCGTCTTCAAAGAGAGTTGGTAAAAATTCCATGATGCTAGGAAACAATGAAGGTTAGCAAATACGTCCTTAAATATTTAACTAGTCAGAATGACTAGCTTTGTGATTGGTCGCTTGACAATACCGTTATTCGTACGTATGTCCACGACACGTACGTGATTGTCACTTCCGGGGTAAGTTCTAATAACCCTGCCTAACTTCCAAGAAGTTGGTGCAAGCTGTTCATTTCGAACAACCACTAAATCATTCACCGCTATATCACGTTCAGGGTACTTCCACTTATAGCGCTTATGAAGATTCGACAAATATTCCTCCTTCCATCGAAGACAGAAGTGATGAATAAATGCTTTAACCTTTCTATAACGATTTACAAGACTTATAGGCGTTTCGTAAATTGACGGTTCGGGAGGAGCTAAAATTGGTGAACCTATCAAAAAATGACCTGGTGTAAGAGCCACAGGCTCACTAGGGTTATCACTCATTGGGCAAAGCGGCCGAGAATTAAGACAAGCTTCTATTCTAGCTAGGACGGTTGAAAGTTCCTCAAAGGTATATTTGATACCTTGAGCCTCTTTACGAAAGTGGAGTTTAAAACTCCTGACTCCTGCTTCCCACAAACCTCCCATATGGGGAGCGCCTGCGGGGATAAACCGCCATGACAAACCACTAACATTAAATATAGAACACATTCTTGCCTGACTCTCCGACAAAAACGTCTTAAAATCCCTTTCCAACTCTCGTGAAGCCCCCACAAAATTCGTACCATTATCGGAGAATATGGTATTCGGACAACCTCTCCTTGAAATAAAGCGATTAAAAGCAGCCAAAAACCTATCCGTGGTCAAATCTGACACTGCCTCCAAATGTATTGCCTTTGTAGAAAAGCATACAAAAATGCAAACGTAAGCCTTTAAAACCTGATTCGACCTAACGCTCGAACTTTTCATATCAAATGGACCTGCAAAATCCACACCAGTAGTCGTGAATGGCCGATTCAAAACCGTCCTCTCCGGTGGTAAGGCAGCCATTATCTGACTACATGAGCGCTTACGATCAAGAATGCAACGTTTGCAACGGTTGACAACCGTTCGAAGCAATGTTCTCAATCTCGGAATCCAATACTCGATTCGTAAAATCCTAAGCATCAACTGATTCCCTCCATGAATTGAAATCAGATGAACAAATTGAGTTAAAAGAAATGTAAAACGACACGAATAAGGCAACAAAATTGGATGTCGTTCTGTATATACTAAAGATGGAGATTTAGCCAATCGTCCATTAAGTCGCATAACATTATGCTCATCCAGAAATGGATTTAGACTTAAAAGAGAACTCTTTGAAGAAACAGGTTTCTTCGCCAAAAGACACTCATATTCATCAGCAAAATGGAATTTTTGGGCAACAATGGCCAAACGAATCTTCACCTGTTTTACCTCCACGTCAGAGATGCTAAATGACCCATACGAATAGCGACCTCTATGAGCTAAATATGTATTATTAAAAAACCTAAAGACGTATGCGATTACCCGAAGGGCACGATCAAAAGAAGAAAATCTCTCCAGAATATCATCATAATTATCAAAAAATGAAGCATGAGATTTCAACGCACGCGCCTCCAGATCGGTGTCCATTATAGTCAAACTTCCTAGATTCCAGTCAGATTTATCCT
Organism: Trichopoda pennipes; assembly: GCA_030448955.1. NCBI lineage: Eukaryota > Metazoa > Arthropoda > Insecta > Diptera > Tachinidae > Trichopoda > Trichopoda pennipes. Next base: position 743,573 of record JASKUP010000006.1, on the reverse strand, counting down.
TTTGAAGCCAATGTGGCCCATACCACCAAAGATCACTATGTGCCAAGTCCGAGGGTGATATGCCCCGACTCCCTAAATCAGCAGGATTATCCTCTGACTTCACATGGTGCCAATTATGACTGCCAACAATCTCCTGAATCTTGCAAACTCTATTCGCAACAAAAGTGGTCCAAGAACAGGCGTTCTTCCTTAGCCAGGAAAGGACGATCATAGAATCAGTCCAACAATAAATCCGACGAAGTGGCACATCAATCTCGCCTAACACAGTTCCCAAAAGATCAGACGCTAAAACTGCACCACAAAGTTCTAAACGAGGTAAAGAAACTGACTTAATGGGAGCAACCCTGGTCTTACAAGTTAGCAAATTAGTATAAACCTCGCCATTAGAATTCTCAACACGTATATATATTACCCCCGCATATGCCCTTTCCGAGGCATCAGAAAACACATGAAGTTCAACGGATGACTCCGGTTCATAACGAACCCATCTAGGAATACGTATATTGTTGACCTCGTGATATGTCGTAACAAATTTGTTCCAATCTGCCCTTGTCGAAGGTTTAAGGGAGTCGTCCCACCCCACATTATCCTTCCAAACCTTCTGCATGATCATCTTGGCAACCACAATCACCGGTCCTAACCAACCCACGGGATCAAATAACTTAGCAATAATGGACAAAACTTCCCTCTTTGTACATTCAGATCTCAATGTAATTGGATCCACCTCAAAGTAAAATGCGTCCAGATGAGCATTCCACTGAAGACCCAGCGTTCTCGAACCACTTGACTCAATAAAAGTCAATAACTTGGCATCAACTAGATGATCAGGAGGAAGTTCCGCCAAGATGGCCCTTTCATTAGATGTCCATTTTCTAAGCTCAAATCCCGCTGATAATAAAGCCGCTATGAGTTGATCACGAGCGGTCAATGAGGTGGTGACATCATGAGCTCCAGTCAGTACATCGTCAACGTACATACATCTCCGCAGAATATGTGCTGCCAAAGGGTACTCATCTTCAACGTCATCAGACAATTCCAGTAATGTACGAATGGCAAGATAAGGTGCACAATTGACCCCAAAGGTTACCGTCTGTAACTCATACTCCTTAATTTCCTCCGAAGGAGAATTTCGAAATAAAATACGTTGAAATGGGGTATGTTTCCCATTCAGTCTAATCTGCCGATACATTTGGGTTATATCACAGTTAAAAACAAATCTAAAAAGTCTCCACCGTAGTATAAGGAGGACCAGATCCGCCTGTAAGGTGGGTCCCACATAAAGACAATCGTTTAGGCTATTGCCGCTAGAAGTCTTATTAGATGCGTTAAACACTACCCTTAATTTGGTAGTTTTGCGATCTAATTTCAATACCGGGTGATGTGGTAAGTAACAAGTCAAATTAGTGCAATTATCCGCTATAGGCCGCATATGACCCAAAGATAAGTATTCCCTCACAACGTCGTCATACATTTTCTTTATCAAGGGTTTCCGTAATAGAGAAGACTCATTCCGTAAAAACTGCGACCTGACATTCCCCTTTGAGGAACCCAAAGATATTCCATCGGGAAAATCCGTTCTGAATGGAAGTGTCACTATATAACGACCATCCGAATTCCTAAGAGTTGTACTCTTAAAATTCCTCTCACAAATTACATCCTCAGGCGACATTATCCTCCGTTTTGGCATTTCCTCCAATTCCCAAAATCGAAGTAAATTCCTGTTCAAATTATCCTCCTCAGAAAATTCTACTCTGGTCGAATAAACTCGCATGGAAGGCTGGCGTATAGGGCCCGTAATAAGCCATCCAAATACCGTATTCTGAGCCAACAACGTCCCTAAAACGTTTCGCTGAATCCCACCTGTGATAATCAGTGGATACAAATCAGCACCCAGTAATATATCGACAGGCCTACAATCAAACAATCTAGAATCTGCCAAACGTAACTTTGGCAAGTCCGTGCGAAGTTCATCCTTTAGTATAAAGGATGGTAGATTACCCGAGATTCTCGGTAAAACAAGTGCCGTAGTCGTCAAGCTAATCGAAGAATCCAAAAGAGAACCTATTTCAATAGAGCAGAGTTTCCTTATAGTGGCAGAGACCGTTTGGTTTACACCCGAAATTTTGGCATTCGTAGAATGCGCAACAATCTTCAAACGGTTCTGCAACCGTTCAGAAATAAATGATGCTTCCGATGCAGGATCAATCAGGGCTCGAGCTGGGTACGTCATACCCTGGTGACGTATATTCACCATTGCAGTCCCTAACAATACAGTCCGATCCTGAGAAACATGATATACCTGACGATTCACAGGAGCCGGGGATATCACACCGCGAGAGGTAGACGTCTGGGCTGGCTCCATGGGTCTAGGGTTATTTTGTGCAAAACTAACGCCTGAACCCGCAACCTTTTTAGAATTAGAAGAATTCCTAACGAAATCCTCTGAAGGTGATGCATTCCTGTGTAACAGGGTATGATGCCTCCGATTGCAACTTGAACAATTATGAACGCTCTTACAATCCTTAACCTCATGTGCGCGCGACAAACAATTAACGCAACAATGAAATTTCTTAACTGTTGAAAATCTTTCCGAAATTGAAAGATTTTTAAATCGTTTGCAATCCCGCAAAAAATGGCTCTGAGTCTTACAAAGAACACAATTATTTGATGTCGACGAACTCGCATAATGTGTTTTTACCTTCTGTTCAAGTTTCTTCTTCTCATGACAGGAGTCCCTAATATCACGTATACACTCTAATGTTTGAATCCTTTCTGTGAGAAAAGCATCCAAATCTTTCCATTCAGACAAGACGAATTTGTCCCTAATACTCTGTTCCCATAAAGTAACAGTAATATCCGGAAGTCTCTGAATACAAATAAATATAATCATCGGATCCCAATTCTCCGTCGACACATCATAAATAGACAAAGCAGATAGGCAGCTATTTATGCCCCTCTGTACCAACTTAAGATTCGCGCTAGTCTCCTTATCTAAAACAGGAAGGTTAAAAAGAAGTCCAAGTTGGTTGTTAACCAACATACGAGGATTCTCATAGGCGTCCCTGAGATTTTTCCACGCTATATCAAAACCCCCATTCGAAAGTGGGCATTTAGCGACAATCTCCTTCGCCTCGCCACCGGTTTTTCGCCGTAAATGGCATAGCCGCTCGATATTACTGAGACGCGAACTATTTACATATAACGCCGTAAATAAATCTCTAAAGGTGGGCCAAGAAAGATAATCCCCTTCAAATGTGTCAACGTCGCAAGGCGGTAACGGTAAAGTGTGACCTGAATTATCAGAACTGCACGGATTCGGCATCTGGGAACTACTACGTTCCATCTCAGATTCAAACTCACGCTTCTTTCCATTTACCTTTCCCAAACACGTAAAATATGCCGTATATGTAGCGCGATACTTTGCCGTTACAACACTACCTTGATCTACTTTACTTTCCTTAAACGTCTTCAAAAAATCCAAACATTCCTCATGTGTGGACTTAACTTTACCCCACAATAGTTTCAACTCTTCGCCATGAAGCCCTAATGTGTCGACTGTATGTTCTTCATCTCTTATGTCATTAAAGAAAGCCTCGAATTCTATAAGAGCATCCGAAGCTCTAATAAATCTATCAAGTGCGGTAACGGACATTATCTCCGAATGATTTCAGCAAATCAAATGAATAAAAAATTTAACTTTTCACTTAATGAAAAAAATCAATGAATTTATTTCTAAAATTCAATCAAATGATATTTAAACCAACAAAAATAATTTTAATTGAAATACAATTTAAATTAAACTCAAAACAATATCATTAATTTAAAACAAATTAAATGAAAGTCAAACCGACCGACAGTAGGGTGAAATTTGCAAATTGAGGAAAAAGCACAAATACAAAATTTGGCCAAAGTATACGTGTGTATGTAATCTATACTAGTACTTACAAAATCACTCAATTTTCAAAAACACACCACTATTTATCGCACTTGATATTTTCTCCTTAATGGACACAAACAAATAAAATATTATCTTCAATATGTAAAAGAATATAAAACAGTAACAGGTAAAAATAATTTTAATTCTCACTATTTTTAACAAACAAACGCGCAGGCGTTTTATTTCGTAGCAATAAAATAAAAATGAAAACAACGTTCAAAGAGGAATTGCAAGCGATCAATCACAATGATAAATGTGTGGACATATGTATGTATGTACACATGTATGTCCCTTATTAATACACAACTGGTAAATTAAATGACACAATCAATTAAATTCTTTCAATCTTAAATTCACGCACTTTAATTAAAAATTCAATTACGCACCTTCTAAATAAATTATATTTATATCTTCAAAATGGCGATGGCAAATGGTGGATGGCAAATGGTGGTGATAATATGGCGGATCCTTTGAATACAAAAAAAACAAAGTTATTCTCGAAAAGGCACTTTTGAATTCTTTTCCAAAGATCCGGCTCGAAGGACCAAATGTTTGCGTGAAATCAAGAAATAAAAGACTTTTTGTTAATTTTTAAATCTAGAGAAATTTCTCAATTTATTTCGATATTACCTTTTTTGTTCTTAAGTATAAGAAAATATGTAAGTGTTCACTCAATGGCGTTCATTTAACAAAAAACCGTTAGCGGTTTTACTCGTCATAATTTATGTAAAACCTCCCACCCAAGGGTGTATAAAAAGGCATTTTTATAAATTATGACAAGGTATTAATTAAACAAATATTAGGTTCAAAATCAAAGACGATAATGGAAATTTTAAATTAAACATTGCCAATGCATCTACTATGAATACGTCAAAAAAACTAAATGTCAAAACTATCATGATGATAGTTGGTTGACCTTGTTGAAAAACCCGACAAATTTACTAAAAAAAAAAAATAATATAATGGCGTTTGTCTCATAAAAACATAGTAGTGGTTAGAACAAATATCTATTCGATTCCATTTCTAGTTTCCATTTAATGCATTCACTTTTAAAAAATCTAGTTTCGTGTTGCCTACTCTCTAGCTGTGATGAAGATTTGTACATTTTACATAAAATATCTTGTGAATCGGTCTGTGAGACTCTAACATTTAGCCTTTCTTGTTGCTTTTTTTTTGCAAAGTTAAAGCTCTACGCATTATTTGCTTATAAAAATATTTATAAAAGTGAACACAATAATTAGTGCTTGGTGCGCACAATATATTTTCATGACCGTCGCCAGTTTCTTTTGGTATGTTATGGATTTCACGCAGAAAATCTTTTGTACCTATAAATAGCTTTATTTGTGTTCAGGTTGAAATTTTATTTAACTTTTTATTAATTCAATTATATTTTTAATTTCTATTATTTCAACTAAATACACATGTGTTGAATTGAATCAATTAATTATTTAATTGGCCAATTTTGTATTTACTTTTCAATATAATTGAATTATTAAAGGTTTTTTAATTGTTTTGAATTGAGGAGACGCAAAAAATTGTTTTTGATTTCGAGTTTCATTTGTGTTTCGAGTTTCTTTAGATGTGTTGTTGTATGTTACACGACTACGGCTTTTATCAATGGCCCCTTAAATTTATAACTTTAGAGGGTTTATATTATATGCTGATGAAAATCTTCTCTGAGTAAATTTTTACTTTAGTTCGAAAAACAGGCCTGCATCCATCTCTGTGCCTTTTAATATTTTATAACAAGGCCACATACATCAGAATGATATCCCTATGGGAAACACTTGTTTGATTATCTGTAGTAGCGAACATCTTCTGTGAAAATACCTACCCGTTACAGAGAGACATCCATGTGGTTCAAGGTTTTTATATATCGTGAAATTTAGTTTCACTTTAAGTTTGTAATCTTACGCCAATAAGCCAGTTCATTTATATTGCTTTTAATTTCATGTCATTTCATGTTAAGCGTCTATATGAGGCATAACTATGTATTTAACACCCAATTGCTAAAGTATTTTTAGTTTACTTATCCGAATTAAGGATATTGTAAAAGTAAATTTTTTTATTTAAGTTCTTCAATTTTTAAATACCCTTCTAAATCACATATATGGTCCTGCTTATATCGGGATGCTACTTAGGTGGCTTTAGTGAATAATTTTGTTCTAAGTGAAAAATTCTTGGTTGGCATATCAGTACAATATGGGTTCGAATATAATGCCTTCATTTGACTCAGACAAACTTTAAAATTCCTGCTTTAAATATCAAATTTCTTTCGAGCAGTTAAAATGGATTTCTAATAGCTTCACCTAAGTTTTGGACAATTTTCGTTTGAATTTATAAAATAAACATTAATGTCAAACTTTATTAAAGGCTTGCGAATCGTTCATTTCAGTATATTAAATGATTTGTTTTTATTCGGCCCCGAGGTCAATCCTTTCTATTCAAATAAAACTCTCTTCTAGGTTTATTAAATATTTTTTTATTATCTCGATATTTCGAACACTTTTGATGTTCACCTTTGATGTTCCTCATCAGAAAACTAAAAAATTGAAAAACAAAAATATACACAAATCATAAATATCACTATAAAAATACAAATTAATTATTACATTATTATATCCGCGGGAGTAATTATGCGTAATATTTCTATAACGTATTTTATTATAATTACTCTCATGTCGTAATATTGTATCATCGAAATTGGGTGAATGGGAAGCCAATGTTGTTTTTTGTTCCGTAGTACTTTTGTGTGTGCTATAGTATGACTTATGTGCAGCTAATCTTGTTCGTAATTTTGATTCAGTCGTTTCAAGATATATTTTGTTACATATATTGGACTCGTCTCCGTTGCAAGGTATTTTATATATTAAATTTGATTTTTCCATCAAAAGCATATCTAATGTTGTGTCGATTTTTAACGCAATGTTGATAGTACAATCCTCTCCGAAAAACTACGGATATGTTTTAATGACTTAAAGATTTCTTCCGTCTTTGTATAAATTTCTCTTTTGCATTTCTTTGTGGCATTTTCGACAATGTTTGTTGCTATGTGAAATGAATAACAATTTTTTTGTAAAATTTTTCTAATTTCTTGCACGTGTTGTTGGTGGTAATTTTTGTCATTATTTTGCAGCACTCGTTTGCAAAATTCCGTGCAGTATTAATATTTAGTTGTTTCGGGTGGTTAGAATAAAAGTTGATAATCCGCCCTGAGGAGATTGGTTTTAAATATTAGTCTATTGATAATATGTTTTGTATTCTAGTAATAAGTGCGTCTAAGCAGGGTAATTTTTCATCCTTTTCAAGTTCTTTCGTAAAATGTATTTGGCTATGGAAGTTAATTCCCATAGGGTAATTCCCCAAGATCTCTTCTTAGTGTGCAAAATAAATCATACACATATTTGCTCATGAGTTTCGGTTTGAAGTTTAAGCTTTCTGTTGTAATTTCCTAAAAATCTTTCATGACAGTATCTGCAATTACTGGTCAAGCTGGTGAGCCCACACCCAAACAGAGTTTTATATGATTGGCCTCGGGCACGAAAATTTTTAAAATATAAAAAAATAATATTAAATCAAATTTTCAATCGTTTTTTATTAAAACAGGCTAAAGCTTTCTTAGCTGAATCCTGTTAAATGAATCATATTAGTCAGGCGTGTTAAAAAATATGTACGCGATAAAAGAAACCTTTTTTCACTCTGGAGTGTTTTGAAAATAACGTTAAATATTTTTAATAAAATAGTTTTAATAACATTAGAAAAGCATATCGATTTTAAATAAATTCACACTAAGAAAAAATATAAGGAAGGCGTAATAATTAATTGTTAAAAACAGAAAAAATATAAAAATGTACTTAAATTTTGGTCATAAATATTTGCTATTTTCGGTCATAATAAACGCTCTTAGTTTAAAGATATTGATAATATTTATTAACCTGTAGATTTCTATTACTAACAAGTACGAATATTATTAACTTTTTTTCATTCACATACTCTTTCTAAACATTTATTTTTATTAATTTTTGCTACTAAAAATTTTATCATCAAAAACTTAACTCCTTCTTTTAATTCTCACAATTTTATGTGTGAGTACTACCACTAACAAGTAATAAAAATCCTTTTGTTAGTTAGTTTTTCAATTGTGGCAACACCAATACCATGATATTTTTGACATTTAGTTTTTGACGCATTTGTAGTAGATGCACTGGCAATTGTTTTAATAAATTAAATTTCCCACGAGAATCGCACTAAATAAGTAGAATCTACTATAATCACCCTTCTGAGACCGCTATTTAGAATTATGTCGTTAAATTTGAGTCAACAGGCTGACTAAGGCGTTTTCCAGAGGATCGTGCAACTGAAAATATCAAAGCCGTGAGTCGCAGTGTTGAAGTAGATCCAAATTTGTCAATTCCCCAACGTTTTCAAAAAATTGGGGTTATCCAATGGCAAATTTTGCGTAAAGACTTGATTTCGAAGCCTTGCAAGGTTCAACTGGTGCAGGAATTGAATCTACGGCGATATGAAAGGTCTGTCGGCTTAATTCATTCAGGAACAACCTGCTGGTTTTTCTGAAAATATCATTTTTCGCTTGTCAGAGTATGTGATTGGGCCGTTTTTTTTTTCGAAGATGAGGTTGGAAATGCAATTGCGAGATGCTAACAACTCAATCTTTCAGCGTTGTCGTGGTGGACATTTGCCAGATATAATTTTTTATTCATAATTGCCAAACTTTTCCCTTCTTAATACAATAAAAATTTGAATTATCTCAATCTAAATTTTTTTGTTTTATTTTGTTTTAAAAACAAACATCTTGTTGTAAGTCCTTAGATACTAACACAGACTATCCTGATTTAAATATTTATCTGGCAATACTGTTATACTTGATTGATGATATTGTCTAGCATAGGTTTAGGATGCGAAATAAAAATTTATAAATCGGTGGTAAAATATTAAAATTTTAATTTCAGAAACCTTAAATGTTGCACAATAATCAATATTTTCAATAAGTGTTTTTCGATTAAAATATATTTTCTATTTCGCTTTTTTATTCATAACTTATGTTTTTGTTAATTTTTTTTTAATTTTTTAGTCATTTTTATATAAATAAATTAGAATAAATTGCTATTAATCATTTGAAAAATAAAATCTAATGTAACAAAATCCTCTAAAAAAAGGTACATTTTATACTATTTAATTGTTGTTTAAAAAATCCTATGAATTATTTATTTTTATTTATTTTTATTTTATTATTAAATTCAAAATACATTATATAATTAATCATTTTAATAACCGTCCAGGTATATTCTGATTGAGTTTAAGGAATTTCAGGTAACTTATATTTTTTAATCATGGTATATCTATGTAACTATATATGTATAAGCATCGTCTTCTTCTTCAGCCTTCACCAGAGAAACAATGTAAAATCTCTGTTGTTTGTAATGTTGTCTATACTTTTAACATTTTACACCAAAAATCTTTTTCGCTGCTAAGACTCTTTGGAAACCTTGGATAAACCCTTTTATTACAATTTTGACAATCCTTGGACATATTTGTTCCGCCGTGAATGAACTCTCATTAGGGTATAAAAATCATAGTTGGCTGACTAGGTATTTTTTGGAGTTGTTATTTTTGTAGACTGAACTAGTACTCTAAGCCATTTAAATTACTCCTCAGATGACTTTTTTTTAGATTTCAGGTTAATTAGTTTTCGTCAATAGAAGCGACTAGTGCTTCACACCATTAATGCTTGCACCACTCCTATTTACATAAAAAGCAGCAAACCTTGGTATATTCTCTTAGCAATTCTCTATAACAGCTAAAAATAAATAGAACTGCCTCTGCATTTTATCATTTAATTTTCGTAGTTGTCTTCTATATGTCTTGCATGTGGAGCCGATAGGGCTAACCAATAAAAAATATCTGTTCTTTAGACTCTTCAGCATATTATCCGTTCTCATTAAAGTTCGTTAGCGTTATTGCAAAACCGATCCGTCTTTCCTGGCAGTTTGTTCGGTATGAACGGTGAGATTTTCGATGTGAAGACATCATTCTCAAGCCGTGTCCTAAACTATACTGGTGAGTCACTGTTAGAGTTTAGATAGTTGTCCCATTAAGGTCGTATCTATCCATGTAGGTAGAATTCCCGCTACTGGCATTTTATGTGGGGCTAATTTATATTACATCCGTCTTTTATTATTATACTAAAACATGTGCCCGTCTGAGGGTGTTTTTCATTTGTTGAGTGTATGAGTAGCTTTAGTGGTCTGAAAATTGTGGCTGAGGTTGTTTTACCTGTTCATTTATAATGCCACTGTTTAAAGTTTTTGTTTTGTAGACTTCTATGTTTTCAAGAATGTCTAATCTTAGTCCTTTTTTGCTAAGATATAGTAATGGCATACACTCATCTATTCCCTTGGTGTGCGTCCGTGAATGTCAAGATGTAATGCAAAGTTGGGGTGTTCTCTTTTTCGTATGTGTGAGCGATGTGTTCAGTAATTTTTTTTAGTGTTCGTCCAATTCTGTCCTATATAAGTATGTTTGCAGGTCTGTATAATCCGCTGGAAAGAAATGTGTCAGTTGTTTCAATCGATGTCCTGAGATTATGTGTTAGAGCGTTGCTGGTTTCTAATGCTGTGAGTAAACCTTCTTTGTGAAAAAGGTTAGTTAATCTATATATTCCTGGTTCTGTGTAAGTAAAAGTGTGCCATCGTGTTGTATCGGTTGTCTCTCTGCCTTCTTTATTCCTATATTTAGTGTTGTAGTCTCTAAGAAGTTGGTGGTACATTTGAATGCATTATTTTTAGCTATGGTGTAAATTTTGTCAAACTTGACATAGAAGCAAAGAAGCAAATATAATATAAAATATAGCTTTCCTTATTTTATGGCACTCCATGGATCATAATAATAAATCTATTAAAATATTACAAATTCAGTAATATATCTATACAAAAATGGGAGTATATACTACATATGTATTTATGTTTTAAGTTAACATCATATATATATTTACAAATAATAAAAAAATATTCATCATACTTAAATAAAACAAAAATAAGTATCTCTTATTCTTTTTTACGGTATTTTTAAATTAAATTAACAATATATATTTTGCTTTCCTATGGAAAGCTTCTTCAGGAAAACAATTTCTTTTTTTGAAAACAAAAATTATTATATCGAAAAGAAAAAAATATATATTGTTAATTTAATTTAAAAAGACCGTAAAAATAATAAGAGATATTTATTAAAGATAAAAAAAGGTCGATTAAAAAAACTACAAAAATTAAACAAAAATAAAAAAACAGAAAATGTTACTTCCAGAATTGCACGTTCAGAATGTGATGTCTTTTCAAACGTCCGACTACTTCAGTGTCGCAAAAAAGGGTATTTGCTAATGGGTTGATATGCTGATTTAGCATCTCTAATAATTTTCACTAATTGTTTTAATTTCATCCATAACTCTCGGAATGAAAATATCTTTGTGAATTGAATTATTTGACATAAACCCTGGAGCATTGGCAATTGATCTCAGCGTTTTCGAGATGTACCTTACAATATTTTAATATTTGAATTAGTGGTTCTGAATAGTGGTTCAACTGAATAGGCTTTAGAATTGTTGTTGGAAAAGGTTTGCAGTCTATTGGATAAGTTTTTAGTTAAACAACTATCCAAAAAAGAAGATACGCGAATATTTCTATTATTCAGAACAAAAAAATAAATCATGTTTTTGGGTATGATAATCTTAAGCGACGATGCTTATCTCGAAATTATGGATCTAATGTGACTTCCCTTACCTGCAATATTCCATCGACTAGGCTCTTTAACTTCTGAAGTTTGAACAACTTTAAGGTAATTTGTCCTTAATTTTTGGTTATACTCATCCAAATTTTATCTGCTCGAGCGGGGACTAAGTTTTAAAAAGATAATTTTTAAGTGCTCAAGCGAATCAATATTACAGAAAGCATGAACATTACAGAAGACACACATTTAGAGCAAAAATTACTAATAAAAAGAAATGCAGGCAATTTGAATTACGTAGATGTACAATAATCATTGTGATTTACGCCCTAAAAACTGTTAAGGCAAAACATTTTAAAATATTTCTGTTTTGTATTGCTAAAGTTCTCTTTATAGATACTTGCAGGGGGGGAATGGATAACCAGCTAAGAGCTGATCATTACAATCTCCCATTTCCTATTTATTATAAAATGTTGGATGATTGAAAAATAAAAAATATGCTTCGTTTTCTTTACTTAGATTTGATTTCAATGCTCACTTTCTTGCGGCTTTTTATATTATGAACTAAGAAATTACTTTTAGTTTCAGTAATGAAGTTAATAAAGGGTTTTTCAGCAAGAAGTTTATTTAGTAGCACAAAATAAAACAAAAAATTTAGATTAAGATAATTAAAATTGTTATTGTATTGTTACGTTTATACCTTTTATAAACGTTTTGTTGTGAGTTCTTTATTGCAAAATAAATAACACCAGTTTTTAGAATTTTTAAATTTATAACAATTTTATTTACTTTAACTACACAAAACAGGACAATTAACTTAAAAATGCACGTCTTTAGTTGATGAGGTTTAATTTTACACTGATTGACTATCCACTCAGACGCTTCCCTATTAATATTTGTCCATTTAAAGTTTAGAAGATTTATGAATCTTCTACTCTCTTTGTATTGCATTTTGTTGTTGTATGTTGTTTATTCGATGTATAGGCGCCTGTATGTATGTGTGTATAGTTGTTTTTGTTTTTATGCTGATAAGGTTTCTGCTTGGGAATTTTTTCAATATATTTGTTGTCTTTTGTAGAAAAGGATTTCTTAGAAAACCACGCGGATGGTAAACAACATGTATGTTTGTTGTTGTAAAATTAGTTTTTTGTCTTGCGCGTTTAGATGGTAAACAGCATACCTGTATATTTTTTTCTTGCATGCCAGGCAGTTAGTAAACAGCATATCAAATGGTAGTTGTGTGTGTATAAACTTCTACGCAGTTTGTAACCAGTAGTTTGCTTTATTGCTTAATTATTTTATTTTAAAACTTAAGCAAGACACATTCGTAACACTGTCACCCACTTAAGTCTTTTCGTCCCGAATAGGCTCAATATTCCCTCGGGCATACTTGGCCAGTTGTTCCAAGTGGACCACCTTCATCGTAGATCTCAGACTTTGATATTTCTGTATCCGATAAACCACGTCATTCAATTTCTTCATCACCTTGTATGGTCCTTCCCAGTGGGTTTGCAGGTTAGGAGACAGTCCTTTTTTTCGTTGTGGATTATATAGTAGAACCAGTTGTCCTTCTGTAAATCCTTCCGTATTTGCTGCTCTATCATACCTGGCTTTCATTTTGTCGCTGGACATTTTAATGCGAATGCGGACAAACTCATGAAGCTCGTGCAGGCCTTCTTATATCTGTGAACATTTTCATTATCGTCATGTGCAGGAATCGGTTTAACGCCAAATTCTAAGTTTTAGCTCTCTCCCAAACACAACTTTTGCTGGACTACATGATGTTGAATCGTGAATAGCGGATCGGTATGCCAGAAGAAACTTTGATACATGCTCGTCCCAATTCTTTTGGTGTGTACTGACCACTTTTCTGAGATATTCTTCCAAGGTGCGGTTAAATCTTTCTACCATGCCATCTGACTGCGGATGCAGTGGTGTCGTTCTCGTCTTTTTGATCCCATAAATGTCGAACATTTCCTTAAATATTATCTACTCAAAATTTCGTCCCTGATCGGAGTGAAGTTCTGTTGGAAAACCGTATCGACATACCCAATTGTTCACAAAATCGTCTACAACTGTTTTGGACTATTAGTTTGGAATGGGATAAGCTTCGGGCCATTTGCTGAAATAATCCATCACTACTAGCAGATACCGATTTCCAGCATTATTGACAGGGAATGGGCCTGCGATATCCATTGCTATCCGGGCCTGCATTGTACTGTTGTAGCTTGCCACGACTTTTCCTTGTTGGATCCTTGGCCGCAATGCACTGCTCGCAATTAGCTATCCATTCGGCTACAGATTGTGGGCAGCCTACCCAGTAAAATCGCTGTTTTATCTTTTCCAGTGGTTTTCTTACACCCAGATGGCCGCCGCTGGGACTAATATTAAACTGCTTCATTACATCTTTTACATCACGACGATTAAGTCCGTTGTAGTTTTTCCATCTGCACTTTTCCAATTTCGATATAGGCAACCATTTACCACTTTAAGGCTATTCCATTGTGCCCAGTACGATTTCGCCAACGGGCTTTCTACCGATATTTGGTTACGGTCCGGTCTTATGTTTTCCATCTTGGCCAATATAATTTTTGACAAGATGGGATACTTCTTTTGGGCCTCAGACCAATCTTCTCCTGTGCCAATTTGGATACGCCTCACAACAATGATGGATTCAGTGTCTGCATTCTACGTTGCATGGGCGTCTTAAAAGGGCATCAGCATTATTGTGTTTTCCGCCTTTCCTCTGCACAATGCTGAAGTCATAGCTCTGCAGACATTCAATCCAGCGTGCAAGCTGTACGGACCACCGTAATGCGGACTGATCCGTCCTTATGGTAGTGTTGGCCATATAAGTATTTTTTTTATTGTATGCCAGGCAGTTAGTAAACAGCATATCAAATCGTAGTTGTGTGTGTAAAAACTTCTACGCAGTTTGTAACCAGTAGTTCGTTTTATTGCTTAATTATTTTATATTAAAGCTTAAGCAAGACACATTCGTAACAGTATTATGAACAGAAACGTTCGAAAATTATGAATGAAAAAATATACATGGGAAATATCCACCACGACCACGCTGACAGATGTCAATTCTTTTATCAAAGTTTTTAATCACTTTTTGGCAAAATGCCGGTCCTATTTCGTTAAATATATCACCGAGTTTTGAGTTTTAAGGCTGAAATCGATTGACTCCATATAGACTATGTCATTAACATAGCCCCACAAAAAATAATGTAGTGGTGTTAAATCACATGATCTTGCTGGCCACTCAACTGCTGATTGTCATGAAATATAATGCGATGGAGAAATTTTGTTGGCAATAAATTGATCGTTTCATTCGCTGTGTGACATGTGGCACCGTCCTGTTGAAACCACATGTCAGGGATATCAACGTCGTCAATAACAGGCCAAAATGGAGTTGTTTCGCACCTCACTATAGCGTAATCCCTTGACCATTACCACATTTCCAGCCTTATCTTCGAAAGGAAAACGGTCATGCTTTTAAAACACCATACACATTGAGCGTGCAAAGACTTCTCAATAAACGCTCTAGAATTTTTAGAAGCCAAAATACGGCAATTGTGATTGTTGGCATACCCTGACAAGTGAAAATGGGTTGTGCCTGAATGGATTGAGCGAATGTGTGGCGATGTGAATGATCATTCCACTTCAATTCCTGCACCAATTGAACCTTGTAAGGCTTTAAAATTAAATCCTTACGAAAAATTCGCCATGTGGTAGTTTTGGATAACCCCAATTGTTCAGAACGTCGAAAAGCTGATAAATTTGGATCTGCTTTAATACTCCGGCTTACGGCTGCAATGTGTTCAATTGAACGACCTGGTCGGACACGCGTTGGTGTTCGCAAATTTTATATCGAGCCTGTCGACTCAAACTGAACCACCAAATTTTCAATGGCGGTCTAAGATAGACGAACATAATCTGAAAATATAACGAATTTTACAAAGTGTAACTTTAAGCACCATAATAAATTATGCTCGGTGTCATATGTAGGTGACAGCGTTGTAAAAACAGATATTGTTCATTTAAAAAAACTGGTTCCTTAAATTAAAACACAAAAAAATTATAAATAAAAACATTAACCACACGGAAATTTGGGACAGTGAATACGGGAAAGGTCGTAATTCCAGCTTCCACTGCAGGATTTTTAAAAACTGAAATTATGTCCGAATGACATACCTAATCATAATTTTATTAAGAGATTTATAGTATTTTTTGTAACGATCAAGTGTTTTGGTATTCACCTACTTCAAATAAAATTGAAACAATTAAATATTTAATTCTTAATAATGGTATCTTTATTTATTAAAAATTGGTTTTCGATTAATACAAAATGAAACGTTTGACACGTTTTTCTGTTACAGTTTAACTTAACAATTATTAAATAAATAAATTAGAGAAATAAACCTAAATAAAATATAAATATTTCATAGAAAAAAAGACAAAAAATTCTGTATAATTTTAAACGAAAAACCCTTAAAATTATATTAAAAAATTAAGAAATTTTTGTTTGAACTGAATAATTACTTTTTGAGCAGAGAAGTTTCAATTAGTAGATGAAAGTACACGATAGAAAATTTAAAACAACTTAAAATATTTAATGACTACCATGAAGTGAGAAAATTCATTTAATAAATAAATAAATAAATAAATAATAATAAAAATATAAATTTAATTAAAATAAAAACAAAACAGAATGCTTTTTGTTTGTTCATGTAAAAAGCGAAAAACAAAATCTATGGAAAAGATTTGAACTTTTAAATATGGCTTAGCACCAGAACATCGTTTGCTTGTGAGTATGTATGTGTGTATGTATATGTGTGTGTGTGTGTGAGTATATAAGCATAAATTAATGTGACAGTTTTTGTTTTTAATTTAATAATTTTAATTATATATAAATGTAGGCTTAATTTAATACTTTGCACAGTGTTTTAAAAAGGCAGTTTACCAGTCTAATAAATTAAAATCATAGGAAGAAAAGAGAAAGAAAAAAAGAGAGAACAACATTTGTAGCTCGTATAAAATGACAACCACCAGAAAAAAAATTAAACTAAAAGTAGACCCAAAACTACATTCGTACTCGTAATTTAAAGTTAAGTCCAAAAGTTTCTATAAAATTTTAAATATTTATAATAAAAAGGACATAAAATATAAAAAAAATCTATTTATTAAAGCTTGTAAATTAAATTGAATTGAAAAACAAAAAAATTTAACGAAACTGAGGCTAGTCTTGGAATAACTAAAGAATTAAATTGAAAGTTAAAGAAGGGTTTTTTTACTTAAATCAAGTTTTATACCAATAACAAGATTTTAAAATTATTTAATTTTTCAACAACAATTGGGAGATAAATTTTCGATTTCAATCCTGCTTCCTAAAAAAGTTTAGACAGATCAGTTTTGAAAAATGTTTTAAATTACGGAGAGACCGTCAAATAGTGTAACATATTGAATCTAATTTTTTCAATATTCTTGAAACGGTAGGAGACTAGAATATGTAAAAAGTAAGTTATATATCCTCTCAAGACAACAGATCTCATGATTATATTTTATGAGTAAATCAGTAAAACAGTCTGACAGCGTTTCCCAGTAAAGCAATACTTATATAATCCAAATTTGACCAAAATCATTTTTGCCGTTTACCGTTACGAATGGGAAATAAACATCCGAATCTAAAGATTCAACAATAAATTAAGTTTTGAATATTGAACAACGGTGCACGTATAATTTACATACATATTCATATATTTCTGTCTGCCTTTTAAAAATTTTAAGCCAAAACACATTTTCAATTTGGGATTTGCAAACAAAAAGAATACGAAAAAGAAGAAGAAGCAGAAGAAGAAACAAAAAGTTAATATTTTTCACATGCCGATTTCTTCGAATCTCATTATAATTACAGTATTGTCAGACTTCGTATAAGCATTTTTCTCAATTGATATTTTTGTATTTTTGTTACCAGAAAGACAAATTTCCAAAGTTTTAAATTTGTGTCAACAATCCAGTTGCTGGGATTTTTTCGATTTTGTTCGATAGCTTTTCTTCCAGGTTATTCAGTTATTTACTTTGTATTTTTATTTTTTATTTTTGTATCATTTCGTTTTTAAATTTAACATTACACCCTTTTGTTTTTCAATATAAAGTCTCACATTTGTACTGAATCTTTAGTTTATTTATGAATGCGTCCGATTTTTCGCCAGGGTGCCATGCCCAGTTGATGGGATTTGTATGACAGGCAAAGCTCCTGCCAGCTGTGGATTCGTAAAGGCTACAGCTCTTTCTTTTTTCGTTATTGTCGAGAAGGGTCTTAAGCGTACATAGAGAATGGCGGAAATAAGGCAAGAAGTTACTAGAATGCCTAAAAGTATAATCAATGTTATCGCAAAACCAGGTGTAGTCATACATATTAAACCATCTTCTCGGGCAGGAAAGACCATGGTTTGAGCTGCCGCATTAGTGGCAGTATTGTTAGCATTCTCCTCAATAGCAAAGGTTAAATCACCAGATGAAACAACTTTGATAATGCGATTTAGACCAACTTCTGGTTCATTATCTACAGCACGAGCCCTTCGTTGTACGCGACGTTCGTCACGTCTCTTGTTAATAGAACTACTAACATGATAGGTATCAACATGTAGCTGTGGTGGAGGAGGACCATATTGTGATTCAGGTCCCACTTGTAAGTGATGAACCTCTTGCAAGTTGGGATCAGAACACTGATCGGGACATTGATAACGACAGATTTGTATTGTGCATTGAAAATGTACTTCCATAGAATCGGGAAATTTGAAGGCTTGGAAATGTGCATAAGACAAAACCGAAGCTGATGCCCCGAAATTTTTAATTTTAGTAAAGCGCGACATTAGTTTTGGTCTCGTGACACAACCTCTTTGATCGACTAATTGTATTGGTGCTCTCTTTCCATCATGGGCTACACAGTTTCTTACTAACATATCGAATTTCGAATCATCGTCTTTTATAGCCAAAACCATGGTCATAGTTTGACCAATCTTAACTAATCCCGAAACCTCGGAGGCCCAAGGTCCTTTTCCGACTTGTATCTGCATCCAGCAACCTACATTGTCACCAGCGAAATCGGCCCTAACAACATCTAGCATATCGACGGGAAAAGGTCGGAAGGTTACACTCTTTTCGTATTGATCATGCCAAGTGCAGCGCAATTTTCTAGCTTGATCCCAAACTTCTTGAACCTGAGGATCATATTGCACCACAATAATATTTTCAAAATACGTGCCCGAACCCGATTCATGGCCATATCCATATAAACCGTTTTCAGTATTACCGGATGTACCACATTCATGTAGGCCAATATCGAATGTAGCCGAAGTACGACCCAATCCCGAAGGTAAGTGAACACAGTTCATGTTGCTGTAGTGGCCTTTAGAGAACACAATACCGTAGAAGGGCTTGTCGAATTGCACAAAAACCTTCATGCCATTTTTTTCACATTTCACATCGAGTGATATGATTTTGGCCATATCCTGTACAGGAGATGACCAAATCTCATTTGTAGACGAAGCTCCTATACTTAAATCGGGCAAGGATTGTGGCACATGCACCTGTTGTTGCTGCTGGTGAGGTAGTGGTTGCGATTGTCTTGAGGGCGGCAAAGGTGGTGGCGGTCCTTGATACGCCAACTGTGATGGTGGGGGTGGTGGACCGAATGGCTGTCCCAATGCTAAGGGAATACCCTTGTTATTACCTGTAATGAAATAATTCAAAGACGCTTTTTTAAGATGGTAATATTTGCGATCTCATCAAGGTATTTCAAATCTGAAGTTCGGGACTTAACAGACAACTTAACTTACTTCTTGCTGGACTGGGACCTTGTTGTTGCTGCTGTTGTTGTAGTTGCTGCTGCTGCTGTTGCATGTTATGTTGATAGAGAACTTTTTGATTTTGGGAATCGTGTTCACTTTCTAACGCAACTTGATCAACTTCATTATCATGATCGGACATTTCCTCGTTACCTTTGACAACTTCACCATCATCAGCTAGTGCGATCTAAAACAACAACAAAATTGACAACTTAATTACATGAATTTAAAAAAAAGAAAATATTTCTCTCAATTCTATGAGATACTCTGCAATAAACAAATAGATTAATATCAAATACAGGTGTTTTGTTGCCCCAAAATATTTTCAATTAAAATCAAGTTCTTGTTATTTATGCCCAAAAGTAATTGAGTTAACGTCTTGGGTCGTGTGAAAGTAAGTCATTTGTATATAAAAAAGAAGCCTTTAAAATGTACATTTAATATTCGTTGCATTCCTTACTACACGGAAAGGAGGTTGGTTCCAAGTGGACTAGTTAAAAACAAAAGTAAACATTTAACTTTCATTTTATTTTATTTTCCTTTTTTTTAACAAAATATGATAAACATGTTTCAATGTCCTAAATTAGTTTCTTTAAGTCATCAAATAAATCAAAAAAAAAGAGTTGTTGAAAATATAAATACTGACAGAGATGCGAAGCACCACAATGGTACGTACCATTGCCACTCATGCCAACTAAGAAGACGATTTAACAACTATTTACACACTTGTAAAATATATGTATGTATAAATGTATGTACATATGTGTGTTGTAAATATGTGTTGATAAAAACCAGAACAACTAAATTAAATTCGAATAAATATATTTTATTTTCAATTCCGGTTCCCACAATATTAAAATCAATGCAGTCTCTAAATAATTGTGCCAGCTATCTGTAACCAAGTAAAAATCTCAATGGGATAGATCGGCGACTTCAAACCAGCAACCTAAAGATTTTTTGTTACTTTTGCTCTTTTTTAATTAGCCGTAAAGAAAAAAATATTTGTTCATCTGCAAAGTTAAAAATTCCTGAAATTTAAGAAAGCGATGATTTTTTTTATTTGAGATTTAAATAAAATTAAAAAAAATTTCTTTATCTCATGAGACATATCTTCAAAATAAAGAACGCTAAAATATATACAACAGTTTAAATCAGCCAAACAAAATGAAAAACTATCATGTGCCTACGAATGCGACTCTCACAGTGTTTAGAAAAACGTTGTTTCTTAAATTTAACTTAACTTTTTAATTAAACTCGTTGAATAGAAATTAAAAACAGAGAAGAAATCGCTAGATTGGCCTGACAATAACTTTATTATTTTTAGAAACAACAAACACCCAATATTAGAAAAATAATTATTTTATCGACGTGTAGAATCCGTGTGTGTGAATAGTTTTGCTTAAGATAGTGCCCGAGAGGTAGATTATGAAAGCTCCGTCATACATAAAAACAATTATTCCTTTTGGTTATTTGTAAGCGATATTAGCATGTTACTGTTAATTTTGAAACCATGTGTCAGTGATGCCCACGTCATCAATAATAGGCCAAAATTGAGTTGTTAGCATCTCGCCATAAACGGGGCACATTATAAGCCCTTACGGATTACACAACCATCTAGACTTGTGTTTTGCGGGGGTAAAAGGGAGCCCAGTCCCCTTAGGCTAGAAGAGCCAACTGGAAAATCCACTATATTTTCACGGGAATCAGTAAAGCCCCAGGGTTCCGCTATTTGTATCTTTAGGAACTTATTGTGCTTCGAGGCCCTCGTTTGAGTTTGTGGGTCGGAATATGAATGCCGTCGTGTTCTTAATTATATTAAGCTTCAGGCGTTCTGGACCAGGAGTTAGATAGTCTCCAACTCTTCAGCAAGGAGTGAAGGCTGCGGCCTACTCCGGGCTTTTGAAGTTTCAACTAGGAGTAACCGGGGGATACACGTATCCGAAGGCGAGGATGACGCTACATATCATCCAGAGTGGTAATGATCCACCATCTGATTAAGGCCCACGGCCAGGTGCAGATGTAAATCTTATCACGTCATCTCGCGATAGCGTGATGCATTGACCGTTACCGCATTTCCAGCCTCATCTTCCAGACCACATAGCGCACCATACAATGACACGTTGAGCCTGCAAATGCTGCTAATTAATCGCTCTAGGATTTTCAGAAGCCAAAATGCGACAATTTCGCTTGTTGACATCAAATGACAAGAAACGAAAAACCAGCCGGTTGTTTCTAAATGAATTGATCGAATCTACGGCGATGTGAGTGGTCGGTCGGGTTCGATTCTTGCACCAGTTGAATCTTGAAAGGCTTCAAAAGCAATTACGCAAAATTTGCCATGTGGTGGTTTTGGATAACCCCAACTTTTGACAAATTTGGATCTGTAGCTCACGGCTGCGATATTTTCAGTTGGTGTTCGCACATTTCGTATCGAGCCTGTTGACTTAAATTTAACGACGTAATTTTTAATAACGGTCTCAGATAGACGAATATATTTTCCAAAAATATCACGATTTACAAAATGTAACTTTCACAGAACCCCCATTTTCATAGCAGATTTTCATTATTTGAATGTGATTTTCGTGGAAAATTTAATCCACTGTAAGAATTGCTAATTCATCTACTATGAATACGTAAAGAAACTAAATGTCAAAACTATCATGTTGTTAGTGTTGCCACAATTGAAAAACAAGCTTCTTATTGAAAAACTCATAGTTCTCAAATATTTATTTAGTGGACAGGCCCAATATCCTATTGGTTGTAATATCCCAATAATACTCGTAGGTAAACTATACAACAACAATTATAGTAATTATAACTTTGTATTGGTCAAACTCGAACAATTAAATAGAAGTTGTTTGACTTACTAAAGTGTACGATACTTTAAATAGGGTAACAACTTTTTCAATCGTTGTTGTTTATGCGAGCTTTTTTGTATGTTTGTATGTTTGTATGTTTTCCAACAACATTCATTGACAACATACCACGGCATGGTGAATTAATAAGACTTGTATGAGCTTTACAAATATTATGCATTGGTGTCGCGTGATCTTATTTCTTTATATTTATTTATTTACTCTTTTTTTTTTTTTGTTTATGCCTGTTACAGTCGCTCGTTTGTTTGCTAGACAGTTTGTCCCAATGTCGGCATATATATGTGACTGCTTGCCGGTTTATGTATCGCACTTGATCTACACTACAACTGGATAAATGTGTTGTGTTGCTTTCTTAAGATTTTAACATTGAAATATGGTACTTGATTATGCGGATTTATTTACTTTTTTGAATAACAATTTAGATAGAATAAACTTTTACTCTTTTTTGTTGTTGCTTTGTTGCTGTTTATTTTTACTTCTTCTTCTGATTTTGGTTTTGACGGAAACATTGGAACAAGTACAACCTGTTTTACGAACAACAAAATTTATATGCGAAATTTTATATGCCTTTAAATGAAGATCAATTTAAAATATTTTAAATATTGCAAGTAGGCACAAGTATCTTTAAGTTTTCACTTTTTTGCTTAGTAATCAGGAGAAATTTTGTTTGGCTATGTTAAGTGATCTTCATTTAGGACCCATTTAAAATATAAATTACACATTCTTAAATTTCACTGCAAGCAAAATTAATAAAAGGAAGAGAGAAGAAATATCGGCTTGTCATTAAAATAAAAAAGAAATGCAGAATTGAAAGTGACATATGAAATATTACCTTCATCACAGTCAGGTTTAACTAAAAAATATTGTGCAGTCTAAAAGAAAATTTTCACTTAATAATTATTTCGCTTTTTATATACAAAGATCTAGATCAAAGTTATATGTGTATACACAAAAACTTATTTACATAGTATTACATATTGCTTGAAATGCATCTAGCAGTGTTAAGTGTCAAGACATTATTCGGTGAAATATGTTAAGAAAGCTAATAATAGATCTCACTAAAACTTCATTTTTTATCATTCGCAAATCTGCATATCACTGATCAACCAGCGTTCATGGAGGCTCCCTATATGTTTAGACAATTGAGGTACAATTAAGGAAATTAAATTTTAGCGTTTACACATATCCAATTTAACTAACTCAATTAACAATTGGCAGTTGAAGAAAGCTTCGAACAATAACTAAAAGCTTTAATCAGGAAGTATAAAAGATCATAAAAATTTTAGGCATAAAATATATTGCAAATTTTTGTTGCTAAAAATCCTACTGGCAAAAATCAGTGAAGATTTGTTTAGGGAAAATGTTTTATACATAAAAGAAATTGAATTATATATTAAAGGAAATCTTATTTGCTGCTTAATTTCTTCTATTTATGGTACACGTCACTCCTGATTGCATTTAAAATTTGCGTTGTGTAAAGTGTACATTTAATTCCACACATTTGCAAGAGTAATTTTACGAAAATCTACTTTTCTTCCTCGTTGCCAATTTCCGAGTAGAAAGTTATTCAACAGATAAATTTTGTCTGAGAGTTTGGAAAATTTAAAAAAAAAAAATTAACTAGAAAAAAGGCTTTGTAAAAGATCTGGAATAAACATTTAAATTAAAAATAATTTTTAATTTTTGTAACACTTAACCATTTCAATGAAGAGAACATTGTCTTACTGCGCTTGGGGCAACTGACTTAATATATGGCGCCATTAAGTTCTAATTACTCAATTTATACATTACTTTTTTTATATGGTAAATCGATCTCAATTAAAGTCTTAATTGAGAAAATTTCCTCATTGCGGAATCGCGTTGTAAGCATAGTATAGGTAGACCACCCATACAGTATGTAGAACTTATACATATTAAGAACTTATGTATACTTAGAAATGTGATGAAATGATTGGAGAATTAAGGGTTATTAGAAATAGTCCATTGTTATATGCTAAGGAATTGAAATGAACATCAAAGTTTTTTTATTATTCCATGTATTTTATTTTTAGTTTTTAATTTTTTGTAAGTTTGACCGAATTCCATAAAACCATATTCGTTTAAGGAGGGAGGTGTATAACAGAATTTTGTATTTGATTCTATATGACTCTTTCAGGTCAGGCGCCAATTAAGAATTATACCGAAGTATTTAATTTCTGATAGTTGTGATACGATACTTTTGGGAACTCCGGCTTAAGTTAGCTGAGATAAGCTTTAAAATTCTCGTTCTCTCATGAACTTTTTGTCTATTATATAATTTTGCAACAGCTTTAATTTTGGCATAATCACACAACCTTAAAATTAAAAAAATTACTTTTATTGCTATGCGTGGTAACTCAGCTATCTCTTGTTACTCGATTTATTAAAAGCCTTTTAATACCACGGAATTTAGATGGAATTGAGGCTTCTGTATCAGAATTGATAGGTAACACATCTCAACTATATCCGTTGATATAATTGGAGTAAATATATTTTTCATGTATTCAACAAGTATATTGGCTTTAACGGTATCATTTGGAAGTGAACCTCCATATAAAATTCGGAATGGAGGCTTGCCACGGTATGTTAATATTTTGGCTTGTGAAAATACTAGAACCTTTGCATACTCAAAGTATCACTTTATGGTGCGTTATGTGGTCTGCAGACGTGATTGGGCCTTTTTCTTTCAAAGATGAGGCTGGAAATACGGTAAAGATCAATAGATCGCGCTATCGGGAGTTGCTAATAACTCAATTTTGATCTTTTATTATCGACGTGGATATCACTGACATGTGGTTTCAACAGGACGGTGCCACATGTCACACAACCACATATTACAAACCAAATTTCCCGATCGCATAATTTTAGCTAATCAAATCGATTTCAGCCTTAAAACTCAAAATCCATGATGTGATTAACGAAATAGTTCCGCCGTTTTGCTAAAATGTGATTAACAACTTTAATGAAAGAATCCAGATATAATTTTTCATTTATAATTGTCGAACTTTTCTCTTCATACTGCAATAAAAATTTGAATTATCTTAATCAACATTTTTTGTTTGAATTTGTTTTAGAAAACAAATTTTTTATTAAAAAACCCTTCAGATCATAATCCAAACAACTTAAATCAAAACACAATAGTCCTCAACAAGCTGTAGATTTATTTCCATTTTTTTTTCAGATCCTTTATTTTCTGACTAAATGACTCTTTCATTTACTTTTATGGATTAAACCTCTTACATTTACCTCATTTTTACTAGAGATGAGTCAACAGATTGACTGTTCTTTGAAGACGTTATTTTTATCGAAATTTGTCACTAAATCGCTTTACAATAAACACTTGAATATGCATCATATGTTAATCATGCATATGTAAATATGCATCATATTAAAGGCTGAGAAGGCTTTACTAAACCCAATCTAATAGGTACAATAAAAAACTCGATATTTCCAATTCTAAATTCAATTTATTAGTTTTATTTTAAATTTTGTTTTCTTTGTTATTTTTTTAAGTTAATTTATATTTTATTTCTATAATTCAGATTCCATATTTTAACATCAAGTAGTTTGTTGAAAGACTAAGTGGTCGTTTAAATCATTCTAAGTATTCCATGCCATAAATGAGAAAAAACAAGGCATCTCTACAGACCAAACGACAGCACATGCAAGCTTTCTTTCCACAACAAATCCAAAGTCTAACAAATATTCAACGATGCAGTTGCAACTAATCTAAATTGAAAAAAATTCAACCAAATAATATTTGAACTTCTGCAACGCCATTCATTCCAATACTACTACTATGCAGAGAAAACATAAGACATTTATGTATGATGGATTACAGGTCATAATCTCGAAAGAAAGAATAAAGAAATAAAAGCACAACATTGCAGCAGCAATGGCAAAGATAGTTTGTCATCTTTCAGTGGAAAATAGATACAAAGACATAAATCGTCTGTCTCTATTAAACGCCAAGAGCAGCGCTACAATGGCGAAAAAAATAACAGAGTTGATGATGAAGTAAAATATGGTGTTTTTATTATATTTTTTATTATTTATGAGCTAGGAGACCCATGTTTCATTGGTTAAAGTAATCGTTTCTTGTAGTAGATATTTTCTGTATAGATAACTATGATGACAATTTATATTTATGATGTCGTAAGTTTATCCATGTGCGTATCTGCACTTCTTACTCCGAGTATTAAGAGTTTTTATTTACACTCGAAACAAAATATGATAAAGAAAATATAATTTAATTTCTTCTATTATATTTTGATATATCGACTGATTGATTGATTGATTGATTGATTGTAAGGTTAATAAATAACGTGGTGTTTACTATACAAAAATTTGATTTTAAATCATTTATTGTGATTCCTACACTCCTTCCTACAATAAATAATATTTTAATATTTAATGTTTAAGAAAGCACGACAATTTTCCCAAGAAAAAAATTCATGCTAATTAAAATTAAATCTGAAGCTTTTAAAACGAGATATCTCTGCTTCTCATAAAAAACAATGAAAATTAAAGCAAAGATCATAAACAATGATCATTCTTCGAAACTGGTCCGCATCGGCACGATCTGTGTAAAAAAATGGTGAATAATAAATTTGGGGTGAAACGTCAGGAAATATTGAAATTACGACTGCCCGAAGGAGGTTGGAAATTCCACCTCCCCGGGTTTTATTCAGAATGAATGCAAAAACGGGTAAAAATACATGCCTAAATTGGTAAAAAAAATAATAGAGCTGCTGTACAAAAAAAGGGAATTTAAACCAAAAATTTAATATATAAAAAATAGAATCGGAGTACTGTACTATATGTAGTACCTCCTATCTCCATTGGCCTATAATAGATGCTTTGAAATAAGGCCTTTTCGCATTGTACTATTTCAAATTGATGGCCAATAAAATTTGTCCCTTAATTTTTCCTACATATTCAAAATAATTTCATTGACCCATTTGAATATCTCTGTTTTACTTGAAAATCTGGCTGGCTGTCTATCAGTTACAAGGGAATAAAAATCTTGCGTGTCGCTTTTGCGAACTCATAGTTCACGCTAACCACTTTTATGAACCTAATTTCCTTTCTTTGAGGTCACCGCGTCCGTAACATCTGGTCTAAAGAGGTCCCTCAGTTACAATAGAAGTTTATTCTTGCTTTTCTCCCGATTAAAAATAAGTACATGGATGTCGCAAAGATCCAAATTCATAGTACATACAAACCACTTTAATGAATTTATTTTTTTTTTCTTTGAGGTGCAATTGGTTAACGAGTCCCTGATGTCTGGCAAGTACAGTCCCAATGCCAGATGAACGGAGATTTCTTCTGTAATCGATTGTGATACGCTTCACACGCAACACCACAAGAACCTGATGTTCTTCTTGCGTTTTTAAAATTTTATTTCCGTTAAAAATATTATGAATTTCTTTCTTTTAAGAAAATTCACTTTTTTTTTCTTGCTTACTCTTGTATTTCAATGTTTCGTCAACTTTTTCTCTTTTTCCCAACAACTCATAACCAAAAGTGCGCTAATTATCTTTTTCCCCTTCTTTTTATTTTGAACAGCATGGTCCGCCTTTTAAACAGCACCCTCAGCATTTAGGCGAAGCGTCGAATAAGGACAAGTAGTGGTAAGCTGCAATGCACGTGCCCTTTTTGAGCGGATAGATATGGATATCGTAGGCCAACTTCCTATCAGTAACACTGGAAATCGGTATTTGCTAGCGGTAATGGATTATTTTAGCAAATAGCTCGAAACGTATCCCGTTCGAAACCAAGAATCTTAAATAGTGGCGGATGCATTTGTGAACAGATGGGTGTGTCGATATGGTTTTCCAAATTTCGAATCGGCCGTTATCAAAGAGATCCCCCCGGGGGCACATTATAAGTCTTTATGGATCCTACAACAACCATCTAGACTTGTGTCTTGCGGGGTAAAAGGAAGCCGTGTCCCCTTCAAGGCTAGTAGCAGTCAATTGGACAATCCACTATATTTCCACGGGAATCAGTTAGCCCCAGAGTTCCGCTATTTGTCTCTTTAGGCATTTAGCTGTTCTCTGTCTGATTATTGAGGTAGGCCCTTCGGGAGTATCGTGGTGGCTGTGTGTTTCAAGGCCCTCAGTTGAGTTTGTGAGTCCGATCATTTATAATGAACACAATGAATGGTCCAGGTCCAGTGAGTATGAATGCCGTCGTGTTCTTAATTATATTAAGCTTCATACATTCTGGACCAGGAGTTGGATAGTCTCCGACTCTTCAGCAAGGAGTGAAGGCTGCGGCCTACTCCGGGCTTTTAAAGTTGCAACTAGGAGTGACCGGAAGATATACGTATCCGAAGGCCTTCTAGGGCGATCATGGCGCTACATACTATCCACAGTGGTAATGATCGACCATCTGATTAGGGCACACGGCCAGGTGCAGATGTAAATCTTATCACGCCATTATCAAAGAGTTATGTGATGTATATGGCATCATTGCCTCCACAGTCTAAGAGTATGGTAAAAAAATTGAAACATACCCTAAAGGAATAGATCAGAAAAGTGGTCAATATAAACCAAAACGATTGGGATGAGCATGTACCAAAGTTTCTACTACTGGCATACCTATCAGCACTATTCAACCTCACGTAGTCCAGCAAAAATCGTGTTTGGGACGAAACAAAAACTGCCAGCAGATTTAGAATTCGACATTAGGCTGAGCCATGCGCACGACGATAATGGAAGTACTCTTCAGACATAAAAAGACCTGCATGAGCTTCATCACTTTGTGATGAAACGTTAAAACGAAAGCCAGATCTGATAGAATAGCAAACAAAGAGGAATTTGTAGAGTTATACTTTTTAACCTACAACGGACTGACTGTATTTTATCAATACAATTGTCTTTATAAAGATTCGAAATTATACTATTATTTTCTCTTCGTAGTTTAATAGTTGGGTCAGTCCTCATTGTTCTATACGTATTTTTATCTTCCAAAAGTCTGGTCATTTTTTCTTTATAGTCTTTTCGATACATTATCGTTGTTTTATTTCCCTTATCCAGCTGTGTAAGTATAATATTTTTATTATTTTTCAAGAATCTTCTTGTCTTCTCATAAGCTGCACAGATAAATTTTTCTTTTGCTGAATTTCTGATTTTCCTACTATATGTTGTAATATTAGTTGCCAATTTTGTTCTTATTACATATTTCTCCTTTTCTATGTTTCCTCCCATCGCTTGTACGCCTTGTTCTAGATTAGCTATTATATGTAAATACAATACAAACAACATAAGTCATCAACATTTTTCAGTTCCTCCCTGAAAAAAGCTACATTGTCCAGTGCTGCAATGCTACCAGGACGGAATCACAGCTGACGATAGTTTTTTCAAACGTGGAGCATATGGGTACAGGTCTTGTGAAACGAACTTATATGACTATTAGGACTTTATATCAAACAGTTACCGATGTTACCCTGAGCAACTAAAATAGAAAATTTCGCCTATAACTCATCCAAAAAAGAGTTTATTCTTAAAATTAGGGTATTAAAAAAGGAAGCGATCAAAAGGTGTATAAACGTGATTTGCAAAATGAGGCAAGCTATAACCAAATAGAGGAAAATAAGTATAGTAGAAGAGAAAGGAGTTAAAAAATATGATTTTAAGGTTTGATGGGCGATTGTCCCAAAGACGTAACTACGCCAAAGATTGACAAGAAAAAGAGACACAACAAACCCCGGCGGAAGTCAATTTAGAAAAAAAACTAAAAGAGCGCAAACAAGAATGGGGTGGTCGTTGAACTAGTAGAAGTCCAATAGACAAACAATAAAGGAAAATAGATGGGTAGATGGTTAAACCATCTACCCATCCATTAGGAAAAGCATGAGTTACTCCTGAAGAGTCTGAGACACAACGTTTACCTCGGCGAGGCAGAAGTTGCCGTCCATTTGTAAGACGAGTGATGGAGTTCTTCTTCTAGAATTAAAAAAATAAGAAACATATATTTTGCGAAATTATAAAATTGCGGTTTCTTAACAAAAAAAAAAACAAAAAA
Organism: Trichopoda pennipes; assembly: GCA_030448955.1. NCBI lineage: Eukaryota > Metazoa > Arthropoda > Insecta > Diptera > Tachinidae > Trichopoda > Trichopoda pennipes. The sequence continues at coordinate 713,118 of JASKUP010000006.1, read as the reverse complement.
AAGATTACCATGGCTTTTGAGGTGCGTAGAGGAGCACAGAAGGACAAAAAGATTGTCCCCCAAATTTCAAACCCACTGGTAGGGACCACACAAAGTGATCAAGATATTAAATGATTTGGTTTACCGGATATCATATAGATATCACAGTCCGAGGTCGAAAATGGCGATGGTTTACCTGTAATGGCTTTATTTCCTGAAAGATTAGGTAAGTCTCTCTGTTCCTCTCAGCTAAGTTGTTTGTAAATTCGGCTAATTAATAAATTTAATAGTTGAATATAATTTTCTTATGGTGTACGTTTATAAAATGATATATAAAGCTGCTAATAGTTGTTTGGTATAAAAATAATAGTGTTGTTGTGAAAATATATGTCACTATTGTAAAGTTTTCTTGCAGTTGCTTTATTTATGTTTCTGTTTTATTAATGCACTAGATTTGCCATTTATGTATGTGAAAAACTGTTAAATATATAAATACATGTGTGTAAATGCTTGTACATACATTTGTATTTTTTCTATTAACAACAAAAAGAAGTAGCTATTTTTGTTAGACAATTGTTTAAAATCGTAAAAACATAAATCTGCTTCTGCTACATTCTAGCCTTGAACTTAATTTAATACGGAACGCTTTATTCAATTTAATTTAATTTATTTTATTTTTATTTAATTTATATATTCGTTTTTTTGTAAAAAACTTGCGCTTTAACCGGAATATTTTACAGTTTACTTTCTATTTTCTCAAATTGTGTCTCACAAGACTTATATAACTAAATAGGACGAGTTGTTTATTGTCGATTATTGCCATTTAAAATTATTGAGCGGTTGACGAATTGTTTTGATGTTCAAGAGCTATTTTATGTGGCACGATAAGCCAATATAAAAATTAATGAATGAATGAATGAAAGCAGCACATACTAACGTTAACTTTTTTGTTTGCTACAAATGAATAAATATTAAAAACTCGACGATAATTGATATTAATATTTTTTTTACAGAAATTATAATTAATTTAGTTTATTAGAAAGGCATTCTAAATATATTGTCGCAAAATTCAATTGGAAAGTAATTGGAATCTCAAAACCTGTATTTTATAATGAAATTATTATTCGTAATTAAAATCGAAGCCATCATTATTTTATTTCGATATTTGTTTTAAATATCTTTTCAACACACAGTAGACAATATTTCGAGTTTGAGCAAGGAAAAGCCGTCACCGTAACATCTCTGCGCTTCCAAGATGTGATAACCAAATTTTTGTGGCCACGAATATTTAATATTGTGGCCTTTGGTTTCGGCAAGACGGCGCCACAAGCCACAAAACCTTATAAACATCTCAGTTATTCCGTCAGAAATTTTCTCTGGGGTCATTTGAGAGTTCGGACTTACATTAACAATCCACAAATGACTGATGCTTTGTGAAATGAAATATGGTGCTGCATTCACGAGATAAGAGAATCGTTATCGAAAATATGCTACAACATTTTTTGAAGAATATGATAACATTACATACTTTTATCTTTATGTGAATGCCTTAAGTTATCTGTTGCTTTTACAAATTTACCTTATCAAATATATACTGTGCTCTTTTAGATTTTTTCTTATTCTTTCTCATCATTCCTATTCCTTTTTTAGTATTGAACTCTGGCTCTGCAAAATTTTAACGATATTTGCTTTTAAAGTGATATACAACAAACACTTAATAGAGTGGATGAAAGCAAAGTAAAAGATGCATTCCAAACAGATCAAACAGAACAACAAGGAAACGTAGGTCCAGGCTGATTTAAACACCTCTTACTACGAAGAGTATGCGAAAATAAGTGTTTTTGCAAAAATTTAAAAATTAATATTTTATAAAAAGAAACAAAATTCTTATTTAATACAGTATGAAATTTAAATTTTTGAATAAGTTATTTTGAAACTAAATAAAAATTTTACCAAAATTTTAAAAAAATGAATTTTACGTAAAATGCGAAATTTTGTACAAAATTTTTAAAATATATTTGTTTCTTTATGCGTTTTAAGAATAATACATTATAAATAAATATTATGTATTTATTATTATAAAGGGTATTTTTTTATAGAGGTACAAAATTTTTAACTTGCGCATTTCTTTTGACTGACGTATGATTTAATTTGGCTTGGCATTTCAACATGAATGGACTGACGCCTAAACAACGTTTCTAAATAGTGCAAATTAGGCGCAACACTGGATTACCGTTGATCCTGATTTTTATAAACGGATTTTGTTTTGCGATGAAGGTCTCATTTGTTTGAATGGATAAATCAACAAACAAAACTACAGCGTTTGGAGTGATGATAATCCTCAATTGTATGTTTAGACACGGTTATATCTTGTAAAACTGACTATTTGGTGCGCTTTATAGGCTGGTGCAATCATTGGTCCATAGTTCTTTACAAACGATGCTATTCAGTGGTGGCCGCTGTAAAGCCATGCTTACTGACTTTCACGTTCACCAACAATAATGTGCAGAACCTGTGGTAACACAGCTCATGCCAAATTTCATTTATTGAAAGAAAAGATTGGTAGCCGTATGGTTTAATGTCACGGACCGTCAATTGGCCTACAAGATCTTGCGATTTAACGCCACTAGGAAATCTATGGGAATATATGCAGCCGCTAGTTTACGCTGATAAGCCCAAAACGAGCGACAATTTAGAGGACAATATTCACCGCGTTATTGCCGATATGCGACTACCAATATTAGTAGTCGTAGTAGTAGAAAAAGTCATTGGAGCTTTGACCTCCAGATTAGGTTACGTCCGAATCATCCAGGGCGGTCGTATATCAAAAGCCATATTTAAATTATAATGCCAGAAGATTATCCTTCGGATAGTTTCAATTTAAAAAAATCATTTTTATTCAATTCAATTTGAAATAAAACTGAATTTTAAATGAAATAGGTTAAAGAAAAAAATTTAATTTGGATTAAATTTTTCCACTTTTGTAATTTAAATACTGATTTTCAGCATCTTTTTGTTTTATAATAAAATCTCTATACACTCTTTTATTATAGCTATAAAATCAGTATAAAGATTTTTAAAAAAAAATTATAATGAAAACAAATCAAAAATTTTAACAAATATAATATAATAAACAAATCTATATATATAAAAAGAAGTGTACATTTAATTGTCGTTCCGTAACTCTAGAACGGCTGGGCCGATTAGGCTCAAATTTTTTTTCAGTTGTTCGTAATTGCCAGGAGAATGTTAGTACGAAAGAAATTTTGGGAAAACCGTACGGAAAAGCCGGGAAATTGGAAAAATCGAAAATTAATTTTTAGTATTGAATTTTGTGTGCAATTGTTCCGTTGTAGCTTTTCGAATTGCAAAATAGAAAACTCCTAGTGGAAAACTCGGAAAATTCCTGAAAAACGTGATTCGGCAGAATTGCATTGAAATTACGATTTTTCCACAAATCAAATCAACAAGATTTATGGCATATTTCAATCTGGGAACATTAAACTTCTATTACAAGTCGAACTATAACATAACATGGCACTTTTAAGGTATTCTCTACACGAAATATTAATTAAAATTAAGTAAATCCAATTTTTTCGTTATTACTATTGCAAAGCAACGTTTGCCGGGTCAGCTAGTATAATATAATAATATAATATAATAAATAACAAATTTTTTACAATTTTTATAGTTGAATTACATAAAATTAAGGATATGGAAAATCGGTCAAAGATATTGCGTAAAAATTAAAAATTCATAGAAGATGTAGATAGATTTAGATTAAAATAACGTACTTCCGATCAAACGATATTCGTATTCTTAGAAATTTTGCTTTCATATTTTTTTTTAACTTTTCCCTTTTTTTATTGTATCTTCAAAAACATTTCAAACTAACAATAAGTATTCAGATCTTAAAACTAGAATTTTCTAATTAAGTACAGCCACTGCTGGACAAAATATATATTTCGCGAAGATAATTTATTCGCTTAAATTATAGGCATCTTATTTAAATTCGACCAGGGCCAAGGTGTCTCTCCTCTTCAATCGAATGTAACCACTTTCGTTAAGAATGTTGCGAGCTAGAAGGTTTGGATGATATCCAAGCTTGTTTCTATAAGTTAGTGCGTGTTTAACAATCCCTTCTCTTACCAAGGGAACGTGGAGGTCCTTATGAATATTGGAATTTTTGATATACCATGGGGCGGCTGTGATCATTCGAAGACTTTTATTTTGTCTCCTCTGTATTCTTTCTACAGTTGTCACTGAGGCAGTGCCCCATAATTGAATACCATAGCACCAAAGTGGTTTCAAAATAGTCTTATATATTAGAAGTTTGGAGTCCAAGCTCAGTGTAGAGTTTCTTCCAATCAGCCAATGTATTTGAGCGGTTTTTAGTCTTAATTGAGTCAGTTTAGCATCTATATGGTTTTTCCAAGTCAAACGCCTGTCCAGGTGAATGCCGAGATATTTAATCCTCGAGTTTTGAGGTATGACTTGACCGTTAATTGTAATTGGTGCGCATGTTTGCCTACACAGGGTAAATGTTATATGAGCACACTTTTGCAAATTGACTGCTATTCTCCATTTCTTAAACCATTTTTCCAACTTAAACACATGAGTCTGAAGGTTCTGTGATGCCCGTTGAGGGCATTTGTGTATGCTGAGAAAAGCCGTATCGTCAGCAAATGTAGAAGTATGGATTTTACCATCGGTTGGCATGTCAGATGTAAAAATAAGATAGAGGAGCGGTCCAAGAATACTTCCCTGGGGAACCCATGCTTCAATTGGCTGAGGCGAACTCATAAAATCCCCCTGTCGTACGACAAACTTTCGACCGGTCAAATAGTTGTCCAACAAGTTGCTAAGGTTTATAGGCAAATTCTGTCCCATCTTGTACTTCAGCCCTTCGTACCATACCTTATCAAAGGCCTGAGAGACGTCAATGAATAGGGCAGAACAGTATTTTTTTTCCTCAAATGTTTGTTTTATTACAGTTGTTACTCTGTGCACCTGTTCAATTGTACTATGTTTTCTTCTGAATCCAAACTGATGACTCGGGATGCACTCTTTCTCATTCAGAATCTGAATTAGTCTTTTTGCTATTAGTTTTTCATATAGTTTTGACATGTTAGGCAACAGATTAATGGGCCTATACGATTCCACCTTTGTGTGATCCTTTCCAGGTTTAGGGATCATGATGATCGCTGAGACCTTCCATTGTTGCGGAAAATACTCGAGCCTCACTATGGCATTAAAAATAAACAGAATAATTTTAACTACTGACTGAGGAAGATCAATTATCATTTTGTTGCTGATATTGTCCATGCCCGGAGATTTCTTGGGTTTCAATTCTTTAATGGCTCTTTGAACCGCTTGAAGCTTAAACCTTGTGCGAACAGCTTGTACATAATTGAACGAGCTCAGATCGACAGTATCAGATGCAGTGTTCAGGGTAAATATTTTTTTCAGATGTGTGGCGAATAAATTACCCTTTTCTCTATCATTTCTAGCCCAGTCTCCATTTGAATTGCGCAAGGGAGGTTTATTTATCGTGAGTCTTTTCAGATTTCTTGTTGCGTGCCATAGTGAGTAATCCGATTGAGGAGTTGCATCTAAGCTTTCCAAATATTTTTTAAAAGATGCAACTTTTTGAGACTGTAACAAGTCTTTTAACCGTCTTGTGCATTCTCTTAACTTGGCTTTAAGTTGTGGTGATCTGTGCTGCTGCCACTGTCTTCGAGCCCTTCTTTTTTCGGCCAATAGTCGTTCAACATCTGCTGTATAAATTTTATTACACCTGACTTGTCTGGAAGTTTGGCTAGCGTGTTGAACAGCGTGTTTAAAATTTTCCTCGAGGTAAACAATAGATGTGTCTATATCCTCTCGTGTTCTAAGCATAATATTTTCCGAGCAGTAGGTACTTAGATAATTCACATATTTCAACCAATTTATACTTGTCCCTGACAACGCTGCTAATCCTTTAGTTTACCTAAAGGATAGATATCCGGTCATTACGTATATAAACAATAGTTGGTGAGTGGTCCGATGATAAATCTAATGAGGCTTCAACACATACCTTATCTTCGGGGATGCCCCTTAGCACGCCGAAGTCAATAACGTCTGGAATTTTGTTTCGATCTGTTGGCCAGTATGTGGGCTGGCCACTCGATATGACATTCAAGTCCATTTTAATAATAGTATCATACAAGACCCTACCTTTCGGTGTTATCAGACGCGATCTTCAGTAGGTGTGCTTAGCGTTTATTGCTTTCATATGGCAAGAGGAACAATTAATATTAATATTAGGTTTAAACATTTTAACAATGATTGCTTGATTGAATCAAAATCGTCATTTTAACACAAAGTGACCTTTTACTTGAAGATCATATACTCTCTTGCACATAAAAAGGAATCTTAACTATTCAAGAACAGCAAAATTGTTTCTTCCCTAGTAGAAATAACTTTGCGAGCGATATAGATCGGTTTTGCATCTTTCCACTTTATTTAAAATACTATTGTTGCTCATGAGAAAATAATATTTTTTCTCTACTAGTAGTTTCATTTGCAAATCAAATGCTACTTTTTATAGAAAATTAAAAATGCAGGGTTTCATATTATACAAATATTGACTTCTTCGGAAACGGCCTTTTTCAATATTGTTGCACTAAACTTTAGTTTTATTGTTGCTTTTAATCTTAAGAAGATTGCTTCTTAAAAAAGCGTGTGATGAAGTTTGAAGTTTATAATAGCAACACAAAATCCCCTGTTTTTAAGTCTGCAGAAGCAAAAGCTGAATTTGATTTTTAAGTTAAAAGAAATTTTTTAAGTTAAAAACGAAAAGGTAAAAATATATATTTTCATATTTGATGTGATGCAAATTAAATATTTTATATGAAGAAAACCAGCTGTAATTGGAAACCAAAATAGTTTTACTTTTTACATAATTTTCATTATTCGACCTTTTTTTATTTCTATTAAATCTTAATCTTAATTTTTTAAACGGTCCTTTAAATTATAACGATTTATTTTTTGTTTTAAATTGTTATAATTTTTGTTTTTGAAAAATATAAAAAACAATTTCCTGAAGAATCTTTCCAGAGGAAAGCGAAATATCGAGAAAAAAATAAATCGTTATAATTTAAAGGACCGTTTAAAAGATTACATAATTTTCTTAATCCTTTTAGTATTTATTTTCTACAGTTTTCTATTGTTAGACTTTGAGGTCAGAATTAAAGAAAAGATTATTTATTTAAAAATTTTAGGAAAAATCCTTTTTTATTAAGTAATGACATTAAATTTTTTTTTCAAATAAAATTACAATTTTATGTTGTCGCCCTCAAAATAACTTCCTTCTGAAGCCACACAGCACTGGAGACGGTTTTCCCACTTCTCATAGCAGTGTTGCAAGTTCAATACTGGAATAGTATTTAGCTGGTCAGTTATAGTCATTTAAATGTTTTCGATTGTCCCTTACAATAATTTTTTAACTTCGGGAAGAGGAAAAAATCACATGGACTTAAGTTGAGGAGCCACTGGAATGTTTTTATTGGCCAAAATCTCGTTTATTGAATTTATTGTGTGACAAGAAGCATTATCGTGATGCAACACCCAGTGTTTTTGAATTTTGGTCTCACACGAATGACCCTTTTTCGAGTCCTTCAAGAACCACCCGTTAAAATTGTTGATTGACTGTTTAGCCTTGAGGTATATACTCTTTGTGAACGATTCCGTGGATATAAAAAACCATGCATTTTATCTTTGACTTTGCCACTCCATCCTCTGGTGCTTGGTCTCTGGGTCGATTTCAAACACCCAAGACTCGTCACCAGTAATGACACGCCCCCAGAAATGCGGGCCATTTTCAATCGAATCCTGACCTTCTTTTGGTCTTGCAAAAGGTTTTTTGGAACCATTTTTGCGCAAATAATTCTCAACCCCAATTCATGGGTCAAAATCTGATAAACGGTAGTGTGTTAAGTTTAACTCCTCCCCGATTATTCTGACGGCCAATCGCCGATCTCAAGGAACTTGTTCTGTCGACAATTTCATGGGTCGTGAAGATGATGGCCTTCCACTTCGTGGTGCACCTTCAATCAATTCTCTTCTATCTGAAAGTAACCGAAAAGCCTGGGCTCTTGACAAAAAGCTATCTTCATAGGCCCGCTGATGTTTAGCAAAAGTGTCCTTTGCACTGCGCCCAAGCCTGAAGCAAAACCTAATAGCACACTTTTGTTCGAAATATTTTAAGAACACAACAGAAAAAACTGTTTTACAAGACTCGAGCGATGTCAAACCCGCACTGAAAGCAAATCTTATGTTCATCCCCTCCAAAACCAGCGCCTCCAGTGTTGCCAGATCGAACAAACCATTGTCAGTCTCTTTACTTAATTTACAGGCCTCGATTTTATTTTAATTTTATTTTAGTATAAATCTAACGAAAATAGGAAAGTATGTAAGTAGATTTATCAAACGTTACGGCTAATTCATTTTAAGCTTGGAAATTGTCTGTTTCAATTAAAACATTTTAGAAATATATTTAAGTCTTGGAACGAAAAAATGGGTGACTAGACGTCGAAAAGAGTAGTCTTACGATATAATCCATGTTATTCAAATTCGATGAGTTCAGTTCATTCACACGATGATAATGAGGAGAAAGAAGTAGAAGAAGAGTGTTGAACAAGTTTTAATAAATGGAGCAAATTATGTGCATCAAAATTCAGCTTACATACAACAACAATAAAAAGTATTCAATAATATATAATTATAAAATTGTACAAACAAATTAAACCACTCTCCACTAATTGTCTACACAGTGTCACTAATTTCTAAAAAATACATATTAAAGTATATAAAAACACATTAAAAAAATTTTAAAATCAATTGAATACGGAAATAGTCCGCAGAAATTCGGGTTGCCACCCCGATTTTTAGTTTATAATCTATTGATAAGAATAGAAACAAATCATCACATTGACTTTATTTTTAATTGCTGAAGTGGCATAATACGCAGCTTATGCATTTTTCTATCTTATTTATTTTTTATGCCTTTTAGTTTGAGTTTTTATTAAATAGTCGAATTTTAAATTAAAGCATACAGTTTGCGAAGAGCCTGCAAAATAATAATAAAAATATGAACAAATTGTTGCAAACGCTGTGTTGTTTTTTTATTTTCGTGCCTCTGAATAATTCGATTTTAAGTAAGACAAGACCTTGTTTAAGTGCAGCTTAATTTCATATAAAACCAATATTTATCAAATAACAATATGTGTATGTCTTAATTAATTTGGCGTTTTAAATGTATAAAGACCTGCTTGATAAAATTATTTACAAAATATTGAAAAGGTCAATCAACTGTCATATTGTTTAATTTTAATGCTATTACTTTTTTAAATGTATTTTTTTAATAAATAAATAAATAAATAAAACAGATATTAAAGCAAAATGTGAAATTGATCAGATTATCGGATTCTATTGCCTGAAGAGTGATGAACATTGGCGTAGTCTCTTCAAAAGTGTTGGACTTCTTTAAACGTTGTAACATTTTTCAATCGTAATCCTTCATTTACACGTTTTGTCATTTAGTTGTGTGATTTTTTTGCTCGTCGATATCTATGAAAATCATTGCCCATTTAGCATCCATAAAATAAAACACAATTAGCATCCAATTTTCACCGAAACTAAATGGACACATCACTGAGACGGCACAAATAAGAGTAAAAAGAACCCACATTCTTTTTCGATATATTTTTAATGGTCATAAATTTTATTCAACACATAAAATTATACAAAAATGTCAAAACTTTAAAGAAAGCATTAGTTTGTTAAACAATAAAGTTGTTTTGTTAAATTTAAAAAAAAATTATAATTTATATACACACAGCCATGGAATAAATATGCTAACTTATCTTCGCAAGCAAATTGACGTACGATCCTACAGTCACAACTCAAAATTATACGCTCATAAGTATGGATAAGCTTGCAAGTTAATTTAAAACGTTAAACTCAACAAAAACAAAAATAACTAAAATGTTAAACACAACAAAAATAAAACCAGTAAATAGAAAATGTAAAATATTTTTGTAGACAAACTGACGACAGACCCGAGAGACTAACGAAATGAATTTTAAACATCCAACTTATCAAACGACCATAATGCGGAAATTAATAATGAAAATGAGCAGAAAGAGCTCTAAACATTAAGAGGCAGAAAATGCAATATTCATCAGAGGGAAATACAAGTATAATAAAAAAAAAACAAAAGCCAATCGAATTAAACGCCAAGCTTCAAACTACAACTAAAGAAAAGAAATAATGACCTCGAAAGGAAACATGAACACAAAGAAAATCCCAAAAATTGCAAAATAATTTTCAGTAGTAATCCAATATGCTAAAATACCAACAATCTTCTTCATTCCCAACCTCATTGTAGAAGAGACGAGATAGACGGACCAGCCATTTGCCTCTTAAGAGAAAGTAATGACATTTAAAGAACGTAATATTCAAGAAGCCGGTTTTTAGGGGTTTCAGTTTTATTTGTTTAATTTTTAATTTCCTACTGCCTCTAGTTCATCATCATCATCATCATCATCATTATCTTGTAAGGCGCTGTTGGTGTCTGTGTGTTAGACGGCACCTTCAACGAAATCTGCAGCAACAGTGTCTTCATATTGCTGTCGTTTTTGTTTGCTTTTTTGGCAACCTATAAGAAAGATGCTGTTGCTGCGGACTGCATTTTTTACTTATTTACTCGTACAATTTAACAAACAGCCAAGACGACGACGACTTTGGTTTATTGGCAAGTAGTACACTCTTCATTTTTTATTATTTATGTATAGATATAAGTATTCAAACATTCAAAAGGAATTATATGAAATTACCTCCGTTATATGAAAAAGGTGTGCATACAAGGTTTTTCGTTCCTTATGTAATTGAGGCACACAATTGATTCTCTTACAGATTTAAGCTTTCTCTGAAAATTAATTCTTTTCATTAAAACAAATAACTAATGACCTGCTTAATCGACTAGCCGTGCCTCGGTTAAAAAAATTTTATATGCAATTTTCTGAACAATATAACGCCACCTATAGTCGACAACAGATAAATTGGTCAATTTCGAAATTTTTTAGATAGTTTTTAATAAAATTTTTTTGGACGATTAAGAATTTGATATTCAATTGCATAATACTATTAAAAAGTGATTTAACAAAATATAATAATTACTAAGTGCTAAATAACACAAATAACTTTTAATGAATTAATTTCTTAAAATTGTTTAAGTTATTTTGCTTTTACATAACTCCAACAAGATTCTGTTGAACAGTTTTCATTAAAATTTATTTCATTTTTAACCGACTTCAAAAAATGAGAAGATTATTAATTTGAGATATTTGTTGTCGGAAGAATATATAAAATATTTTTAAACTCATTTAAGATTTTATTTCCTTTAAGATTGAAGTCCGATTAAATTCTTAATTGGCTTAATTATGAGTAAAAAACAATTTCCTGGGTAAATAAATAAATAATTAAAATAATTGAAGATAAAATAATAATTCAAGCTTTTAAGAGGTGCTTAATCTGGGATGAATCTCCTGCATAAGTAATTTCTAATCTAATAATGTCTTTTACGGATCGCATGGTATGTCTCCCCCATTATATTTCTCAAACTGCCGGTCTTCAAGCGAACAAAAGCTTTTCTAGTATTATTTTGAAATTCGACTTACTAGCACTATATGGGAAACACATAGTTAGCAAACCGACTTAAGGCTTACCTTAGGGAATTATACTTTTCTAAACTTTTGTAAGGAAAGTTTGTCTAATACTTACGGTCTGCTCGCAAGCTAAGCAAGTTTTAAATATACCCACATGGAAAAACTACGGCATATCCATAACTGATAAAGTAGGAAACTTCAAAAAGTTAGTGAGAAAACTTAGTTGAAATGTGTATTCCGAAGAAACTTTAGTTAAAAAAAGCTAGTTTTGAGATACCTTTAAAGTGAAAAATTTTGTAAGCCTCTCAAATGCGTCTAACGCTCTAAGACAAAATCTCAGGACAGCGACAGTTACAACTCACAAATATAGTTTCAGTGGAGTATACAGACTTACTTGGACGTGCAAATATACTTATGTAGGCCAAACTGCACGAACACTAAAAACAAGATTTGCAGAACACATACGCTCATACAAACAAAAAAGAGAACACTCCAAATTTGCATTACACCTTGACACTCACGAACATATGATATTACTAGATCCTACAAAAACGGCGAAGACTAGACATTATTGAAAACATGGAAGTCTACAAAACAAAAATTTTTAACAGTAACATTATAAACGAACAGGTAAGTAAACATGACCTCGGACACATTTTTCACATCACTAAAACTACTAAAACACTTTAACAAACAGAAAATACATTCAGACGGACACCCGTACCTAGATAACAATAATAGACGGAGATATTGGAAATTAGCTCCGCATAAAATGCCGGTGGCGGCCATTCTGCCTACATGATACGGCTTTAACAACAGAACTAGCTATGTCCGAACAATGACTCACCACTACAGTTTTTTTTTTGTTTAAGAGAAGTAGCACTTCAGGCAACAATGCCTATTTAGTCAAGTACCGTGCTACATTCTTTAGGAAAGGGATAGAGAAGAGATGAAACAGGTGGTGAAAGTAGAAGAATAGTCGAAAATTAACTGCCGTATAAGACAGCACAGCCACCAGTGACTATGCCTTCATCGCTAAACAGCCCCACCGACAGTGAATTTTTAATTTTGTAGTGAAAAAAGCAAAGGTCTTCGTTGGGAATCGAACCCACAACCCCCATACTGACACCTATATTGGAACATGGCTTGAGAATGATGCCTTCACATCGAAAGCGCTCGCCCTTCTTAATGAACAAACAGCCAGCAAAGACGGAGAAGTATGATAACACCACAAAAATTATTTCACTTTTCGAGAATATTTTCTTTTGACAAAATTTATATTTGAGACTGTTATATTAAATGCCAAGTTGAAATATTTTATTACACAAAACTTTTTTGGCTAAAGTTTTTCTTTTACATTCTGATGAATGGCCTAGTGAAAAATATGAAAACTTTGCATGACGGGGACATAAAGTTTTCTTAAAGGAAACGAACTCATTTCATGTATTATATATCTGTTAAGCAGTATGTGGGCTGTCGGTTTACAATAGCCGCAAGTGGAAATTGTACCCTCACGTGATGTCATTCGGAGACGATCCCCTAGCAGCTTAGCTTTTTTGTTTAGAATACTTAGAGTAAACGAAATGTTTAACGACATTAAAATAAGTTTAGAACATTTGAAATAAAAATGCTTTCTTAGAAACAAAAATAGGAAACAAATTTAAGGAAACAAAGTATGTTGCAAATTTATAACAAAATTTTTAATATTTGATGTTATTATCGCTAATAGGACATTTCGTCCAGCTTTTGAAGGAAAGTTTTGTTGTGGCTAATAAACACATCGCCTAGGATTTTATGAGAGCACAAAATCTCGCATGAGAGAATACAATCACTTTCATAACTGTGTAAGTCTGAAAACTTATTCCGATTATAACAATACTATTTAGCAAGTAATTTACAATTAATTTCATTTCGTGCTTGATTCCTTTTAAATAAATATTTCATGATATTCTCATAAAACATTTATTCAAATAAAAATAAAAATATTTGAAAAGTATTGTAATGGGGGAGAGCACATCCATGTTGCAATTTCACGATTGCTCAAGTAGCTCATCAGTGAATTTTACCCCAAATATTGTATAGACAAACCTAAGAGTCTTATATCCAAAGCCAAAATGATTTTATGAGAATTTTTTTACAAAATCAACATAGCATAGACAGCAAGACTCAAAGACACTTCCATACAAACACTACAAAACATTTTAAACAATGTTTTTTTGTTGTTTTGATATGTTTTGTAGTGTTTGTATGGAAGTGTCTTGCTGTCTATGCTATGTTGATTTTATGAAAAATTCTCATGGAATCAGTTTGGCTTTGGATATAAGACTCTTAGGTTTGTCTATACAATATTGGGGTGAAATTCACTGATGAGCTACTTGAGCAATAGTGAAATTGCAATATGGATGTGCTCTCCCCCATTACAATACATTTCAAATATTTTTATTTTTATTTGAATAAATGTTTTATGAGAATATCATTAGATGTTTATTTTTTAATAAAAATTTTTGTAATAAATATTTTATGAGAATATCATGAAATATTTATTTAAAAGGAAAATTTTAAAATTTTTATTTAAAACAAAATTTAAAAACAATTAATAACGAATAGCAGAATTTTATATTCGTAATTCTGATGACATTCTACGTTACAAACTTAAGGTCCAACTATAATATGCATAAACTAGCTTAAGCTAATGTCAAAAATTGAACGAAAAGTCTGTCAAATGCTTAAGCGAATCATTGAAGACTTTTACGTGGCTATATTGTACTTACATGAATATAGAAATTATTATGCACAATTGCACCATTGTTGTATTTGTACTTTTGCGAAAAAATAATTTCGTTCTAAATAAATGAAATTTATTAGCAAATAGGCGTTTAATAATCATGGATTGTATACTTAATACTATCCTTATACAAATTTATAGTTTTCTTCAACAGTTTTAAGAATAATTACGAAAGAAAAATTTCACACATATCGCTGTGTGCATCATTGAGTTTATAAACAATAAAAAATTAAATTTTATTGCAAATTGTGTGTTAAGAAAAATGGAAAAGAAAATAAAATGTTTACAGGCCCTCGTTCCTTTGAATTGCCGTTATAATAGAACGCGTCTCTTTTGTCATATAAGCTATTTTTTCCTGGTACATTTTCTATTAAATGCAGATAAAATATTTTTCGCCGTCCATTGGAATTTGTTTACTAATGTATCTATAACGCAATGCAAAATCAGCTGTTTCCGTTCAGAATGTGCGGTCAGTTTCGTACGTTGCATAAGCAAATGACATTTGACGAAACTTGACGAAAAGTTTTGTTAAGTATATTATAGTATGCCACATATGATTATTAGGTATTTGCACAGTT
This sequence comes from Trichopoda pennipes, assembly GCA_030448955.1. NCBI lineage: Eukaryota > Metazoa > Arthropoda > Insecta > Diptera > Tachinidae > Trichopoda > Trichopoda pennipes. Next base: position 698,068 of record JASKUP010000006.1, on the reverse strand, counting down.
GCTTAAGTTGCCTTAAGCTGATATATGCAAAATATAGTTGGGTCTTTAATGCAGGGATATCAGTTTAAAAATTACATATTCTTAAAGATTATGATAACTTTTATGAAATATCTTTTGTTTGCGTTAAACAACTTCTTTATTGACATTCTTTTAAATATTGACAATTAATAAGTATTTTTAGTATTATTTCATTAATTATGAACAAGTCCTCGCTTTACAAAGTTATAGTTGTGGAAAATTAAACTTATGTTACTAAAATATCCAGTATGAATCTCGTTTTTGAATGGTCTAATGCTGAAGCAATATGAACACATTTTCTTCAAACTTTTCTTTATTTAATTTGTTGAATCCTGGTAAGACTTTTGCCAAAAATTACAAGTTTGTTTTTTTCTATTTACTTTGGGGCCAAAAGTCAAAGCAAAAATAACAAGCGCAAAACGTTTTCAACTACTACAGCCTCAAATAGTCAGTCTAAACTGAGAAATATGCCAAAAAAAATTAAATTTGCGAAAAGGAAAAACAGCTTAAGTTTGTGTTTATCATTATCATCATAACGTATCAAAAAACTAAAAAGAAGAGTGTTTTCTTTTCTTGTTTCCCTTCGTTCCCTTTTCACTGTAGTCGTTGCTATATTGCAATGTGCCAAAGAAAAGTGAAACTTTCGTAATGATGTTGGATAAATGCTAGAAGGCAAGTCAAGGTTTGACTAAAATGTTGATTTACAAATTCTTGATAACCCCAACTAAAAAACATAGACTTACAAATATAAAAAAGAAAATATATGTATGTATAGGAATTGTGTCATTGAGCAGATACATACTTAAAAGGTAATGAACTATTACAAATGACGTTTGTTGGTAAGTAAATTATTTTGGCGCATATCTAAATATTAAATTTTAAGTTGAAAGTAAAAACGACGGTAATAGCGCAAATGTAATATTTTAAAGGTCGACAATTAGGAATGAAAATTTTTTCACTAAGTATTGTAAGCAAAGTTTAAAGCTATTCATCACTTCCTGGCTCTATTTGAACGTACCACAGTAAAAAATTTAGAGAGAAGGAGGTCTATAACTCTTGATAAAATACGAATTTAACTATAATTTAATTAACTATTATATATGCTATAATAATTTTTGAAAACCTAATTTATATTTGTAATCAAAAATTAGCGAAAATTAAGCCACGGAACAGACGTGTTACTACAATGTTTTTAATAAACTTTTTATTTTTATGAAATAAATAACAAAAACCTCAATGTAAAATTTGCTAAACATCAGTCTATGACGTAGTAAATTATCTTCAATAGATGAAGTTATGTACATTTTTTAGAAAACCCTAATAAAAAAGGTAAACAACAGAGCCTTAACAAAAATAAAACTTTTATATTCTCACCTTGTAATTGAAGTCACACAGGCAGAATCAGATAGCGAAAGAAACCCCTATGACACTATTTTGGGATAAATTCGGTAATTTTTATCAAATTGGCAGAGCCAAAAATAAAAAATTTCTCAATTTATTGTGAAATGAATTAAATAACAAGCAGAACTAAAATAAATTCAAATAGAATCAAGAACATTTTTATAAAAAAAGCAAAAATGTTTGTTAATTTTATAAAATAATTTTTTCTTGCACATCATTTCTTACGTTCTATATGTTATATAACATTAATTTACTTTGGAAATAAATAATGTATTCTTTAAGTTAATCTGCGTTAATTACACTTCAAACATAAATATACGAGTGTAATGATATTCGCAAAAAACTATTTAAAAAATTAAAAAATTGTTTCTTAGTAATCACTGTTTTTTTGTATAAAATTTCTTCTTTTTGCTATGTTGGTTAAATATAATTCTCATTTAATCAATTTGTCTTAAGATATAAAACTGTTGTGTTTTCTATAAAAAAATTTGCGGTAAAGTCCACTAACGATCTATATGAGTACTGAGAATTCCTCACAGTAATATTAGTTTTTTCAACAAGAAATTTGTTTTTCAATTGTGGCAACACCAACAATATGATAGTTTTGGCATTTAGTTTTTTGGCGCATTCGTGGAAGTAACAATGAATTCAATTTCGCATTAAAATAATTAAAATTCACTATGAAAACGGTGGTTCTGTTAAAGTTACATTTCGTAAAATTCCTGATATTTTCAGACAACAAGTCGTCCGGGTGCAGGAATTAAATCGAACCGACAATTCACATCACCGTTTGGTTTTTGAAAAAAAAAATTTTCAGACGAAGTTGATTTTCTCTTATCAAGGTATGTCAAGAAACAAAATTACCGCATTTAGGCTTCTGAAAATCCTAGAGCTATTATTGAGAAGCCTTTGCATGCTCAACATGTCACTGTATGGTGCGCTATGTGGTCTGGAGGAATGATTGGGCCGTTTTTTTTCGATTATAAGACTGGAAATGCAGTAACGGTCAATGTCCTATTATTGACGACGTGGATATCATTGACATGTGGTTTCAACAGGACGGTGCCACATGTCACACAGCCAATGAAATCATTAATTAATTTCACTACAATCAGCAGTTAGTGGGATGGACTGATTTAACACCACTAAATTATTTTTTGTGAGGCTATGTTACGGAGCCAATCGAATCGATTTCAGCCTTAAAACTTAAAATCCGTAATGTAATAAACGAAATAGTACCAGGAGCGTCATTTTGCAAGAAAGTTGTTAAAAACTTTGATGAAAAATCGACATCTGTCAGCGTGGTCGTGGTCAATTTTCCTTGGTAATTGCTGAACTTTTCTCTTCATAGTACCATAAAAATTTTAATCATCATAAATAAATATCTGTTATTCTTTTCAAAGGTCTTTTTTAATTAACAATATATATTTTTTTCGATATTTCGATTTCCTGTGGAAAGCTTCTTCAGGAAATTATTTTTTTTTTCCACAGGAAAACGAAATAACGAAAGATATATATTGTTAATTAAAAAAGACCGTTGAAAAGAATAACAGATATTTATTTAAAATATAAAAAGGTCGATTAAAAAAAATTTAATCATCTTTTTGAATAATAAATATTTTATGAGAATATCATAAAATATTTATTAAAAGGATCTAGCATAATTAATGTAAATTAACTTAAAAATTAATTTACTTTTGCATTACGTTTTGTTGTTTAGTAAGTTTCATATATTATATTATGTTCTATTTCTATAAAAAACCACTTTTAATTACAGTTAGTTAGAGCTAAGTTCATTAATATATGCACGTGATTAGCTTTAAGGAGATGGCAAATACTAATTGAATGTAAATTATTTTCGATATTGCTTTAATTTTCTTAGTAATATAACTACAAGATTAGCACAAATTCTACATTTCTCTATTCAAACAACTTTTTGAGAGAACGAAATACCATAATTTATAAATTCACTTATTTATTACTTCTTGCATTTTTGTATTAAAACATTTATTTCTTAACGAAGTCATAACTAACTAATATGATATGGCAGTAAACTTATGCTTAAGTTAAGCTAAAACATTTAATTCGAAACTTAGATATTTTCTACAACATTCTTATATCTGCAGTTTTTATATATATTTTATATTATATTGATAATATTTACTGGTATTTCATTTTTATGTTAACTCTTCCTTTAAAAGCTTTAACAACATTAACCCCCATGATCAAACTGTTATCTATGGAAAACAGTCCTATATTTTAAATAACAATTTCATTGATTTTTAAAATCATTTCAACCGTAAGTTATATTCTTAAATTTTCGAAATTATTTGCGCAAATTGCACCAATAAACAGCCTTAAAACTAAAAAGTCTCACGGTACGTTAATGACTCATTTAGTATAAATAAAAATATTTTCCATTTTTCCATATCTTATCTTTAATAAATATATCATCTACATTTATAATTTCGAGTATTAATTAATTTTAGTACAAACTTGCAAAAAGGTATATAATAAGACAGTATTTTCTTGCTGCATTTTAAAGTACTACGGTAGACATAAAATGTTTCAGTTTTCCAAAAAAATTTTAAAATACTAATAGTTAATAACGTAATGCAAGTTTTGCGTTGTTTAAAACGATTCACCTCCTAAAAGTTCTTTACATTTTTCAATTTATAATAAACAATTTATAATAGTTATTTAACTACAAAATGTACTTTAAAATATATTTCAAAAACAATAGGAGTTTAAATTAAATATTTATAAAAACATCATTTAATTAGTAGTTTATTATTAAGCACTAGGCCTTTTTTTATAAAACCTTTTTTAAACTTTAATTTTTATTATTTTTGCAATATTACGCCAAACATTTTCAGGATAAACAAAAAAATTGCCAACCAATGGTTTGGCGAAATATTGAAAAAAATAATAAACTATTAATAAAATATTAAAAAGGTCAAGTAACTATAATTATTATATAAAAATTATTTAATTTATTTCGAATTACTAACTACATAATTTAAGTTAAACGTGTTTAAATCCCTCAACAAATGCCATATGATGATAGAGATTTTAAAATATTAAAAAATAAATAGCCAATAATTACGTGATTTATAATTGATTTTAAATGGAAAAATTGATAAATAATTGTATTGAATTAAAAAAATAAACATTTAAGGTCGTGAAGCTTAGGTTCACATCAGTATCTTTATGTTACTTGTAGTAAAGAGATATAGATTAAGCCATAAAATTATAGCACTGCATGCATAGGTATCACAGAGCACCCAGGATCAATAGCATCTACTAATGACGCAAGATGGTATAAAATATTGAGTTATTTTTCTGTTATTATTTAATAATAACAGAAAATATCAAGATAATAAAAATAAATTTGTAATTTTTGAATTCTCATTATAAGTCGTACACATAAGTCATAAACATAAGATAAAAAATAATTTGGCAGCTTCTTGTCAAATATGAAAGAGAGCTGTTGTTTTTAAATGTCATTCGCTAAACACAATAACAATTTAATAAATTTCTTAGAATAAACATTTTTTTATAAGAAAAATTTGTTCCAAATTAATATAATTAATTTATAAATTGTTAAATTACAAAAATAATTTAATAGGAAAGTCTTTAAGAAAGAAATAAAAAGTATATAAAACAAAGTCATAAAAAAAATATAAAAAAATTAAATTTTAAATTTTCATAATAAAAAGAAAATAACTAAATTTTGAATCTTAACCCACTTCTTCTAACTTTGTTTTATTGTTCAAGCTATTAAGAGCCTGTTGTTCGAGTTTGATTCGACATAAGTTTATTAGACATTTATAATTAAAAGGCTTTTGCTTAGCATAGGAAAGCTGGTGACCTATATATTTCGTGAGAATAACAAAAAATAAGGAGGGCCTTTCAAGAACTTTAGAATCAATCACTAGTCAAACAACGCAAATAATTTGTAAATATCTTTTAACGCTACTTTTAAAATATAGAACATTTGATTAATTATTAGTTAATTTAGGTAATTAATAATTACACTCTCAGTGTAATAAATTTATAATTTTTCCCAAAAGGAGGTCACAAAAAGATTTTAATTTTTAGAAAAAAAGATAACCCGTTAACTCTAATTTTAATTTTATTTTTGCTATTATAGTGGGTGTTTTTATAAAGACATACAACTTTAAGTTGGCAACACTTTTTTAGCTGGTAGGCATTTTGTCAACTGTCAAATAATTTATGTTAAGTTTAGTTTGATATTTCAACATTAATAGACTGACTAACATGAAATGAAATGACCAACTGAACAACGTTCCCAAATTGTGCAAATTTACTCTGAAGGTCATGGTTCCGTTCGAACTACCCAATTCCGATTTCATAAATGAATTTTGTTTAGCGATGAACCTTCTTTTGTTTGAATATATTCGTCAATAAAGAAAATTTCATTTTCGTATTTGGAGTGATAATCATCGTGTATGTTGAAAACCCGTTAGATCCAAAAGACTGACTACTTTGTATGATTTATAAGCTACCGGAATCTTTGGTCCGTACTTCTTTAAAAACGATGTTGGTCAGAACTTTACTGTCAATGGTGATGGCTATAGAGCCGTGATTTCTGATTTTTTATTCACCAATTAAATAACCATTATGTGGAAGATTTGTGGTTCCAACAAGACAGTGCATCATGTGCAGCATTTTTTTAGAAAAAAAAGTTTGGTGAGCGCATAGTTGCATGTTTCAGATCATTCAGTTGACCTATAGAATTGTGCAATTTATAGCCGCCAGACTTTTTTCTATGGGGATATGTGAAGTTCCTAGCTACGCCGTCAATTCCGAAACCACTTGCAAGGTAACATTTACCGCTTTATTCCCGATATACTGCCACAAATGTTGGAAAAATTCATCGAAAATTGGAACTTCAGATTAGATTACGTCGGAACCAGCTATGGCGGTCATATGCCAGAATAAGATAAATTTAATGTCAATTTGAAAGGTTCACCCTTATTGTATTCTATTTCATTGCAAAGTTCTATACCTCTATAAAATACGTCCTATATTTTAATTTATAAAGCAACAGATATTAAATTTGTGCCTTCTATGTGGATTTCTAAGATCATTAATGCCAAGCATCACCTATAAAATCATGCTTTATTTTGTGAGTTCAGTTTTTGAAAAAGTTTTGTTATTGGAAACAATAGCTTTACACGCTCTCTATATTTCAAATTTATAAAAATGATTTCTAAATGCATATTTTTAATTTTTACATACAAAAAGAGAAAAACTTCAATAGAAGGCGAGGTTTCCGAAGCTCCTACCATTTAAACATATGTTCTTTATACAAGTAGATGGCAACAGAGGAAAGCTGATGACTTCTAGGTTAACAATTTATTAACCTTTAAAACTATAAATCTCCCGCTAAAGCGGTTGTTTAATAAATATAACACATGCCACAAAATCTAAACTGGTTGATATATTCTTACAAAATTTTAAGCCGAGATATATAAAAGAGTCTTTAATCAAATAGTGAAATAATATTTTAATTTTCCTTATTTTAACACATGAATTTCTCAAACGGAAAACAATGTTCCAAAAAAATGTTTTTTTTTTTTATAAAACTAGTCACCCTAGTTTTGATAACTACGGGGCTGTCAAATCCTTTTGGAGTATGTAGCCAAGAGATGGAGCTTCACTAGATTATTTGTTTTTTTAATCTTTACTTTGCACTCTGAGGAATTTTGATTTAATTATTAAATGTTGTTTTTAAATTACCTATGTTTGGATAGGACTAGCGAGTGAACCGTTATAATTTTTGACGCAATTTTGCTTTTATTCACATTGGATCTAGGTTGTCTCTAAAAAAGTTCAAAAAAATTCACTAGTACCGAAGAAAGTTTTAGTTACATAAGCAGAAAAACCGTACTACCTTTTTGAAAAAAATCCTAGAAAAATGGCAGTTTTACATTTTCCCAATTCAGAGGCTTGTATCTTTTTCACGAAGCATACCATCAGAACCAAACTTAATACTATTTTTTTACAAATTTTATCAAAAATAGAGCCAATATCTTAGAATTATAATCCGAACATAAATAAGTACACCACGTGAAAAATGGTAGGTTCAAGTCGGCCATAATTAAAAAAAAAAAAATCTAACCCGATTTTCTTCCAATTTTGTATATTAAAACCACAGCAAACATTTCAAAAAAATCTTCCATATTTTCAATCTTTCTACATAAGAGTTTCCCTTGGAAGTCATTCCTATATAATGTAAAATAAACAAAACAAAAAATACTTGTAAAGAATTTTACAAGAACGCAACATTGGAATTATTTTAATTTAATCTACGTTAATTTGTCTTAAATTCTTTTCAAAAATATACATTTTATGATATTCTCATGAATATTTGTTATTCCAAAAATAATATATTTGAAATATTTTTATTTTGCATAGAAGTGTTTTTGAGTTTTGTTGTCTTTTTGTTGTTGTTCGTTCAATAAAAACTCTAATTTAATCAACTTCGCTTCTATGCAAAATTTGGGGTAAAATCCACTAATGAGCTACTTGAACAGCAGTGATCCAAAGATAAATTGTTCATAAATATTATTCATATTGTTAAGTTTATACCTTTTATAAACGTTTTGTTGTGTGTTGTTGCAAAACAAATAACTCCAGTTTTTAGAATTTTTAAATTTATAACAATTTTATTTACTTTAACTACACAAGGTTGACACTTCAGAACAATTTACTCGAAATTCACGTCTTTACTTTATGAGGTTTAATTTTACACTGATTGACTATCCACTCAGACGATGCCCTTTTATATTTGTCCATTAAAAGTCTAGAAAATTTAAGAATCTTTTACTCCCTTTGTATCACATTTTGTTGTTGTGTGTTGTTGATTCAATGTATAGGCACCTGTATGTCTGTGTATATTTTTGTTTTTGTTTGTATACTGATAAAGTTTCTTCTTGGAATTTATTTTGAGATATTTGTTGTTGTCTCGTGCAGAAAAGGTTTCATAGAAAACTACGCAGATGGTAAACAGCATACATGTTTGTTGTTGTTTAGTAAACAGAAATTTGTTTTTTTTGGCTTGCATGCCACACAGTAAGTAAACAGCATATCAAATGGTTGTAGTTTGTGTGTATAAAACTTCTACGCAATTTGTAACTAGAAATTTTGTTGTTGTACCATAAGTTTTCTTAGCAAGCCACGCAGTTCGTTAACAACATACCCAGTAGTTCGCTTTATTGCTTAATTATTTTATTTTAAAACTTAAGCAAGACACATCCGTAACAATATTATTTATATTTAAATATTCATATTATTTATATTTTATAAAATTTTTAGTTAATTATAAAACGCTAGGTCACTATTTAATAAAAAAAATTTTTTTTTTGTTTTGTTCATTATTTTTGTTTTTCCTGATGATGCCAACCAACGGTGTGGCAAAATATCGAAAAAATAATAAAAAATATAAAAAATAAAAAAAAAGTTTTTAAAAATTTTTTAAAAAATTTTTTATTAAATAGTGACCTAGTGCTTTATAATTAACTACTAAAAAATATTAAAAAGATCAGAAAACTATAGCTATTATATATTTTATAAAATATTCATTATTCAGAATTTTAAATTGTTAAGTCAACGTAAATAAAAAACATTTCAACAAATTAACATATTAATTAATATCTAAATGGGCTTGAAAAGAATAGTTAATAAGCTTTTTATCAGTTAACCAATTTTTCATAGAAATATTTGTTAAACAGCTTAAAATTTGAATGTTGTTCTTCTTATTGATTTTCTCAATTTTTGCACCTTTATCCTTTTTGTAATATTTTTTTTTAAATAGAACACGGTTTAGGTACTAGGTAAAATAGGTTTGCTTTAATAGAAATCTAAAATGCATTTACAAAAACTATTTTTATAAATTTTTTAGAACCATATTCTTTAGAATTTCTATATTAACCTCTAATCGTAAGTTATCGATACCTAAAAATGCAAAAAGTAACTTTTTAAAATAACCGATGGCCACTAACAGTCGTTATTAATGTATATTTTCACAATAATATATATTGAGATATTGTCCTGATTCAATGATTCAATAAATAGGCAACAATGCCTATTTAGTCAAGTACTGTGCTACATTCTTTAGGAAAGGGAAAGAGAAGAGATGAAACAGGTGGTGAAAGTAGTCGGAAACTAACTTTCGTATAAGACAGCACCGCGATCAGTGACTATACCTTCATCGCTGAGCAGCCCCACCGACAGTCAATTTTTATTTTTGTAGTGAAAAAAACCAAGGTCTTCGTTGGGAATCGAACCCACAACCCCCATACTGAGAAACTAGTACACTACCTACTAGCCTACAGGGGCACCTAGATTAAATATATTTCTAAATAACGTTTCACACTCCGATCGTATTGGAGTTAAAACATATGAACAATCTAAGGACTTAAAACCACCAACTAAATCAGAAACATCCGATTGATTGTTCATATTGACAACCACTAATTTATGATTAGTTTTTGACACTGAAAACTGGACGGACGATGTTTTCCCCACACCAGCATTTGCTGCACAAACTGCAAAGCCTTCTAATTAGCAAGAAGCCAGTAGGGTAAATGAAAACGTTGCTGTTGACATATAGCGTTTTGATGAGCAATTCTGAATTATTTTATCTTCGACCTTTAACAACTTAAGTTTTTTTGATGACTGATTTGACTGTTCTGTAGAAATTTCCATCTGGATTATGACATTTTTATCATTTGATGATACTATTTGAGTATAAAGTAAAGCTCAGCCAATTTATATTCGTTCGATATCAACACTAATTTGATTCAAAGAAGACAAACATGCTGCTTAATATATCTTTTCGGTTTCCATTGTTAATGCAATTTTAAATTATGCTAATTTTAAATAATTTTTTTCAACGCAATGTAAAATTAAACAAATAATACTTTTATTACAAGGAGAGATAATAAAAAAAAAATATTACTGAATACAAGTATGCGTTAAAATAATAATTATTATTATTATTGTTATTGTACACTATTCGCTACTAACTACTTCATTTGAATATAATATCGTTTTTTCAATTTAAAACTCACCTGAATTATCAAACACTGCACAATTATTAAAATTATTTTGTTAATCCTCATTGTAATTAAAGCTGTGTTTTTTTATATCTGAAATACAAAATCAAGAGATACATAAAAAAACCAATAAATATAAAATAAATAAATATTTAAATTAAGCTGTGAAGAGTGAAAGTTAAATATGTTTGATTTTATCTGTTTTTACTCATGAATTTTTTTTGGAGATTTTACTATTTTCGTGGTTTTGATTCCGTTGTTGTTTAAATTTAACACGATTTTGCTATTAATTGCTACAAGTGTCGTTCACAACATCAGCTGTACGAAAACCAGCAACCATCAAACCGGCCACCACCGCCATCAACAAATAAAGTGCCTTTAAGCCAAAATCATAATATGACTGTTATTTAAGTTGTTCAATTCATTTGTGGAATCATTTATTTAAACTTCTATCATTTTGCAGGTGTTTTTTTCAATATTTGTATGCCGGGATTCTCTATTAATTATTCTTAAAATAAATTTATTTAGATGGGAGATGATAAAACAGTTAAACTCCTCCAATCAAAAAAAAACCTCATTGTTATCTTGTTAATGATTTTAGTTTTTACTACAGATATAAATTTGTATCTTTCGTTGTCCATCAGCAAATATTTTTTTTGACTTGATCTAATATTTAGTTATGGCTTCCGTACCACAGTGTGTTGGATTATACTAGTTCTAGACTACTATCACTATGCAGATAACCCTATACATGGCTTCTTTAAATGCATTATTTTGCGGGTCGAAAAGTTTTTTTTTTGAAAATTGTTTAAATATTTTTTTAAGAATTGTATAATTATTAGCTGTACAGTTATAACATATCATGTTAAAAGGGCAGTTAGCAGCATGTAAAATGTATTTAAATGACTTAGTTATGTTTACACACAAAAAAAATACTGCGAAGAACAGAAACTTTCGACACTCCACATCTCACAAGTAGGATTCGGAAATGATTGTCAGCAAAAGATGGATACAGATTTGTATTATTTAAAAAATAATTCAAGTTCTATGATTAACTTATAAAATACTTTATCAGAAACTTCTTAAAGAAGATATGCATTTTTTTTATTGCTCCTATCTGGATCGCTTCAGCCATCATTAGCATTATTCGCATTACTCTACCTTCGGTTGTGTACATTGTAAATTAACTATTTTTGCAACTAAGAATATGAAGAATATTAATAATCAATCAATATTAATTTAATTAGACGTAATCCACATACAACCCAAAGCTTTCTTCCATTGTTCTTTTTATAAATTGCCACATATATTATTTTTTCTTGCTTTCTACTAACCGTGGCTCAGAATCGTATTTCATTGGCCAAAACTCTGTAACTTTTTAATTAACAAAGAGTTTTTAGAAATTCTTTTTTTAGTCAATATATAACATCTTAAGCTTTTATCGAGTTTAGGTTTTATTAAGGTTGGTACAGCGCGCTGCACTTAAAATTATGCTTAACAATGTATACATATTTTCTAGTTTTTTTTTAATTATATATTTATTTATAGTCATAAATAGATTGTAAATAAATAAATAAATAAATATTTAATATTAATATTAATATTTGTATACTTTATTTCATTCAAATATTAAGTGCAAATCATAATTATTATTCACTTTGCTGGAATATTTCCTGTAAATATTCTATATTCTGCTCTGTATTGTTTCTGTCCTGTAGCAATGCCTTAGCTTCGGCATGTAGGTTTCGAATGCTAGAGATGAAAGGATCTGACGTTGCTAATAATATATAAAATAAATCTTCATTTGTAGAAATTCGTGACATTTTTCTGGTATTATGTTCTCTATATAATCTGTAATCCTTATTTCTTTTTTCCTGGCTTCCTCTGATAAATCTCCAATTGGTAATAAATGGAGCTTAATGACATCTTCTCCATGAAAAAGAACTTTGCGCACTGTTGCTGATATATTCCTATAATTGTATTTGGATGTACATATAGCAACGGTTTCCTTGGCATAGTCACCAAATTTTCTAGCATTAATTTGTTCATTGCACGCAAGTATTTCAGTCATTGTTTTAAATCTTTAAATAACATTTATATCAACACCTGTTATACCAGATGTAGTTTCGGGATCCAAAAAGATCTGATCCTTGTTTTGGTTGATCTATAATTAACCCATATTTGAGATATGCACCTTGAACTTGTTTCTTTTGCAATTTTCTTTTCTCTTTGTTGGTGTCATTATTACTTACTGATCCTGAAGATCCGAAGTCCAAATCAGAGCTAATTTTGAGTACGTGTTCCATAAACCTTATCCCCGTATGTAGCGGTGATAATATAATTTCAAATGCATCATACTATCTACTGACTTTGTCGGTTCTTGGTTTAACAGACTTGATGTTGCTTTACATGTAATACAGCTGGATGAAGCTTTTGTATCAATAAAAACCTGGGCAGTTTTTCCGTCTATCATTGAAAGTATTAATTGTTAATTCAATTTAATAATCTGTCCATCTATCTCTAACTCTGATGGCTTTAGTGTTGAAATTTGAGCTCTAATGTCACTTACTTCATTCTTAATGGTATCACGAGTTTCTTTTTTATTCTCGAATTTTATTGGTCTGCAGTATTTCGTAGACGATGGAGTATAGTTTTTCTAAATATAATTTGTTTGCATTGTACTGAACGAAGGTTCCGAGTCTTCTAAGTTCTTTGTTAATCGCAATGGCACAAATGACAACATGAACATATCTGTGTCAGAAATATCTTCAAATAATATTTTTTTATATTGTTTTTGGCCAAAAGATTCATCGCATCCCCATTTACAAAAAAGAGTCAAATTGCAGTTTAGATTTTTTCAATTTACTTCCTTTAAATGATTGTAGCAACCTTTCGGCTGTATGATCAAGTAGAGCTTGCAGTTGTAACTGTGCCGAAATTGGTGTGATTTTGATAGATTCCTTTGGAGGATAACGTTTCTTTTTAGCTGCAGTTATGTGATGATATGATGGGTATAAATTGTACTTTATATATCTGTACTTTACTGAAATAAATTTTAAACATTTTTTCCTACAATTCTTAGCAGGTATTTGAAACATCTGTGCAAAAATGCATGATAAATTTTAGGAAGTTTTTCAACCATTTGAAGAAATATTTATACCACTAATAAACTAATAACTTTCCTCTCTTTCTCCCTACGTTTTGCTATCTGCAATTTGTATTTGTGTCAGCGAATAATTTCTAAAGTAAATTTACTAGCAATTTTAATAGAATTTTGTTTGTAAAAATTTTGAGTATTTTCATTAAAATAAAAAAATGTTCTACGGGCGGGTCCGGGCGGGTGCAAAAGTATATATATGCTTAAAGAATACACTTTTGCCTTTCTTTGGGTGGTTTCGATTTTTTGTCCTTCGAAAGTTATACACTCTTAAACTTCCAATTTTACGAATATATGGTGGTTTCAAATTTATTTTATAACACCCTAACTACAAATTATACAGGGTGCTCAAAAATCATTTGAGAAAAACAACAGTCCACCCAACATAGCAGAAAAAACCGCAGCCCATTATCAATAACAGTTTTCAAGAAATCGTAATTAATATAAGATCAAATATTGCAAATTTTTTTTATTTCTAAATTAACTTAAATTCTTTGCTTTAAGCAGTATGCCACGCCTACTACTGTGAATATTTGTAAAAATTATTTGGCTACCTAAGTTCTGATCTGTTTCCTTTCTGATGGCATAAAAATTGTAAGAATCCATGTCAAGAAAAAATATAGGTTTTGGCCAATGAAAATTGATTCTGAGTCGCACAGTGGCACATTCTGTGAGTTGGCGGTCAAAATCTATAACTTTTGACTGGGTTGAAATTTTTTTTGTTAGATAGAAAGCATCTTAGGCTTTAATTTAATGTATTTTCTTTAAAATCGGGCCTTATTAAAGGCAATCGGTCCACATATACGCATAGGACTCCTGTAAGTCAAATTTCGAAAAATAGACATGGTGATCATAATTCACTATCAAATGTAAGTTCTGAGAACTAATTCGGCAGCTTTAAATAACAATTTCAATATTTTTCAACCGTGAAAATAAAATTTCTTTTATAAATTTTCAATATTTATTGTGCTTTTTTGCTCTAATTTTTATGTTAATTCGCATGGAATACATTTTTTATTTAACTATCTTAATGAAAATTTCATCTAAGTATGTCTCCTGTTAATCTTCAAGGAGCTGCTTGGCGTCTTCGTCCAATTCTATGGGGCTGGAATGTTGAATGCTAGATACATATGGATCAGAAGTGCGCAGTAAAATATTAAAGAGGTCTTCTTCAGATATAGTTCCAATCTAAATATCTTTCTTGTGTTGTGCTCCCGAAAATATCTATAATCTTTGTTCCTTTTTTTTTGCGCTTCTTCAGAAAGATCTCCAATCGGCAGCATATTGTGTTGAATAATGTTTTTCCCCATGATATAGTATTTTATGGCTTTTTCCTTTAATCATATTCCAATCATATTTTTCGTTGCATATTTTCGCTGTTTCATTAGCACACTGATCAAATTTTCTTGCATTTACTATTTCATTGCATGATATTACTTGCAGTATGATTTTGTAGCGTTTTATTAATTCAAAATATACTGCTGCAATAGATGCAGGAGTTTCAGGATTCGAAAAAAAATTTCTTGCGTGTTGCCATGATTTGTATTTCCTTCTCGTTGCTTTGGCTGATCGATCAGTAAACCCAATTGTAAAACTTTTTCTTGTACGTGTTTCCTTTTTGCCTATCTTTTGGCTTTATTTTCGTCACTATTTCGTACTGTTCCTTTAAAATCTAAATCATAGCTTAGCTTTAATATGTGTTCCATAAATCGAAATTTAGCATGGAGTGGGGACAAGCCAAACTTATAGGCTTCTTGGAAAGTATGTTTTCTGCTGGAAGTTGACCTAATTGACTTGCATTTTTTTGCAAATAACACAGCTCAAAGATGATTTTGTTTTAGATATGGCTTGTGCAACTTTTCCATCCATGATTGTAAGTAACATTTGATAATTTATTTGAATCTCTTGATCGTTAACTAACAAAGTTATTGGTTGAAGTTTACCTATGTGTTATTTAAGTTTAGATACTTTGTTCCCTTCTTAAAAGCAACTTTAATTGGTCTGCAGTATTTTGTTAAGGAAGGTATTTCATTTCTCCATATGTCAATATAGGTTTCTTTGCCAGTAGATGGCTCAAAATTTATGTTATTTGTTTTTAGTCTTAACGGAAAAAAAGGTATTATAAATAAGCCAGACTCTGAAAATTATCTGTATTATACTGCTTATATCGCTTTTGTCAAGAAGATCCATCGCATCCCCATTTAGAAATTAATCCAATGTATTCAACAATTTTTCCGAAGTATGATTTAATGTCTTGCAATACCACCTCTGCTGAACTTTCTGTAATTTTTAATTAAAACCAAATCTCTATATTCGGGATAAATGGAGCAGTGTTTTTCAACTGCCCGCTTTCGCAATTTCATATACTAATATCTTGTTAGCTTTAAGAACAGAAATATTGAAAATGCGTTTTCAGGTGTAAAATTTTTAACATCGGTTGGTGTTAGAATGCTCTTTAAAATCCTTTTTACACGCTTGGGACTCGCTTTCATTATATTTTCTATTATATGAATTTTTTTATTTTTATTGTTCCTAGTTAATGGACAAACGTATCTTTAATTATTTCTTGAGAAAATTCTTTATTATTGCTTTGCAGCTTTCGTCTTTGAGACCTTTCACTACATTCCTCAACTGGTCTGGCAGCTCGGCCCACATTTGCTGGTTTTGGTTGGCTTTCAAATACAACTGCTTGTTGCAGTTAAACATTTTTTTCCTTATTTCTATAATATTCATTATACCGTTTATTTAATCGCGTTAAAAAATTATTAATTTTTTTTAGATGGTCGCACAACTCAAAACAAGGGTCTTTTGAAATTTGTAATATAACATCGTTTTCGTTTTTTGTTCAAAATAAATTTTAGCAAGATCGTTATAACTGAATTTAGCCATCATTTTGACAATATTATTATTATTATTATTATTATTATGATTTTATTAAATATGAAATAATCTTTTAACGGTCTTATTAAATAATTTAACGATTTTATTTTTTTCAATATTTCGCTTTCCTTTGGAAAGCTTCTTCAGGAAAAAATTTTTTATATTTTTGAAAACAAAACAAAATTATTATCAAATTGAAAAAATGTTTCAAAACATTTGACAAAAACATATAAAATATTTTTTCATACATACATACAAAAAATTTTTAAATTTTCAAATATTCAAACATACAATAACAATGAAACGGAAATAACAAATAACAAATAACAAATTCTCTCTTATGAAATGATTATAACAAATTATGTGTCTTTTGAATTAAGTACCTATAATTCTGAGCTAAATTGTTTGTGTCTGTCTTAAAATTTATTCTCCTTACATTTGGTACATTAACAATTTCTAACATTTCCAACATATAACGTCTCTTGTAGTTTTTTTCTATATCTAATACTGATGTTTCATCAAACTTTGGATAATGATTATATTTCTTACAATGTGAAGATAAGGATGTCTTCTGTGTTAAAATATTCCTATATTTTTGGTCACACCTGTGACCAGCTAATCTCGTTTTAAGTTTATTTTTTGTTGTCCCAATATAAACTTTGTCACAGTTCACCTGGTCATTTCCTCCACATGGTATCCTGTATACTACATCAGATATTTCCATTTTTCCTATTTTATCCTTCATACTGCTAAATAATTTATTTAATGTGTTATGTGTTTTGTGTGCAATTATATATTTATCTGTGTCATATATTTTACACTTTCTTAATCTTTCTGATATTCCAGGAACATAAGTTAATGATTTATAATCTCTTGGCTCTGCTGTAGAATTTCCTAAATTATGCCTATAACTACCATATTGTCTAATTAATCTGTTAGTTAATTCCACTGGAAAATCATTGGCATTAAGTATATCTCTTATTGTATCCCTATTCTTCAAATGAAATTCTCTATCACTTATAGTCAATATTCTGTCTATCATATTTTTCGCTGTGTTTATTATCATATTTCTTGGATGTTTTGAATAAAAATTAATGATTCTTCCAGAAGATGTTGGTTTCTTATACCAATCAAATACTAACTTATTTTTCTTCCTTATTATCAATATATCTAAATATGGAAGTCTAGACTCTAATTCTCTTTCAATCGTAAATTTAATATCCGGATGGAAACTATTCAATTCTGACAAAATATTATCCACTGCATCTTCTGAAGTTATACAAAATAAATCATCCACATATTTTGTAATTATCTTAGGTTTAATATGCATTTTACTAATAAAATTTAAAAAAAAGGTCGAATAAAAATAAAAGTATTATTATTATTATTATTATTATTATAAATTTTGTCTGTTTTTATGCACATCTACAGTAGTTTATCCTTTATATGAGCAGTAGCTACCTGTGTATACGATGTGTACTCACTATACGCTGGAATAGAGCTAGCGACGTCCAGAGGTCGTTAGAAAAATTTTAGTTTCCAATAACACAAAACACGAGTGACACTTTTTGTTCTTTCAATAATAAATTTTATTTCATTCAACTTTTAAATTTAGCTTAAAATTACTCCACACTTCACGAGCTTCTTGCAGGTTGACACCTACTCTCATCGCCGGCCAGCCGACTAATTCTCACACTGGAGCTAATAAGATTCTGGTTCAACAGGAGCAGGACGGTTTGCCTGTCCACCAATTTTTGGTTAGTTACGGTTGTCACGAATAAAATTCTGAAACAGCACTTTCACGTCTAAATTGTTGTTAGCCATTTTCAGGACTTGGTCTGTCCTCTTCAGCTAGGGTGAATAAACTTTTGGCCTGGCTGAACAGAGCGTGACTTTGTTCTGTCCTCTGTCAGTAGACGAATAAAATTCTGACAGGTGTAGCAGCGATAGAACATGTTTTGCCAACTTAGGTACCCTCAATTAATTTGAAGTCGAATAAAATTCTGGCTTTGATTAACTGGACTGAACCTATTCCCCAAGATTGCTTTAATTAAGTTGTATAAAATTCTAACTTACTTAAAAGGAATCTTGCCCGGTTGCTAGCCCGTGGCTAACTAACTCAAAATATTCAAATGGTATGGTTTCTTACGGATGTATCTTCTACATATCAATAGCTGGCGCTTCCTAACGGCTATTCTTTTTTTTTAAATGCAATTAAAGGTAAAGAAAAAATTGAATTCATTTTAGAATAATGCTTTTTTAAGAAGAATTAAGTAAATGAAATTCATTAAATAATAATATTTCTTTAGAAGGGGTGAGATGAAAAATTAAACTATATAAAGTTAAAACTATTCATCTTGTGTGGTCCAAAAACGAGTATCCCGACTTTGGTCGTCACAGGTCGAATATATCAGTCGAAATACAACAGCTAATGTACCTACCCTCGCTTATATCTAACTGTACCTTGTTTTAATGGCCTTAATTACAAAAATGCATTTAATGCATTGCAATAACAGTCTTTTATTATACTTTTTCATTAATAAAAATTCTTCGAAAAAACGAAAAACATACACACAATACACCGCAAACCGCAATATACCGCACTCCCATACCTAAAATATTCGATATGCAAGCACTAAAATCATTGTATTTCCTAGGGACGCAAATATAAATTTAAAAAATGAGCATATAATAATAGCTCAAAGTACATACTAAAATATGTTATAAGTCATTATACGAAATTTTTCGCAGAAAAAATATCGCGTTTCAATAAACATCGAGATTGGGGTATATTTTACACCTTTATTGCAATGCCCAAATCTGGGACTCGAGTAAAGTAAGGCACGATTTTTTTAAACGATTTAAGCTAAGAAATCATATTGTGTGAAGAAAAAAAAACTTTCCAAAAATATATAAAACCAAAAAAGGTCATTATTTAAAATTGTTAAAACTTTATTTTTTATTATTTTTCAATATTTCGCCAAACCATTGGTTGGTATTATCAGGATAAACCAAAAGAAGCTTCTTAAAGTTTTAAAAATTTTTAATTAAATAATGAGCTAGTGCTTAATAATAAACTACTAAAAAAGGTCAAATAACTATAATTATTATATAAAACCAAAAAAGTTATGCCCAATTGAAATTCAAAAAATTTTCTAAAATATTTTGTAATTCAAAAAACGCGTTTTTGATCACTCTATTCGAAGAGAAATAATCGAAAAACTTACATTTCTGGATTTCGAGGTTCCTATGTGTTTACTTTTATATAAAGAAAACCAAAATTAAATCGGTGACACAAAAAAACTTTTTTGAAGAGTTTTGGCCACCATCTATTCAAACGCGCCACTGTGCGCCGGTTGAGCCACGAAAGTTATTTTTACAACTTTTTCGCTTTTTTTAAATAAATTGCTTTTTAATGATCTGAATTTAATATTAAAGAACGAGCAGGAAAAATATCAATAGAGAATTCTTTATTGAGGTCTTAATTTAATGGTACAAATATAACTACCTCGCTCACTGCAGCAAATTTTTCAAAAATATATTCCATAGAATATTTTATGTTCTTTAATCTGCTAACTTAACAGACATTACGGTTAAATTAAAAAAATCGAGGTTTCTTAACCACTATTGCTAATGTACTAATTTGAAAGTTCATCAAAAAGCAACATGCGAATTAAAATTTTGATAAGACCTGGATTAAAATAACGCGCAGAACGAAATGGAATGTTAAACGAAATATTGCTAATTTAAAACAAGGTGACATTTAACATCACACTTTGGTTTTTTAGAGTTGACAGCTTTCTAAAAGCAAGTCTGCTAGTATAGGATAGTAGAATTAAGGAATTCCATTGTAAACCTCAAAGACAAAATAACAAGAACTGTTTTCGCACCGAAGCCGAAGCTAAATTGTGATAACAATTTATAACAAAGTACGCTATGAGATAACGAATCGAGTCTAGTTGAGAATACTTCTTACATTTTCAACACAATCTACCATTAAACTCGTGGTGCTATGACGCTTCCTCAAAACAGATTGATATTGGTTCCAATAACTACCTGATAAAAAATGCTCTAAAAGCTTGTACTTTTAATAGCATCTTTAGTATTATGGAACTAGCATTTAAAATTGCAATAGGATAAAAATCGAAAGATGATTTAATTTTTTAAATTGGGATCACTTTTCCAGTTATCCAGTTATCTGGAAAAAGACAATAGGTAATATGTGTAGATTAAGCCTCATATAATGTATCGATTTAACCACAATAATCAACTTCCAGATCAATCGGATTATAAAATTATCATATTATTTTTCTAATATGCTAATCATATTTTCGCTTTTCACAAAAGTATAACTAAGAAAATGTAATGAAATGAAATGTTATTACACACTTCACAAATTAAAAAGAAATTTTTTAAGACGCTTATTGTTGTTTCAGAAGTTTACAAAATTGTTATATTATTGTTTTTGTTGTATTGTAAAACAATAAAAAGTTGAAAATTGGGATACAGACTAAGCTACTAAATTCTAGGAATTATCAGGTTATACACAAATAATTTTGTTTGGTTACTGTTTCATAAAGCCAAAAACATGTTCAGTTACATATAATTCAATGTTTCGAGAAGGAGAATTTCTAAGCACCTCTTCACCTACTTGTCTATTCGTTTTGAAGAATTCAACCGTTACTTAGAAGTCTTTTGACTGAAGGAAATGCATTGTGATTAAGTATAGCAATTTAAGTAAAGTATTAACTTTATGTTCCTTTAATCGGCACCCAAACAAAACATTACAAAACCTCCGCTAAATTGGCTAATAAACAGGTGTGCATTCCAGTTTAAATTTTAATTTTGTGCGAGATAAATAAACTGCATTTCTAATGACTTTTGCAGAAGAATCCTTATATGTCAAGTAACACTTCCCCCGGGGGCATGTGTCACCGGGGGTAAAAGGGAGTCCAGTCCCCTAAAGGCTAGCAGGAGCCAACTGGGCAACTTCACGTTATTTCCACGGGAATCAGTAAGCCCCAGAGCTTTTTAACTGTTCTCTGACTGATTATTGAGGTTGGGCCTTCGGGATCTTTGTGGTGGTAGTGGTTTCGCAGGGGGGCAGGATCATTCACTTTTGACCAAGAATACAGGGTGAATAATGCGGATCCCATGAACGTGCCTGTCATGTGTTCTGCACCAGGAGTTGGATATTCTCCTACTCTCCAGCAAAGAGTGGGGTGCCAGCCCTGCTCCGAGCTCCCGAAATTGCAACTAGATATGACTAGAGGATAGATATATCCGACGACTTTCTAGGGCATGGGTGAGTCTACATAACACCCAAGTGGTTTGATCCACCATCAGATTATGGCTTATACAACTAGATACTGATGTACATTTTATCACGTAAGTCAAGTAAGTAACACCGTATACTCCCCAGCAAAGGCAAGACGTTTGTCTTTATTAATCGATAACTTTGCGACTTGAATGCGACTTATTATATTATATTATTGTATATTATATTATATTATATTATATTACATTATATTATACTATATTATATTATATTATATTATATTATATTATATTATATTATATTATATTATATTATATTATATTATATTATATTATATTATATTATATTATATTATATTATATTATATTGACTCTTATCAATACCATCCTCTCAACATCTTTACGAACCAAATTTCCGCAAATATATTTTTCTAACCTTAAATTTTATTTTACAATTACTTTTACCTTAAAGTTTTTTCCCACCAATTATCAAATTCCAAATACTCGAATATTCAAAATTTAATTTCTTCTTTTACCTTCTACTTCAACTTCATTATTACTTACCACATTAAAGTCGAGAAAGCAGAATAAGTAAAACCAGCAAAATAGTTACTTGGGTGTACACATTAATGAAAAGTAAAATCAAATTTGTTTTTGTTGCCAAAAGCTTTACGTGAAACCAACAAAATAAAAATGAAATTGTTCAGAAATATAAAGATTTAATAAAACGTAAAATTTAACATAATAACAACAAATAAGATCATGATTCATGAACCATAACACCTGCCCCCAAAGTGTTGACTGTTATGAATTATAAAATTGCTCTTACAAAGTCACGTTATTTTTATTGAATTTTATAATGAAAACTCAATTTTCATTCTTTCATTTCTTAATATGGATCGTGTTAAGTTAAGCCAAGCTGTCTTTCAGTTTATTGAAATTTCATTTTCATTCATAAAATCTTTTGTGTATCATATGAGCATTTAAAAAACAATTTGTTTTTTAAGATTTTTAATAAAATCTAAACACACGAAACGAGTTTGGTATCGGTAACGGTAGACAGCAAACTTTTTCTTTATTTATCATTCATTGTTATTAAAATACAATTTATTTAAATAAGTATTGTATAATATAATATACAATTTAAACAAATACACATTGTATAACCGTTTTTTTGCTATTTTGCAAATTTAACTACATATTTATGAATAAGTTGTTCATGTTGTAATAAATTCGAACTGAAAGTTTTATAGAAAACACCTTTTTAAGAAGTTTTGATGTTAACTTCTTTTATACAACCCTGTGAAATGAGTATTGTGAATAATAAAAAATGTGATGTTGATTAAATACGCAATAAACATTTCTTTACATTTGACATTGACAGTATGATCGATCAATACAGTGTTGTGCTAAGAGACTCCGCAGATCTATCGATGGTAAATATCAAGTCTAGTTGATGTTAAAGTTTTAACTATACCAAGATGTTGATTAAAGACACTGAAAACTCATATTACTGAATGCTCGGATGTAAACTCAATGACTGTAAAATTATATAAGAAATGTTAAAATTAAAAAGAAGTATTCTTTAGAAAAATTACAAATATTGATAAAATTATAAAAGAAACAATCACTTTGGTTTTTAAAACAATTAACTTATTTTAAATAATTTTTTGTGCTACAATGAAATGAATAAATATGTACAATTCTTTAAAACAAACCAACTTTACAGTAGACCGATGGGCAGAGGCTCATTGAATATAAATTAAAATTTAAAAACTTTATATAAATTTGAATTTTCTATCCTTGTCGACTCCACAGGTATGGGATTTTTCAACGAGAAGTTTTTTTCAATTGTTGGAACACTAACAATATAATAAATTTGACATTTAGTTTTTTGACGTATTCGTAGTAGATGGCAATTGTTACAATAAATTCAGTTTCGCACGAAAATTGCATAAAAATAATTAAAATCCACTATGAAGTTGATGGTTTTGTTAAACTTGCATTTGAGTCGACAGGCTCGATACAAAATGTGCGAACACCAATGCGTGTTCGACCGAGTTGTTCAACTGAAAACATCGCAGGCGTGAGCCACAGTGTTGAAGCAGATCTAAATTTGTCAATTTCTCGACGTTCTCAGCCACATGGCAAATTTTGCGTAAAGTTTTACTTTCAGGTTCAACTTGTAAACGAATTGAAGCCGACCGACCATTCACACGCTGGTAATTCGCTCAGGAACAACCGACGACTTTTTCTGAAAAATCAATTTTTTCAGACGAAGCTGATTTTTACTTGTCAGGATCTGTCAACAAGCAAAATTGCCTTTGGCTGCTCGAAGAGGCACTGTATAGGGCGCTATGTGGTATCGAGGCATAATTAGGCCGTTTTTTTCGATGAGGCAGGAAATGCGGTAACGGTCAATGGATTACGCTATCGCGAGATGCTAATAACTCAATTTCGGCCTATTATTGACAACGAAATGATCAATTTAGAGCAAACCAAATTTTCCGATTGTATAATTTCACGACAACGGTGATTTAACACCACTGGACTATTTTTTGTGTGGCTATGTTATCCTTAGAGCCTATACGGAGTCAATCAAATCAATTTCAGCCTTAAAACCCAAAATCCGTGATGTGATTAACGAAATAGGACCGCCAGTTTGTCAAAAAGTGATTTAAATCCTTGATGAAAGAATCGACATCTGTCATCTAATGCAATAAAAATTTGAATTATCTTAATCAACATTTTTTGTTTTAATTTGTTTTAGAAAACAAACTTCTTGTTGAAAACTCCTTTATTTTCTTTTTACAATTCACCTTTTGATTAACTTCCTTTTTATCCGTCTGTATCAGTTCAGAATATGACGCCATTTACACAATTTAACATTGAGTTATTTGGGCATTAAACACCTAACAGGAATATACTGAGTTCTGTAAGCGCATATATAAAAAAATTACACAAATTTCGTGAAGCATCTGTACTAAAGACTAATAGCCAATATATGGGGGGTAATAATTGTAAAGGCCTTCTACGGCCTGAGTGAGTGTAATAAAGTTATTGAAAAGATAGATGCCCTGACAAGTGATTTAACTGTTAATGAAAAAAATAACCGTTTTTCAAATTTATTATTTTTATTTGCAGCCAGTCTTAAAAGTTCTCCAAAATCAATTAGAACGCTTAAACTGCATTGTTTTATTGCTATAAGCTATGTGATTTATATGTTATGTAAAAAATTAATTGTTTGTTGTTGTTTTTAGTTTTCTAACCCCTAAAATAAACTTTACTAAACTCAAGATCTTTTGCGGCATCTTTCTTTTTGTTCAAGTTCTGAAATTAATATGATATATGATTAACAACTAGAATAAAAATGGCCCTGCCTGAGCCAAAATTTAGTTTTTTTAATTGTAATGCACCATACATACCATAACAGCTAGTTTTCAAAATCGAAGGGAATCGGAAGAATAGAATGTCGTAAAATGATTTTAAAGCTTCAATTCTGCATTAAAATTGAAAGTAAATACAAATTATATTCTAAAAATAAATTTCCGGAGGGCTTCAAATGTGTTTAAAATACTTGGATGACCTGTTGGATATGAATAACATAATTCACAATCAAAATAACAACAAGGTTGTAAACACGATATTGTTTGCTATCGTGTTTACAACCTTTTTATTTTTTTTTTTCAAAACAACATAACAGAAAAAAATATAACCAACACTTTCAATTTTTCAAAGTACAACAAACAACAATAAATGAAATAGAAATTCAACAAACACCTCCATGTTCTTAGCGTTAAAACTATATGCTATGCAACCTAAGCCAAGGAATTCTGCAATAATAGTGTACATTTAACGCCGGTAGACTATATGCACAATACACGGAGATGAGCGGAAATAAATTTAAAGCTTCTCGTAATATTGCCAGCAATTTTGAATAAAATACCAATTAAAATCATCAACACAGCGCACGGAATAAACTTATAAAACAATACTGTTGTCATTTCCTTCGGTGTAAGCCGTAGATACTGGCTGTTTGTTTATTATAACCGGCGAGCGCTTTCGTGTTAGATGACGTGTTGGATATGTTGGCCAAGACTTGTTAAAAATATTCTTTTTTTATTGTTTTCCAAACACTTCTTAAAATGTCTTGTTATTTTTATATCCCCACCTAACGTAAATGCAAAAACAAATTTAAAACTATAAAACTCTTAACTATCTTGCTCTTGTAGACCCAAAATTGCAAAAACAATTTTAAAATAATTTTAAAAATATTTTCATTTATAAGATGGGCAGTTAAATAAAACAATTTTTCAATACGAGTATTAATGATTTTGAAATACCACATTAGTCTTTGATAAACAAAAAATCTTTTAATTTTCATTATTAAATAAAGTTTGTAATTTTGCTGTATTCATAATTCGAAATGTACTTTTACGTACTTTTTCACCTAAATTCCACACATTAATTAAATATTGTGTTATTTGAACAATTCCGAAAAGTAATCAGTTAATTTTTTTTTATTCGATAATTAATCATAATTTGATTAATCTTTACCCTTAATAAATCGTTTAATTTGATTATTCATTAATCAGAAATTACGAGGATATAAAGAAACAAAAAACTAAATAAAAGATGTTTTGTTTGAAATGCTTGTTTATCAGCATTATTAATTTTAAAATAAGCCAAAATATCAAACACCCAATAAATAAATTAATGGTCATTGAATGAATGTGCTAAGAATCAATAACATTCAGGTTAAGTTTTGGATGTTAAAAAATGAAAGTTCGTAAACGTAATAAAATTGAAATGAGATTAAGTAATAAAAATGTTAACAATTTCCACCTACTTCGGACAAAAACAATTAAATAATCACTTCTCAAAGCAATTAATATAATGTGTGGTAAAGGTATACAAGTGCCACATCAACTTATCCAGCAAAGAAATTTGTTGTTGCTGAAACATTGTTACCCACAAGCATAAAACAATACATTTTAACGTAACATTGTTAAACTAGCATTTTGTAAAATAGTTTATATCCGGCATAAATTCTAGGTATATTTGAAAACAAAAATACTACACATCACAACCTGTAACCAGTTTTTTTTAAATATTAACACACTTCACCACACGAAATTTGTTGTCGTTTCTTTAATATGTCCAACAAAAAAATATTATTATTATTAAATTGGAGAACATTTTCAGATTGTCCACCTCTAAATCTAAATTCCAGCTTAAATGTGGAAATCAATCTGTCAGATATGGTTCGCAAAATTTTCTAATTAAACATCGAAGACACTAATTGGCCAAGTAAGCACAATGAGGCAAGAAATATATTCCGTTCTTGTGCATGTTATTTAAAAACTGAAAGTAATTGTAATGTTTGGTTATTAGAGGTGTAGCCACTATTTAGGTCCAGAATCCAAAATATGTGCTCAAGAAGGATTGTTTTTGATTATTGTTAATACTCTAGGAGATAATCGATTGCAAAAATTACTTACTTTTAGCGCTTCCTTAGCATTTTGCTACCATTGGTTGAAAAAACAGATGGTTTTCTTCCTAAATTTAATAAACTACTTACAGTATTGGAATTTACTATATTCCTTTTGACCCAGTTACATAGTAACATCGAACCAATTTTTTTTTAACAAATTCACTTTCCGCAAATGCGGCATTGCTCGATACAAGAAACTCAAATCCGTCCAAGCATTTTTTTGCAATTTCACAATTCTTTATGGGAATTAAATCACTCAATGTAGCTGTTTCTAAAGCTTAAGAAATTTTAATTCTTAATTTAATTTTAAATTAAGAATTTATTGTATTCCTTCTGGTCGAGTAATTTGCTTAGTAGAAGATGACGTTATCCCATTCACAAGTGATTAAAAATAAAATAAAAATCAATTTTTCGTTCGAATTTAATTCAGTATAAAAACGTGTATTACATTGAGTGATAAAAAGATGATTGAGAAGAAAAATTTTTAGATTAAATAAAAACTGTTAAACTGCAATTTGTAACACAGTTTTCCACATTTTGTTCGAAAAGCACAACTGCATTTTCAAACATACAGAACAAGGAAATATCGAAATATTTATTTTTTTTATTGAAACAATTCGAATATAAAATTATAAATATTTAATATCTTATTTTTTATTACAAGATTACACTTGTATGACAAATAGCTAATTGTACCAAAAGCTGTTTTTATCACCTAAAATTAAAACTATTTAAACACCACCAAATTGATAATTCATCAAAAATCTAATTTTCATTAAAAAAACATTTTCAAAAACAATTATGACTAAAAAGATAGACTTTGAAGCAACAGATTTATATTTGAATAAAATTTTATTTATTTATTTTCACTAAAAATCTAAAATTGACAAGCAAAATTAGTAAATAAATTAATTTTTACGCCCTTCGCCTATCTAGGTATATTCTATACCTATAATACTTTGGTGTATTTATTGCCAGAAACTTTAAATGGAAAACTCACATTGAAAGACTGCAAAAGAAACTAAGAAAAGCCACGAATATGATGTACCACTTGAGCAAGTGTTCTACGTAGGAAGTTCTGCGTCAAGCATACTTTGCATTAGCAGAGTCTTATATACGGCATGGAGTTACTGTTTAGGATAGTGCAAATTCTCCAAAAACCCAGAATTAGATTTTAAACTTTTTACATTCAAAAAATCAATATAAAACAACAATAATCATGATTATAACATGAACACAAACATACGCAACAGAACAGAAAACTGCACCTACACTGTCAGCAGAATAGACAACCTTGTTAGTCTATCCAATATAGTTAAAACCAACACACCTCACAATCAAAATAAAAATTACGTTGTAAACACGATAGCAAACAACATTTTTTTACAAAACAACATAACAGAAAAAAATATAACCAACAGTTTAAAATTTTCAAACAACAACCTTCAAAGTACAACAAACAACAATAAATGAAATAGAAATTCAACTAAACCCCCTTGTTCTTATCGTTAAAACTATCTACTATGCAACCTTAGCTAAAGAATCCTACGATAAAAGAAGAGTAAAAATGGCAAATAGCCTAAACCGGTTTGTTCACAAACCAAATTTGACGCGCGTTGAAGAAAATCATACCCAAATAAAAGAAGACATTTAAAGCTGCATGAATTGTGGGTATGTTCTAACCCACAATACAAGCAGCCGAGCGCAAGGAAGATTTAAAGTGAGACGATTCACAAACGAGTATGGAAAAAGTTGGCTCTCACTAACATTTAACAAAAAGCCAACTGAAATCATCAACACAACGCACGAACACAAACGGAATAAACTTATAAAACAATACTCTTGTCATTTCTTTCGGTGTAAACCGCTGGCTGTTTGTTCGTTATTACCGGCGAGCCGTGTTCTAGACTGTACTGATGAGACACCAGCCACCTGACAATCTACCCACATTAATGGATACGACCTCCCCCCGGGGGAACGCTCGACTATCTAGACCTGTTCAACTGGGAATCAGTGAGCTCGCAGAGTTCCGCTATTTGTCTCTTTAGACATTTAGCTGTTCTCTGGCTGATTATTGAGGTTGGCCCCTATATGGGAGTATCGTGGTGGTTGTGGTTTCGCGGCCCCAGAACAGGTCAGTTTTTAATGGGGCCAGTTTCATTTTACCTTTAATAACACCAACCTGGTGAAATGTTCTTAGATCCAGTGGGCATGCTAGACATGTGTTCTGGACAGGAGATGCATAGTCTCTAACTCTTCAGCAAGGAGTGATGGTTTGCAGCCCTGCTCTGGAATCATCAAAGTTACAATAATGAAAGACCTGTTGCTAGAATTAATCTTCAACACCCTAGGGCGTGAATGACGTTGCTTTTTATTCCCAGTGGTATGACAACAATCTGATTATGGCTCACTGCCAGGCGCAGATGTAAATCTTATCACGTAATTAATGGATACGACCTTTACGACAAAACTACCTAAATCCGAATATTATAAATCCAAACAACTTATAAACAATATTTGATAAGCATCCAATAATTAAAACTTCTTAGTAATTAATTCAGTATTTGTAATTATAAAAACTTTAAAATATGAATTTTCAAAATTTAATTATATTATGAAAGAACTTATTTTTTTTTAGTTTAAATATCCTGCAGATACGCATGAAAGCTTTACGAGTTTGGAATAATAAAGATAAACTTGTACAAAGTATAAAATAATAAGCATGAATTAAATTAATAAAATTAATACATAAAAAACAAAAAAAAAAAGATATATAAGTTTGTCATTCCAATTGGAATTTCTACAACAATCAGTTCCGAACCTTTGTCCGTCTGTCAGTCTCTCCGTTTATGCTGAAAACAATGCTGCGAAAGCACCAGAATAGCAACAGAGAATTTAGGTCCACAAATAAAATCAGATAAAGCTGCGAGAATTTTTCGATTAAGAATATGCCAAATCGGACTATTATCGGTTATTCCCATGTTGTTTTTTTTTATTATTTTTATCTTTTGCTTTGTTGTATTGAAAATAGAAAATTCGAAAGAAAATAATTCTACAGACTACAAACAATCGGAATTTAAATTATTAATCGAAAATTTATCACAATTTCACTAAAATGCAAAAGCAACAACAACAAGTTTCGACAAAAGCCACATTTTCACCCTAAAAGTTACCAAATACTTCCATTAATAATAAAACATCTCTAGTTAAATAAACAGTTTTTTGGTAAATTAAATTATTTATTCCATTTTCAACTAAATATTTGGTTTGTTAACACAAAAGTTTTAATTTGAATACTTAATTTTATATTCTGATTTATTTATCACTTTAAAACTGAAATTGAAAACCCTTCAGAAACTACTATGATGCACCCTATATAACACTTTGTACGGACGACGAGGACTTTTAATTTTAAGACTCTTAATTGAAGAAGAAACTGTTGATTTGGTGCGAAATATATTGGTACATCTAATCAGGAGTGCTACACACTGGGCAATAACCAGCGAAGTGATCTTTCAACTGATACAGGTTTTTTTTCTTTCATTTTAGTGCCATTATTTTTATATTTTCAAATAATATTGTTGTGGCAGCTTGACTGTTAAAGTCGCTCAAACTAGACAATTTTTGAAAGTCACACTAGGAAAATTGTAAATACTCATTTCTTATGAAAAATTTATTTTGTTGCAGCACTAATCTAAATCTATATTTTATTAAATTAAATTAAAATTAATATTTAGAAATTCTGCATTGTGTTTTAATAAAAATTTATTTTTATGAAATAACGAGGAATAAAGGAAGCTCTAACTTATTTAATCAACATTACGGTTTGATACATTATACAAATTATAAGAAGAAAATCATTAATTTTTAAATTTTAACTATCTTATTTAGGAAAACTTTAACACCAATTGAGGTAAAATTTTTTAAGATCCTTTCTCTATTACTTATCAGATAAAAACTTAAAAAAGAACTTTATTTGAGCGTCAGTTATCACACAAATGCAAGAGTGGATGTCTGAGACGTGACATCCAATTCATGTCAATACAAATTGTTAAAATTATCAGTATGCAAGCTTACTTTCTTTATAACAAAAAATTTTGCATATTAACCTACAATAAACATAGTGAACACAGAATGCTTGCATTCTATGATACTATATTCTACTTTAAAAGGTGTTATTAAGCAAAAACTTTTTAATAAAAAATTTTAGTTTCTTGAATCATTTTTAATTTGTTAGTTTGTATTAGATTTCTTTAAATATATAAATATTTTATGATTTTATGATATTTATATATATAAATATTTTACGATATTCTCATAAAATATGTAGTATTCAGAAAACAATATATATTTGAAATGTATTGCTGCGAGGGAAGACATATTTATAATGCCATTCCCCTACTCTACTGCTCGCATAGCTCATCAATGGATTTTACTCAAAATTTATTTTATGAGAATATCATAAAATATTCATTTTTGAAGGAATCTAACACAAATTGACGTTTATTAAAAGTTTTTTAGTTAAATAAAAATAATAATTATAAAAACTTTACAAAATTAACGCTGTTATGCAGACGATCAATGCTTTTACAAAAGTGAACTCACAGCGATAAATTAAATCTTAAAGCGCAAAAAAAAGATTTACTGCTGATGCTCTACTCGCATATCGCGCAAAAGAAGGTGCAATAAAAGGAAAAAAGTTGTTTTAAATTATTTTTTTAATTGCAATTATTTTTTTTTAATGTTAAAGGGCTCATGCTGAACTTATAGGTCAATGAACTCAGTAGCATAAACGTGTTACAATGGCATATTCATCAAATTTTCGCAAAACTTTTGTACTAAGAAGGGAAGGCAGATTTGATTGGAACTTCATATATGTAACTATTGAAGAGGAGATATCGAGATTGACTTTAAAGTTTATTAACTAATGAAAAAATTTGTCATGATTACATGCTCATTCATTCATTCAAAATTTTATATTGCCGTAATATGGTAATTTTCTTCTATCTTGCTTTAGTCTGACTTAAATTTTCTTATTAGGTTGTGTTCATATTTTTCCGCTCCTACAAAATCTACAGCTCGTTCTACATTTAGATGAGTTTTGCTACTAACGCCGTAAGGTGTTACTTGTCTAAAGTATTCTTCGACTGCTTCGCCATTATTTGCTTTTGAAAAATGCTTAAGTATTTTTTTTACTAATTTTGCTATTACAAGGAATTTTATAAAACTAATAGAAAGAAATGATTCAAAATGATTAACATAATAAATACTTTTCAAAAAGGTAATTCTCAATTTTATTGGCAGTGTATTCATCAAAATCTGTATAGAAAATACAAGAAAAATTAATTTTTGTGAAGACCATTTTCATTTCAAAAGACTTATAGTTCCTATTTTAACTGGTAAGGAAAAAGGCACACTATGTAGATATAGAACAATTTTTAATAAATATCATATAATACAAGTTTTTAAATAGTTTTAAATTTTAGATAAAAAAAAATAAATATTTTAATTATAAATAGCGGATGTCCACCGGCAAGTTGGTGCCGCCATTTTGGCAAACATTACTCTTGACAGTTCTTATAGTCGTGAATCAGACACGTGTCAAATTTATTATGAAAAATATTCGATAAACCAACGTGGTTTAATTGTTAAAACACTTTATCAAAATAAATCACTGATTACTGTGACGATGAGAAAGTTACAAAACGCACTATTTATCGTATAGTATTTCGAAAAAAGAGGGTCTGTAGATGATAGGATAGCATGGACCACTACGTACTGCAAGATCGGCTGAAAATATTAATGCTGTTCAAGAAAGCAATTCTTTAACCTCAATTCGACACCATGCTCAGGAGCTTGGTCTTCAAAGAACAACTTTGGCCCCAATTTTGCACAAGCATTTGCATTTGTTTCCATATAAGATTCAGTTGTCCCAGGAGCTTATTTAACCAGACCATTTACGCCGCCATACATATGCCAATAGGATGTTTCAGCGCGCCGACGAAAACCCCGATTTTCATTAAAAATCATAATGAGTGACGAGGCACATTTTCATTTGAGAATATACAGAATAGTCGGTTCTGGAGAATGAGAAACCCTCATATTTTTTAACAGTCCCTTAAATTATTTACATTCATTAAAAATGACGGTCTGGTGTGCAATTTGGTTAGGAGGAACCATTGCAATTACTGCGGGAAATGTGTGAGAATGAAATGAAAAATGTGCTTAAATATGCTCGCATTTGTGTTTACCTGGGAGGACATTTATCTGATATTGTGTTCCATATATAATTGCCGACATGAAATTAAACGTTTATCAATATAAAATCTATTCTCTCTCATTTCATCAAAAATTACAAACAAACAAATTAGTATATCTTCCCGGCAGACACCCTATATAATATCTCATAAACTGTAAGAAAGATCAAATTTTTCCATAGTAATTTAATATCAGGGGACGCAAATAACGATTATATTTCAAATTTAAGACTATAGAATTTGAATAATAAATAAATAAATATATTTTGGTTACAAAATTAAAGTTATTGTTAGAGTTAATTTTTTTATAAAAGTTATTTTTGAATTATTTGTGCTTTATTAGGTAAGATTTTTTCCAATACTTTTTATCCCTTGTTTTACATTACTCATTAATTATGGAACTGCCAAACTTAGATATTTATCAGATATTTTGGTTCGTACAAGAAGGCAACTTTCAACTGTTATATTTAATAATACTCTGTGTTCATATGTATTCAGATTTCTGTATCGGAAGCATGTTTCCTGCTTAA
The DNA here is from genome assembly GCA_030448955.1 of Trichopoda pennipes. Classification (NCBI taxonomy): domain Eukaryota; kingdom Metazoa; phylum Arthropoda; class Insecta; order Diptera; family Tachinidae; genus Trichopoda; species Trichopoda pennipes. The sequence goes on along the minus strand of JASKUP010000006.1, from coordinate 663,968 downwards.
CAGATTTTAAGTTTGTATACCCCAGACCTAAAATTTCAATGTTATTAGGACACTCGTTTCTCCACTACAAACGACTAATCTAAAATTTACTAATAATTGCTTAGTGGGTTGTAATTAGCGATATAATTTGCAAATTAAAAATTTACCGATTAAAAAAATTTCATTTGATAATTCTTTTAACATTATTGCATTGGAACTGAGAAGTTTATGAAAAGTATAAATGCTGTGAAATTACACTTAAATAATTATCCAATAGTAAGATAGAACTCCACACATTTTAGTTTTTTTATTTAGCCCAGTTTTACTCCAACAACAAAAACTATGAAGATATTTTAAAGAGCTGTGACAGCAATGAACATTCAAGCAAGAATAACAAATACAACTTATTGTTGCTATGTTGTTTAAAAGGATGAATTTAAAATTATTAACTACTTTTTAAACACCGCTTGATAAATATAAATTATATTATAAGCAATATTATCTCGTGCTTGATTCCTTTAAATAAATATTTCATGATATTCTCACAAAATATATATTATAAAAATACAATACAATACATTTCGAATATTTTTGTTTTTATTTTTATTGAAATAAATGTTTTATGAGAATATCATAAGATGTTTATTTTTTAATAAAAATTTTTATAATAAATATTTTGTGAGAATATCATGAAATATTTATTTAAAGGAATCAAGCACGAGATAAAATTGCTTATATTATAAAATGATTCCGAATAATTATAAATTACTTATAAATAATATTGATTTTTATCGGTGACAGCAATTCTGCTAGACCCCCGACTTAAAACAGTCTATCTTCTAGATTAATGTGAAATACATAAGTAACGCAATGGGGAAAATTTTGCGTTGATATGGAAGTGAAAACGACAAATGAATTCGATTTATGGGCTCAACAAGTCAAGTTATGCAAAAGAAAGGACTGTAATATATGTGTTAGAACTTTACAATTGGAGACATAATGTTTTACAAGTTATACAGAATGCGAAAATATAAAATCTTATATATGTATAGTTTTTATCTCATTATTTATCTCGATATATTTTAAAAAGTAATGTTTTCTGCTTCTGCTAGATTTAAAAATAAAATGCTATTAGAATAAAGTCCTCACGTAATAATAAAAGTATTTACCTAAGGAGTAATTTATACTTTCAAAAATAGAAATAACTTTAAAATTTGCAACTAAAATTTGCAACATTCTTATTAACAAAGCGTTGTATTGCTCATGTTGATTTTAATAATTTAAAAATGATAATAATTACAAAAATTTGTTTTTCCTCTTTTTATCTTTTTAAGTATTTGTAAACAATTTCTATGTTATGAACTAAAAGCATACGGCTTAACACATAAAGAAAGTCATGAAGAAATATATAAAATATATAACATAGGATAATGCTTAAGCATGTTAATTCTATTTTTGGAGGTACAAATTATTCCTTCGATAAAGATTTTTATTATTAGAGTTTTTCTTTTCTAATTTATTAAAGCACGAGGACTTTTTTCTAAGAACAAATATTTTATTTTTAAATCTAGAAGCAGAAAGCATTACCTATAAAATATAACGAGATAAATAATGAGATAAAAACCATATATTGTCAATTAAGATGACCTTGTGGTCTGATATAAAATTATTGAAATCGGTTTACAGTTATAATGGTTAATAAATTGTGAAAAAATGTTCGTATATAAGATTTTAAATTTTCGCATTCTGTATAACTTGTAAAACATTATGTCTCCAATTATATTCAAATGACTTTTTCTACAAACACGCAATTTGCATCACGTAAATAAAGGTACGTAGTGGAGAAAATAAATATTTTTTAACATTTTCTTTTAACTTCAAGCCACTGTGAATCACTTTCTACTAAATTGTAAAATATTGAAGTCTATCTATCACTTTTCTCTTAGCCTAAAACTTATCACAATTTTGACTTGTGATTTCTTTGTTAACTTTGTAATTTTTGGGCAATTAAATAGTATTTTGGCCAATTTTCGAAAACAGTTTCGAGCTTTCAAATTTAACGAAAATATGAATTATACACTTTTTGTGTAATAAATACATCTTTCCAATTTTAAACTTTCCAACCATTCCAAATATTGTTATTTACTTCACAGTTATCCATATACTTTCAAATTTCTTATTTTTGAATTTTGGGATAAAAAGTAATTCGTTCAATACAATAAATTGGTAAGACTACAAGCGGGGTTGAACAATATTAAACTATACATCTATATATATACTTCACTACACATGATACAGTTTACATCACCAGATTAGATTACTTTTCTCTTTCTTTTATTTTTACTTTATAAAAATTTTTCATATTGAGAGATTTTCTAAGTTTTATTAAAATTTAATTTTATTCATTTATTATTAAATCTTTTAGAAACATTACTTTATTCAAAAGTTTGGTGTTAAAAATTGTTTTAATTATTTTTAATTTTACTACATTAAAAAAAAACTTACAATACAACTTTTTAATTAATTTAAGTTAAATCCAGCCGTTATTTAATCCAAAAGAACGGGAAAGGGAAATGGTCCTTGTTACAAGTTGTCTTATTATTTATTCTGTTGGCTTTTTTAAAATATTTTGAAAATTCGTTTATAGCCGTTACTTGTATTTTTCAAAAATAATATTAACAATTATTTGCACTTTTGTTACTATTTTAATTTAGTTTTTATAAAAACTTTTTATTCATTTGAATTCTTAAAAGAATATTTTTGGTATTTCTTGTATATTTCGAACTGTTTAATGTTTAGTTTATTAAAGACATTTATAATTTTTGAGTACTTATATTATTTGTTACTTCTTTTTATTAAATTTTATTTATTGAAAAAAATATATATATATTGTGTAAATGTGCGCGCGCGCGTCTAGTTCGTGCCATGGGTAACCGCAGAATGGTTAATACACCTGCTTTCTCATAGCGAATTACTTCGCATGCAGCGTAAGAAAATTTCTTCTTTCTTTTTACAATCAACAGTAACAATAACAACAACAACTATAAAAACAAGTGCTGCCAGTGCTTGTTGCTGGCTCTTCTGCTGATGTCGTGGTTGATTCGGTTGTTGTTATTAGTTTAGCTACTGCCTGTAGCTATTGAGCCAAAAAAAAAAGGAAAAACTCTCACACATCTCAAGCTGTTGATGGTAAAATGCACAAATTTAATAAAGTAAATAAAACACAAATAATATATTTAGAAACAAAGGCTGCTGCTATTTTTGTTATTGTCGAAATTGTTGTGATGTTGTAGATCATCATTCAAGGCACAGAATGCGAAAAGGTTTTGTGCTTTCTTACTTCACTGAATGCTTAAGATAAACATGTGGTAAGTAATGCCAATGTCATTGAAAACGACATTGCTGCTGATGATATCCATTCAAAATAGTTGCATCCTTAAGTTGTAATCCTCATATATGCAACACATTTTAGCGTTTGTCGTATTGAATTATCTTTTTAAAAAACAAATATTTAGAAATATATTTTTTGTTGCTGTTTGTTTTCCTTTATTGTTTCACAACAATGTTTATTGTAAGTTTCATTAAAAACACTAATGTTGTTTGCAATACAAACACAAAACTTATTTACCACCGCCACCTTAACCACTTGTCGCTTCTTCTTACGACTAGAAGCAAGCGTCTATGTGTATTAGTTCGTCTTTGCTAAAAACATTAGATACATGTTAGACATATGTTTGTTTCCTATACAAAGTGAACAAAACTTCAATCTGTTTCCAACAATTCCTAAATTTGTCAAAGAAGTCGTTGTTTCATATTTTGTACATTTGAGTTAAATTATTTTAAAAGCTTTTGGGTTTTTCAAATATTTAAATATTTAGCGAAATTAAATCGTAAAGGTTAATTGCAAAAAAAATAATTTTCTAAAGCTTCCTTGGCCTAAAACTTGTAATATATTGTTACGAAGAGTTTTATTAAGTTTTAAAGGAAAATAATTAACAGTAAAAGAAAATTAAACGACCCTATTTGCTTTTTACAAACTGCTAGGAAATCTTGTGCACACAAGACAATAACAGCAACATGCTTATGAGAAATTCTATCAAATAAGTTAACAACGGATAACCAAAACAAGACAGAAGACAGAACAGAACAAAACAAAACATATAGCCAAGCAGGCACTTGAACGAAATAATAACAATAACAACAATATGGGGTAATGTTAGAGTAGAATATTCTTATATGTGCGCGAACCGCCTTAAACAACTACATATATAAGCACCACTTATATAGGAGCAAATGAATTAATAATACACTAAAGTTCTGTGTTATTATTCTGCAATAAAAGAACTCAAAGTAACAAAACATTAAAGAATAAACGTTAAAATATTGTAAAAATGCTTAACTTGTATTCAAAAAAATTTCAAGCGGAAAAATACAATTTTAAAACCGGTTTCAGATTTGCATTTCTAGAACTTGTCATTTTACTATAGAACAACATGACGCCCCGATTATACTTTCGACTTCTTTGAAACAATAAAAAAATATATCACACTCGTTAAAATTGTTCTTACACTGATGTCACAGTGCGCGCTACAAGCAAAGCTATACCACTACGCTACAACATGCTATAAGCCACTGTTTGCGTTTATCTTATGCCTTAGCTCAGGTTGATGCGAGTTCATGCTAGCGCATTATAGCACCTTGTAGCTTTTACTTCTTTCTTTGTTTATTTTTTATTTTTCCGTAATAGCATTTTTTTGTATATGGATACATTTTCAATATGGTTTTTGAAATTTAAAGAAAAAAAAAATAAATAAAAAGAAAGAAAAAAATAAAATGGAAAGCATTCTTTAGAATAATTCCGTAGTTTACTATACAAAATGTGGGACTGGCTATTTTCCGATCGTCTTATATATATTTGATGTATTCCTGAAAAGGTCTTTGTCTGAAGCCATCAAAAAACACTGAAAATTATTACAAATAAAAAAGTTGCTCAACATAGCATTCACTCTAACATCTTGTAGCAATAATATAGCTTCTGGCTTCGCTTATAGCCCGCACTCTGACATCAGCCTTAGAGATTATTATTTAAATTATAAAACTAATAATTTTGCTTATCAAATAAAAATTTATACATAAAATATAATTAAGGTGAACAAATTTAAAAAGACTTCTGAATTTGTTACTTTTAAAAAATTATTAAAAAATACTTGTAACCCTAACAACTCTATTCTGATTGGAGGCATCAGTGATTATTTTTATTTGTGGTTTTAACAGAACATTTACATAAAATAACTGCTACATGGACATACAAAGAAGAGCAAAACGTCATCGTGATTTGGAATTAAATATTTGATATTAAGTATTTAAGTAAAGTCTGTTGTCTTTAAGGTTCAATTAAACCACAGGAACTAGTGAAAAAGGTTTCAGGTTACGATTAAATTTTTTTAAGAAATGTCCGTATAAAATTTCGGCACTAGGGGCTCAGCAACAGACACAGTCTGATGCTGAAAGTAGGCTTTAACAAGCTTCTCACCATTTATTTCCCAAAAAATATTTGTTAGCTAAACAAAACAAAAACGTTGCATATAGCAAAATATATAGAGCTAAGAGTCCTAGGACTATTGATTAGAATGCAACAACGTTCTTATACCAACAGAAGACGACATTCGTTATCATATTGTTACGAAAACGATTTATTAAGTTTTAAAATAAAAAGCATTTTACAAATCGTATAGGCTTACGAAAAATTCTACCAAATAAGTAAAAACAGAAACAAAAACAACTAACACAGAACAAAACAAAACATACTGCCAAAAAGACGCCTAAACTGAGTGAAATTGAAGTAGAATATTCTTGTATGTGCGAGAACCGCTTAAAACAACTATAAAAGCACCACTTGCTGGGCAAATGAATTAATTCATTTTGAGGCATCAGTGAGTAAAGACAAAGTTGCCATTTTGAGAGTAAATAAATCATTTAACTTAATTTAAAACTCTAAATTTCTGTGTTATTATTTTTTTGCAATAAAACTTAAAATAACAAGGCGTTCATTAGAAAGGAAGAAACGTAACAATATTTATAAGTACAGACCGTTTCTTGCTAATAGATGCAGTCACAGCGAATCACACTATACATTGCAGGAAGTATTGGCTTTTAATGGTTCTTACCCCCCCAATTCGTAAGAAGAATAGACTCCCTATGAGATTTTGTTTCCTCTTTTGTGGTGGCGTTTAGAATTAAATTAATTTAATCAAAACAATTTAAAACCAATTTTTTTAACGTTTTCATACATTTTCAAAAGTTTTCATTATGGTCGCTACAATTCATAGCAATTTTATAAACGATCGTTTTTATACCGATCGATTTCTGCCATATATCTAATTGTTTTTAAGTTTTTATTTTTAGTATATATTTTTTTTATATTTTTAATATATGTCTTTTAGTTTTAAGAAAAATAATCTTTTCATTTTAAAGCCAAAATTAGAAAAACAGTGGGTTTAATTTGCGCAATATGAATTAATATTTCTATTTATTTAGGTATGACATTTCAGGGAAAAAAATAAACGCTTTATAGCGCCAAGCCTAACGCACTGTCTGCATAAACATAAGTTTTTCATTTTCTTATTAAGACAACCCCAGTTTACCAAATTTTAAAATTCTATAAAGAAAAATTTTTCAGTTTCTTTTAATGGGATGCTAATTGAAAAATTAAACTTAGTGCTAAAAAAACTTAATATCTTAGTAAATTGTTTAACTTTTGAGCTGATATTTTTCTACAGATATCAGAATTTATTTAAGACAGTTTTTACAAGAGTATGTCTCTAACACTAATAGCTTCTCGCTTATATGATTCTAATTTAATAAGGTAAAAAATTCATCAAAGCACAGAATAGTTAAAAAAAAGCGTTGGGTATGTATTCATAAGTCTTCTTTAAGTACAATAAAACATATTATAAGTTTTTTCAAACTTTTAAATATAATTTAGTTAATTATTCAAAATTGGGACAACAATTTCTATTTTATAATTAAATTTTTAGTCTTTAAAAATTTTTGTAACCAGAACTTTGCTGAACTTGTTATTATGCATCACAACTGCTTTTAAAATTTTACGTGTGAGCTTATTTCGACTAACCTCCTTCAGGCTTTCTTGTCCACCCTAAACAAACATTACAAAAACATGGCCTAAAAGAACCCTGTTAACGGTCACCAAGACCAGGAGGTATAAGTCCAACTTCTACCAGTTCCCACATTAATTGCGAGGCACATCTTTGGTCGTCAGTTCGAAAAAGCAATCAAAATTACACCTTGAAATTGAAAGTTAAGCAAAAATTTACTTTTCAACAAAAAACTAAAAATTTACACAAAATTTAAAAAAATCGAAAATTATCCAATAAAAGGCACAAAAGACTAAGAAGTAAAATCTCATTTTTCAAATATTCCAAATTTTATTAAAATTCAAGAATTTCACACAAAATAATCAAAATTAGTGTGTCATTTTAAATAATAAAAATAAAAATGAAATGAAAGAATTGGTACAGAACAGAAACCAAATATTGAACACTTACAAAAAAAAACTTAAGTTAAGTAAAACTTAAGTCAGTATAGTGTAGGGTACATAAGCTGTGAAATTTTCGGATAAAACAAATTGCGTAAGTCCTCTTTAAAAATAACAATTGAATAAAATTTCCTGAAACAAAAAGCCAAACAAAGTACAATTTTTACTAATTAAAGCTTTAAAGCCTTATAACGGGTTTTTCAACACAAAGTTTGTTTTTCAATTCTGACAACACCAACAACATGATTGTTTTGTCATTTAATTTTTTGACGTGTTCCTAGTAGATGCCTTAGCAATTGTTACATTGAATTCAATTTCGCACGAATATCGCATTAAAAAATTTAAAATTCACTATGAAAATGGTGGTGGTTCTGTTAAAGTTACATTTCGTAAAATTCGTGATATTTTCGAACAATGTAGTCATTCCTCTGGGACCGCTATTATGAATTTGGGTCGCCAGGATCGACACCAAAGCTTGTTCGACGGGTCGTTCAACTCAAAACATCGCAGCTGTGAGCCACAGTGTTGAAGCAGATCAATTAGGGTCATGCAAAACCACCACATGGCGAATTTCGCGTAAGGATTTGACTTTTAAGCCTTACAAAGTTCAAAGAATTATAGAAAAAAAAGTAATAATTAAAAAAGAAATATGAGATTTATGTTTTTTTACGAAATGTTCTTCAATTTATTTGGAAATAAATGTCAATCGGTAGGAGAAAAAATATTAGTTCTGACCGAACTTTATACTCTTACATATTTCGCTATTTCGTGAATAAACTAGACAGTCTTCTGGACTGTCGTTAAACATGTCATGTTTAGTATGTTACTATAGAAAACTGCTTTCAGTTGGACGGTTTCGAGATTATTTTCATACTTGACATCTTCTCTAAACAACAAGGAAAAACAAAAACGCAAACATGGCCAGCCCATGTCTATGATCTTCGTTTTTTCCATTTTTGATAAAAAGCTATTGGAAACTCTACGTAATGTTGCAGTTGTATGAATATGTTATGGACTATAGTTTTTGTAAACATTTTTTGATTGTGTGTTTGTTTTTGCTGGTTACATAGAAACTTGACAGAAATCGTTCAATTGTCTGTGTTTATTTGTTTGATTTTGTTTTTACCAGTAGATTATAAAAAAAAAATACTGCCATGTCAATTGTTATTTGATTTTAATTGAATGACAGATTTTTATTCTAATTTTATGTTATTTTATAGTTTTTTCATTGTCTTTATTGTTTTTATTGCTTATTGTAGCATATCGTTAAATTGTTTATTTGTTTGTCAGTATAATTTCTTACTGAAGATGGTCTACATTTTTATGTTTTTTATAAATATTTTCATTAAATTTAGTTATTTGTTGTACTTATATCAATAGGGATGCTCATTCCATCCGATCTTCGTATTGTTTATACCAACTATATCCATCCAAAAATGGAATGCAATTCTCATGTATGGGCCGGCGCCCTAAAGTCTGTTTTGTATTATTTTATGGTTACTACAATGGTAAATGCTCTAATGAAATTAGGGAACTTGTTCCCGTTACCTGCACGTTTTTGCGATTAACTCGGTTTTCGTTGAAAGCACATCCACTTGCACTACGCGTCACAGGGTAAATTCGTTTTTTGTCAACTGCAATGTAGGAAAGTTAAAATTGAATGTCCACAAACATTACTCCCTCTTTCCTCCTCCCCATAACCTAATTTCCTATTTCCTGCTATTTGGAGAAAAAAAAGACAACAAAGTTACCGTAGTGTTTATTTTGTGTGTATTGAAAGTAAATAAATCGATTAATTTATTTTAAAACTCTATTTTTCAAAATAACAAAACTTTTATTAAACAGAATGAACGTAACAATATATAATAAAGTACAAGCTGAGTATTTCCAGACACGATTACCGCGACATCTTAATTTTAATACCCCAAAAAAGTTGTTCAGTTTTCACATTTTTTTTCTACTAGGAACCATCTTCTCATTACATGTAACAAGAGTGTGATTTGGAAGTATCCTGTAATATAAATCGCATTCGTTGGCATTGTGGATTTGGTGAAGAGTCCATGCATTCTTATCAACGTAATCCTTAAACTCTTTCACAATTTCAAAGAAAATTTCTCGCCTGTAATTTTTAAAATTAAAAATTCCATGTTGGCGCTTAAATTTCTTTAACCATCTTTCACTGGCATTAAAATATGAATGCTGCTGTTGTTGCGACACTTTTTCTCCTTCGTTTCACAGACCTTTTATAAAACATTTTTTTTTTCATTCCGGGCTAGTCAGCTTTGTTAAGGTGCACCGTTTGCCTGGACTATTTTCCGTCATACGTGCAAACTTTCTTCATGTACTTTCTTGCTTTATAATTCGATAAACTAAAGACACATGCAACTTTATAGAATCTCCAATCTTGAAACTTTTCCTTTTGTTTTCCCACATTAAGAAATGTATTTACACAGCAAAATACGAATAAACTGACTAAATTAAAGATCAAAATCATCCAAAAAGGTTAATATATCACAAGACGGGAACTTCCATTTTTCGGTTATAGACATTGTAATCAAATTAAATAAAAGGCTAAAAAGCCATATAGTTAAATTTTATATATCACCTTAGTAGGTTTTAACAAAATAACAATATTGTTATTGTTCACTGTAAACAAAATTTACCTTTTAAAAGATCGCAAGCAATCAATCCTTCAAGTTCATCAAATTACTTGAACGTATGAGTACGGCGAAGAAACAAAAAAAAAAACAAAAAAAGGAAAAAGATATAAAAAGTTTGTGTTCTTTATATTAATTTTCACTTTCTTTCGTAAAAATTTCAATTCCCTTTCAGGCATAATCAAAATGTTTAAAACGAGCAAAACTTTTCATTTTTGTTGATTTTACTTTTTATTCTGCAGTCGTACTGACACAGGCGAAAACACAAACAGGCTGACATTTGCAGTCAGACAGTCATTTGAAATGGATCAATAAATGAGTGATTAAATGGCCACAACTACTAACAATGCTGAGCATGGTGATCGTTTGCCACGGTAGATGGTTGGACAGTTTTGATGGTTACTAAAAATCATTTCAATTGATGGTTTTGATTTGAATTAAACAATGAATCTTTGCCATCTATAAAATAGATACAAAAAACAAACAGGAAACCCAAACAAAATCATTCAATCACTTATTTATTGTCGGTTTATATCACATTCATTTAATATCAAATCATGCATGCACACATGTTCTTTCAATCATATGCATGCATCAAGCTTGAGTATAGCTTCAATATCTGAATAAAATCAACTACGAAGAACAGGTTTATATTTCTATCTAAATGGAGTCCATTGATCATCACAAAGAGTGGTGGAACATGAAGTAAGCTTTGATTTTTACGTTTTTGAAATGTCCTACTTTTCCATAAAATATTTGCAAAACGTTTTTAACCACATTCAGCGACAAACGCTGTTAGTTAAGTTGACGTTTTGTTTTACTTTTCTTGTAAACGCTTAACTACCAGCATACACCTGAGACACGTGAGTCGGCTTTATATTCCGCGATGTCAGTCTTATTGCTAGCGGAAAATCTTTGGAAAATATTCTTTTTATGCACAACTTTTTATTTAAATAATATTCCAAAACTATAAAAAAATTAAATTAAAGTTTATCTTGTATTAAGATTTTTTTATTTCGTTATAAAATTTACAGCAAATAAGTTGGGTTAAGAATTTCGATTTCTTTAGAAGCTGATCACTTAAAGCAAAAGCTCTTAAGCCTAAGAATTCATTTATGTCAAAAGGTAATTGTACAAATTTAAATTATTGAATTGTATTGGCACGTTATCACATCTCGCCCTATTCCCAGATATTTCTTTAAGCAATAGCAGTAGTAGGTGATGTCTCTACGACAAAGAACTACCGTTAAATCCTGCTCTAACGGAAAACCTTTAAGGCGACTTAAAGTATTAATTACAGCCAATTATTTTTTGGTTCCGTTCGTGTATCTGTTTTCAGTATATTACACTGCGACAAAAGTGTTTGATGTACTAAATGATGACAATCTTCGTTGAGATCATTATTAGAGTTTCGAGTTACCAACTTGTGATATATAATGCTTGAAATAAAGGTCAGGCTATTTTCTTAGTTTTCTACGATTGGAGTTTGCTGGCATAAAACAACTGCACAGCAGTCATTTAGCTTCCGTGGTACAGCAGGTTAATACAATAAAGTCTTATTAAATGAACGAGTGCAATTTAAATTATATCGAAAGAAATGAAGACAGTATAAAAGGCAAAACAAATACAAGGATGGGCAATGAAGCAGCCAGACAAGCAGACGGACAGATAGACAGACTAACGCATAAAATCGTATGAACCAAGAAGTAGACGTTTTTAATAGATAAAAAAAACACACACACAATCGAGTCATGATTAAGATGGTGTTGGTGATATTTTTGCAAGTAAATTTGTGTATTTACGTTTTAATATAAATTGGTGTGGATCGCTTGGGGTAGATACTCTAAGCTTTAGCTTGGATTTTAGTATCAACTTGCACATGCATTGATTTCATCGCCATTAAAGTTAGTTTTGCACTTTTACGTTGGTTCCTGTTTGATAAAAATGTTCACTCCAAATAAGTGTAAGTGAAAAACAGGTAGAGTTTCACATGGCAACCGCTAAGACACTGTGTCCTGGTTACTGTTGTTTTCAACCAAAATTGGAGTATAAGACAGCTAAACCACAACATAGCCGCATGCACACAAATAGAGTATATAATGCGACTGATTGTTGATTAAACTCTCGTCATTATTTCCTTGTTTTATATCCTCTTTTATATAATTTAAAAAATTAACCCAATTTGAAATTGGAATAGATAATTTTGTTTCTAAAAATATTTTTTTAATAAAATAAATTTATCCATATCATGAACAAAGCTTAGATTGGAAATTCACCTACTTTAAATCACAACATTGTTGTTAACTATAATCCTTTTTAAATATCAAACACATCAAATATACGAAAACATTATTATTATTGTGATGGTGTAAAAATGCTTTAAATTCAGATCTTGTAAAAATTCTTAGGTGGCGATATCGTCATAGATGGAAAAATGAAATAGCAATTAATAAGTATTTTTCAGTTTGGCTTAAGTTCGATATTAACTGTCAAATCATTGTAAAGAGAACAATTCCTCCCGGGGGCACATGATAGTCTTTTTGGAACCTACTATTCCTTTTAGACTGGTGTCTTGCGGGGTAAAAGAGAGCCCAGGCCCCTCAAAGGCTAGTAGGATTCACCTGGACAATCCACATATTTCCACGGGAATCAGTTGCCCCAAAGTACACTATTTGTTCTCTTTAGACAATGATGTGCTCTGACTGGTTATTGAGGTTGGCCCCTATATGGGAGTATCGTGGTGGTTGTGGTTTCGGACCCTCGTGAGAGTTTGTGGGTCGGATCATTCAAATTAACACAATGAATGGTTCAGGTCCAGTGAGTATGAATGCTGTCGTGTTCTTGATAAAAAAGAGCTTCATGCGTTCTGGACTAGCAGTTGGAAAGTCTCCAACTCTTTAGCAAGGAGTGAAGGCTGCGGCCTACTTCGAGCTTTCGAAATTGCTACTAGAAGTGATCGGAGGATATACGTATTCGATGGCCTTCTACGGCGTGGTTGATGTCCAATCAACCAAGTGGTTTGACCACCATCTGATTATGACTATATAGTCCGTGCAGATGTAAATCAAATCACGCTTTGTAAAGAGAACAGTACCCCCTGGGAGCACATATATATGGTCTTTGGAAAAAGCAACAACTTAGAGCTGTGCAACTGGGGGAAAAAGGGAGCCCAGTCCCCTGAAGTCAGCAGGGGTACAACTGGAAACTCCACTTTATTTCCACGGGAATCAGTGACAGACACTTAACTGTTCTCTGACTGATTATTGAGATTGGCCCTATATGGGAGTATCGTGGTGGTTGTGGTTTCGCGGACCCATATCAGTCTATGGTTCTATGGTGGCCGGGTTCATTTCACCTTTAATAACACCTACCTGTTGAAATATTCCCAGATCCAGTCAGCATGCTAGACATGTGTTCTGGACAGGAGTTGGATAGTCTCCAACTCTTTAGCAAGGAGTGATGATTTGCAGACCTGCTCTGGAATCATTAAAGTTGCAACTAGGAAAAACCTGTTGCATAGAATTATAGCTTCGGCTTCCTAGGACGAGCATGACGTCCCAAAATATGCAGTGGTTTGACCACCATCTGATTAAGACTATATAGTCAGGCGCAGATGTAAATCTAATCACACAGTTGTAAAGAGAACAGTTAACAGTTACTCAAGTTCTTTATACTTGTTTTTTCCAAATTTTTCATTACAGATGAAAATTATTTTAACTAAATATTTCCTTTTTCCAATACATAGCCATAATAGTCATTCGGACAACTCTATTGTCAATTTTGTCTAGTTTGATTTGCGAAATGTAAAAATGTTGTTACAAAAACGTAATTTGGTGCAAAAATCATACCGTGCACTTTTTTGTTCTTATTTATTTATATGCAACGGAGAGCAGATCAGAGTCATGGTTATCCATTGTTAGAGACTCCAATCGGAATATTTATGGCTTGAAATACTACGAAGATGAAGATATACTTCATATGTATATGAATTATTTCTATAAATGTGTCAGTAAGTTGGCCTTCAAAGCCGTTTGATTAAATTACTACTTAACATACAAACTGCGTACAATTGCTACGCACGATGCCATGGATATGCCCATAAGCTTTTACAAACTTAAGTACCCATGCAATATACCATAGATTTCCTATTTCTTTCCAATCAACTAAGCATAGTGCCTTCAGCATAACTTGAAATGCCGCATGCCGATCTTATTTACGACTACCACACACACTTGATTGTATAGTGCCATATACTCCACTGTTTATGACGTCTTTGTTTTATATATACGCTCTCTAATCATCTTATCTGAAATTTTAATCTCCATTTACCGAAAATATATAACGGCTAATTGTCCTTGTTGTTATAAAAAGATTCGCGTTTAACCAAACTTGTCTTTATATTATATGGGCAATTTTGGCGTTAGGAAGTAAATTGTCCGCCAAATTATTAAATTTCAAGAATTGAGATATCATCCTTTAACTTTTATTTAGTATTGTGAAAATTTATTATCAAAATGGCGAAAATTTCACTGCATCACTTAGTAAGATTCGAGCATCTGTTCCTAATAATTAAGCTCCTTCTAAAATTTGAAGCTAAGAAAAATTCATAGGTGGCCATAGTGCCCGTAGTAATGCAAATATAGCCGCTGTACAGCAAAGTGTTGAGAATGAGCCTAAAACATAAACTCGTCGAAGTTCGTAGCGATTGGAAATCACTTCATCTTTACGCTTATACAGTTGAACCCATTCAAGAATTAAAGCCGAACAACTATTTTTTGCGTCGCACGTTTTTAAATTGCCTGTTTGAAAAACAACGAAAACGACGCATTTTCAAAAAAATGTAGTGTACTAGCTTATCAGTATGGGAGTTATGTCTTCGATTCATAACGAAGACCTTGGTTTTTTCACTACAAAAATAAAAATTGACTGTCGATGGGGCTGCTCAACGATGAAGGCATAGTTACTGGTCGCTGTGCTGTCTTATACGGCAGTTAATTTCGGACTATCCTTCTATTTTCACTACCTGTTTCATCTCTTCTCTATCCCTTTCCTAAAAAATGTAGCACGGCACTTGACTAAATAGGCATTGTTGCCTATGCTAATTCGTTAAAAAAAAAAAACACAAAACAAAGTTATGGAGTTTTGTAAACGAACAAAATTTCGCATGTGTGGCTGACAAAATCTACAAAAAGTCCTCGAAAAACTATTACATTCAAAAAATGTGGCCATAAAGTGGGGTTTGTGTTCAGGCGTCATCTGTGCTACCAGACTATTCCGCGTGATTTCTCGATTTGGCAATGTCAATTGGCTGCCTCGTTCTTGTGACTTAGCGCCGCTTCATTATTTTCTGTGAAGATATTTGAAAGTCCGGGTTCACGTGACCATGTGCAACATGTGCTTAAAAATTTTCGGAATGCAGCGAAATTTTGCCGACGTGTTAAGGTGGAAATTTGCCCGACATCATATTCCATTATTAATTCGCACATTTCTACTTTACATTAGTATCCATAAAACTAACGTTGGCAAAAAAAGTGCGTGTTTTAAAGCAATTCTTTCTAACCTCAAATTTGCCCGTCCTTTATTTAAAGCCCTGATATTATTTCAGCATATAATATTTTATTTGCTTTACAACAAGCTGCCATCTCTACTAACGCCACCTCGGGTTCTCAAATGTGCTAGCTAGCTTTTTCATTTATTCTGGTTACACGTACACCTGCATTTTTAATGGTAGCAGCAGCAACCGTGTTCTTTCTTCGATATAGTCCAACATTTTTGATAAACAAAATTATCTTTTTTAGAATAATACGTATGAAAAGGGTATGAAGGATCTAATTTTAAACAACGATCAGCACGTTTAAATTAATTGGAATTTAAAACAACCCACGAATTTTAAAACGAAAGTTCTACTAAAGTGCTTTTTCATGCAATCTTACATCAATGTCATTATTGCCACCATCACTGACTGAAACGGCTCATATATAAATATTCATAAACGTATTTTTAGAAAAAAGAAGGGGAAAATCTATTTTGCTGTTGTTATTTCCATTAAAAGAAGTGTTTAAAAATAAATTCAATTAAAATTCCGTTGTAAAAGTAGATCAGTTTAATCAATATTTAGTTGATATTTTTAGTTTTAGCAAGAAACGAGCAACTATCCTCGTTTGCATATAAAAATAATGGATAAAGAAAAATATCAAAACAAAATGAATATTGTTACATTTTTAATATCACTTCAATATCAACTTCAGCTATATGTATTTTAAAACGAATAGTGTATAATTAAAATATACAATTTATTATTTTGCAATCAACCTGTAGTCGCTCTTGTTTTTTAAAAAACACCTTTATTTTTTTAATTATAAAAAATCGACTATTGGCTTTTTAAAGTGAAGAACAAGTGAATGACTTTAACTATATTATATGCAAACGCATCTTCAATTTTCATTAATAATTTAAATTCTAACAAACATTTCTTTTAAATTTCAATTCCATTTCATTGCATTGACGCACTGAATAATGATTTGAATTTTATGTGAATCGCAGCCCTATACAAATTTACTATAAAATTTAGCAAATTCCAAATCGTTTTTAGTTTTGTCTTAAATCTATATCTGCAATTCAGCCATGTTATTCGAATTCTCCATTTTAACCATGAATAAGTGAAACTTAACAAGTGAGACAAATCCTAGGAATAATCAATCATATTATTTCAAGAATCTAGTCACCCTGAATACCAATATAGAAGACACATAAAGAAACAAACAACAAATAACACACACTCGCCAACAAATGTAAAATTACAAATTCTTAACATGTCCTTTCAATTTCTATTTCTAATAAAGAAACACAAATCAAGTTTTATCATCAGCACCAACAACATTAGAAGCAGAAACACGATACTCAAAATTGCAGCAACGAAACTCATGACAAAGTAAATCTTTAAAATAAAAAAATTAAAACAAGTCACATGACGTATAAACCTTAACAGTGGGGCTGATAGAAAATCTTAGTATTTTCCATTAAAGACTCGTTTATATTGTTACAATTCTAGGAAATCTTGTACACACCAGATAACAACAACATTCTTATGAAAAATTCTACCAAAAAAGTAAACAACAGAAAACAACAACTAGCACAGAACAAAACACACAGCCAAGCAGGCGCTTACACTAAATGACAATATAGGGTGATGTTAAAGTAGAAAATTCTAGTATGTGCGAGAATCGCTTAAGCACCACTTGCTAAACGAATGAATTAATTCAAGTTGAGTCATTAGTGAGTAAAGACAGTAAAGTTACCATCGTGCTTATTTTGTGTGTAATAAGTAAGTAAATCTTTTTAACTTAACCTTAAAACACTAAAATACTGTATCATTAAATTGCAATAAAAGAACTCGAAATAACAAAAAGTTTATCAAAAAGGAATAAACAAAACAATATGAATAATAGCCGAACAATCCACCTTGGCAATCAAGAAACTACGTTATACCTTTGTAGATGGAGAAAAACGGCGCAGAAGCAACATTTTTGCAAATCTGTAAATAGGCCTTAAAATATTACGTAGTAAAATTACACGGTCATCCACACCATAATATTCAGGAGCACCTGTCTCCTCCTGAGACGACCATGTCACACTGTTTTCTAACTTAGGCTTCGTCAAAGTTTACAAGATTTTTCTTCTTTTACCGACAAAATTCACGAAACTATATATTTTGGCGCAATTTACTTTAATGCGAGTTTTTTATATTCGAAAACATCTCAATGTGAATTAAGAAATGTTACATTTCAATTTTTAAAATTTAAGATTTTCATGAATTAACTATTATTAAATGTTTTAGCGATATTTTATGTTTTTTTTTCTAAATGTCAATTATTTTTGAATTTTAAATTTTGCTGTAAAATTTACTAAAACCAATATTACGCGGATAAATCAATAACGGAATTCGAAGGTGCCCCTGTAGGCTAGTCGGTAGGGTACTAGCTAATCAGTGTCGGAGTTGTGGGTTCGATTCCCAACAAAGACCTTGGCTGTTTTTTACACTACAAAAATAAAAATTAACTGTCGATGTAGACTCTCAAAATTGTCTGTCAATTTTTGTTTTGCATAAAGAAGAACCACCGTGTGAACAAACGCTATAAAGGGTTATCAAATTTACCATAGCGCCCAAAGATTAAAAATTATAACTAGACCAAGCATCACTACAGCAGAAATTATCAATTTCAGGATAAAGGCAATAGAAAAATAACTTTATTTTTAAAATTCTTTACCCTAACACTTTTACAAAACGAAATGTATGTGGAGTTATAAAATTTCTTCCAATTTTTTGAAATGTGAAAAACTTAAGTAAGACAGGATTTGTTCCGCCAGTAAATGATGTACTGTTGTCATTTCTTTTGGTGTAAATAGCCATTGCTGGCTGTTTGTTCGATATAAACGGCCAGCGCTTTCGTGTTCTAGACTGTAGGTAGTTCTTTCATTAGGGTCGTATCTACTCATGTAGAAAGAATGCTCGGCACCCGACATTTTATAAGTGGATAATCTTAAATTTCCATCCTTTATTATTATTCTGGTAGGTGTGTCTGTCTGAGGGTGTTTTTTGTTTGCTAGAGTGTATGAGTAGTTTTAGTGGTGTGAACATTGTGTCTGAGGCCGTATTTACCTGTTCATTTATAATGTCACTGTTAAAAATTTTTGTTTTGTAGATTTCCATGTTTTCAAGAATGTGTAATCTTCGTCATACCTACATCCTAGCAAAAAAATCTATATCCCTTAGTGGGGGTACAAAACAAGACGTCTAACAGTGACACTATCTTTTCAAAGGAATTTCTCATTTTAAGAATAGAAAAGGCATTTGTAATCAAGTTTTATAAACACGGGGCCAAAAGTACAATAGGAACCAAAAGTACCGTTTTATGATAAGAATTCACAAGGTTAACAGAAAACGATTTTTAGAATATATCATATTTTCCGATTTTAGGTATTTCCCAATATTAACAATATAACTGCTCAAATCGCAAAATAATAATTTCAATTCTTAATTTAAAGTTGTGTGCAGCAGAAGCCTGGGTTACGGCAGTGCGGACATTAGAAAAATATTTAAATAAAAACATCAAGATATATTAATATCAGTTAAGATGTTGTTGTGAAGATGTTTTTCTTTTAATTTAAAAACAAAAATAATTATTAGCAAATAAAGTAAAGAAATTACCTATTGTGTCTTTTTATAAAATACGTAGTTTCTAAAAACCTTATGCACACAATACAACAACATTTTGAGAGTTCAAAACGAAAAAACATGACAAACAGCAATTGTCAACCAGCTGCATATATTATCATTAACTATTGAGGAGAAACCACTGAAATTCAAATCTAGAAAGATAAAGCCTTTAATCCCATCCAGTGAAGAGAGCACACAGATGTGACCTGCAAGTTAATTTTCATAGAACATTAGAGAGTTTTTAAACCACTTTAACAATTTTTTTTATAGTTTTATCAAAAACCGAAATGTAGTTTTTTGTAAACTAAGATTCCTCCTGATTATATATATTTCATGCATGATGCATGTCGCATCAATTAAATTATTTTACTCTGGTTTACAACATTAAACATGTTTTTCTCACAACTCGCAATATACAAAATTAGAGCTGCCTTCATTCAAATTACTGCTTTCTTTATAGTAAATACATGTTAAAAAGTTCTATATTAAATATAAAATTACCCACTGTACACATTTATATAGCCATAGTCTATTTCATTATGTCCGCCTGAAAGTTACTCTGTATGTGTGAATGTATATTGAGAAGGTAAGAAAGTAACGCGAACGTAAACATCTTGTTAGAAAGCAAAAATTGATTTTCACAAAAACGCACTACGCATCTTAAAAAATATGCAAGTGTGACTGTTAGTACTCGAATGTACACATACGAGTACATTTTCTACATCATATTGCTTTTTATGTGTCTGCTGTTGCTGCTGCTGTTTCGGTCGATGTTGCTGTCGCTGTTGTTGGTGCTGCTGCTGATATGGGTACTTATTAATATTAAAAGTATCTGTTTGCGCCTTGAGTATAAAGTATCTTGTTACTTTCACCACCGTGATCATCATCGTCATCGTCATGACGACAATCATCATCATAACGGTCTTGAGATAGCAATAATGAAGTTAAAGATATTTATTACCGCTGATTTGCTTTTAAGCTTTTTGCCCACACTTGAACATTTGAATTGCGTTTAAGGTGTTTACGGAATTGCCATTTGTTTTGATTCACTTCTTTTATTACTTTTTATATCTTTCTCTTTCCCTCTTCGTATTCTTGCAATGAGTACTTTGGATAACAAGATATTAATTCAGCCAGTCGGCCAGTAGGTATTTTTTTTAAACCTACCAAAACAACGTAAAGCAAAGCAAACAATGTAATAATTATGCAGCAAAAGAAGGCATTTCGTACATTAATTAAGCATCAGACATTTCACTTGGCATTTGAAATATTATTAAGCGTTTTTCAAAAAACTATTTTATTTTTACAAACAAATGATTTTAATAAACAATATTGTGAAAACCATAATTGAACTGCGGCAATAATGATTAAATTTGTTGATTTTTAAAAATACTATCCTTTCTCATAAAATCATTCCTTGTTACAAACATCTTCTTGTCACCTATAAAAGTTACTTAACGTTAACTTCTTTCATTTTCATTTTGCTTCACAACTACAATCTTTATCCCTTGAATTTTAAGGTAATTCTCGAGAAAAATATTTTATTACAAAACTGGTTATTTATGCATTCTCATCTAAGGCAATGCTTTTGTTTTCATACTGAGAAATTCCCAAAACTCTTAAAAAATTGCAGTTTTCCAAAAAAAAAGAAACAAATTCCCAATCCCGCGATTTTTTAATCCCATTTTGACCATAAATCCCTTAAACTAGCTAGCTCTCAACAATAAGCGGTTAGAAAACTTAAAATACAATACGGGTTTTTTACTAAGAAGTTTGTTTTCTAAAACAAAAAACATTTAGATTAAGATGATTTAAATTTTTATTGTATTACAAGAGGAAAGTTCGGCAATTATGAATAAAAAATGATATCTGGCATATGTCCGCCACCGCCACGCAAACAGATGTCGAATCTTTCATCAAAGTTTTTAATCACTTTTTGGCAAAATGGTGGTCATATTTCGTGAATCACATCACGGATTTTGAATTTTAAGCTTTACAGACCCCGTCCTTAACAGAGTCCCACAAAAAATAGTCCAGTGGTGTTAAATCACACGACCTAGCTTGCTACTTGACTGCTGATTGACGTTAAATTATGCGATCGAGAAATTTGGTTTGCAATAAATTTGCCGTTTCATTGGGGCTGCGTAACATGCGGTACCGTCCTGTTATAAATCGCGTGATAGTGTAATCCATTACCGTTAACGCATTTCCAGGCTCATATTCGGGAAAAAAACGGCCCGATCACGCTCCAAACCACATCGCACACCATACAGTGACACGTTGAGCATGTAAAGGCTTCTCAATAATCGCTCTAGGATTTTCAGAAGGCCAAATACGGCAATTTTTCTTGTTAACAAACGCTGACTAGTGAAAATCGGCTTCGTCTGAAAAAATTAATTTAAAAAAAAAAACTCGCTGCTTGTTCCTGAATGAACTGAGCGAATCTACGGCGATCAGAATGGTCGGTCGGCTTCAATTCCTGCACCAGTTGAACCTTATAAGGCTTTAAAGACAAATCCTTACGCGAAGTTCGACACGGGGTGGTTTTTAATTAACTTCAATTGTTGAGAATGTCAAGGAATTGACAAATTTGGATCTGCTTCAACACTGTGGCTCACGGCTGCGATATTTTTAGTTGAACGACAGCGGTCGAACACGCTGTTCAATATCACGAGTTGACAGCTGTTTTTCCTTTTTCCTTTTGATAAACAATACGAGCTGACTACTAAAATTGAAAAATAAATCACGAGTAATGAAAACAACAATAAAAAAATACAGCGTCTTGCTAAATTTGTTAATTTTGAAGGTTTTATGTGCAAACAAATTAATTTTATTACTAAAATAAATAAAGAGTTTGAAGAAAAAGTCTTAAAAAACCTTCAAGTGATTTGAAATCGTCGGGCTGTTAAATACCTGGTGTTTAGCTTTGTGCTTTCAGTGATTTTAAATCACTATACGAAAAAGTGATTTTCAGAACACGCCCGATTCTTTAAAAAAACTGCGACTAATATTTTCATCGTTGGCCCTGATGTTAACAATAAACTTACTTTTTGTTAAAAAAATGGAAAAACACAATAACAAAATTACAAATCGCAACAAATTTCAAAAATTGGTTCTGAAATGGAAAAAATTCTGAACTTGTATGGGATTTCGCTGGGCACCACACTCCAAATAACTTATTAAAGGAACAGTGTAAATGTATTACGCCGATATTTCCAAAATTTTTTTTAGATTGGCCGGAGTTAAAAATGTAGAGTAAAACGGAAATTGGTTGCCAACAAAGCTAAGTGTTTATTTACTGGAGACGGGTAGTATAAACATAATGGACAACTAGAGTTGTGAGTCACACCTTAACTTCAAGTTTTTTGTCCAACATTTAACATTTCTTTGCTATGGAGAGATACACAATTGAGAAGCGTATTAAAATTATTGAAGTCTTTTACAATAAATAGGCGTTCAAAACAAAATATATTTTTGAAATTCGTGTTTTTTTCATCAGCATAATAGTACAAATGTTGTCACAATTGGGAGAAATTTTCGCAAACCGGGTCAGAGGGAAATGTGAAAACACCTGTGCATGCTCGCCCAGTTCGACTCGACTAGTCGACGTGCTCAGCAATTAAACATCTAATGAATATTAATGATGTGAGTTTTAAATAAATTTTTAAATTCACACGCTTACAAAATTCAATTAACTCAAGAGCTAAAGTATAATTACCATTTCAATACACCGAAAAGTTAGACAGCTTAAGCACAGCTGCTTAGAGGAAAATGTATCAAATTTACTCCAGTTTGCAATTAACAAGTCTACACAAAAACGAAAAAAGGCTTAAACAATCATAGCTTAAGTTTTTAAACCATCCCAAAGGTTTTTAACAGTTTCTTATATAATTTAATTTGTTTTGTCAGCGTTATCATGCACTTCATGGTCGTTTTGGCTGTTTTTAATATTTACGTTTGTATTTTGTAAACCATATTGAATGCATGTATATGTTACGCAGTAATGAGCAAACATTAATAATTTTTATAGCTTTTGACAAGCAAACATAGCCGCATTATAAAAAATAACCTCTGCGCTTTATGCAGTAGTTAAGAAGTGTTACTAAATATGGCTGAAAAGGACAGCCTGCAACACCTAATGAAAACAGTTAAATCACTAAAATAAGTACACTTTAGTGAAGATAAAAATCCTACCCCACATTCAAGATTCTTCTAGTTCAGCTTTTGCATGATTTACGTATAAAATCAGTAAATAATCTAAAGAGTCAGCATATCGTGTATTCTAAAATCTTATTCGCATTTTATGATTACCAATCTTTTGCGATTAAAGTAAAGATGCTGGACTCCCTTATCTAGGCCCACCCATTTACACCTGAGAAATTCTTTAATTCAGCTACAGAGTTTTTAGCTTGAGCCATTGTTGGCAAACTTTTATTTTCAAAAAATTTCAGTTTCCGATAGAATCTTCGACACAGCAGGCTGTGATGGTCGAAGCTGAAATCATTTCCCGTGCTCAGCTGACACGATCTCTTAATAAAAATGGTAAAGTTCCTGCTAGCGTGATAGTGTACGGATTAACAGCTGATCGGACTATCTAAGTTTATGTTCTACCTTGCAGCCGAACATGTCATATAAATTCGTTAATGATCGCTTCCTAAGTTTTCTGCCTGGTTTACACATTTCACATCATAATTGACTGCCCATAATTGACACATTTACATTTTTAAATCGAAATTAGTTCCAACTAATAGATTTGAAATCTCGACTGTCAAAATTTTTTTGCTGTCTACGAAATCCAGCTGATTCTCGTGTTTTAGAGCAGCTTTCCTTTTGTCAGACATTTTGATATGTGTAACATGTGATTTGTATATTAACAGTATTTGGAATAGCACAAGGCAACGTAGTCGTCGGGCTAGCTTTCCTTTTTTTATTGGCATAGACTTTGATTGTATTTATTGTATTGTATTTATTGTTCACCGTGTGCTTACTTCAACTTTCACTTCAAAATTTAACAATCTGCGAGTAGATTTAAGATTTTTAATATTTCGATTAGAACCATCTTCTTCTGCACTAGACCGTGAAAAAAAAACAAATATTAACCACCTCAACTGACTATTCAGCATTCATTTTATCTAACTAAAAATGTTTTCAAATTGTCTTGACACGAGCTGCATAGAAATTAAAATCTTACGTGGCATCTCAGTTGCTTACAAGCCTTTATAGCGCCCAAGATTTCAATTATTTTCACCCTCGAATTTCTTGTTAGAACAAAATCATAATTAAAAGTCTTACACGAGAAACTTCGAAAAATATTTTGAGCAATTTCTTGTCGTCGGTTATAATTAATTTTTTTAAAAACATTTTCTTAGGCAACTATTTAAAATTTGATTTATGTTTACTTGAAATATAAAAGAAGTAAATTTTCATTGCTATAGTAAATTATTTTTAAAAAGTATATTTTTTCACATATTTACAAAGCGGATAAAATTTTACTTCGTAATTTGATATCTCTGGACAATATTTTTTCAGGGGATGACCCCTACTCATACAGTGCATTGTACCAGAACTAGGAAATTAAGTTAAGACCTCTGGAAAGAGTTTAATCCACATACGAACCGTTCTGCTAAAAAACGAATTTTCGCTCTAATGCGTAGTGCGGTTTACTGGCCAATCAACCACAAATGGATGTGCTCTCAACGAAAATAGAAATAAACGCACAAAAGTGCGATTAACGGGAACAAATTCTCTAGTTTCTCTAGATTACTATTCTAGTAAAGATTGCGTCGATGCTCTAGAGCAGTGATGTGCGAACTTTTTGGGTGGCAGGCCAATAAATTGAAAAAAATCTTGCGGCGGGCCATTAAATTAAAAAATAACATAGAGGGTCATTCACTAAAAAATTATGGGTTTGCTGTTCAATTAAAAGTTCGGTTAAATCTATATATTTATTAGTTATATTACGTAATATTTTAAAACAACATAAAAATTTTATAAGATACGGTTTATTATGATTTTAAGATTTTCCAGATGTATGGGAAGCATGGTTCTGTTTCTGACTTTACATAATTTCTTCAAAATCTGGTTGCAGCTGGGAGGATGCAACTTTTAAAAAATTAAATAGACTCTAGTCTGACAATCGGTTTCTTATTGAATTTTTTCCGCATTTCATTACTGAAAAGGCCTGTTCACATGATTAATTAGTTTTGGAAATTCATCTTTTGGTAAGGATTTATGGAAATTAAGCTTATCTGTATTTAAAAATAGTTTTTTTTTAATTATTATTACATTGCAATTCTATAATTTCCAATTGTAGATCAGATGGAACATTCTCGGGATTAACATGAAAAGGCATTGAATAAATATCTAAACATGGTTGGATTTTTTTAAAGTCAGCAAATCTGGCCTCAGATTCTGAATGCAGTTGTAATAAAGATTGTGAAAAGACTTTTAACTTCTCTTCACTCACAGGCCTCAAAGAATTAAGTCTTAGAAAATCAGTCAAATCATTTTTTCCCAAACATTTAGAAAATATAAACAATTGAGTTTCAAAAGACCTCAAACTGCCCCAAGTTTCATCCATAAATTGATTTCTTGTTCAGTTTATTATAGTGCTCGAGTAAATCCGTGAAAAAAGCAAACTCGATGCACCAATTCTTATCCTCCAATATTTCCCACTCATCCCAAATTTCAGTTTTGGTTTTTAGAAAAACTTTAATTTCTTCGAGAAGACTCCAAACTCTCGAGAAGGTATGCCCACAACTCAGCCACCTGATCTTTGTGTAATAAAGTGCATCTGAAAACTCTGCATCAACTTCCGATAAAAACTCTTGAAATTGTCGATGTAACAAACCACGGGCTCGAATAGTATTAATTAATTTTAAAATAATATTCAGTACATGGTTAATATCCAAGGCAGCCTTGCAAGAACATCTTGGTGGATTATACAATGTAAAAAAATTGTTTCGCTTTCAGGATTCTGACTTTTATAAACTCCTGCAAACCCCGTATTTATTCCCACCATGTTAGGTGCTCCATCAGTTGTTAAATTAATTAATTTGGAAATTGGGGCATTAAGAGATTCCATCCCCTCTCTAAATTCATCATAAATTATTTTTCCTGTCGTCTTTCCTTTCAAAGATCTCAAACAAGCAAGTTCTTCGATTATTACAAAGTTTTTATCGACTCCTCTGATAAAAATTAGAAGTTAGGCTTTATCACTCCTGTCAACACTCTCGTCCATAGTGACTGAAAAATACTTAAACTTTTTAAGACACCCATCGAGTTGATTGGTTAAATTAGAAGAAATCGCTTCAATTCTTTTTGTGACCGTTCTACGTGACAGTCCTATAGATTCCAAATCTGTTACCTTTTCTGGGCATAATACTTTTCCAATGCTAATTAACACATCCTTAATAAATTCTCCTTCAGAAAACGGTTTGTTACTTTTTGCTATTTTATAGGCAACAATGTGACCAGCTAACATGGAGGATCGCTGGACACTTCTTTGATTTTTAAAAAACATTTGCTGACTAGATATTTTTCTTTTCAATTCCTCTGCATGAACTTTCTTGTCCATCTGTTATTTTATAGTACTTCGACCCAAGATATTCTAAATTAAAGTGCCTAGCGAGATTTTAATCTTTTAGTACAGCTAATGGTTCTTGGCAGATAAGACAAATAGGTTTTTGATTATATTCCATAAAGAAGTACTTTTATGTCCACTCTTCTTCAAATACTCGACCTTCCGAATCAATTTTTCTCTTTCTATTTTCGATTGACATTTATGGGGATATTTACAATACACTTTATTATTTTAATTACACAAATAAAACTGTAAGTTGGCAACTTTATAATTTTACTTCACAATTTATTTTTTACGTCACGAGATTTACACTTTTACTGATTGCTGATTAATCCATCGCTGGCCCTTTTATATTTGTTGCGCATGTTGTCTCGCATATTCAAGAATCTTCTAGATCTCACATATGTATAATAGTTGTTGTTATGTTATACGTTCAGTTTTCTATATTAGTTGTTAGTGTTTTATCATGTTTATGTTTCTTCTTGGAGTATTGCATAAGAAAGTTACTGTTCTCTTGTGTGTACAATATTTCCTAGAAAACTACGCAGTTTGGACATAATACAATAGCTCTATATTAGTTGTTTTTGTTTCATGCTTTTTAAGTTGGAAACCTCTCGCGGGCCGGTTATAGCCCGCGGGCCGTAGTTCGCCCATCACTGCTCTAGAGAATCCCCAATCAGCATATTGGACCTCTCTTGTACGCGGTCGAGCAACTCCAAAATAGACTTTGGGGCGCGACCTATACATGAGAGTTGTCTTCCACTTGTGGTATAAATAGTACGAAGATTAGACGGAGTGAAGTATCTCCTACAGCGGCTTAGAAACCCTAGGCACTTCTTTAGAAAGCTGAATAATGTGCTTAGTCCGACGAACATCACTTTGAATTTTCATGCCAAGTACATCAAGAGCTTACGATTCCTTAATAATTATATCACCCATAATAACAGATGCAACATCATTTCCGAGCACACATCTGTGCGTAAGCATACAACATTGAGTCATTCGGAGATTGTTGAGAAATCGTGAGTGACCATATTATTCATGTTCTGCCTTTTGGAAGTCACTTCCAAGTGGTTCGGTCTATTGCCAAATGAATACGAATGACAACTAGTACTGTCATCTACGAAAGAGTATATAGGATTGAAAGTTTGACAAAGGTCATTTAGAAAAACA
Source organism: Trichopoda pennipes (assembly GCA_030448955.1). Lineage (NCBI taxonomy): Eukaryota > Metazoa > Arthropoda > Insecta > Diptera > Tachinidae > Trichopoda > Trichopoda pennipes. Next base: position 635,805 of record JASKUP010000006.1, on the reverse strand, counting down.
AGAAATAGGGCCGGAGAAAAAGCGAAGCCTTGCGCTACCCCTGAATTAATCTTGAATCTGCTGAAATCACATCTACAACAACCCATCTGAGAAAACTCAATATAAATCCGGAGAAATTTTCACCGACACTAAAAGCAATAAGTTTTGACAGAAGTGCATTTTACCACACTTTATCAAACGCTTTGTTCCGACAGGAACGTTAACAAGTCGCCCGTAGAGCGGCCCCTACGGAAAACATACTGATGGTCGCTAAGTAAGCTATTGCACTCCAAGTCCCCCACAATTAATCATAGTTTTCATCATTTTAGAAAGTGCAGAACAAATTGCATTTGGGTTGTTGACCTCATAATTTTTTGGTAATCGGCGTTATATTTGAAACCTTCCAATACTTTGGAAATTCATCGGCACCGATATAACGTGCTAAAAAGGATGTGCTAGCATGAGGGAGTACTGTTTCAAAACCTGTGCTGGAATCTCATCCGGCCCAGGAGAGTTGTTGGCGTTGAGATCTGCTAAATCCTTTTTAACCACTTGAGGTCGAAAGAATATTTTCGACATAGTAAAGTATACTTGAATTCGGGCGACCGTTGACTGTTTTCCGGCAAATTACTTGAAAATATACCAGCCATAATGTTAGTTTTATCAACCGGATCAGTGAATATTTGGTCACTCTTTAACAGAGTCGGGCTTGCTTTTTTAACAAATGACCAAAATTTCTTGCTACTCCGAAGATTAGCAATGACTTTAGGACGAAGGCGCTCCTCGTACAGATTTTTTCCGCCTTAACAAATTGGCACACGAAGATCTCGCTCATTTGCGTTTATGTTTTTGTTTCTGCCCAAGATATTGAAAGCCTCCTGTCTTGATCTGAATGCATTTTGCAAAGAATTTAATCGAAATTTCTTTGGATAGAATAAAAGTTTTCATTCCAAACAAAATGATGTTTACAATCATTTCCGCCATGGCATTGACATATTGTCGAAGAAAAATAATTTTCACTTAAATTGCCTAAAAAATTAGTTGAGGTCAGCCCAAAGAATATTCTCATTAATATATTGTAAACGTTTGGTAGCTGGTTTCGAAACGTGTGAAGCTCCGAATAACAAAAGAAGGTGGAGGTGGTGCAGTGATTGGAGTTGCCGAAAGGTGCACAGACACTATTTTCATACATTTGGGAATGTGAAAAAGGTAAATCAATCAACAAAAAACAAAAACAAATTAAAATAACCCTAATTAAATTGTTTATGCTCTTTCCTTTTCTAAACATGCCACCCAATGATGTGGCGAAATATAACACTTTAGCAGAAAAAGAGTCTTTCTTCTTTCACACTTTCCCATTCGTTTTACATTATTGTCTCTTCAATAACAATATCTTAATGAATATATTTTGCATATAAAACTACAAGAATTATTTACTAATTTATTTTTTTGTTCGTGACCCATTGTCAGCCGACAGATAAATAAAGAGATATTTCTGATACATCCAAAAATATTTTAATTATAACAATAATTTACAATTCGAATCGTTTTTTTTTTCTTTTATTTTTCTTACTTTTTACGATTAGGCTTGGACACCTATATTTAACAGGGGTCTTCCTATGAATTATTAATATTCTATGGAGTTTATTAATGAGTGCTTTGATTTTTTTACCCTGGCTATTGAACACCGTCTAGAACTCATTGACCAGAGTTAATCTCTGTTGGAAATTTTTAATAACTAGAGGACTTTTTCCACAGCTGCGGGATTTATTAAATGCCCCATATACCACCACTATCTCAATAAATAGGGTCCTCTTTGCGTGCACCAAATAGAAATAAACAAAGCAAGCTGAAAATATAAATATTAAAATCGTAATGAGCCCCCTTCGCCATTGAAGTAGTTTTGTCCTGGAAGCCTAATCACGCCTCCAAACCACTTAGCGCGCCATACAGTGGCACGTTGAGTATGCAAAGAATTTTCAATAATCGTTCTAGGATTTTCAGAAGCCAAAAATGTTGAAATTTTGCTTGTTGTTGAAAAATTATTTTTTCAGAAAACCCACCCTGTTGTTCCTCAGTAAATTGAGCGAATCTACTGCGATGTGAATGGTCGCTCGGATTCAATTACTGCAAAAGGTGAACCTTCAAGGGCTTCAAAGTGATATCATTACGCAAAATTCAGTTGAACGACCAGGTCGACTCAAATATATTTACCAAATTCCTAATAGCGGTCGCAGAAGGGCGATTATGTTGTCCGGAAATATCACGAACTTTACAAAATGTAACTTTAACAGAACCACCATTTTCATAGTGGATTTGAATTATTTTAGTGTAATTTTCGTGCGAAATTTAGTTAATAACAATTGTCAATGGATCTACTAGGGGAATACGTCAACAAACTTAATGCCAAAATTATCATGTTGTTGGTGCTGCCACAATTGAAAAACAAACTTTTTGTTATAAAACCCTTCATATGGCGGTTGAGTTGTTGAACACTATAACAAAATAACTGCTTTGCCAGAACGAACTCTAATAGACTATTGTGAGTTACCTATGTTAAATTGAATCAAATAATTGACATCACAGCAGTCAACAATATTTTTTGGCAAGACAACATGGTGTGAGTGGAAGAACTCTTCATTTCACAAAACACAAAAAAAAACAACCAACAGCATAGCATGTCTTCTAACTTCCCATTTTCTTGCCCATGTACGTTTTTCTGAATTTTACTTTTACATCCTTGTTGAAGTCATAAGTGGTTTTACGTTCAATCGCATGTGCGTACGCAGGTTTAATTTTCAAATAAACTTTAACAATAACAACAACAATAACAAAAAGAAAGAGTAACTACTTTCTAGTAAATAAATCGAAGGTGTGATTGTTGGCAAATATAGAAGTGACATTATTAGCGAAAAAAGTGGAAAAACGTTGGGAAATAGAGCCGATCCACTCACACTAAATTAAATAAACGTTAAGTAAAACTGTTTTTTAAAAAAGATATTTTAAATATGGTGCCATTATAAAATACGTTGAATCAAACCGACTGATTTGTCAATAGTATTAAAGGGTTACACACAGCTCAAAATTTATAACTGAATCGAATAAAAATATTAAAAATTTAAACAAAAATTTTAAACAAATTTGTTCAATTTATTAATGAGAGTATGCTAGGGATAATTAGGTGCCTCTATAGGCTAGTAGGTAGTGTACTAGCTTGTAAATATGGAGGTTGTGGGTTCGATTCACAACGAAGACCTTGGTTTTTTCACTACAAAAAATAAAAATTGACTGTCGGTGGGGCTGCTCAGCGATGAAGGCATAGTCACTGGGCGCTGTGCTGTCTTATATACGGCAGTTAATTTCCGACTATCCTTCTACTTTCACCACCTGTTTCATCTATTCTCTATCCCTTTCCTAAAAGAATGTAGCACGGTACTTGACTAAATAGGCATTGTTGCCTGAAGTGCTACTTCTCTTTAAAAAAAAAAATTGTACAATTGGGAATTATTATTTGTTAAAGTGCTAAGATCCTTTACCATAATTCGAAATTTAAGCGTGTTTTGGGAATATAAAATCTTTCAAGTCGTTTTTCAAAACATTTAGAATAGTAAAAAATATTTTCGGAGTAAAATTACAGACATTTTTATAAGTGCAACAAATCCTATATCATTAAAATGTAAAAAACTGAATAAGAATTGTGTAAAAAACCCAATAGAAAATGTCAATACAATAAAATCTATGAGTGTTAATATAAAGTCTAATCGAAAGTATCCCAAGAGTTTTAATATACTGTAACACAAGAAGGCAAAATACAGCAAGTGTTGCCGAAATTCTACATAAACAAATGTTTTGTATTTTTGAAATAATTTTTGAAATTAATAGAAATTAAATTCAAATAAAATTCAAAAATGTCTGTTTAGTTTCTTTATCTATTTTTTCTATTTTCTTTGAACAAAGTTTGGAAAAAACCATTTCACGTTTATATTCCAACAGATAAATGAAAACATATTATTTATTAAATTATCGAAAAACTATGAAATTAAGAAAATCCTGAAAAAGAACTGCTGATATTAATAACTCAGATAGACAAATAGATGTTTTTTTTTTTTTTAACTCTCAAAATTATTTATTGTATCTTCTATAAAAAGAACTAACAATAAGTTTTAAAATCTTAAATTCTAACAAAAGTTACATTAGTCCCGACCATGTCAGAACTAACCTTTTGGGTAAAAAAAGAAAAAAATTTACATTAAAAAAAAAAACAAAACAAATGTTTCTAAGATGTGTCATCTGTAGCATTGAGGATTAAAGCTGCGGTATCCCTCTTTTTTAATCGGCTACGTCCAGTATAATCCAAGATATTGCGCGCAAGGGGATTAGGATGGTCTTCAAGCTTCATCAAGTATTTGCCTGCGTATTTGATGATTTCTGTAGTCACAATGTATGTTTGAATTTCTGATGTACCATGGGGCGGAAGTTATCAACCGTAAAATTTTATTTTGCATACGTTGGATTCTATCCACGTTTGAAGCTGAGGCAGTGCCCCAAAGTTGGATTCCATAAGACCATATTGGTTTCAGAATACTCTTGTAAATTAGAAGTTTGCAATCTAGGCCAAGTCTCGAGTTCCTGCCAATGAGCCAGTGTAATTGTGTTAGCTTAAGTTTCATTTGTGTTAGCTTTGAGTCAATATGATGTTTTCATGTAAGGCGACAATCAAGATATATACCAAGATATCTCACATAATTATGGTGAGGAACAATGTGATTATTGATTCGAACGGGTGAACAATTATCTCTTCGCAGGGTGAAAGTCACATGAATGCACTTTTGAACGTTCACTTTAATTCTCCATAATTTTAACCACAACTCCAACTGAGTTATATGTTGCTGAAGATTTATTGAGGCTTGATAGGAGTTTTCGTGCGAACTTAGACACGCTGTATCATTAGCAAACGTAGAAGTGTGGACAGTTTCACTTACAGGCATATCGCAGGTATATATCAAATATAAAACTGGTCCAAGAATGCTACCTTGTGGTACACCTGAGGAAATTGGTTTGGATACACTTACGAAGTCTCCTTCAACGACAGCAAATTTTCGTCCAATTATGTAGCTTTTCAGTAGGTTGCTCATATTACAAGGCAAGTGAGCGGTAAGTTTTAGAAATAGACCTTCATGCCAAACTTTGTCAAAAGCCTGTGAAACATCAGTAAAAATAGCTGAACAATACTTCTTCTCTTCAAAAGTCCTTCTTATCACCTGAACCAATCTATGGGTTTGCTCAATTGTGCTATGTCTACTTCTAAAACCAAATTGATGGTTTGGGATACACCCACTATCCCTTAGCATTGGAGACAATTTATCCATAAGCAACTTTTCGAAAACCTTTGAAATAGTTGGTAATAGACTTATGGGTCTATATGACTCGGTTTTGGTTAGGTCCTTACCCGGTTTTGGAATCATTTTAACTTTAGAAATCTTCCAGTGGTCAGGATAGTATTCAAGCCGTAAAATGGCATTAAAAATGAATAGCATGATTCTGACTGCAATATTGGGGAGCTCCTTCAACATTTTGTTACTTATGCCGTCCATACCAGGAGCTTTTTTCGGATTTACTTCAGAAATTAGCTTTTGTACCTCACGCAACTTAAACTTTAAGGGTCGAGGGGGTAATCCAACTACGCTTGTCAAACTAACATCATCAGTACATATGTGTGGGGTGAATACATCTTTCAAGTAATCGACAAATAAGTCACCTTTTTCAGCGTCCCTTCTTGCCCAATCTCCACTGATATTACGTAGGGGTGGCTTGTACTCAACGGGCCTTTTAAGGTTTTTTGTAGCACGCCATAAAGAATAGTTGGAGTTTGGTGTAGCATCGAGGCCCTCCAGATATTTCTCGAAAGATGCAGTTTTTTCATATGCTAGTAAGTCTCTAAGCCGCTTTGTGCATTCTCTAAGTCTCTGCCTCTGCAGGGGCGATCTGTGTTGTTGCCAATCTCTTCTAGCTCTTCGTTTTTCCGCTACGAGACGTTCAATGTCTGCAGAATAGACAAATAGATGTGATACAAATTAATGTCAGAGTCTGCCCGTTTGGCTCTAATCTGGCGGCAGTCTTACCACTGGGTGAAAACAATGCCTCCACCAATGCCCTAAGCCGCATATACTGCTAGGTGCAGACACAACTCCTTCTTCGGGGGCATGGCCCCGCTCAGGGCCGTAAACATGCGGGCAACTGATATCCGTGGAACTAGTGTGTTCAAGTCAACTAGTCAGACCTCGAGAGGCTATTTCTATTTTCTCTTCCACTTTCAGACTCTTGCTAGCCTAGGCGACTGCTGTCGGCTTTTACCTCCGAAGGCACATGTCAAGATGAGGCAGAAAACCGTCCCTTTACAAACCGGTAACAAAAATCAATTATGTTGTTATTTGTGGAATCAGAGGAACTTTCGCCACTATGTCTGATATTGGTAGAACAGAGGAACGCGAGTAATAAGTTCAAGTTTCAGCAGCGTCGTTAGTATAAATAAAAGTAATTACTATAAAATAACCGTGGTGGATAAATTGCTTAGAAAAACACATAAATAAAAATAGCAATGCATAGTCGAACTTTGAATTAGATATCAAAACAAGTAAAGAAAAGTTGGGCAATACACTCGTACTCGTATTAAAGATACCAACACAGCAACACTGTGTATCTGGTAAAACAAGAGATTTTGAGTTTGATTCTCGGCGGAGACAGACAGGTAGTGTTCTCTGGGCTGTCGCATTAGTTATAGCTTCATATTTCTGGAGCACAAATCTGGTCACAATTGTACTCACTGTTATCAGATTAGGAGGTATCTTCCTATATTAAGAAGGTTTTATCTATTTAGCAGAGAATTTGGGAATAAACATATGTAATAGAAAACTTTAGGGGCTACAAATATATACAAATTGTATATATGGTTATTTTTGCGGGATTTATTTGTTATACTTAAACATTGTAGAAATGTAATGTTAACAATTAAAAAACAACACATTAGAATCATTTCCCAGCAAGGTGAATGCATTGTAATAGTAACGAATTTTGCAGTTCTGTCAAAAGTACAAACTATCAATAGTATTGGAACTATTTACTTTAGGCAAGAAGATTTAAAAACATAAATACTTTAAAAAGAAATTTTTCCGTGGCGGATTTTTGCTTAAAAATGGATGACATTTAATTTATTTAACAAAACCTGCAATTTGATCAGCCAATTTATTCTCATATAATTAAGTATGAAAAACCAACAAATAGAACAGTTATTTTAAAAGTTTTAACAGGAGTTGTGCTTAAGTAAGAACATTCCAGAGACGCGATATTGCCATTCACATATAAGAGAATGGTGAAAAGGCATTAAAATCTTTTTTCCCCTAACTGATCTGGCAAACTGATTGTATCAAAAAAACATTGTAGCATTTCTGAAAAAAACGATTTTTTGGTTAAAAAAAAGCCACACGCATATTAAGGAAGTTGTTCAATGAAACTTCATATAGCTTCGAAGAAAATTGGGAAACATGAACATAACTTATGATATTGTTGTATAACACGCTTAGCTTTGCTTACTAGTGGAGTCATATCCTGCCAAAGCTTCACAGCCATTGGTTAACCCACAAATAAGATAAGATTGTGCAAGAAGTTGCCTTATATTAAGAGGTGTGTAGTTATGTGATGACCAAAGACATCTCAGCTTTGTGCAAGTCCGACTTATAAGCGACTAATAATGTTCGCAGAAGTTTTTGGCAGACATTATCATCTTAAATAAATAAAAAAAGAAGTGATCCAACGATTGATCCTTAATGCACTCTCTAGATAAATGTTATGCCTAAGATTGCAGATTGCTTAACAACATAAACTACCAACGACTACAGAGATATGAAGATAGTAATCGCGTGATAGTTAAAGAGAAGTGAAAAGGTGTCGAAGTCTCTTTCAAAGAATACTATAATCAACTGTGTGCTAAGAGGATCAAGAAGTACCAGGAAATTTATTTTTCTTTCATTAAGTTTTCTTCGATTGTTGTCAGTTACATCCAATAAAGCTGAAATGCAGCCGAGATTTTGGCAAAAACCTGACTGCCTGTCAAACAGCAAAGTGTTATTTTCAATATAACATAACATTTGATTGTAAAGAATTTTTTCAAAAGCCTTAGATAAAAACCACAAGATGGTAATTGGTCTGAATTTGGAGTCGGTTTTAGGAATTGGCACAATAAAAATTTTTCCCATTGTAAATTGGTAAAAATAGCCTCTTTTCTATGTTACTGAGTGAATGGACTAAATGCATTATTTCCATAATTTTATTAAGACTTTTGCCTGCAACTAAAAAACTAACAATTCAACATTATAAAAAATAAAGCACAGCCAATATATCAAACTTAAAGAGTTTTAAACTTTACAATGTAAAGTTAAAGTAATTAAGCGTCATGGGAAAAGCTATAGTTTCTATTAACTCTAAGGTCTTGTTATCTCAAAGACAGCTCCCTTTTTGTATTAAAATATTAATGATCTGATGAAATAAGATGCTGCTATATTAACTGTTCACTATTGATGTTGTACCAATAACAACAGACAACAACATCTGTCAGCGGCAGATAAAAGGTCGTTTAACAACAACTTAAGTTGGAAAACTTGCAGCAACATCAAGAAAAAAAAGTGATTAAATGGCAGAAACAAAGCGTAAAGCTAACAAAGGAAAAATAAAATATTTGCGTACTTTTCCAGTACAAACATTAGAAATAAGAAAAAACACTTACAATAACATTTAATACTTAGCACCGACCACTAAAATAATTATACTAGTAGCAACAAAGAGTATGAAGAAGATGAAGAAAAAAGTAATCAACAGCAGTAACGTTGGTTGTTGGTTTCTTTTAAACTATTTGGGTCGACTCTCACAATTTATTATTAGCTTATTTTTCATTACATTGACACTCCATCAAATACGACACAACAACAAACAGCAGCAGATCACAACACAACTAAACGGCACAACTGTTGTTACAACTCTGATGACAAACGTATGAATGAATAAATGAATGACTCAATGAATATATTTTTTATTTTTGTTTGAAAGTGTTTAGATGCAAAAAGAAGACGAACTGCGGCATTAAAAGACAACAAACAACAACCAGTACCAATGTTCCATAAAAAAATAATTGTCGAAAGATGAAAAAGCCATAAAAATAGAATTGCTGTAAATATCGGCTCCCAACTGGAAATATAGTTGCTGTAAAATGTTAGCAGGTGAACTAATCAACTGGGGCTTCTTGTTCGCAATTTAAAAATCAAATAATTTTTACTGCAATCCAATCTGCGCAAAGATTGGTGGTAAATATAGGCTTTGCCTATAATAAATACTAAATATTAGTTTTTCAAATATTTTGAACAAATATCTAGCACTGGCTAACGCAAGTCTGAGGATTATAATAATTGGCTTATTGGATGTGGTAGCTCAGTTTAGACCAAATCCTAGAAAGTACACTGAAATCTGGCAATGAAAAGGATATTTGAGAATTGTCAATCAAAGGGCACAAATTAATTATAAAATAATGCACATTAAAAAAATGTGCTGTGCAAAATATCCTCCTCTTTTCGGCTGTTTTTGCCGATCTCATCACACGAATTATTATAGATATGATTTCATAAGATAACGCCGATCCCGGTGAGGCCAATTGCAATTTTTTTTTGCACTTTCTAAAGTGATTTCAAGTATGATTAATTTTTATCTTGTGAGGTACCTGGAGTCCAGCAGCTTAGTTAGTGACCGACAGTATGATTTCCTTAGAGGATGCTCTACGGGTGACTTTCTGGCTGTTCTGTCGAGACAATGCTGCAACTTCATATACCATTTCAGAGAAAGTAAGGTATTGGCTTTTGATAGAGTGTGAATGATGGACTTCTGTCAAAACTTGTTGCTTTTTGTATCGATGATAAGTTTAATAGATTATATCGAGTTTTCTCAAGAATCACTCTATAGGAGTTGTTATAGATAAGATTTCATCAGACAAGTTCAAGATTAAAGCAAGAGTACCGCAAGACTCCATTCTTTCTCCTACCCTATTTCTTATTTTTCTAAATGATCTTCTTTGTCAAACTTTCAACCCTATTTAGTATTTCGCAGATAGTGAGTGAATGGAAGTGAGTTCGAAAAAGCCCAACATGGATAATACGCTCAATCACGATCTCGCAACAATCTCAGAATCGGGTCGCATAGATCTGTGTTCGGAAATGGCGCTGTATCTGTTACTATTGGTAATAATAAGTATTACGGAATCGGAAGCTCTTGATGTTCTAACCATGAATATTCAGTGTGATGTTAGATGGACGAAGCACATTTATCAGTAAAGAAGCTTCCAAGTGCCTCGGTTTTTTAAAACAGTGTAAGAGATACTTCACTTCATCCGATGTTCGTACTATTAATACCAACTATATCCGTTCAAAAATGGAATACAACTCTCATATATGGCCAACGCCCCAAAGTCTAAATTAAAATTGCTCGACCGCCTACAGGAGGGGGCTAAGATGCTCATTGGGTACAGTAGGGTATTCAACTCTATTGATTCTCTAGATCATTAACGCAATATGGAATGTGTTTCGCTATTTTATCGTTACTACAATGGTAAGAAATTAGAGAACTTGTTCCCATTATTTGCACGTTTTTGCGTTTTCGTTGAGAGTTCACCCATTTGTGGTTGATTGGCCAGTGAATCGCACTACTCACTTCAGGGACAGGGACGTTAGCAGAATAGTTCGTGCGTAGAATAAACTCCCACCTGAGGTCTTTACTGTCACTTTCAACGCAGGAAATCCTACTCCCTCTTTTCTGCTTCCCATAACGTACTTTTCTAGTTCTGGCACAATGCATTGATGTGTAGGGGTAATCGAGAGAGTGCCGGTCCAAAAAAAAAAGCAGTGGCATATAACGATTGTGCTTCTTTCACAATGGGTCCAGGCCTTCAGATGATAAATATAAATAAAAACGCTATAAAAATCGTCTTCAATTCGGGCCTTGAAATCCGGCGCTTATAAAATAATCCTAAAACTAGTCCATCCATTCTTAGATTTAATTCATGCAGGAGCCATAGACATATTAGAAGCTTACTCAATTTAGGAGCTATCGGCGGTTTTATTCCTTCGAATTTGTTCTTCTTAATCCGTATGCAAATATCACCCAAATTTGCTATCAGTTTTAACGCTTTCCAACAGCTCTTCGAATTTTTCACATTGGCACATTAAATGTTATTGAAATAACAGTGAGAAACATAAAAAAATATTTCGTTTTTCATACATTTCACTACATTTATCTTTCCCAGTGTGTAAGGAGCAATCGATCCTTTCTGACTTAAACTCATTAGGGTTCAGCTTATTAATTAACATTTAAAACCAAAAAAAATGACAATTTCATGCGGTTTAAATATTTCGGATAATCTTTATCAGTTATTATTTATATATTAACGAAGTTTTCGGATAGAATAGATATAACAAGAAGTGTTCGAATCGTAAATCTAACAATATCGCTTTTTAGTGCCACAAATAAACTAATTTTGCACAGTTATTGCTAAATTAACAATATTTTTCTGATGTTAGATACACAAGGAAACAACATTACTCCTTCTTAGATGGATGTACCTACGATCGTTTATGATGCTGCAAGAATTTTGTTGTTAGAAATTTTTATATACCAATAAGCTATAGTTATCATTTATAGTATTTTGTTTTGGAGCTTTTTTACAATTTTTCCACATGTGGTGCAGGGGAAGTGCAGTCTAGTTTTATCGTAGATCGTAAATTTAAATTGCTCTTAATATTATTAGCCTTAGTTTTGCCACTGTATGGCTTTTTCACATTAAAAATCTATCAAATGGAATGAGTGATAAAATTGACGTCAGTACCTAGCTGTGTAAGCCACAGGCCGACGGTGGATCAAACCACTTTGGGTGATATATAGCGCCACCCTAGGAAGCCGTCGGATACGTATGTCCTCTAGTCCCTCCTAGTCACAACTTCAAGAGCTTGGAGCAGGCTGCCACCCCCACTCCTTGTTTAATTGTCGGAGACTATCCAACTCCTTGTCCAGATCACATGACAAGCATCTCACTGGAACTGGATCATTCTCCTTGTGTTAACGTCAAAAGTGAATGATCTGCGAAACCACAACGATGCTTCCAAAGGGCCAACCTCAATAATCAGTCAGAGAACAGCTAAAAAACTAAAAAGACAAAAAGCTGAACTCTGGGGAATGCTGATTCCCGTGGAAATAACGTGGAGATGTCCAGTTGGCTACTGCTAGCCTTTAGGCTTTTATTTTTCCTTTTTACCCTCGCTGACACATGTAATGATGGTGCGATTCCATCAAGATATATCAATGTACCCCCGGGGGTCTGTCAAATGGAATACCGAGGTATATGACTTCCGTAAATTAAGATAAATCCTGTGTGCATTAATAACTTCTCTTAAACCATAATTCTCCATTTATTTAGCCAACTATCCAAGTCAAATATATGATCTGTGTGGCATTCCCGACATATATAGCATGTGTAAAGCTGGTCCCAAGATTCTCTTTTAAGGAACTCTAGCGTCAATTGTGTAGGACGTGCTTAGGAAATATTTTTCTTTTTTCAATGTTTAGCCACTGCATTCAGGTCTTTTAAGATTTCTAATTCCACAGTTCAATTAAAAATATCTTTGCCACTTCCATTGTACCCAGATCATATATATTAATTTCATAAAATCAGGGAAACATATTTAATCGAAATTTAGCTAATTCATATTTATAATGTGACCAATTTTCTTAACAAAGAAAAATAATTTGTTTGGATTTGTTCCGCCAGTAAATGAAATACTACTGTCATTTCTTTCCGTCTTTGATGGCTGTTTGTTCGGTATGTACGAGGAGCACTATCGATGTGAAAACATCATTCTAAAGCCGTGTTCTAAACTGTACTGGTGAGTTAATGTTCGGCTTTAGGTAGTTCTCCCATTATTGTCATATCTACCCATTTAAGTAGAATGCCCACCACCTAGCATTTCCCGCGGGTTTAATTTTCAATATTCCTGTTGTTTATTATTATTCAGGTACGTCTGAGGGTGTTTTCTATTTGTTCGAGTGTATGAGTAGTTTTAGCGGTGTCAAAATTGTGTCTGAGATCGTGTGTACCTGTTCGTTTATAATGTCACTTCCGTTTTTGCTTGGATGTATAAATGTTATACATTCATCTATTTCCCTTGATATGTGTCCTTGAGAAACAAGGTATAATGCAGAGTTGGAGTCTCCTCTTTTTCGTTTGTATAAGCGTATATGTTTTGTAAATCTTGTTTTAAGTATTCGTCCAGTTTGTCCAATATACATAAGTATGGAACTAAATTTATCAGATGTTTCTGTCGATGTCTCAGAGTGTTGCTGGTTTTTAATGCTGTGTTAGTGAATCTATATATTTTTGGTCCTGTGTAAGTAAGTAAGTAAGTAGTCGTATACTAATTGTCTCTTTGTGTTCTTTATTCGAGTTTGTATTTTCTAGGAAGTTTATCATTAGTAGTGGGTTTGTAGCCGCCATTTTTACGTCTGGTCTAAATTGTGTGGAGTAAGTGGGATTGTCTCAAGTTCATATGTTTAAATGCTGCTAGTTTATGTTGGTTAAGGTGATTCGAAGTGATGTAGATGGTAATGTCCACCGTAGTTGGTTTTCTATAGATGTGATATGTTAATCGGTCAGTTCCTCGTTTTGAAGTGATATCAAGATAATCCAAACTTCTGTTTTTTCCCATTGTGTACGCAATGTCATTATGGATTAACGGAAAGAATTGACAATAGAAATATAATTTATTTTAAAACAAAACGTGAACATTTTTCACGTGTACATCATCTATTTAACCAAGCAATTTATGCCGAAAGAATGCGAGGATCTGAATATATATCTCAGTTTATTAATTAACACATCGTTTAGAAATACTTTATTCTTTCTTTATAAAACAAGAAACAAAATACGAATCAAAGTGACTTGACTTAATTTCCAGCTGAGTTGTAACAAAATCTTGTCTTAACTCAATTCAGTTTGTTAAGTCTTCCGCAATGCAAAATTCGGGAAAAGTACTTTAAAACATGTTTTTTTGTGATATGGCAACTAATTCGAAAATCAATAATACACATTAGCATATTGAGATAAGTAGTGGGTAGTGAAAAAGCATAATTATTTATTAACTTTATTTCTACTGGGATCTTTTAGAGGCATGTAAGTAACAAGGAAAAACCCAGAGAAAATAAATACGATTAAAAACGCTATAATAACCTTTAAGGCAATGCAAACTTCTAATGAAAAAAAACCTGCCATGTAAGGAAACATGTATTTAGTTGTTCGTATTTATTTATTTTAATGTTAAATCTACACAGAAGCCAATTGAAACTGAAGCAATGAAACCGACAATCATTTGTTTTTCTTTTTACACTTCACGGCATGACTAATGCAAACACCTCTAGGCAAGGCCGCAAATGGTTGAACCGAAGACGACGACAAATGAATCCATCACAGATACTTATTTAGTTAGATGTAATTCAAAACTGCCAGTTAGAAAAACAAAAACAACAAAAACACTACTTAACAATATGTCTTTTAAGTTTTAATTTCATTTGCTGGGTTTCTTTCTTTTCTTGACAAGAAAGCAGTAGGCTGCTTCATTCATTTCTAAGAAAAAGGTGACCAAGTAAAACCTTTAGTGTTGAACTTGAGCAACTGCCACCTGTTGCCACAAGCTACAAACAACAAATTTAAGCAATAAAAACTTTTTAAATTTTATTTCGGCATAGAGCGTAGCAATTTTTGCTACTTTACATTTATTTTATACTTTTGTACTTAATAATTAAAAAATTATTTTTTTCATATCAATTTTTATTACGGAAATAATTTTCTAAGCCATGATGTAAAACATCGAACTGGGTTAAGAAAATAAACAATTGTTATTAAATTTTTTATTGAACGGTTGTTAAAAACTTTTTTATTTAATATCTACCGCCAATAATATTGAAAATTAGGGAACACTAGCAAATTAAAAATGAAAATTATGAAAAACAAAAATAAATATTTGTGTCCGCTTCACTTTTAAATTAAAACTGAAAACTTTACATTCCAAAGAATATGAAACTGGCTATTTATAATTGCAATATTAGCTTTGTGTATAATATTAGTGTTATTACTTTGCTG
This sequence comes from Trichopoda pennipes, assembly GCA_030448955.1. Lineage (NCBI taxonomy): Eukaryota > Metazoa > Arthropoda > Insecta > Diptera > Tachinidae > Trichopoda > Trichopoda pennipes. The sequence goes on along the minus strand of JASKUP010000006.1, from coordinate 620,606 downwards.
AAATGCTCTTCTAAACACTTCTTAGCCTCTTAATATTTATTTTCTTTTTTTTTCGATTGCTTAAGCTGCAGCCAAGACATTTAATGAAACGTTTAAGATCAGACATGACTAGACCAGACTAGCCTGTATATATAAATACCAGCAGTATTTGTATCGATAAATATGTTAGAAAGCTGTTGGAGCTTTCAACATTGTGCCACAAGCAGTAATTTTGTGGTACAGCTCATTCACATTGACTTGTCTACACAAAAAGAAAATATTTAAAAGTTAAATTCTGTTACTATCTTATCTTAAGATTAAATAATTTAGTAAAGAAAATCAAATAAAATGAATTAAATATTTTTAATATTAAATAAATAATATCGCATTGTATTGTATTGTATTGCATTGTATTGTATTGTATTGTATTGTATTGTATTGTATTGTATTGTATTGTATTGTTTTGTATTGTTTTGTATTGTTTTGTATTGTATTGTATTGTATTTTATTGTATTGTATTGTATTGTATTGTATTGTATTGTATTGTATTGTTTTGTATAGTATTGTACTGTTTTGTATTGTAGTGTATTGTATTGGATTGTATTGTATTGTATTGTATTGTATTGTATTGTATTGTATTGTATTGTATTGTTTTGTATTGTTTTGTATTGTTTTGTATTGTATTGTATTGTATTTTATTGTATAGGATTGTATTGTTTTGTATTGTATTGTATTGTATTGTATTGTATTGTATTATATTGTATTGTATTGTATTGTATTATATTGTATTGTATTGTATTGTATTGTATTGTATGGTATTGTATTGTATTGTTTTGTATATTGTATTATATATTGTATTGTATTGTATTGTTTTATTTATTGTATTGGATTGTATTGGATTGTATTGTTTTGTATTGTATTGTATTGTATTGTATTGTATTATATTGTATTGTATTGTATTGTATTGTATTATATTGTACTGTATTGTATTGTATTGTATTGTATTGTATTGTATTGTATTGTATTGTATTTTATTTTATTGTATTGTAATGTATTGTATTGTATTGTGTTGTATTGTATTGCATTGTATTGTATTGGATTGTATTGTATTGTATTGCATTGCATTGTATTGTATTGTATTAAATTGTATATTATTGTATTGTATTATATTGTATTGTTTTGTATTGTACTAAATTGTATTGTATTGTTTTGTATTACATTGTATTGTATTGTGTTGTATTGTATTGTATTGTATTGTTTTGTGTTAAATTGTATTGTATTGTATTGTATTGTATTGTATTGTATTGTATTGTATTGTATTGTGTTGTATTGTATTGTATTGTATTGAATTGTATTGTATTGTATTGTATTGTATTGTATTGTATTGTATTGTATTGTATTATATTGTATTGTATTGTATTGTATTGTATTGTATTGTATTGTATTGTATTGTATTGTACTGTATTATATTGTATTGTATTGTATTGTATTGTATTCTATATTATATTGTATTATATTATATTATATTATATTATATTATATTATATTATATTATATTATATTATATTATATTATATTATATTATATTATATTATATTATATTATATTATATTATATTATATTATATTATATTATATTATATTATATTATATTATATTATATTATATTATATTATATTGTAGTGTATTGTATTGTATTGTAAAAAAAAAAAAACTAAACAAAACACCAAGGCAAGCAGGCGCCTAAACTGAATGATAATAACTAATGTTAAGGTAGTATATTCTTGAGAGAACCCTAGCATCACTTGCTAGGAAAATGAATTAATTCAAGTTGAGTCTTCAGTGAATAAAGAATAGTTACCACAGTGTTTATTTTGTGTGTATTGAAAGTAAATAAATCGTTTAATTTAATTTAAAACTCTAAAGTACTGCGTTATGATTATTTTTCAATCAAAGAACTCAAAATAATAAAATTTTAATTAAAAACGTATAAACATTAAAGTATTTTATTGTATTATATTGTATTGTATTGCATTGTATAGTTCGATGAGAGAGGCTTCCGATTGTTTTTTTTTATATTAATTCTTCTTTCTTTTTCTGTTCGTGTAGATAATAAGCATTTGGCGGACAATGTTTTCAATATAGATAATGTTTTTTTTTAATAAAAGTTATTTAACAATTTTGAGATACTAACTTATATAGGTGAAAATCAACCATGCTACTTCTCTGTTAAGGTTTATTATAAGTATGCAACGAATTAGTTTTTAAGGAAAATAATAACAAAAATAAGACAATTAATAAAATAAGACAAATAATTTAAGTCAAAATAAAACGTTAGCTATGGTTTAAGGGAAGCAGTTAAGTTTTAAACACTCTAAGACAATAACATAACTGGCACTAAAAGCCAACTTTTTTGCAAACTTTTCTTTATAAATCGTGGTTAATTTCCTTTTATATAATCAAAATAACATAGTTAATGAAGTTGCAAATAAATTACATAAGAATTGCAAAAAGAATAATAACAGTTTTACATTTTTTTAAAGAAATCAATTTTTTTTTAAATAAGTTACTTTGTTTTTTTTATAAAAAATAAGTGAATCATTTGTCTAAAAAATACTTTTTTTTCTAAAAATAAAAATAATTAAAAATGTAAAAGTTTATGCAGCAACAAATATACAATACCCGAAAGAATATTTTTGTATTTGAAATAATTTATAAAATTTTTAAATCAGCAAATACACAAAAAATCAATTTTCATTCCTGTTAATTTAATTCCTGTTTTTTCCTTTATTTCATGTTGTGTTTCCTATGAAAATGCTTATTTTTCAATTAAACATTTAGCAGTTTATATATTGAGTTTCACTAGTCGTGTGGTTGCTAATCTGTCAATAAGCCTCCTAAACGATTAAATTTTAAAAATGTTGTTTATAAAAACAAAAAACGAAATTAATTACTTAGAAGTAAATTAGTGTTTCAAACGAGAGACGTGAACAAAATCGAAATAATAGTGTTTGTATCTTTTTCGAATACTAATCATTTTCCGGATAAACGGTATTTGTGACTGTGTTTCCGTTGACAGAAGCTCAGATATTAAAATACTTAGGAAAGGTGTTTATCTTATACTCGAACCTCCAAAAACATAGTTTAAATGCATTCTAGAGTCGACAATTTGTTCATAGCCGTAATTTGATCAAAACTAATTCAAACTGCTAGAAAGCTTTGCTACTAATCAGTCAATCAAACTGGAGTGTAAACAATTGACATCAAATAAATAATAAGGCTGCATGCATATCACCTCTTAGTTACGAAACGGCTATTTTATCCTTCATCGTGTTCTGATTGGTTAAATTTAAAAATCTTATAATTAAAACTCTAAGATAATTATAATGGGTTTTTCAACAAGAAGTTAAATGCGAAAACAAGTCTCCTGGGCCGGGAACAAGTTCCCTAATTTCATTAGAGCACTTACCATTGTAGTAGCTATAGAACACATTGCGTCAATGCTCTAGAGAGTCAATAGAGTTTGGATACCCTACCGTCCCATATTATTCTCTTGACCGTTTCCTGTACGCGGTTGAGTAACTCCAAAATAGACTTTGCAACGCCGGCCCATACATGAGAGTTGTATTCCATTTTTGGACGGATATAGGTGGTAAAGATAGTACGGAGATCGGATGGAGTAAAGTATCTTTTACACCGCTTTAGACAAACGAGACACTTGAAAGCTTCTTTAGAAACCTGAAAAATGTGTTTAGTCCATCGAACATGACACTGAATTTTCATGGCAAGATCATCAAGACCTCCCGATTTCGTAATACCTATATCAACATAGTAACAGATGCAGCACCATTACCGAACGTTGATCTATGCGTAAGCATACAACATTGCGTCTTACGAGCATTAAAATCTACTCTATTTAAACGACCCCATGCCAAGGTTGTCGCGAGATCCTGATTAAGCGTATCAATCATGTTTTGCCTTTTGAATCTAATCTCCAAATGGTCTGGTCTATTACGAAATGAATACGAATGACAAATGGCGCTGTCATCTGGAAAATAATATATAGGGTTGGAAGTTCGACAAAGAAGGTTATTTAGAAAAATAATAAATAGGGTAGGGAGACTTGCGATATCCCCCAATTAATCATGAACTCGTTTGATAAAATCCCATCTATAACAACTTGTATAGTACGATTTCTGAAAAAACTAGATATAAACCTGGAGAAATGATCACCGACACCAAAAGCAGCAAGTTTTGATAGAAGTACATCATGCCACGCTCTATCGAATGCTTTGGAAATATCTAGAGCCACCACCTTACTTTCACCATTGTTCACACAGGAAGCCTAGCAAATCGCCCATAGAGCGGCCCTTACGGAAAACATACTATCGATCGCTAAGTAAGCTTTTGGGCTTCAGGTACCTCACAAGATGAAATTAATCATACTTTTAAACACTTTAGAAAGAACAAATTGCGATTGGGCGATAATTTTCACGGTTGTTAGCCTCCCCCATTTTGGGGATCGGCGTTACATTAGTAACCTTCCAGCATTTCGGAAATTCTCCGACAAAGAGCACTGTTTCAAGACCAGTGCTGGTATCCCATCCGGCCCAGGAGACTTGTTGATGTTGAGATCAGCTGTCATGAAATGTCTTGAAATTATGCGATGATGAAACACATGCAGTAATATTGTTGACATACAAGTAACTGTTGACAAGTAAATACGGGCTTCGTGTGAAAAAATTATTTTTTCAGAAAAACCAACAGGTTGCTGAATGAATCCAGGGAGTTTACGGCAACGTGAATTGTCGGTCGACTTTAATTACTGCACCATTTAAACCTTGTAAGACTTCAAAGTCAAAGCCTTACGCAAAATTCTCCATGTGGTGGTTTTGGATAACACCAATTGTAGAACGTCGAGGAATTAACAAATGAACATTTTTACACTATGACTCCCGGCTGCAATGTTTTCAGTTGAACGACCGGGTCGATTACGTGATTACGAAATTTAACGACCAAACTGTTAATAGCGGTCTTAGAGGGACGATTATATCACGAATTTTGCGAAATGTAACTTTAACAGAACCAACATTTTCATAGTGGATTTAATTTATTTAGTGCGATTTTCGTGCGAAATTTAATTCATTATAGCAATTGCGAATGCATCTACTACAAATGCGTCAAAAAACTAAATGTCAAAACTATCATGTTGTTGGTGTTGCCACAATTGTAAAACAAACCTCTTGTTGGAAAACCCATTATTTACTTGCTTGCTCAACGATTCCACCAATCTACTGAGATGTTTATTCCAACGGTATCTATTGTAGTCCTAAAATGCGTAGATTTCTTATTTCGGTTGTTTAAAATTGGTCGCAATAACTCAACAGTTACGGTTACTTCTACGACAGATGTGAATATATTTACATTTAGTTGGAGGAAACACTACTTAGAGTACTAAAGAATTACTTGCTATGCCCCTTATAAAATTTGCACTAAGAAAAATACTGAAAACAGTTCTATATTAAGGGCACCAAACCGTTATTTTTCCCTCTATTTTTTTCAGAACAATACTAATCGTTAAAATATATTGAAGAGAAAATGAAGGGTTTGAAACAATTCTTTAGGCAGCAAAATTGCTTGAAAGCTCGGCTCAAAAAATGTTTTTTGTAGGGAGATATTCAGATGTGTTTTTTCTGTCAACTACTAAAACTACTGTAGTATGACTATTGGACAGAATTATACAAAAATAAATTATGATGAAATAAATAGTGCTCCTGCCGTAAACATGCCATAAGGCAACTACTTTTGTAACTGTAAGTAACAAAATAAAAGGATCCTACGAATCTCGATTTATCTGTGAAAAGTAAATCTGCATTTTAAATTTGAACGAATATTGTAATGATTCAGGGAATGATTCAGTTCATAATGCGCAAATAAAATTTTAATTAACCAATCGAATGATTCGAGTTAAGGGAAAAATCTCTGAATACTATTTGAATTGCTGTTAACAGCTGTTGACTTTCAATGCTGTTTTCATGGTTTTGTTTTTATCTCTTAAGTTTTCAATACCACCATTTTTTCGAAATGTGTTAAATAAATTTTAATTTACTATGGCTGTGGCTTTAATAATCTACATATTTTATCCCCTATTATTACTAAATTAACTGAAACGAAATAAAGCGCAACTCAACATTTTTTTAAAGAGAAGAAGCACTTAGGTGCCCCTGTAGGCTAGGAGGTAGTGTACTAGCTTGTCAATATGGGGGTTGTGGGTTCGATTCCCAACGAAGACCTTGGTTTTTTCACTACAAAAGATAAAAATTGACTGTCGGTGGAGCTGCTCAGCGATGAAGGCATAGTCACTGGTCGCTGTTTCTGTCTTTATACGGCAGTTAATTTCCGACTATCCTTCTGCTTTCACCACCTGTTTCATCTATTCTTCTCTATCCCTTTCCTAAAAGAAGGTAGCACGGTACTTGACTAAATAGGCATTGTTGCCTGAAGTGCTACTTCTCTTTAAAAAAAAAAAAATGCCCATTTAGTCCAGTACCGTGCTACATTCTTTAGGAAAGGGATAGAGAAGAGATGAGACAGATGGTGAAAGTAAAAGGATAGTTAAAGAAATTAACTGTCGTATAAGACAGCAAGCGAGCAGTGACCATGCCTTCATCACTGAGCAGCCCCACCAACAGTCAATTTTTATTTTGTAGTGAAAAGCACACAAGGTATTTGTTGGGAATCGAACCCACAACACCCAGACTGACAAGCTGGTACACTACCTACTAGCCTACTGGGGCATCAAAATTTTAAAGCCGGTTGAAGTTATTTGAATTAACTCTAACGATATGCAGCAGCGTTTTATTTTTAAATCGTTTTTTAATTATTTGACAATAGCAACGAGCAAGGCGTTGAAAGTGCCAGTACTGAATTCTCGCACACAAAACTAACTGACAAAAAAGAGAAAGTGCGCATGTTCTGATGATCATAAAGAATACATTTTGTATGCAATTAACAGCGTTTTCCTTTCTTGGCGTATTTGTATTTGGTAATGTTTCCTGTTTTGACGCGGTTACATACAATTATTTTTGTCTTGGCGTTGAGAGTGGTTTGGAGTGCAGCAGGAATTTTTTTGCTTAATCAGATACTCGTACCATTTATTTAAGTTTTTCATTTTGTGGGTTTTGCTACTTGCGCGTATGTATATGTGTATGTATGTTTGTTTTTTATTGATGTGTACCATGTGAGTGTATATGTTATAACACTTTCATGCGTGAAAGTAACATTATCCGCTACAGTCACAATAATACTATTGACCGCAAACACATACAAAGTTACTGTTGTTATTTTTAGACTAATGCACTATGGGAGGTCGTAAAAGTGTTATTTTTTTATTAATAGTGACAAAAATCCACCTCTTTGAAAATAAGTAACTATCAAGCACAAGAAAAAGTCATATTAATAATTAACGAACCAAGCGCAACATTGTCCTGTGTCCAACTTTAACACTGCAATGACATACCTATAAAAATCGTCAACATTATGTGTATGAACAGTGATGTTAACTTGTCTTATTTCTTAAAGCCCATACATAAAACCAACAAATAGAAATTAAATTTAAATTAATTTGACAAAGTAATTAATTAAGAAGAATCATACAGATTCATCACACATTTTATGAATAGCAAGTCTAACTTACAGATTTTCTTTAATCTAGCAAAAATTACAAAATTGTTTAAAAACTGCTAATAGTAATGGACCCATAGTGCCTTGTTATAAAAAAACTTAATATCCGTATACGCAATTATGTATCCATCTTATCTTGGTCAATGTCGCCGTGGGAGCTGTAATATACACATTTTTCGTTAGATTATCTTTTGGTATTTCTTTCTATCTCTAAAGTTGCTACACTTGGCATTCAAGTACACACACCACAAACTTGTACTAAATAGATTCATATAACTATAGATGAGGGAAGAGCTGTTGTTACTTTTCCTGTAATGCCTGTCTTTGTTTTACTATTTATCCGTCTATTCACTTTTTGGTGTCGCTTATGTATAGCTATGTGTGTGTGTGTGTGCGAGTTACGTTTTTATATATCTGCACTTAAGTTTATTTTTATTTTAATTCTGGGAGGTTTGTTGCCATCATATTTGCAGTCACTGAGATTTTAGTTGGCTTTATTTTGAAAGTGCAAAAATGTTGCCAAACTACAACATTATTTGTTACCATTTGTTGTCATTTTGTGCATTGGCCGAATGTGTTTTTTTCGTTCTTTTCCGTTAAGCAGTAAATTTTAGATTTAGTGATTTAATCTTCACTCACAAAAACAAAATAACATTTTATTAATACAATTTTAACTATAAAAAATAGTATTGCAAAATGCAAAGTCTTTTGTAGACAGTCATGAATTATTTCAAACTTAGAAACGAACTCTTTTCTACACTCTTATAAGTGCTGCTGCTTCTGTGATCTGCAAAGCTTAGAACACCACAACATATTGTTAGAAAAACAAACAAATTGAGGAAGAGTTTATCAATCCAATTTTAAGCTGCAACACTTTAGTTTCTTTAAGCAAAAATTACAGAAAATAGTACCGTTAAATTATGCTTCCAAAAAATTAAAAATATAATTATCAATTTATGTAGTTTTTTTTTGCCAGAAGGAAAGAGGGAGTAGTGTTTGTGGGCATTCGGCACGCTGGCCGTTCTGCTAAAAAACGAATTTTCCCTATAATGCGTAGTGCGATTCACAGGCCAATCAACTACAAATGCATGCGCTCGCAACTAAAATCGAGTTAAATGCAAAAACGTGCGAAAAACGAGAACAAGTTCCCTAATTTCATCATTGTTGTAACGATAAAAAAGTGAAATACATCCCACATTGCATCGATGCTTTAGAAAATCAATAGAGTTGGTCCTTTTGGCTGTCTCCTGTACACGGTCGAGCAACTCCAAAATAAACTTTGGGGGGCAGGCCTATGTATTCCCTTTTTTAAACTGGATATAGGTGCTATAAATAGTACGAAGATTGGATGGAACGATACTTCATGCATACACCGTTTTAGAAAACCAAGACACTTGAAGGCTTCTTCAGAAATCTGAAAAATGTGCTTAGTCCATCGAACATCACACTGAATTTTCATGCCAAGAACATCAATAGCTTCTGATTTCTTAATACTTAAGTCATAGTAACATATGCAGCACCATTTCCGAACACATATCTATGCGTAAGCATGCAGCATTGCATCTTACGGGCATTTAAATCGACTCTACTCACACGACTCCATTCTGAGATCGTTCTGAAATCGTGATTGAGCGTATTATTCATGTTCCGCCTTTTGAAACTCACCTCCAACTGGTTCATTACTAAATGAATACGAATAACATATGGTGCTATTTTCTGCGAAAGAGTATATAGAGTTGAAAGTTTGAGAGAGAGTATAAGAAATAGGATAGGAGAAAGAACAGAGAATCCCTTCTATAACAACTCGTTTAGTGCTATTCATAAGAAAACTCAATAAAAATCTGGAAAAAACAACAAATTCTGAAATTAATTATACTTTCCATCACTTTAGAAAGTGCAGAGCAAATTGCAATTGGGCGGTAATATTCAGGGTTGTTGACTTCACCCTTTTTGGGGATCGACGTTGCATTAGCAAATTTCCCACACTTTGGAAATTCGCCGGCGTGATATAATATGCTGAAAAGAGCACTATCTACTAAAATCTTTTTAATGGCTCGAGTTCGAAAGAATATCTTCGGCTTAGTAACGGATAATCTGTCGAGCTCGGACGGTGATTGGTACCTTTCGGCAAATAAAAATTATTTGCAAGTATACCAGCCAAAAGGTTAGCTTTATTAACGGGGTTAGTGATTATTTGATCATTCTTTAAAAGAGTCGGAATTGAAGAACTAGAATTATGCCTTACTAATTTGCCAAATGATCAAAAGCAATTTTATTTATTGAATCTTCGCTTGTAACTGAACTAACAACGAGTGCATGGATCTAACAATTTTGCTTTTTAAGTCCAGTTAAACCTTGTAAGGCTTCAAAGTTAAATCCTTACGCAAAATTCGCCATGTGGTGATTTTGGATAACACCAATTGTGGATAACGTCGAGAAAATTACGAATTAATAATTTGACACTGTGTTTTCAGTTGAACAACTGGGTCGAACACGTGTTGGTGTTCGCATATTTTGTATTGAACTCAAATTTAATGACCAAATTATTAATAACGGTCTCAGTGGGACGAAAGTCAAGGGTTTGAAACAATTCTTTAGGCAGCAAAATTGCTAGAAAGCTCGGCTCAAAAAATGGTCTTTTGTAGAGATATTTAGATGTGTTTTCTGTCAACTACTAAAACTACTGTAGTATGACTATTGTGAAGAATTATCCAAAAAAAAATCTGATAAAATAAATAGTGCTCCTGCAGTAAACATGCCATAAGGCAACTACTTTTGCAACTGTATATAACAATATAAAAAGATCCTACGAATCTCAATTTAACGATGGAAAATAAATCTGAATTTTAAATTTGAGCAACGAATATTGTAAATATGGGAATGATTCAGTTCAGAATGCGCAAATAAAATTTTAATTAAATAAAGTGAATTATGCTATAAAAGCTGATTTTGCATACTTATTGCTTATATTAACAACATTTTTCTAATGTTCGATCAAGGAAACGATATCTATACTTTTTAGGTGTTGCAAGGTGGCGGATTTGGGTGGGTGGGCGTTCAATTTTGTCAGATGGAATTTCTCTTATCTCGCGATTACTAATGTAATCAAGGTCATGTACAAATCTTTGTACATGTTAGAACCCCCCGGGGCGACATTTATATGGTCTTTATAGAACTTCGACCCCATATCAGGTTTGTTGTTTAATATGGTGGCCAGGATCATTTCGCCATTAATGACACCCTAGGTGAATGATCCAGTCCAGTGAGCATGCTAGACATGTGTTCTGGACAGGAGTTGGATAGTCTTCAACTCTACAGCAAGGAGTGTTGATTTGCAGCCCTGCTCTGGAATCATTAAAGTTGCAACTAGGAAAAACCTGTTGCTAGAATTAGTCTTCGGCTTCCTAGGACGAGCATAACGTTCCTATTTATGCATAGTGGTTCGACCACCACCTGATTAAGGCTCCATAGCCAGGCGCAGATGAAAATCACGTAGTTGTACATGTTAGAATGTTCCGCTAATTGTGTCTTTAGACTTTCAGTTGTTCTCTGACTGATTATTGAGGAAGGTCCTTCGGAAATATCGTGGTGGCTGTGTGTTTCGAGGCCCTCGGATCATTCAAAAATGAACACAATGAATGGTCCAGGTCCAGTGAGTATGAATGCCGTCGTGTTCTTAATTATATTAAGATTAACGCATTCTGGACCAGGAGTTGGATAGTCTCCAACTCTTCAGCAAGGAGTAGTGGTTTGCGACCCTGCTTCGGAACCGCCGAAATTGCAACTAGGAAAGAATTGTTGCTAGAATTAGTCGTCGGCTTCCTAGGGCAAGAATGACGTTGCTTTTCATTCCTAATGGTTTGACCACAATCTGATTAAGGCTTACAGCCAGGTGAAGATGTAAATCTTATCACGCATCACTTATAGTATTTAATCTACATTAGCTGTAGAGTAAATGCTCCGTAACAGCATTCCACAGCATCATAATACTTAAGAATCGCATTATGAAGAAGAATTTTGCAGTCAAGTTTTAGCATCGATTTTTTGTAAATCAATTATTTCATTTGACTTACCTTTTATTCCATTTAATGTTGCCTCTGCATGGGTTTTCTACATGTAAGGTCTACAAAAAAGAATACCGAGGCATTTGACTTCTGAGGTATATTATTTAAGGTTATTTATTCTAATTAGACCTTAATTCTCCATTTCTTTAGCCACCTCTCTAGGACAGGTATATGATGCTTTAAATATCGGAATGCTGTTTGAGCACTTTCTAGCGTACCAGAAAAAATCAGAACTGCCAAAAAGAACTAGGCCCAAGATACTTCCTTGGGAATCTTAGGAAATCTCTTTAATAGTAAACGCAATCGGTTAAATAACTTTTTAACAGCTTGTAGAATTTTTTTTTACTGTTTTGCTTTAATTCATATAAAATAAACTTTGAAAAATGTTCTTTTCTCTAAAGCGTTTTATTTTTTGCTACTTTGCAAACTTATGTGTTTGTTGAATCGTGCTATGCTGTCTTCTGAATTCAAATTGTTGATAAAAATTGCAACTTCTCTCGCGCATCATTTGCTAATTGACTTAAACACATGTAAGTTTATAAGTAAGTAAGTACGGACGAAGAACAATTTTTATTGCTACCTTGCGACAGCTTTTTGAGTATCTTAGTACTGGCTTTGTCTATACCCGGAGCTCTTTTGTGTTTAAATCAGAAGTTACTTATGTTTAATCAGTTTTAAACTTATGCGGTATCATTTCTTTAGCGGTTACGGGTGGCAAAACGAGCATATCTCTAGCATATTTGGTGTTAAAACCATTTTTTACCTCTGCACTGTCATTTTGGCCCATCTTCTATTGAAGAGTCACAAGAGACTCGAGATTCCTACATACGACTGCTTCTTTTAAGCTATTGCTTGAACCGTAATTTTCTCAACCGCACCTGTTATAGTTGGGATTTACCTTGTATTTTATGCTTTTTTCCATTTATTTTCTCAACTTCTAAATTGGTCCGACAACAATTGGATAGTTGAGTGCTTTTAGCGAAGGTAATTTCGTAAGCGTTGTCAACTTTTACAACGCTTTTTTTTGTCAATACTAAAAGACAAAAAATCTTAAAAGTTGTGCATGCGCGATGTACTATAGCCCCGTCGGGCGTAACTTTATAGTTTCTATGTTATGGTATTTTAAAATATCTTCGCTCTTCTTACATCGAGGAAATAATTACCGTAGCCCTTTGGGTTATCCAGAAAAATTTCTATTCATTACAGAAAAAAACAACAATACCGAATCACTAACGTGACCGTATCAGATGTTGTTTGATGTTTTTTAGCAATTTTAAATGGATTTTCCTTGCGTACATTATTCAGTGACGGTTTCCTCTCATCGTTTTATTGTTAGGAATTCACAGCTGGCAATTGTTCTTCATAATTTTGAGATACTAACTTGGAATTAGCTTGAGACCTGATTTTGAATGACGACAAATAAAACTTTTTGTAGTCGAGAAGCAAGAAGCTAACAACCCAGAAGGAATTTGAATGTGAGCGTTTGCTCTCAGGAATAACTAACTTTTCATTGAAATTAATAAAACTGCATATTTTTTACATTTTGTTGTGAAAATTTGCAAAAATTACTTAGAAATTATATTAATTCATGAGTTGTTATTTAATTTTTTAGTATTAATTAACAACGTTTTGCATTGTGCATATTCATTATTAAATAATAAATTATTCCTTTCATGTTAAGTAACTCATTATACACAATACAAGGATTTTATAAAGTTATCGAATATAAGTAATTTATTCATCGGAATCATTTTCAATCTAAGTAATTTTATTATTTGTCCTTGATTCCTTTAAATAAATATTTCATGATATTCTCATGAAATATTTATTACAAAAAATTTTTATTAAAAAATAAACATTTTATGATATTCTCATAAAACATTTATTTCAATAAAAATAAAAAAATATATTTGAAATGTATTACTGCGGGGGAGAGCATATCCAAATTGCAATTTCACTTTCGCTCACAAAGCTCATCAGTGAATTTTACCCCAATATTGTATAGAAAAACCTAAAAGTCTTATATCTAAAGCCAAACTGATTCCATGAGAATTCTTCCATAAAATCAACATAGCATAGACAGCAAGACTCAGAAACACTTCCATACAAACACAAACACATATTTCATGAGAATATCGTGAAATATTTATTTAAAGGAATCAAGCACAAATAATGTTATCGAATATATTATTTAAAAAGATAAAATAATTTCAATTTAATATTGAACGAATAAATATTCTCTCAAAAATTATTGCTTAACTACAGTAAAAATTGAGATGATGTTCACTTTCTTTAAACGAGTATAAAACAGTGACTTAACCCTCTTATACGAATCAAATTTGATTCATAAACATTTTTAGAAGTGTTTTGTAGAATAGAAAATATTCTCTTTGATTTGTCTTATTAATGCCACTGTTAAAACCTTCAAGAATCGAATATATAATTGCAGAAAAAATAATAAATCTTGTGAAACAAATAATAACAATATATTCCCATTTTTTTGCATTACGAATGCTTTACAAATCGATTCCTTTGCATTCCACTCGAAAAACGTGACAGAGGCATATGTTATAAATACATTATTTATTTTATTTATTTAAAAGAAAGAAAATTATATGGCGATGCAAAATTCTTCAAAAATCACAAACTCTATTCGAAATTATAAAACAATAAATAAATTTTTATTTTATTACAAATTTGTTTTTTATAATATGTACTAATCTTTTTTAAATATGTACTAATCTTTTAAATGGTCTTTTTAAATTAAATTTTTACATTAATTCCCCGGCCTACGGACTGTGCAAGTATATAACCAATATTCTTAAGGTAATAACAGGACAATCAATATATAATATTAGAAATTCATTGGAATTTAAGGATAAAGCCAAGCGAATAAATATAGATTTTTTCATTTGATGTAGTTTCACTTTTTCCAAGTATTCCTGTAGGCTTAGCTTTGAGAATTATAGAGGAAAAATGACAGATAAAAGAACAACATACGAATATTGAAAAGGAATTATTTTTACGTATTCTTAAGTTTTGCATTGAAGACAACAGGTATTTTCAATTTGATAATAGGATATATCAACAGAAGGAGGGCCTCCGTATGGGCTCTCCAGCATCTCCAATTATAGCTGATATTGTGATGGAGGAATTACTAAATTCATGTATTAGTAAAATGCATTTTAAACCGAAGAATATCACAAAATATGTGGATGATGTATTTTGTATAACTTCAGAAGATGCAGTGGATAATATTTTGGCAGAATTGAATAGTTTTCATCCGGATATTAAATTTACGATTGAAAGAGAATTAGAATCTAGACTTCCATATTTAGATATGGAAGCGCTCGGTTGAATCTACAATTAAGCAGCCGACATGTTGCTGCACGTCAGATTCTTAAAAGTTAGAGTTTGTTGTTTCATCCGATTTGCATAATAACGAAGAAGACTTCGCTTTTCATCATTTACTAAGTAACAGTTCCTACACGTTTCACTATTGAACCAGTTATCCATATACACTGCTTATTTCTAAAAATACGAGCATACATAATTCATGCATATCTTGCTGAATGTAACGTTTAATGGCTGCTGTTCTTGTGGTTTGAGTATTTTTTTTTATAAAGAGAAGTAGCACTTCAGGCAACAATGCCTATTTAGTCAAGTACCGTGCTACATTCTTTGAGGAAAGGGATAGAGAAGAGATGTGGCAGGTGGTGAAAGTGGAGGGATAGTTACGGAAATTAACAGCATATTGACCAGTGGCAATTTTTATTTTTTAGTGAAAAAACCAAAGTCTTTGTTGGGAATCGAACCCACAACCCCCAGTCTTGTAAGCTAGCACACTACCTACTAGCCTACAGGGGCACCTAAGCGGTTTTACATTTACGATTTAGAAGTAATGCTGCTGGAGATTTCAAGTCGAACGTTGATCTACAAGCCTGAAGAAAAGTTTTCAGGTTTAGTTTACTTGTGCCCTCATTTTATAGTTTTGCTAGCACACGTTTTAACGTTTAAACAAAACGCTCAGCGTGTCCATTTGATTGTGGGTGATTTGGTGCTCTTTTAAGATGTGTGATTAATGTATCCGCTACAAATTTACTGAACTGAGAACTTGTGAATTGAGTACAATTAACTGAGACAACTGCATTAGGATTTCCTTATCTGGAAAATACTTTGGTTATAGTTTTGAAACAATAGTGATTGATAAAACGTTTGACATTTCAAAAATTTCAAGCCATTTTGAATACGCAATAATAATAACAGAATAATATAAACTATTACAGGCACCCGCAATATCTGAATGAATGCGTTTCATAGGTTTATTTGTTAAAGGCAGGCCATGATTGCAGAGTAGGTTTAACTGGTGCCGAACAATTTACAGCACATTGACGGCAATTACGGATATATGTAACGATATCATCGTGGATACCAGGTCAGTAGACATGGCTTCTGGCTAAGGATTTCAGTTGTTCCTTACTTGGATGTTCTCAATGAATTTCTTTTGAAACACAGTCTCTTTATTTGGATAGTAGAACTGTCATATCGTTAAACATTAAACATCCTTGCACTACATTCAGTTAATCTCTTCTCGCATAATATGAAGTAAGTGTTGACGATAATTTGTTATGCCATCCACAGTTAAGTGAGCTGCAACTGATACATTCTTTATTGCATGCAAGACCATATTAAAAGTTATTGGTAGTGAATTAAATAAGTCTGCTAACATTTCTGAGCAATCTTCTTTCAACGTAATACAAGCTTGATCTTTAAATCGACGAGCCTTGACAACGAAATTCCTTGGTGTTAACGTATTCGATTTTGAAATCATACATCATAAGTGTCAACGGCCAATGGTGTAACCTATTTGCTGCATAGGCTAGAATACCAAAAATTGTTAAAAGAATTTGTGGCGTGGTTGTCTTGTGTTATTTTAGCAAATAAATTTTAAATACTTTTAAATAAAACTACTTTGATCAAAAAAATATTTTTAATCACAATAGCTTTAAAATTTTAGTTTAACTTTTTCTTTAGCTAATAAATATTTTATTGATTTGTGTAAAATTTTTTGAGTGGATAGCAACCTTTGTTTTTTATAAATAAATATTTTTTGTAAAAAATTTAATAAATTAGTATTTGGGTTTTATTTAAATCTTTTTGTTTTACTAACCCATAAACCATTAAAAATTAAATTAAATTTCTTTACAACAAAAATAAAGTGAGGCCCTCTTTCTCAATTTGAGAATAGTTTTTCTCTGCTGCAATGAGCGTACGTGAAGCATGAGTAATGACCTTTTCTTACTTATCTGGTTATAAGTGACAAATAACTACACCAACGCCTTTGCCTGATGTACCTGCGGCAGCCTTGATTGGCAATGCTGGATTGGAATTCGAGCTATTTTCTTTTTTAATGCAAAATTGTAATTTTACAACAAAATATTTTATCAAAGTCACACTTTCATTTGTTCTTTTAAATTATTGGCATAATTTCCAAAACTTTCAACCAAAGACTCTTTCTTTTAATTAGCAGCAAATCTGTTAATTAAAAAGATAAATAATTCTTTACCTTTATCTTTTAAATTTTTTATTTGTGTCTCTTTGCTTTTTGTATCTTCTAACACATACACCTGCCACACCCGTTAATCCATCAAAATTAACACTTACACTTATATCTTACCATCAGTAGTATCGTCTATAAATTTTATTGTATCTAACAAAAAAAAAAAATAAATAAATAAATAAATAATAATAAAAAACGACTTAAAATATTTAAATAAATATACAAAATGTAACAGCCCACACAAAATCTAATGACATTTTTCGCTTTTTTTATATTGACATTCTTTTGACTGACTCAGTTAATATGTTTGATGGCAGGTTAATAATATTTAAATCAAATAAATTGAATGATGGTGTATTTTATTAAATGAACAAGAAAGTGTAAAATTTAAGGTTAAACAATAAAACTTCAAAGGAAAACTATTTTTAAATGAAAATTCAAAGTATTGATAATTAATTAAATATAATAATTATAGTTATTTAACCTTTTTAATATTTTATATTAATTTATTAATTAAGCACTAGGTCTTTATATAAAAAACTAGCTGACCCGGCAAACGTTGTTTTGCAATAGTAATAACGAAAAAATTGGATTTACTTAATTTTAATTAATCTTTCGTGTAGAGAATACCTTAAAAGTGCTATGTTATGTTATAGTTCGACTTGTAATAGAAGTTAAATGTTCCCAGATTGAAATATGCCATAAATGTTGTTGAATTGATTTGTGGAAAAATCGTAATTTCAATGCAATTCTGCCGAATCACGTTTTTCAGGAATTTTCCGAGTTTTCCACTAAAAGTTTTCTATTTTGTAATTCGAAAAGCTACAACGGAACAATTGCACACAAAATTCCATACTAAAAATTAATTTTCGATTTTTCCAATTTCCCGGCTTTTCCGCACGGTTTTCCCAAAATTTTCTTTCGTACTAACATTATCCTAGCAATTATGAACAACGGAAAAAAAATATTCTCCGTTTCTGCGGCTCTAGACGTAGATGCCCTTTCACGATTTTCCTGAAGACGTGATTCGTGTTCCTCAGCTGATTTAGCGGCTCTTCTTGTCCTCTGCTGCCGCGTTGCGATGGTTTTTTTAGCAAGAGCTGTTTTTTTAGGTGGCATTTTAGTAAACTGGAATAGTGCAAAAGGAACAATGATGTGTTTTGTTTTTTTACTTTTATAACATTTTATTATTGGTTGTTGGAACGACAGTAATCATATTACCTATTTGATGAATTGGCATTAAAAATAATTTGTGAAGTTATTTCACTATTGTAAATTTAAAAACACTTGTTATTTACTAAATTGATTTCACTTATATGTTTCTCACTTATGAACACAAAACAGCAAAGTTTGTTGGATTGTACCGTTATTTTTTACCAGCGTAGCGGGGAATATGTTGTATTATATAGTAATGTAAATATTTTGTAAATATAAATAAACCGAAAACTCGGATTTTTGAATGCAACATTTCGGAAGTTTTAAAATTTTGATATTTTTTATTATATATTAGTGAGTTTTCTTTTTTGTAAATATCTTCGGAACTACATAACCGATTTAAGAGATTGATATCTCGTTTTGAAAAGCATAACAATGGCTTTAAAAAATAAAATAAAAAAGAAAAAAAAAATAATTAATATGTATATGTCATTGGTGGGTTTTGCCACGCCCCGCCGCCCACAGACCGAAAATCAAAAATCGGACTTCACAGTGTCACCCGCCTGAATATTCTGAAGATTCTTTGAAAATTTCATCAAAATCGGCCCAGCCGTTTTCGAGTCCATTTCTTACATACATACACACATCCTCTTTTATATATATAGATTAAGGTAATCTTTTCGATATTTCGCCAAATCATTAGTTGCCATCTTCAAGAAAAATAAATCTTTATATATAAAAATAAGTCGGGGTTTCCTTCCTGACGCTATAACGCCAGAACGCACGAACGGATTTCCACGGTTTTGGATTGGTTGGAAAGGTCTCGCGCTCCGTGAGGTTTATAGGAAAGAAAATTCAGGAAAAATTTCAAGAGAAAAGCAAGGGAAATCATTGCCATCTCTGATACATAGCATGTACTACAACGGCACCAGTACGTGGTGTGTGAATATCTCTCACGAAAATAAGTACGTTTCATTTTAAGTAGATGGCGCCAGTGGGTGATACATTATTTGACAGCTACACATGCACACGTGAAGTTGAGGTTAAAGTTATTCGTTTCCTAACAGCTCAATTGGAAACCATCAAATCAGTCACGCGTATTGTGCAAACTTTTTATTCAACTTCAACAGCAGACATTTGTCCTTAAGGTGGTAAGTTGAACTGTGAAAATTATGTGGATCGTGCTTTTGAAGTTAAATTCACCAGTCTGTCCATATCCAAAAATGCCGAGGGGGCGACGTGCGAACATCGGCCGCCGCACAGGACATGCAATCCAGCAACAAGCGTATTCACATAACTTAAGCGAAGGAAGATATTGTTGGCAGGCGATTTCAGACAGACGTTGCAAGTAATTCTCCATGCAATGCCTGCAGATGAATTGAACGCTTGCCTGAAGGCATCACCTTTGTGAAATAATGTAAAAACATTATCGCTAAACACTAATATGAGAGTTCAACTTCAAAATGATCAAAGTGCTGCACAATATTCCAAACAAATGTTAGCTGTTATAAATGGAGAAGTCCCAGTTGATGCGACAGCTGGATTAATTACTCTTACCAACGAATTTTGCCGATTTATAGACTCTCAATTAGCTCTTTTTAAA
Organism: Trichopoda pennipes; assembly: GCA_030448955.1. Taxonomy (NCBI): domain Eukaryota; kingdom Metazoa; phylum Arthropoda; class Insecta; order Diptera; family Tachinidae; genus Trichopoda; species Trichopoda pennipes. Next base: position 600,563 of record JASKUP010000006.1, on the reverse strand, counting down.
AATGTTTTCCCAAACATTAGTGAGAATTATCAGAATTATGCTTGGTTAAGTCAACGAGCAATTTTCGCTCCAAAGAATAATAATGTACACGCACTGAAATCGATGGCGATTTGGTGACATTGAAATCCGTTGATTCCATAACAAGTCCCGATGATGCAGTAAATTATCCAACGGAGTTTTTGAAATCTTTGGAGCTACCAGGATTGCAACTCAAAGTTAGTTCAGTTATCATGATATTGCTTAATTTTAATCCACCGCGACTTTGCAACGGTACTCGACTTGCGGTGAAAAGACTTATGCCGAATTTGATTGAAGCAACCATTATTAACGGAAAGTACGCAGGTGAAAATGTATGTAGAATATCATTGTTTTTCAAATGGGCAACTATACTTTGCATGTTCACGAGTTGGGAAACCATCCGCTTTGTTTGTGTTAACGTCAGACCAAAAAAACAAAAAATGTGGATTACCAAAGCGCACTTCAATGACACGGATAATTTGCGGACACGTATAACGCTTCGATTCAGTATTTATCTTTTAATCCCCAAACAAAATGTTACAAAAAACGAAGCCATCTAGTGGCGAAACGGAGTTCGCCGGGCTTGCTAGTAAGTTTATAAACAATTTATCAAATTTCAGATTATACGGATTGCCAAAAATTCACACAGACGAAATTCCATTGAGACAAGTTTGTTCGTTAATTAACTCTTCATCTTACGAATTATGTAAATATATTGTTAGATGTATACCTTTTATAAACACTGAGTTCTTTATTGCAAAATAACAAATAACACCATATTTTAGAGTTTTCAAATTAATTACAAGCTTATTTACTTTAACTACACACAAAGTAAAAATTTGTACGTTGGCAATACAGAGATTTATGTTTTAACTGACTAACCATCCACTCAGGCGCTGCCTTTTATATTTGTCCGCTAGAGGTTTAGAAAAAGTAAGAATTTTATACTCCCTTTGTATCACACCCTGTTGTTACAAGGATCAACTGGTACAGGAATCGAAGCCGACCGACCATTTACATCGCCGCAGATGCGCTCAATTCATTAAGCACCAATCGGCTGGTTTTACTGAAAAAATCATTTCTTCAGACAAAGCCCATTTTCACTTTGGGTATGTCAACAAGCAACACTGCCGCATTTGGACTTCTGAAAAATCCTAAGTAGGCTTTGCATGCTGAACGTATATGGTGCGCTTTGTGTTCTAAAGGCGTGATTGGAGCGCTTTCTTTTCGACGATAAGGCTGGAAATGCGGTAACGGTGAATGGATCACAGTATCGCGAGATACTAACAACTTAATCTTGGCCTATTATTGACGACGTGTTTATCACTAGCATGTGGTTTCAACAAGACCGTGGCAAATGTCACACAGCCAATGTGCGATCAATTTGTTGCAAACCAAATTTCCCGATCGCATAATTTCACGACAATCAGCAGTTAAGTGGCCAGCCAGATCGTGTGATTTAATATCACTTAAATTTTTTTTTGGGACTATGTTAACGACAATGTCTATATGGATAAATCTAATCGATCGTTAATCCGTGGTGTGATTAACGAAATACCATCGCCACTTTGCCTAAAAGTGATTATAAACTTTGATGAAAGAATCAACATCTGTAAGCGTGGCCGTGGAGGAGTTTTGCAAGATATCATTTTTCATCATAATTGCCGAAACTTCCTCTTCGTAATGCAATAAAAGTTTAAATCCACCTTATCTAAATATGTTGTTATATTTTGCTTTATTTTCCAAATATGTAAATTCTTTTTTGGACTTGATCCAAAAATCTTTATTTTGATTAGGCAAAAATTAATTAAACAACGTATGTAACGAATTAAAACCCAGGCAGTAACGTATTAATTATTAGCAAGTTTTCAAATAATATTCAACCTCCTCAGGCAAAACTTTTAAATAGTTAGCTTAGGAATCGTGAAGTTAGTATATTGTTATTCCTTTATTAAACGTTTTGTTTTAAGAATACTTTTATTGCAAAATAATCATGCACAACTAAAGTGTTAAGTAAAAAGTTAAATTACATGGTTTATTTACTTATTGGCGTTTATACACCAAAAATACACGATGGTAACTAGGTGTCGAGGTAACTTTCCTCGACAACGTTTGCACTTCCACCAGCATAATTTCCCAACAGATGGTGCTTATATATTCTGCTTTAAGCGGTTCTCCCATATAAAAGAAAATTATACTTGGCTGTGTGTGTTTTTATTTTTTGTTCTGTGATAGTTGCTTTTCTTTTCTGCTTGTGTACTTCATTTCGTGGAATTTTTAATAAACACGTTGTTAATGTCTTTTGTATTATGTTGTTTATTTCTGCTCCGCCAGTAAATGAAATAATATTGCTATTTTCTAACCTAACTGGCTCATTTGTAGTCGAAGGCGAGCGCTTTCGATGCGAATGCATCATTCTCAAGCCGCGTTGTAGTTTGTACTGCTGAGTCAGTGTTGGCGTTCAGGCAGTTCTGTTGTTAGGTTCGTATCTATTCAGGTAAGCAGAATGCCAGCCACCTGGCACTTGTATGCAAAATGAATTTATCGATACCTCCGTCTTTTATTATTATATAGGTACGTGTGTCCGTCTGTGGGTGTTTTTCGTTTGCCCGTTTGCATGAGTAGTTTTAATGATGTGAAAATTGTGTCTGAGGTCGTGTTTACCTGTTCGTTTGTAATGTCATTGTTGAAAGTTTTTGTTTTGTAGATTTACATGTTTACAAGAATGTCTAGTCTTCGTCCTTTTTTGCTAGGATGTAGTAATATCATACATTCATGTATTTCCCTTGGAGTGTGTCCGTGAGTGTCAAGGTGTAATGCAAAGTTGGAATCTTCTCTTTTCCGTTTGTATGAGCGAATGCGTTCTGTAAACCTTGTTTTTAGTGTTCGTCCAGTTTGCCCTATATAAGTTTGTTTGCAGATACAGGTAAGTCTGTATACCCCGCTGGAACTAAATTTGTCAGTTGTTTCTGTCGTTGTTCTGAGATTATGTCTCAGGGTGTTTCCACTTTTTAATGTTGTTAGTGTTGCATTATCTAACAAGTTTATCGATGGTAGTGGCCTTGTAGCCGTTATTTATAGCTATGGCGTAGATTGTGTCGAGTTCTTTGTTGTTCTTATCTGGAGTAAGTAGAATTATCTAAAGTCTGTGTATCATATGTCTAAACGCTGCTAGTTTATGTTGGGTAGGGTGGTTTGAGGTGTTGGGTAGGATGGTAGTGTCGTAGTTGGTTTTCTATAGATGTCAAATGTCAAATAATCAGTTCCTCGTGTTATAGTGATGTCAAGATAATGCAATCTTTTGTCTTGTACTTTTTCCATTGTGTATGTAATCTTATTATGAATTGTGTTTAAGTTTTCTAGAATTTGTTCGCCGTTGTCTTGTTCGAGGATGCATATAATATCAACTACGTATCTATTGTAGTGAGTTATTTTGTGTTTTTCCATTAGTGTTTTTACGTGTAGTGATTCGAGATGTTGCATGAAAATTTCCATGAATATTGCGGACGTTGGGTTTACCATACGGAGTACGTCAGGTAATTTGTAAAAGTTATTGAATCTAAAGTAGTTCTGTTTTATTATCGTTTTTGCAATATCTATAATATCAGTGATGTATCGGCTTTTGTATAGATTGTCTAGTGTGTTGCGTAGAATATCTAAGGTTTCATATGTTGGTATTGAAGTATATAGATCCTTGATATCAAAGCAAACGAGCCGCGTGTTTTCGGTTATTTTGATGTCCTTAAGTTTATCGATGAGGTCTTGTGTATTACGTATAGTCAGAGCTGTAAAAAGCTGCAATCAATTAACATTGAAATCAAAGTAATTTCAACCAAACTGATTTCATTCTTTGATTTCTAAATGATTTCAGATTTCAAAATGAAATCTTGTCAAAATTGCAATATTTTTTGATTGCAATCATTTTGAAATCATTTTTTTTAGAAATCATTGAATGCAATTAATTTAATTGCAATCAATTCGATTGCAATCAAATTTTTGTTGAAATCATGTGATTTCAATAAATTCCCTTAAAATCACAACTATAGTAAAAGTCCAATGAAATAATTTACATTTGGAATCTAGCGGTTTCTACTAGAAACTGGTGGAAACCTCCACTTATATTTGACCAGAAAAATAACAGTCAAAAACAAAAAAAAATCTAATTTTGTGAATTTATTAAAAAAAGTCATGACAAACATAACATGAACAAAACAATATGATTGATGATTTCATTACTTTGAGCATTTTTTACATTAGAAAGCTCTCTATTGGCTTTTAGTAAAAGTAACTTTTTAAAGTTGCTATCTGAAAGCGATCCACGACACGGAGAATTTAGCAAGGTTGCAAATGAAAATAACCTTTCTACTGCAGCTGATGATGGTAATGGTGCATTGAATCTCATAAATGTGGATTTCAAAGTCGTATACCGATCAAGCATTTCAAACGATGTGTCCGTATCTGTAAGATATGCATTTTTTTTTCTACGGAAGAACTGATTGCAATTAGAAATAATGTTTACCAATTTTACAAAACTTTGTAAATAAAAATTGCCATTTTTCATTTGAAAAGAACGAAGATTTTGATTCTGATTTAACTTTGATTGCAATTACTGGATTTGATTGCAATTAAAGTAATTGCAATCAATTTATATATAAATTGATTTCAAAAAATTGATTCAATCGTTTTTATCATATTGATTTCATGATTTCAAATTGAAATCATGAAATCAATTTACGATTTTGAATGCAATCAAAAAATTAGCAATCATTAACGCGAAATCATGTGATTGCAATTAAATCGATTGCAATCATTTACAGCTCTGCGTATAGTATATATGTTTTAAGTACGCGGGTGAAAAAAAAAAAATTCTCAGAAACTACTTTAGTTGTAAAAACACCATAGATCATTTCGTTTACTTTTTTAGTGATAACTATTCTCTTTTAACAATATTATCTCGTAATAAAATGTTATATTAGATTTAAAAGGGTCATTGCCGATCTTGACCATTATTTTACCATAACACCAAAAAGCTTAATGAACCTGTTACTGTATGTGAAACTTAGGCTTTTACAAACTGTTAGAAAGCTGCATAACTGTTGGTGGAATAATACTTAAAGAAGGAGACGTTTTAAGTTCGTCTTAGACCAAGACTTAGTCTCTAAAGAGAAAACAGGAAAAAAATGTTTAGATTTATTATTTTTTATTTAATTTTTGTGTAGTATTTGCTGGCATTAGCTGTATAAATTTAATACATTTGAATTATGAAGACTGATTGTTATTTAATTTTGTTTTAATTTTTTATTAACAACGGAAATCGATAAATCGAAAAATTAAAGATTTATTTTCTTCTTAAACCATCAATTTAGCTAATTAAATTATTTAAAGATGTTAATACAATACAATACAATATGTTATTAACTAAAGATTGTTCCAACTTTAAAAATTTCTTATTAAAATTATCTATAGAAATGTTTTCATCTCTATCGCTTTTAAGTGAACAGCTCGTGCTAAGAAGCCATAAATTACACGCATATTTCTTTTTTTCTGATAAATTTCACTTTCAATTTTGAGTTTAGTTATTTTTCAAAGAATAATTAAAAACTGCTAGAGTTTCTTTAGGTTGTTGTTTGTAGTTTTTTGGTGGTTAAATTCCGCATTTGAAACCAAACCCTCAGCTGGCTTCATTTACAATTATTGAATAGAAAAGCTAAGTTTTATTAGATGGTTTAATAATTTATTTGAAGGTGTGGGTACTAATTGTACTTTAGCAATAACAACAAAAATAAAATAAGAAACGAAATGAAAAGAAAAAGCTCACGAAATATTTCCACAAGAAAATTTCACTTATTTACCATTTAACAATTCAAACAACCATTCATCCATTCCACATCAGCTAACACTAGCCCCAGCATTAAGCTTTAGTTGAAATTTCATCCGTGATGATGTGAGTAATAGTTTATTTGACATAGAGGCAGCGCAAGTTTGTTATTTACATAATATTTTAACATATTTAGTACACGTACTACAACTATACACGAATAAATATACATATGTATGTATGTGCGTACCTCAGTGTCGCTCGCATTCATTTTATTTCATTTTGAATTATTCACAATGGAGATGATCCAATGTAGAAGATGGTAAAGAAAATCTATTTAAAGACACAAGAAAGAAGAAAAAACAACACATTTTTGAAGTGTAAATAAGCATCAAAACATAAATTTCACTTTCTAACTCGACAAAAAAAAAATAATAATAAGCTCTCAATATTCAAAAAACATAAAAAAACCTTCAAGAAATAATAACACGAGTGTTATTATAAATAATCAAACACATGGAAGTGATTTTACACACATGAAATCATCCAAAACATAGAGAAGAGTTTTAAATAAACAATACAAAAGAATTCCATTAGGTGGATTTAAAGCCGGTTATTTATTCATTGGGTCGGTCAGTCAGTTAGTCAGTCAGTCAAACACGCACTCTTTCTTTTCTTATAACTTAAGTACTGCAATTTGCGCATGTAAAAAATTGGCAGTGAAGAAAACAAGAAAAATAATTCATCTAAAATCTCATGATCATTTTCGATGGTTCAGTTGAAACGAATGTGTTTAAACAAAACGTGACCAACTGAGTTTGATTTTAAATCTAAAATTAAGGGGGTGTTCCGTAATCGATTTAGTGTGGAGTGTAATGATTGATTGGTGAAAGTTTGCAATTAATATTTTGCAGCACACATATTCGTGCGAAATACAGCCCAGATAACAAAATTATGTTTCTGAAATTGTTCACTCTGTTCACTAACTGAAAAGTAACGAAATCAGGCTGGCAGCATGTTGTGCAATTGTAAAATGTTTCTGGCAAAATTTCTTTCGTTACTGCGAAATAATATACGCTGAACTTATTTATTTCGCACGAAATTAAAATCAAAAGCAAATAATGTCGCATATTTTAAAGCAAAACGCAAAACGTTTCATCTAAATTGCGTTAATTGTTAAATGTTACAAGCGAAATAAATAAAGTTGCTAGCAAATTTTAACAAAGAAAAGTAAAGATTTTATTTGCAATTTCTAGAAAAAATGCATTAATATTTTGCGATAATTTTCAAGCATCACAAATTATTTGTGTGAGTACTTTTCTGTGAATTACGATTGATTTCGAGATTTTTTCCAGAATTTAGGTTATTAATACAACAGCATTTAAAAAATTTGTTTCAATATTGCCGCTTTTTTTATGGATCACTGTTACTAAATTTTAATAATTTCTATTAAATTTTGCTTCAATTTTCTGAATCCATTCTGATGGTCATCACTAAATCCATGACTTATCTTTATAAAGGCTTTTTCAACAAGATATTTTTTTTTTATCAATTTTGCCAACACCATGATAGCTTTGACATTTGGTTTTTTTACAATGAATTTAATTTCGCACGAAAATCGCATCAAAATTATTGAAACCCCTACGTTTCGTAAAATTCGCAGACCGCTATTAAGAATTTGGTCGTTAAATTTTAGAAGACAGGCTCGATGCAAAATGTGCGAACACCAACGCGTGTTCGACCGGGTCGTTTAACTGAAAACATCACAGCCGTGAGCCACAGTGTTGAATTAAGGTAATCCAAAACCATCACATTAGGAATTTCGCGTAAGGATTTCACTTTGAAGCCTTACAAGGTTCCACTGGTGCCGGACATTCACATCATCGTAGATTCGCTCAATTCATTCAGGAACAACAGGCTAGTTTTTCTGAAAAAATCATTTTTTATAAGGATCTATATATATACCAGAATATAAAAACTTTCATGCCTCTAAATCAGAAAAATCAAGTTTAAATCGGTGTTGATAAGTTGTTGTTGTATACGAAAGGATATACTTACAGTTTGATGTAGGACGTTTTTATAAATTCTAAAAGTAAAGGATCTTCACATTTCTTTTGATCTATAACAGCCTACTCATAACTCATTACCACCTAATGTGAGCTTATCTTTTCACCCCATTATATATATACTTATTTTATATATTTTTAAAGCTCTAGTTTTTTGACAAACAGTAACATTTTGCATTATAAATTATCACAAATTGTAATAATTACAAAATAGATAATTTGTCAAAAGATGACATTTTCACCAAAATGTTGTTAAGTTTTAAAAGCAAATAATTACCAGCAAAAAAGTAAACGAAATGGCCTATTGTGTCATTTTACAAATTATGTAATGAACATGCTTATCAAAAATTCCACGAAATAACTTGACCAAACAAAAGCAACTTACACAGAACAAAACAAACACAGCCAAACAGACACTTAAGGCCCAACTATATTATGCATACACTGGCTTAAACCAACTTAAGCAACTGTGCAAATACCTAATAATCATATGTGACAAACTATAATGTACATAACAAAATTGTTCGTCAAATGTCATTTGCTTAAGCAAAGTACGAAACTGATCGCACATTCCGTACGGAAACAGCTGATTTGATTTGCATTATGTTATAGATATATTAATACACAAATTCCAATTGAGGGCAAAATATATTTTATCTGAATTTAATAGAAAATGTACAGAGCAAAAATAGCTTATATGACAAAAGAGACGCGTTTTATTATAACGGCAATTCAAAGGAACGAGGGCTTTTAAACATTTTATTTTCTTTTCCATTTTTTTAACACACAATTGGCAAAATTTTAATTTTGTATTGTTTATAAATTCAATGATGTACACAGTTGCATTTTTAGTACTTTTAGCCCAAATAATGCATACAGCGATATATGTGAAATTTTTCTTTGGTAATTTTCTTAAAACTATTAACAAAAAATTATATTTTGTATAAGGATAGTATTAAGTATACAAAATATGATTATTAAACGCCCTTTCGCTAATAAAAATCATTTATTTAGACCGAAATTATTTTTTTGCAAAAGTATAAATAAAACAATGGTGCAACTGTGTATAATAATTTCTATATTCATGTAAGTACAATATAGCCACGTAAAAGTCTTCAATGGTTCGCTTTAGCATTTGACAGACTTTTCGTTAAATTTTTGACATTAGCTTAAGCCAGCTTATGCATGTTACATTTGGGCCTTTACGCTTAATAATTATAACGATAGAATAGCTCAAAACAGCACATCTGCTTGGCAAGAAGTCAGTTCAAGTGAAAACATTTTCGAGTGAGTTCGTAAAGGAGTTAAAGTGGTAAAGTTACCACAAGAATAAAAGTAAATAAATCGTGTAATTTAAAATTCTAAAGTATTGTTACGTTTATACCTTTCATAAACGTTTTGTGGTGAGTTCTTTATTGCAAAATAAATAACACCAGTTTTTAGAATTTTTAAATTTTTAACAATTTTATTTACTTTAACTACACAAAGTTGACACTTCAGAACAATTTACTTAAAATGCACGTCTTTACTCGACGAGGTTTAATTTTGCACTGATTGTTCATCCACTCAGGCGCTTCCCTATTTATACTTGTCCATTTAAAGTCTAGAAATTTAAAAATCTTCTATTCCCCTTGTATCACATTTTGTTGTTGTATTTTTTTATTCGATGTATGGGCGCCTGTATGTCTATGTGTATAGTTGTTTTTGTTTTTATGCTGATAAGGTTTGTGCTTGGGATTTATTTCAATATATTTGTTGTCTTTTGTAGAATAGGATTTCTTAGAAAACCATGCGGATGGTAAACAACATGTATGTTTGTTGTTGTAAAATTAGTTTTTGTTTTTTTTTGTTGTTTTGTTTCTTGCGCGTTTAGATGGTAAGCAGCATACTTGTATTTTTTTTCTTGCATGCCAGGCAGTTAGTAAACAGCATATCAAATTGTAGTTGTGTGTGTGTGCGTATAAACTTCTGCGCAGTTTGTAACCAGTAGTTTGCTTTATTGCCTAATTATTTTATTTTAAAACTTAAGCAGGACATATTCGCAACAGTATTGTTAATAATTTTTTTGCAAAAAAAGAACTTAATAAATTAAAAAGTTTGTCGAAAAAATTTTTCCGAAATTAGAAAATCTACTAAAAATGCTAATTTCACCGTAAGTTGAAAAATTAAAAAAATCAATAAACAAAATTTTGACTAAACAAATTTTTTAAATCTTAAATTAAATGTGACATAATTCTATAAATGTCTAAGAAGAAAGGTTATATCTTCATATTAAATTGACACTTCCGAATACAGCACCGCTCACATGATTAACGTAAATCACTCTTGATTGTGATTAATTATTTAACTTACTCACTTGAGTTAGCATTAACATGAGCATACTCGTCTATGAGGGTATAAATGAGCTAAAATTAAGCTTGTTTTTCTTTGTGATTTGTGCCTTTACTAAAATCTTTTCTGTTAATTGTGAGATGGAAACCGAAAAAAAAACTATTGTTTTCCCTCCTCTAAAAATAAAAAATAACTTTTTAAATTAATAAAATTATTTTAACATAAATTAAGTCATTTTGAATAAGTTTTATTACAAGTGGCGATAAATTTCCTAGTATTATTGAAAGGTAAATTAAAAATTATCTAAAAATGAGCGCTCCAAGATTTTGTTTACTTTACATTCCAATTCACCGGAGAAATTTAAAAAGAAAAACAATGGAATGCCAAATGAAAAGCAAGAAAGAGAGGCAGGCGTAATGCTGAGACAGAAGAATAAAGTTTTAACCATGAAATATTTATTATTTGTTTTCTCATTCCTTATCATTTTTAAGTAGTTGCGAGTATCATATTCATTTAATCAGAATTTCAAATAATAGCCACAACCTACAAAATTCAATATGTAACAATTTGGTTGTGATAACGAATTTATTTCCTCTATCTATAGAAGTTTTTAGGTATATTTTTTAACATTAAGTTCAGGCAACAAATGCCTTTAACATAAGTTTTATATAATGAAACTTAAGAAGCTCTCCCAAAAATATAAATTTCGCTTAAAAATCTTGGATAAAATACCAGTTATTCCTCTTCTTTAAATGATTTTCTTTCTCGAATAGTTTAAGCATTGGACATTATTTTGCTCAAACTCAAATGTAGTAATAACGTTAAGATAAGGTGCTCCTGGTGCTAGGCCAGTAGGTAGTGTACTAGCTTGTCAGCATGGGGGTTGTGGCTTCGATTCCCAATGAAGACCTTGGTTTTTTTTACTACAAAATTAAAAATTGACTGGCGGTGGGGCTGCTCAGCTGATCGCTGTGCTGTCTTTATACTGCAGTTAATTTCCGACTATCCATGTAAAAGGTGTTTTTTTTACCATTGGTTACCATTGGTTTGTACTTCTTTAAAAACGATGCTGGTCAGAAATTTACAGCCAATGGTGACTGTTATAAAATGTGTTTTTTTAAGCTAGATAGAACTTTAAATTGTAAAAAGTAACACAAAAAATGAAATTTTGATGAAACATTTTTTTTTATTTGTTTCAGTATACTCTGACAAATCATCATGAATAGACTCTCGCTTGAACAACGCTACGAAATTATCCAAATTTACTTTGAAAATCAGTCGTCGATTCGCGCAGCTTATAGACGACTTCGTCATTTTTATGGCGTACATAATCGTGCATCTGAACAAGCCATTCGTCAAACTGTCGATAGATTTCGTACCACATACTCTCTAGAGGATGCAATAACACCAACACGTCGAAGGAATGTGCGTACTGAAGAGAATATCGCCGCTGTAAACAAAAGTGTGGAAGAAGATCCAAATTTATCAATTCGTTGTCGGTCGCAGGAATTGGGGCTCTGTCCGTCTACTACGTGGAAAATTTTGCGCAAAGATCTCGGCCTACACCCGTATAAGATCCAGCTGGTGCAGGAATTGAAGCCACGAGACCATTATATGCGTCGTTCTTTCGCCGAATGGGCTCTAGAGCAGTTGGCAACTGACCCGTTGTTTTATCGCAAAATTGTGTTCAGCGATGAGGCGCATTTTGGCTTAACGGGTTTGTTAATAAGCAAAATTGCCGCATATGGAGTGAGACCAATCTACAACAGACCCTACAGACTCCATTACATCCAGAAAAATGCACCGTTTGGTGCGGTTTTCACGCTGGTGGCATCATCAGACCTTATTTCTTCAAAAATGAGGCCGGAGCTCGCGTTACGGTCAATGGAGATCGTTACCGCACCATGATCAATGATTTTTTGTTTGAAAATATGGATGACATTGATCCGGACGAGATGTGGTTTCAACAGGATGGCGCTACGTGCCATACAGCGAACGCAACCATCGACTTATTGAAATTAAAATTTGGCGATAAGTTGATTTCGAGAAATGGACCTGTCAATTGGCCTCCAAGGTCGTGCGATTTGACACCACTCGACTATTTCCTGTGGGGCTACGTGAAGTCACTGGTTTATGCAGATAAACCAGCAACAATTGACGCCTTGGAGGACAGCATTGTTCGTGTTATTCGTGACATACGCCCAGCAGTGCTCGAAAAAGTGGCCCAAAATTGGACGTCCAGAATGCGCTTAGTCAAGAACAGCCGCGGTGCCCATATGCCCGAAATCATTTTCAAATGTTAATGTCACGTATTGATCCTTCGAATAAAAAAGAAATTTTGATTACAATTTAATTTTTTGTGTTATTTTTTACAATTTCAAGTTCTATCGGGCTTAAAAAAACACCCTTTACTTTCACTACCTGTTTCATCTCTTCTCTATCCCTTTCCTAAAGAATGTAGCACGGTACTTGACTAAATAGCCATTGTTACCTGAAGTGCTACTTCTCTTTATATAAAACAAAAAAGATAATTACAGCAGCGAAGACAAGGTTTCTCAATCACTAATGATCTCAAGCTACAAGTCAGTTAGAAATTTATTTTTTATTATTTTTGAAGATCAGCTGTGTTTACTAGTTGATATAGAATATTTATCAAATGCCTGCATAAACTATTCACCACCTTTAAAGTCATTTATTTGATGGATTTCAAACTCAAAAATGAATTCAAATACTCTGACTTAAATACCTTTTCTAGCAAACATAAATCAGGTAATCCTGGATAAACACTAAATCTTACCACCTATTCTATTACCTTAAGCCTAGAATAAAAAGAACAAGTTCTTTAATATATATAAAATATCTTCATCACTTACTGGTTACGAAAACTATTGTATCTGACGCGCTGAAGATAAATAAACTTAAGTTTTTATTGTACCATGATTATTTATTCAGAATAAAATTAAGTTTTAAACATTATTCGAAATCATTTTATCCATATTTGTAAATTCTAGAAGAAGATCGAGAGAATTTATTTAAGTTGTGATATTAGCTAATTTTGAATTGGGGAATAATGCTGCCATTAGTAGCATATTTGCCGATAATTTTGCCTCAACATATTCTGAAGCTAAGTACCGCAACTCCCATGCACATCCATAATCACTGTCAACTAATCGATCCATTTCGTGTCCGCCTATTTCTGCTGATGACGTCTTACGTCCAAAATCTTACGAAATTTATGGGCCTGATGGTGTCCCCAGCTTTATATTAATTAATTATGCTGATAGCCTATTAACTCCGTTGGCAGATTTGTACAATATTTCTGTAAAACATGGATATTTTCCTAAATTATGGACAGAAATATATATATTATTCCACTTTTTAAAACTGATAGCAAGTCCGACATTTCAAATTTTAGAGGAATTGCAAAACTGAGCATTGAGCATAATAGCAAAGTTCTTCGAAAAACTTGTATTGGATTATTTCTGTCATCACACATCCCCAGTTTTGTCGTCTTATTAACATAGTTTCCGTAACAACTGTTTAACTAACACTAACTCATTACATTTTACTACAATAATTAATCGGTTTTTCGTCTAAGGTAAGTAAACTGATGTTGTTCACACGGACTTTAGAAAAGCATTCGATAAAATTAATCATAAACTTCTTTTGCATAAATTGAGTTTGGTTGGTTTCACTACGAATGTTCTTATATGTTTTTCATTTAAAAACAACGCCTCAAGAGGTATCTCAGTTTTATCTGGAGTACCCCTAGGTAGGTCATCTTGGGCCAATTTTATTTTTCCTTTTTATTAATGACCTCCCAAAGTTTATCCAATTCTCTAACATTCGGATGTACGCAGATGATGTCAAAATTTTCTTCAGTCATGTTTTTGTTTCAATCTGACTTGAATAGCTTTCATAATTGGTGCGATATAAACTTAATGGAATTAAACTTACTGAAATGCAAATGTATTTATTTTTCGAGAAAATACGGCAGTGATACTCACTGCCTTTTAGGAAACACTAGTTGCAATTGGTGAATAATGTTTTGGATTTGGGAATTTTGATGGAAACCAAATTTAGTTTTATATCGCATATTCACGTGGCCGTTAACAAGGCTACAGAAGTACTTGCTTTCATTAAAAGGTGAACTAAAGGTTGCGCTGACCCGTACATAATAAAATAGCTATACGCATGACTTGTGAGACCAATTTTAGAATATGGTTCAGTAATATGGGACCCACTAAACAATGTGCATAGTAACCGTATTAAATTGGTTCAGAAATAATTTTTTTATTTCCTGCTTACGAGGTTTATCATGGCAGTAGAATTCACTTTCCATCTTAGTGTTCCAGGATGAGATTAATCAGATTGCCAAAGTTTAGTAGCCGGAGAACAATGCAAAAGATACATTTTTGCAATCAGTTTAATTAATGGAAGAATCGCTGCCGAATTCCTGATTTCTAATATCTGGTTCAATGTTCCACTTCGTTCAACTAGATGTTATCAGCCCCTGTTCAAACAGTTTTTCCGAAATAATTATTCAAATACGGATCCAATTCGAAGATTTTGTAAAGATTTAATATAAATAGTTTATACATATTTATTGATTATTCTTTATCAGTAGATGTTGTAAAGCGTAATATAATTGTTTATTTATTTGGGTATGATTTTACATCAACTCGCGTCAAATTTGGTTTCGGCTATTTGCCATCTTCATCTCTATACTCTATAAAGAATAGAGAGAAACCGGTTTGTTCACAAACCAAATTTGACGCGGATTGACATAAATTTATATCCAAATAAAGTAAACTCTGTCGGAGAATATACGCACATATAACTGTTTATTTGTTTATTTAAATAAAAGATTTATGTTATAGTCTGTAAGGAATACATCTATGGACGAAGTCAATAAAAAAATAAATTGATTTAATGTTCAAATTTAAATTAATTTAATCAATTTGGCTTAAGATTTCAGTTTCCTGAGTTTTCTATACAAAATTTTTGGTAAAATCCACTGATGACCCATATGAGCAGTAGTAAAATGCCCATATGGATATGCTTTCCACCGCAGTAATACATAAAAAAAATTATTTTTAAATTTATTTTTATTTTAAAACGATATAGATTTTTTGCATCGATACCAAAACTGCCATAACTGTTCGTAATTCAGAATATAATAAAATATGTATTGTTTTTTTTATAGTGAACGTGAGCAAGCATCTTAATCTTCCCTTTTAACTGCAAAGGGTTTTTTAAACAAAGAGTTTGTTTCCTAAAACAACATAAAACAAAAAGTTTAGATTAAGATGGTTCAAATTTTTATTGTATTATAAAGAGAAAAGTTCGGCTGTTATGAATGAAAAATAATATCTGGCAATTGTTGACCACGACCACGCTGACAGATGTTCGATTCCTTTATCAAAGATTATAATCACTTTTTAGCAAAATGGTGGTCCTATTTCGTTAATCACATCACGGATTTTGAGTTTTAAGACTGAAATCGATTCAACTAGTTCCGTATAGACTCTATCCTTAAAATAGCCCCACAAAAAATAATTCAGTAGTGTTAAACCACACAATCTGGCTGGCTGCTTAACTGCTGATTGTCATAAAATTGATTTGGTTTGCAACAAATTGATCGTTTAATTGACTGTGTGATAATTGGCACGGTCTTGTGGAAACGACATGTCACTGATAAACTCGTCGTCAATAATAGGCCAATGATAGCGTGATCCATTGACCGTTACCGCATTTCCAGCCTCATCTTAGAAAAAAGCGGCCCAATCACGCTTCCAGACCACCATACAGTGGCACGTTGAGCATGCAAAGGCATCTCAATAAACGCTCTAGCATTTTCAGAAGCCCGATTGCGGTAATTTTGCTTGCTAACATACGCTGAAACGTGCAAAAATGCTTCGTCTGAAAAAAGATTTTTCAGAAAATCCAGTCGATTGTTTCTGAATTAATTGAACAAATCTACGGCGATGTGAATGGTCGGTCGGCTTCAATTCCTACACCAGTTGATCCTTGTAAGGCTTTAAAGTCAAATCGTTATGCAAAATACGCCATTTGGTGGTTTTAGATAACCCCAGTTGTTGATAACGTCGAGGAATTGACAAATTTGGATCTGCTTCAACACTGTGGCTCACGGTTGCAATGTTTTTAGTTGAACAACCTGGTCGAACACACCTTGATGTTCACACATTTTGTCTCGAGCTTGTCGACCTAAATTTTACTATCAAATTCTTAATAGCGGCCTCAGAAGGACGGTTATGTTGTCCGAAAATATCACGAATTTTACGAAATGTTAAATTAATTATTTTAATGCGATTTTCGTGCGAGATCGAATTCATTGCAACCAATGCATCTACTACAATATGTCAAAAAAATTTAATATCAAAACTATTATGTTGGTGTTGTCGCAATTGAAAAAACAAACTTCTTGTTGAAAAATCCAATATAAGGCTAAAAGTTTTCTTTAACAAATGTAAAATGAGCAACGTTTGAATTTTCTAAAAATTAAAATCGAGCCTGATTTTATTTACTCGTATTAAAACAGTTGGTTAATATAAAATATTGCAATATTTTACTTATTCATTTGCTTGCCAGCACACATTAAATCGGTATTTTATTCATTGATGATAAAAAACATGCTCTTTCATGCATTGAACTGTTTTAGTTGGTGCAAACGAAAAATGTTTTCCAAGCGAAATACAAACATAAGCAAAATACAAAAGAAAAGTTTGAGCTTTTCATGCCAAATAGTTAAACATTCTGTTAACTTATAAATTATTAAGATTTAATATTTACCTAGAAAATGTAACAAGCTCACTCGTTGATCATTTGCGAAAAAAAAACAAATTTCTATTTATTGGTTAAATTAACAACTAAACACAAAGTGACCAAGAAACGCAGCAGTCACATTTTATTTTGCATTCATTACGATGTGTGGTAATTGTAACCGTTTTGTTTGTCATTTTGTAGTCATTCAAATTGAGTGTGTGCAAAATAATGAAGTTACAAATTAAAATTCCAAATGTTTTTGTAACATATTTACGAGTATTAAATTTATTTGCTTTTGTTTTCCTGCTATTGCCTTTACCCATTCGCTGTTGGGTCTAACGAAAATTCACAGCGTTCATGATGTGGTTTATAATCGACTTCGCAGGCACCAATTAGACATAGAAACACGTAGATAATTTGCCAAATGTACTCATGTAATTTTGACAAAAATTATTTGGAGTACGTGTGTATTTGAGTTTTCAATTTTAAAATCTACGCTAAAAATAACTCTGTAAAGAAAATAACTTTCTTTCGCTTTGAAATGTCGCAAGTTGCCAAAAAATTTACCATCATTTATTAATATTGATGCGAATAACGATGAAACTATTTTAATCAATCCCTTTAATCAAAATGTTTTCAACAGGCAGACAGACTCTTTCACTTTTTCGTCAATATTTATCTATAAATTTATATTTAAAGGATGCAAAATGTAATAATTAAAATTTTATTTTAATTTAATTTGTTTGTAACACATTCCCCAACAACAGGGCACTAAAGTAGATTTTTTGCCAAAGGGATTTTTGGGTATAAAATAAACGCTTCTGAGGATTTTTGAGGAAAACATTTTAAAACTGGCATAGCAATTATCTCGAAAACATAGTGAATTAGTAAAGGTAAAGGTATCCAGCTAAAAGTCCTTTAACCGCTTTTTAAAGTGAGATACGTATGTATATAAACTCTGCAAATATTTCCAAAACTGAGCTTATAAATGTAGAAATGTGGTAGTATTGAACAGCACCAATGATAATTACAATACAGACTTCTGCTGATATTCCAAACTCAACTAATTATTCGCTGAAAACTGGTTTTAGCGTTATTTGTTACCCATATTCTCCAATTTTACTTTTTGAAGAAAAATTTTAATTAAAAATTAAAGACGACACCATTTAGCTGATTGGAATTGAAATAATTTTCGTTGCTGGTAATTGTTAATAAACTGTATTTTCTAAACGAATGTCTAATTATCGTCATGGCATGATCTAAAGTGCATTGAAAACCTGATGCACCTCTGTTGCACGCATCGAACATTCCTTAATTGAGGCCCGTATGAAAAAGTTCAGAGGTAAACGATTCACTATTATCTCCTATGGTCAAGTTTGATTACATAAAATATGTGATCATTACTTTAAAATAATTGATATTTACTTGATTTTCAAAATTAAATAATTTTTTTTAAGTCGTTCATTTACCTCTTCAATTTCCCAAGTTTTCTGTACAAAAGTCTGAAAAGCAATAACAAAACATATTTGCCCCAATCATAAATAATTGTTCCTGATAATGTTTTCCCTTAAGTTTTAATCATGAATAAATTTTCTGAAAACTTTATGTCAACAATTTTCTTTAATAATGATGTAATTTTCCGCTATTCACTATTTCTCTTAATTTGTTACTTGGAAAATACAACATAATACATAACGGTTGTTTTTATAGTGGTATAAAACTTTAAAAAGGAATAAAATAAAAATTAATTTTTTTAAACTACCTGGCGTATGACTGCCCAGGCTGGCCATAACGTAGTATAATCTAGAGGTCCAATTTTCGATGAATGTTGTCCTCAAAGTGCTCTGCCGTTTTGGGCTTGACGCACGGTATTTGAGGCTAATGTATAGGTTTGAAACGTTAAACTATGCGATTACCAAACGCCTCCTTTAATAAATAAATTTTTTCACGAGCTATGATATTTCGCGCCACCTTATTGAAACCACAGATCCTGCACATCGTGGGTGTTCAATCAATCAACAGAAAAGTCAGTAATCATAGATGTATAACAGTCACCATTGACTGCAACTTTCTGACCAGCATCGTTTTTAAAGAAGTACAAACCAATGGTAAAGTACATCAAACTATCACTCCAAATAGGGCAGTGTTGTTTATTGACATTTTCATTCAATACAAAAGTAAACATAATCGCTAAGCAAATAATAAAATCGGGATCAAGAGCAAACTTGTTTTAGACCCAATTTGTAAAATTTGAAAGGCTTGTTCAGGCGTCAGTCTATTCATGTTGAAATGCCAAACGAAACCAAACGTATATGACGTACTAATTTTTGATGTATCTAATTAGTCAGCAGGGAAGATCCAAATGGAAACTTTATTTCCCAAATGCAGATGTTGCAGATTGTTGCTGGAGGAACAGTTGCTCCAGATGAGCCAGGTTTTATCTGCAATGGGTTGAAAAGGACCATTGCAATAGCCGATATCCTAATTGCTTTAGCGCCAAAAATATTAATGTTGGTAAAAAATTTCAAAACCTCAACACAAATTTGAGTTTTTTTGCGTAAAGCCTGATACTCTGTTCATAATTTCGTGTGAAATGCTGTCAAAGCCCATATAAAAATCAAATAACTAAGAAATAATGTTGCTAAACTAGTACTCTGTTTATTTTTGAAAAAGTCACGAAATGTTTCTGGCAGCATGTTTTTCAAAATGAAAAACGTTTCAGGCAACATTTTTTTTAACAACGAAACAATATGAGCAACACTTTTTTCGCACGGAATTGTGAGCAACAGCTGTATTTTTAATTTTAAATTTGTTGTGCCAAAAAGTAAAAGTATGGAGAAAAGCGTAAATTTATTAAAAAGTGAAAAAGAAAAAATAAAATTTAGTGACACAGAAAAGTGTATCCTTATTTCTGCAGTAAAAAAAAAGAAAAGTTATTTAGGATAAGTCCCAAATGATATATTCTAACCGCAGTGCCGCGAAATCATCGTGGATAGATATTGGTAAAGAGATTGGAAAACCTGGTAAGGATTGAAATATATGTGCATATGTATCTATATACATACATATGTATGATCTTTTTTGATTATTATTAGATGAAGCATGTAAGCAAAACTGGAGGAGTATTTTGAGTATCAAACGGTATTACAACCAAAAACGAAAAGCATCAAAAAATCTGGTAGTGGATGCGGCTTGCAGTTCTTTTCAGACGAATCTCAGGATCCGTGGGAGTTTTCTGAGGACTTCACTGAGACGTCGAAATTGAGAACGTAAGTGTTATTATTCTAACTTATTGTTGCTTATTGTAACTTTCGTAAGTGATGTAAATTTTGATTGTAGAACCAGTTGCTCACAGCTTTTAAGCACGCCAGATCGGCAGCCCACGCAAGATATTTTATCTGATTCTCAGATGCTGTCTCTTACGCCACCGGAGAAAAAAACAACTTATTTATATATAACGTAAATTTAATTACATTTTTACAGATTTTTATTTTTTCAGAAAAACACAGCAGTTTCATCGAAAGTGCAGTATGAAAGTGATGACAACGTTGGTGGATATGGCAAAACAACAAAACCAAAATAATGTCAACGCGACTTTCCTCAGTTATATATAATTATATTAATTCCTTTTAGTTAAAATTGCCTAATGAGATTGACAAAAATGTACGATGAAAAATTATTGTTATGCTTTATGATGAGATCTCTGCTCTACTTATTTTTAATACTAATGCATAATAGTAATTTTTACATAGTAAAATAAGAGTTTTCAAATTTTTTAAAGACTGGCCACACAAAATAAAAGGTTGAAATAAGTATATGAATTTTTTTATAATAGCCAAAGTTTATCTTTTAATAATGTTCTTTTAATATATGTTTATATTATTCTTTGCAATAAAATCTATTGCCTTATGTATCCACCTTATTAAAAGTTATTTAATAAAAAAATTTTTTTTTTGTTTAAAAACAGATCTTTTTATTAAAGCATTTTGATCATCTTAATTATTTTTAAAGCCTCTTTAGTGAAATTATAAATTTTTTATTTCGTAAACTATTTTTAATTAGGAATCTCCTCCAAAAAAGGGAATTTTCGCTGCCAAGTAACAGATGTCGGAATAAAAATAAGTCATTTTATTACGAACAACACGATCTGAATCATCTTGTCTGCCGTAATGTGCAACATTAATATTAGATAAAAAGAGAGAGCTGGCAACATATTGTCTAAATTTTCAAGCGAAATATCAAATGTTGCTCAACACTTTTCGCAAATTAGAACAGAGTACTATGCTTAATGCATATGAAAGAAAATCAAAACGGCAAAAAGCTGAATTATACATTAGACTTTTGAATCACAAAATCGATACTGATGAATCTATTTAAAAAAATATGATGAAAACTACATGCAAATAGAAGAATTGAATGGAGAAATTGAATTATAAGGAGTTAAAGGTGCCTTTAATACCACAAATTAATTTCCTTCAATTAGAACTTTACGGTCAAGACTTCTAGAAGTGCAAGCAAATTCCGATGTTACACAAAACGAAGCTTTTAAGGCAAAATATGGCAAAGGATATTATAATAAAAACAAACCAGGTATATCTAAAAATTTTACATGTTGCCGTTGTGACAAACAGGGGCACGGCTAAAAATTATAAAACGAACTTAAATAAATATTAATGCACTTAGTTAATGCACTTAGTAATAATGGATTGATGAAGACCGCCTGAATGAAAATCAAAAATCGATTTGGGATTTGGACCACACATATGGCATATCAAAAGATCATTTTTGAGAATTTAAACCTTTATAACACTGGTGCTGATGAAAATGAGATTAATGTAAAAGGCTTGGGAACTGCAGTAACTGAGGTAATAGTTAAAGGGAAAACTAAGCAGGTTAAGCTTTTCAATACGCTATGGGTTCCTAATTTTAAAAATAACTTAATGTCGACTAGCAAGTCCATAGATAATGGATGCGTTATTGAAATGAAAGGTAATATCGCAAAAATATTGAAAAATTGTGCAGTTTCGAAGCTCGTAAAAATAATAGACTTTATTACTGTCAACCTCGGACAGTCTCACTCTTGTTGTACTATAGATAATAATAAGGTATAGGGTATAGTTGATTTCGGCACAAGAGGCTTGGTCACCATTCCTTGAAGCAATTAACTCTTAATAATATGGTTAAAGGATAACAACATACTGTAACGGATGTGTCTTGCTTATGTTTTAAAATAAAATAATTAAGCAATAAAGCGAACTACTAGATATGTTGTTTACGAACTGCGTGGCTTGCTAAGAAAACTTATGGTACAACAACAAAATTTCTAGTAACAAACTGCGTAGAAATTTTGTACACAAACAAAAACAATTTGATATGCTGTTTACCATCTGCGTAGTTTTCTAAGAAACCTTTACTACAAAAGACAACAACAAATATCTTAAAATAAATTCCAAGAAGAAACTTTATCAGTATAAAAACAAAAATACACACCGACATACAGGCGCCTATACACTGAATAACCAACATACAACAACAAAATGTGATACAAAGGGAATAGAAGATTCTTAAATTTTCTAGGCTTTTAGTGGACAAATTTATAAGGGCATCGTCTGAGTGAATAGTCAATTAGTGTAAAATTAAACCTCATAAAGTAAAGACGTGCATTTTAAGTAAATTATTCTGTAGTGTCAACTTTATGTAGTTAAAGTAAATAAAATTGTTATAAATTTAAAAAATTCTAAAAACTGGTGTTATTTATTTTGCAATAAAGAACTCACAAAAAAACGTTTTTAAAAAGTATATACGTAACAATATTAACGCACACAATATACAATGTACTACATGTATAAGGGCTAAGCAAGTTCGTGATATATTCCTAAAGAAAAATGAATAATCCTCAAGCCAACTACTTAAATTAAAACATTCAGATGTTTGTGGTCCAATGAGGATCGAATCATTGAGTAAAAAGTTATATTTCGTAACATTTGTGGATGATTTTTCTAGAAACGTGACTGTTAAAGTTCTAAGAAACAAATCGGAACATATAGAAGCTTTAAAAGAATATACAATGGCCACCGATTTTCAAACTGGCGAGAAAATTAAATATTAAGAACTGATAATGCAAAAGAAATGCAAAGCATTCAATTGGAAAATTATCTAATATCAAGCCGTATAAAACATCCAGCAACTGCAGAATATACTCCACAAAAAAAAAAATAGTGTTGCGGAAAGAATGAACCGCACACTTGTAAAAACGGCAAGGTGTATAATTTTAGAAACGAATCTGCCAGTAATATTGTGGGCGAAACTGATATATACAGCAGCATACATTCGCAATAAATGTCCCACGAGTTTGAATAAAACTAGTACTCCCTTTGAAATATAGCCAGGTACAAAACCAAATCTTGCACCATTTACGTCAAATTGGTGGTAAAGCACATGTTTTAAATAAGAAACCTGTGAAAGATAAATAGGAACCTACAAGCAAAGAATTCATTTTAGTGGGCTACTGTTATGAATCCAAAGCGTATAGATTATGGCAGGTTGGTAATAGGAAAATTATTAAAAGTCGTAATGTTAAAATTTTAGAGGAAACATTTCCAAATATTGATACAAAGTTATTAGAATTTGATAGGAATGATGAATTTGTAGAATTCAAGTTAAACTTTGGTCGAAACGGGGATGAGGAGGGGAATAACACTCGTGTTTCAGTAGATAGAGGAAGATTTAAATATACCTTCGCAGAAGAATGCATATTATGAACAAACAAACACCTTAAATTCAATTAATTAATCAAAAAAGTGCCTAAACATCGTTTGAAGATAACCCAAAAAACCTAGAGGACGTCGAATATTCGCATAACAAAAAGGAATGGATAATTGCCAACAGAATACAATTCTCTCATTGGAAGGAAACATGTAAGTTGCAAATGAGTTTTTACCTCGAAATATCATTCTGATGGCAGTATTGATACGTGAAAAGCAAGACTCGTTCACGACCGTGGATACCTATGCTCTAGCTGTATGTCATGTGCAAAGGCTGACTATGTAGCACTTAGTAAAGCAGCTAAAGAAGTAATCTATTTAAGACACTTATTAAAGGAGTTAGGATTCAAAACACCAAAACCAGCTGTTCAACATATGGCATTATTTGGGTCACACCACTCAAGAACAAAATATATTGATCACAAATATCTTTTTATTAGAAATGCTGTAGAAAGAGAAGTTGTAGACATCTAATATATTTCAACAAATGAAATGCCTGGTGATAACCTTATGAAACCAATTTCTAAAAATAAACATTATCTTTGTGCTAAAGCAATGGGCTTAGAATTTAAAGCAAATACAATTTGACGAGGTATGTTGAATTTACAAAATGTACTTCCCTAAATTCTACTTGATTAAAATAAGTTTTTTTTACAAATATTAATCAAAAGTGAAAATATTTTTTAATCAATAAATAGACTTTTGTAGAAACACATCGTGTTGTCTAATTAATATAAATTAACGTAAGGAATGTAGAAAAGAGTTCAACAGTGTAGCTTTCTATCAAAAAATTTATTATAAGGAAATAAATCCACCAAATGCGAGTTGAACTCGTTAACAAAGGATTACCTATCACCTTTTAGTTGTATCCTTCTATTATATGTTTTTAAGAATTAAAAAAAATCTGACTCTAAACTTACAGTTTAAAAAACAAGAAAACACACGATAAAGTCACGTAATAATCGATACTCCATTTACTTAATTTTATTTTCATTTTAACTTGTTCTTGTAGTAGACATAACAGTGCATACTTTGTGAAAAATTCAAGCGTCTGGATATAAGGTTTTAAAAGAAAGCGTCAAATGTTAGCTTCTATGGAATGCCTAGCTACTGCGGTTGAAACACTAAAGCCTATATTTTAGTTTTGTTAACATTTTTTCAATTTATTTTATTTTAGTTTTATTTTGTACTTGCTGCTTCAACGAGGCAGGTACAAAACAACAATATTTGTTTATGACTATTTCTTCGCTTCCAGAATATATTTTAATGTTAAGTTTTTCAGAACAGAACTTTTCAAGAGTCTCTGGAAACTTAAATGGTAAGTTTCTTGTATTGTTAATTCGATTTCTTCTGCCAGTAAATGAAATACTGCTGCCATTCCTTTAGGTGTAAATCGGCATTTCTGGCTGTTTATTCGTTATGATCCGCGAGCGCTTTCGATGTAACGGCATCATTGTCCTGCCGTGTTCTAAAATTAAAATTAAATGTATCCAATGTCTGGCAAAAAAAATTATTCAAATTTTTTTAGCACTGTTTACGTCAATATTTCAGGTAATTTCATGCAGTTAGATGCTCCTTACAAGCCGCGAATAACAGCTGGGTTTTATGTATCGATAATTTTTTTTATAATAAAGTTACCAACACGCTTCTAATAAATTTTATTTATATTTTGATAAACTTTAATTTAGCAAATTCTTTTTCTCGTTTTTATGTTAAATGACGGAAACAAATATTTTAGGAAGAAATCATGATACCAATTTTTACTACGAGGGGAATCAAAATATTATCTGAATCTAATTTTCACTTCTGATGCGGAATATTCCTATTCCCGAAATATGTACTATTTAATGTTATTGTTTTATAACAGAAACAGAAAATTGAAATTGAAATTTATATTACTTTTTGTTAGGGTTTTCTTATTAATCATAAGTTTAAAAGTTTTTGTGATTTATTATTGTGTTAGAAGTAAAGAAAGTTATCTATGCATGTGTTTACCGAAATACAACTAATTACATGTGGTAATGATGGATTACTTGGGGTCGTAAAAAATATTTTTATTAAGTTAAACTTTTTTGGTGTTATTTGCCCCAAAGTTCATTGTCATTGTTGCTTAGCTTTACTTCACTATACTTTATAAAAAATAATTAAATCAAGAGCCGCTCATAACTTATTTTGTTCGCAATAGCATTAAATTATTTAGTGTTAGAAAGTGTTTTTTCGCAACTCTAAGGTGGCTCCCTGCAGTTAATTGTAAAAGTATTTAGATTACATACGTTAAAAAACTTCAAAAATTAGTATTTCATCATCAAAAAAGCGATTTACTCATACGTAGATATTTTTTAACACCAACTACAAAAACTAACATTAGCAACAAGTTTTTGGGTGTTTTTATAGCGGTAAGGAACTATAAGCTGAGAATACTTGTTTAAATGGCGACTATTTTGTCATGAATAGACGGACACCTAAACAACGCTTGTAAATTGCACAATTGGACCCAAAACAAAATTGCCGTTAGTCCCGATTTTCATTAGTAATTTTTTTTAGCGATTAAACTCACCTTTGTTTAAATGAATACGTTAATAAACGTAACTGCCGTATTTGGAGTGATGATAATCCTCAAGTGTATATGTCTGTTACATCCAGAAAAACTAACTGTTTGTTGTGCTTAATGGGCTGGTGGAATCATTGGTCCGTACTTCTATAAAAACAATACTGGTCGGAACGTTACAATTAATGGTGACTACTATATAGCCATGATTACTTTTTAATTCACTAATATAACAACAGTGATAAGCAGGAGCTGCGGTTTCTTTCAAGACGGCACAACTTGTCATACAGCTCGTGCCATAATTTATGTATTGAAAAAAAACGTATGATAACCGCACCGTTTTACATTTCAGATCTGTAAATTGGCCTCCAAGGTCATGCGATTTTTTTTGTATTCTTGCGTAATATAAAAAGCGCGACATAAGGCGATATGTGGTCAGAGTGGCCATTTTCATGTCTTCGATGTCTCACATCAAACACAAACCTTACAGCTTTATTAATCAGAAGTTTCATTATATTAACATTTCTAGCCGTTAAACAAAGATATACTTCCATACAGTAGAACTCAACTACACTGAAAAATTTATTTAAGTACATATAAAAATAAGGAACCAAGAACAAATCCTTGGGCCACCCCAGCTTTCACTTGCCTTACATGTGATTCTCTACCATTTAAATGTACAAATTGTCTTCGCCCTAACAGGTACAAATTTATAAGGAAGCACGATATATTTGAAAATCTAAATTCATTATTAAGTTTCTCCAAAATTTTTACGTGGTTAACTCGATCAAAGGCTTTGGATAAATATAATAACACTAGAACACTTTGGCCGCCTCCATTTAAATTCTCTGTTATAGATTCAGTAATTCCAAGCAAGGCAGATAATGAATTACAACCACTGCGAATTCCTCTTTGTCGATCAGTGCTTAATATGCTGGTACTATTTGAGACCTTAAGGCATGTATTACAAATAAGTTTGACAATGTAGGCAGGTCTAATGTTCTCAGCATTCAGTGAAATTTCAGTCTAAGGTATTGGAATAACTTTTTCAAGTTTCCAATTATCCGGAAAGACAGTTGCTGTTATAATACAATTAATAAAATGTAGTAAATATAATTTTCAAAAATCTCAACGTTATACCTTCTACACCACAAGCATTTGATTTAATTTTACCGAGGCCAGTACATAAATCGGGAAAGGAAAATCTGCCAAGAGAACTATCAAAACACTTCAGAGCAAAGTTCAGAGACACTTTCAGAGCCAAGGTTTAAACTATTTAGAAAGGAACTATTTACATTGTTGACGTCTAGCTTAGTGCTAGCATTGTTTCGATCACCACTACTTGCTTTTCTTAATTTATTCCACATTCCCTTGGAATTAACGTTATTTAATATCTTACTAAAATTACTCAAATGAAGCACAAATAAATGCATGTTGAGGTAATTAAAACAGGCATTGAAATTGTACAAGGTGTCCGCCGGGAAGATACTTTGTTTGTTTTTGATTAAATGAAATAGAATGAATCTTATATTGATAAATGTGTTATTTAATGTCGGCAATTATGTATGGAATACAATATCAGATAAATGTCCGCCTCTATTAGCTTCACAAATGGAAGCCCTTTTGAGCACATATTTCATTACATTCTCATACATTTAACGCGGTATTTCATTAGTTTTATCACGAATATTTTGTTTGAATTGCTCAAGTGTTTGCATACACCTTGCTTTTCGGATATCCCCACAAAAAAAAGTCCAGAGCAGTCAAATCAGACGACTGTGGAGGCCAATCAATATCATCATTTCTTGAAATAAGTTGTTGTGGAAATAGGTCTCGCAGTAATTTCATTGTAAACCTGACTGTATGCGATGTGGTACCGACTTGTTGATACCACATGTTAATCAAGCTTAAAGCAAGCAGTTGTGGAGTTAAAAAGTTTTCAATCATATCACGATATCAGTCCCCATTCACTGTTACGCCGTTTTCATTTTCAAAGAAAATTGCACACCAGACTGTTACTTTAATGTATGCAAAGGTGACTGAGGGTTTCCCATTCCCCAGAACCGACTATTCTGTATATTAACATTATATGAAAATGTGCCTCGTCAGTCATTATGATTTTTTTCATGAAAATCGGGGTTGTCATGAGCGAACTGTAACATTCTATTGGCATATGCACGGCGGAGTAAATGGTCTTGTGGAAGAAACTATTGTAACAACTGAATCTGATATGGAAATAATTGCAAATTCTTATGCGAAATTGTGGCCAAAGTTGTTGATTAAAAGACGTTGGTTAATTGGCGTTACACAGCAATTAGACTTACAGATTAGACTACGTCCGAGCCGGCTTTTAAGTTATATTTAAATTATAATGCCAGAAGATTATCTTTCGAATAAATTAAATATTATGTCAATTTAATAAATACATCTTTGTTTTATTCCATTTCAAAATGCTATACCTCTATAAAAAACACCTTTCTTTTAAAATATTAAACAATATGCTGGAAATTAATTGAATGTTTTAGCAAACATTAAATGTCAAATTGTCAATAAATTGCAATTTTTTAAAATAATTTTTCATGCCAGTTGATTAACTTTGTTGTTTTTGTTTTTGTATTTGTTTTTTTCTTTTCTAAGTTACAAAAACAATATTAATGAAATGGTTAAAAACCTGGTTTAAGCAGCAAATAAAAGCTGCCAATGAATAAATATTAAATGACTAATGTTTCTTAACAATTTGTTTACAATAACAAGTTGTCTGTCTGTGTATACAGCCTGTGCGCTGTTGTTTTTTATTATCAACTGTACAAAAGGAATCCTCGTCAGAAATTTAGGAGAAAAGTGACAATTGACCCATGTCAGTTTTAAAATGTTGTCTATTTGCTATTGTTGTTTGATATATAAACAAAGCTGCACTTAGTCAAAGATTATAGAATTACAAAGATGTTGCACTGCGAACATTTAACATAAACAAAAATTTTAAGCATCAATAGACGAGGGGGGAAAGTGTAAAGGGTAAACAGAGAATACTGTCTTTGCATTGAGCAAAACTAATAACAGAAAAGAGAGTAGTATTTTTTATGCACAGAAACACACGTTTATTCATGTATGCACACATATGCTTCCCATGAATACTTGTGTTTGGGTGTGCGTGCATTGTTTTAGGTATATTTTTGTTTTTAATTCTGTTTTAAAACTAAAAATGAATTAGGTTTACTAGCAACTTTATTAATGTTCACAGCATACAGCTTGTGTGGATGTTCAACATTAATAGAAACGAACATGATTCATTTCGTTATTGTAGGGCAAATATACTTACTTTATTGTTGTATGAATGAAAAAATGTACGTTTACACCGAAGTCATGATGCTGTTATTTACTTATATTTTAAAGTTAATTCAACCGCGCACAACTTTCGGTATAAGATCTAATATGATGGAGGTAAAATAAAAGACATGTATGATTTTTAATTTTTATTCAAATTAGTGTTTTAAAATTTTTACTTTTTCAATATGTGCTGGTTTATACTGGTAAGTTTCCCAGGAAGAATGCTTTCTTAGTAATATTATTACAAGCAAATTTAAAATTTCCAGCCTATGATTGTAACAAGCACTCTTCTCGTCAAACCAAAAGGAATAAATTGTACTATTAGTACATTCTATGCATTGCTGAACTATGTCTTTTTTAATATTTTTCATTGCTTTATTGGCAGAAAAAACCTTTTCAAAAACTTTTATATGAATCTTACAAACTTCGAAAAATTGGTTGGCGGGTGCACATAAACTTCCAAAATCTGAGTCACTTTCATAGTTTTTTGTGTGGATACACATTTCTGATGGATATGTTAGAATTTGTGCAGGTTTTACTGTATCCATTCTACATTTGCTGCATGATATTCGTTGCGCTATGTATTCAATGAAATATCGGCTTGAAGTAAGTTCTATTAATACATTCGGAGAGTTAAAACAGTCGGCACTTTCATCAAAATATTCTTCTTTATTCTAATATATGTCTACGATATCTATCACTGGACATTGATTATCAGCTGATACAGTTTCACTACATTCGGCGGAGCTTTGAAAATCCACCGGTAAGAATATGGTATCGTCGTTTTCACAATTTTTTGACGAAGTAAACTGGCTTATTTTTAAAGATATCAGCTTTGCCATTGCGATATTAAATTCGTGAACTGAAAGGTTCTTACAGTGTCCGCCTTTAGCGCGAACATATGAAAATACGTTTTCTAATGGCTCCTGATTAAACCGGCTAGTTAAAATTGTGAATAAATTAGAACTTTCTTGAAACATTTCTTCACTTAAAGATAATATGCCCCTGGTGGTTTGGATAAGACCGCGGATGGAAAATATTTTATTGCCGACATATTCAATTTGTTGCATATATATTATTAGATCCTTCAATACCTTCTAAGTATTATTATTATGCTTTAAACCACGCTTTAGAGGATTAGGATCGCTAAAATATTTACTACTTAAACAGTCAAAATAACTATCAAGTTTTTTTATAAATACGTAAGTAGAAGAGGCTATTTCCGATGAAATCCTTGTAAATTTACGATTTTCGTTAAGAGTTTGAATCGCAGCTGCAACAGAACGGCTTAAAGTTTGAACAGCCAAACCCACGCGCATTTTTTGACAATTTGTTGGACTTATATGGGATATTGTCAACTTTGTCATTTTTGTGACTTTACCATGCTCTAGTTCAAAAACTTCTCTAATAACATCAAACCGCGCTATTCCATCAGGTGTTTTAAAGTCACCTTTGATAAAAGCATTTCTAATGGATTTAAAAATATGAGGTACATCATATAGCATATATACTTTATTAGTGTTATAAAGAAAATAAGGCTGTTCTGGTGACACTCCCAATAGGTCGTAACATTTCCTATTGTTTGGACCTTGATCACATGTAACTGGAAATCTAAATTTGATATTAGAAGTGTTTTCAATATTTCTCCTTTTATGGAACTAGCAGTTATAAAGTAGTTTAACACAAATTTCCAATTTTCTATAATTCCTCTAATCATGAAAACACCAATTTGAGAACCCATTTCATTTGTTCGCTCGTATCCTATATCAACTACTCCATCTATAACATCCGCACAATCATTATAACTTGAATTTCTTCTGATTGATATTTCATCAAATATTAAAATGCACTCTCTTTTAAGAGGTTTCATCTTTAAAACCGTTTTCTTAAGAACATTATATATGCAAACATTGTTTCCTGGCTGCAAATTCTTAATATCTGCTTGGAAGGTTCAATTTCAAAATATTACGCAAGAACAAGTACGTAGAGGTTGATCTATAATAAATGCTTTGAACAAATTCTTTTCACAATCCTCCCATCGAGCGTTTGTTCCCCTGCTTCCCTTCATTAGAATTCTGCAGAATGTTTTTTCATTACGATTGATACCAAGTTTATCAATTTCACTTTCAAGAGAGGCTTTTACTTTTAACTTTGCTTCTAATGCCTTCAATCTTTTTTCAAGTTTTCGACTTCATACATCGATTTTGTTGAGTTTTACTTTTAAGTCTTTTAAACATGTTGAAAAATTTCTTTCTATAAAAGTTTTCATTTTTTAAACTTTTAAGGCAGTTTGTGCATAAAGGTGGCGGTGATTCGAATCTTTTTCGCTTACGTAACGGACTTCAAAAAAATTTATCGTTGGTATTTTCATTTTCAGAGCAGTTGCCTTTTTTCAATACTTTCTGACTCAGCACTATCCATTAAGTATAATGTTGGCACGGCTCCTCGATGTAAATATCTTTTACCAATTAAATCAGGCGAAAAGAGCCTATCACATAAAAAAAGGGAAGTAGTTTCTTCCATAAACTGTTTTTCAAAGTTGCACTTTTTTAGCCATTGTTTAAATAATGGTGAGTTTGTGTTTGGAAAACAGAAAAGTTTCATTTCAGGAAATTTTCTTTTCGATCTGCTACAATGTGGCAGAGAACATTTATTGCCTGCTTCTTTGAAAACTTTATTTTTCACAGCATTATTTAACTCAACTTTTTCTGTTCTATTCATTATTTTATTTATTTTTTTAACTATGTAAGTTAAAAACCATTTACATATGAACTGCTGAATGAAAGTATTTACACTTCTATTTATATTTTCATTCCTTATACCTTAGAGATGGTAATACTTAAAACTAAATAAATATATAGTTTTTCCCATATTTCTGTGCTGATATCATGCTTTGAGTAATGTCTTTCAAATTATCTTTTTTACAACTATATTTTATTATCATGTTTACGATCTACGAGAATTTACATTCGGTAACCAGAAGAAGGGCTTACCATTTACTTTTTTGTCATATTCCTAAAAGACCAAAAATTAACAAATGTAGCAAACACTGCCTTAATGAAAATATTGGTTAATAAGGCTTCCAAAGTTCGTCGACAGTCGATGCTGTTTTATTTTTACAATAAAAAATCTGTATGGTTTGGCTACGGCAACACAGAAGATCCAATTAGTTTTGTATACAATAATACAACTCGAATTTGTAGAGCCCAACAAACACAATATAACAACGTTGATTTTCATTGTTTATTACTAATCGTATTTATAGTATATAATTTTAGCTTACAATTTAAGGCTAGGTTTAGAATAATTGTTTTGTTTTTCTTGTTTACAAAGTGAAAAGAAATTAATGCTAGTGAACTAAGAAAAGGCTTGATCACATAATATTATTTTTAATTAGTTCATATGCACTTATCTGAAAGCAAACCTTTTTGTTTGTTGGGCATAATATTGACAACGTAAACACACATACCCACACACACATAAACAATGTTCGTAAGTATGAATTGCTTTTGCTGAGAGTTTATTTATATTTTGGTAATTTGCTCTCCGTTGATGAAATTTCGCTCATTAGTCGTACACACGAGGATTTTCAGAAAATCCCATCAATAATTTAGCAGTGGCAGAACAATGTATGGCAGTGCAACATCTTTGTAATTCTATAATCTTTGACTTAGTATTTGCGTTTGGTTTAAAAGTGCTTAAAAGAAAGTGTTAAAATTAGAGACTGCTTATTAAGCACCCTATAGCTGGTTGCTTTAATTTTACTTGATTGTACATTAAACTGTTTGTTGATAATACGAGTAATATATTCAATATAAAATCCCTCTAAAAGAAAAATAAATTTTAATTTATCCGTAATTTCTTAACCGAGATTTGATTTGTGTGACTTGTAAAAGTAAAGGATGCCTCCATACAAAATACGTAAATTCAACGTTACCTTTGTGCAGTGGGGGTGTGCAAAAATTTCTTTTTACAAGAGGCGTAACGCTATAGGTCCCAATAACAAAACCTTATAAAAACTAAACTTAGAAATCAAAGGGCATCCATTAAGATGTCAAACAGAACTCAAAACGTTTCAAAGAAATTATTGCTTCATCTGGTGTGTCATCTGTGTGACTCCTTTATTATTTTTCTTGTTTATTAATGATCTACCCAAAGTTATTAAATACTCCAATGTTCTATTATATGCAGGCGACGTGAAGATATTTCGAATATATAATCGTCATTCTGATCATATTCTCCTGCAAAACGACATAGAAGCATTTAGTTCCTGGTGTAATATTAACCTTAAGGAGTTGAATCTTAAAAAGTACAAATTCATATGTTTCTTCCGAAGATGTCATACAAACGTGCAATATATTTTAAACGAACTTGAGAAATTGAATGTAGCGTCAGATCTTGGTATTGTACTGGATGCTAAATTAAATTTTATATAGCATATTTCGTTGGCCACTAACAAAACACGTGCAGTTTTTGGATTTATAAAACGCTGGGCGAAGAAGTGATCCTTATGTAACAAAACATCTTTTGTCAGATCTGTTCTGGAATATGGCTCAATAATTCAGACTAATATTTATAAAATCCATAGTAATAGCATGGAATCGGTGCAAAAGCAGTTACTGTTATTTTGTCTTTGAGGCTTACAATGGAATCCCTTAATTCTGCCATCCTACACTAGTAGACTTGTTTTAAATTTAATAAAAGGAAATTTTTTAATGCGCAATATTTTATTTAACGATCTATTTTATCCTACGGGCTATTTTAATGAATTGGTATTTTTAAGAGTTTGTGCTGAGTTTAATAAATTTAAAAAAAATCTATAAAAGCATAAATGCTATCAAGTTTTATATTTGAACAACTAAATTTAGATTTTATGTACTATTATTGTTTACTGCTTTAATGTCTAAGGATCTTGATTTCATAAACTAAATATAGATAAAAAAAATAAATATATAAGTTGACATTTATTCTTCTCTTGTATCGTTATATGGAATATTATTTGCTATATCCGCTTATTATTATTAAAAAAAATAAATTAAATTAATGGGTATCTTCATAAAAGGCGTGAATTTGACGTATATGATCTCGACACTTCAATTTTACATTGATAATGAATTAAAAAAAATCCCACTATTGTTATAGTGGGCAAGAATGAAAAAAAATTTGCATTAGAGGTAACGTAGTTGTACGAATATGGCTTGTGTGTTTTGTAGACTGTTTTTTAAGATCTCTACAGAATACTCCAATTGGTTCTTATTGCAGCGACTGCCTTAAACATTCTAATCCATCTAATTGTTTCAGCAGCGACTTGCTATATTTTAACCCATGCTATCTTGTTTGAAGGGCTTTATGCCGTTTTTCACGAGGGTTAAAAATAATCATGCATTTTAGAGAAAGAGGATTTAACCATCATGTTGATTCACTGTGAGAGCATTTAGAAGTTTTTTTAATTTTAAATAAATTATACCTTAACTAATTTTAAAAAGGTAAAATTTCAAATGCTTTTCACTGCTAATTTACAAGTTTGTTTTTAAAGTTTTCGCATTCAGTATTCTTTGCTCAACAAGACCAATTCCATTATTTATCTACCGTGCGATCTTTTGTAAGACAAAAATTATTGTTTAAAGTTGTAAAGGTTTTTCTGTTTTCAAATTCTTAATTTAATATTAATAAAGAGTTAATAATTAATAAGATGATTTGTAAACACTCAGCACCACCACTTCCGTGCGGAAAATTTTTATATTAAAAAAAAAATAATATACAAAATGTAGGAAAATCTAAAGATATAGAATATGGTAACCCTACTCGCTCTTACGTCAGTTTTGAGCGAGTATGCATTGAAGATATCTACTATTGATAAGTGCGTATAGAGAAAAAGGAACACTAAAGATGGCATATAGCCGAAACCGGTATTTTCACAAACCAAATTTGATGCTGGTTGACGTAAAATCATACCCAAATTAATACATCTAATATTCTCAAAAAAAGGAACTTATCATCAACTCGGCTATTGATACATCGGGCAGAGACAGTGGGCGTTATAGACCAGGATAAAGATAGAGAAGATAAATGACCATATCTGTTCCTTCTAATGAGAAGATTTCCTGCACTAGCCATTAATCGTGTGGTTGCTTTGATAATCTTAACGATTTTCCCGCTTCGTCAAGATATAGCCAAGACCAGATAGTTTTAACGATCAAACAAGTTTAATCGCTTAATTATCATGACCGAACAAGATCATCTTTAAATATTCTTCTTGTGACCTTACCACAACAATGTTCGTTTGTTGGTTAGATTCCATATTCTCAGGTTAGAAGGATTATTAATTGTACGCCATCACATTTAGGAACGTATATTTTATGTGATGAACACACAAGCTAGGAATCTAATTGTTGTGTAGTGGCTCGAAGTAGTTGACTTTTGTAATCCTAATTATCAGTTATCAAAAAAAATTATAAAATAAAATCATTTTAATAAAAATCTTACGAAGTAAAATATTGCTACGTTTTTCATTTTATTAAACGTAAAGGTTATTTGCGAATACCAGCCTTATTTCGTTTTATTATTCTTTTTCTTTTTTTGTTTCTTGATCTGTAACTATGCCTTCATTTGATCCCAACATCTCTTGCTAACTAAACATCCACGCAACCTCCTTTATGTTACTGCAGTAAGAGCCGAAGTAATCGATGCCTCTAATACATGCAGTGTTCTACACTAGGACTCCGGCAGAGTTGAGAAATCACAACTTTCTTTCCCATTTAATTAACAAGAGCATCTTTCCCTTATCCCTATGCAGGCCATTTGCCCACTATCACTTATATGCATCTTTATTAATTTAAATATCAGATGATTTGTGTGAATGTTTTTATTTACTTAGATTCTATTCTATTGTCATCTAATACATTCAGATATAGAATAGTTTTTTGGCGATGGGAGCAATTTTATTAAATTTCCTTTTACCATGCACCCACGGACAATAGCATAACCTTTTCAACTTTTTTGCTGTTTGCTTCGCTTTAAGGGATATAGAGTGAAAATCAAATTCGCCTTAAGCTAATAATTTTAAAACTCTTACTTGATTTTAACTTAAACGAGACAAAATGCTTTTTCTCAAGTTTGTATTAACAAATAATAAAATAGTTATAATTTTTTTGACCTTTTTTAATATTTTTTAGTAATTAATTTAAAGCACTAGGTCAATTTTAATAAAAAATGTTAAAAAACTTTTATTTTTTATTAATTTTTCGATATTTCGCCACACCGTTGGTTGGCATCATCAGGAAAAACAAAAATAATAATAAACAAACAAATTGAAAAAATTTTTTGATTAACAAATCCAAAATAATCAAAAAATTTTTTCAAAAAACAAAACAAACAAAAAACAATAAAAAACGACAAATTGAAAAATTTTTTTTTTTTTTTTTTTGTTTTACATACATACAAACAAATTTTCAATACTAAAAAATTTTTTAAATGAAAAACAATTTTGAAAATACATAACACATTTACAAAACAATAGTATTTTACACATATATTTTAAAACATAAATTTAATGAACCAAACGTAACAAAAAATTAAAGTATTAATTATTAATATTATGCAGATACAGAGTTTTGTTTTATAATTTTATGCACTAAATATCTATAATTTTGTGCAACATTCTCCGTATCTGCTTTAAAATTTATTCTTTTCGTTAATGGTACTTTAATTATTTGTAACATTTCTAACATATAACGACGTTTATAATTATTTTCTAAATTTAAAATTGAAACATTTTCAAAATTAGGATAGTGATTAACTTTAGAGCAATGCGAAGATAATGCTGTTTTTGGTAAACTAATATTATTCCTGTATTTCTGGTCTGACCTATGTCCTGCGATTCTAGTTTTCAATTTATTTTTTGTTGTGCCTACATAAACCTTATTACAATCCTCCTTATCATTACCGTTACAAGGAATTTTGTACACTACATTGGACATATTTAATTTTTGAATTTTATCCTTAGTTTTACTAAACAACCTATTTAATGTGTTTTTATTCTTATATGCCATTTTGTATTTATTTGTATCATAAATTTTTGAATTCTCTATTCTTTCAGACAAGACTGGTATATAAGTTATCGATTTATATATTTTCGGTTCCGTTTCACTACTTATAACTCTTTTCCTCCTATTATTAAATTTATTAATTAACCTATTAGTTAATCGTATTGGAAAATTGTTCTCAGTTAAAATATTTCTAATCTTTTCTTTATTCTTTCTATGGAATTCTTTGTCACTAATTGTTAAAATTCTCTCTATTAAATTATTGGCCGTGTTAATAATAATTCTTTTATTTTGTTTAGAATAATAATTAATAATTCTACCTGAAGCAGTTGGTTTTTGGTACCAATCTATAACCAATTCTTTATTTCTTCTTATAATTAAAGTGTCTAAATATGGAAGTTTAGCATCACATTCCCTTTCAAAGGTAAATTTTATTGAAGGGTCAAACTCATTTAATGTTTCTAACATTTCGTTAATGGCAGATTCAGATATAATACAAAACAAATCATCTACATATTTTGTCATAATTTTTGGTTTAACATTTAATTTTTCAATAACATTATCTAACAATTTTTCCATAACAATATCTGCCACAATTGGAGAAGCTGGAGAGCCCATCGGAAGTCCTTTTTGCTGAATATATATCTTTTCGTTATACTGAAAATATCTATTATCTTCTATACAAAACTTTAGAATACGAAAAAATAAACCTTTCTCAATCTTTGTAAAATTTTTCAAAACATTCCATTTCTCTTCTATTGTGTTGATCGCCAAATCAACAGGAATACTTGGAAATAACGATACTACATCAAAAGAAATTAATTTTTCATAATCCTGCACATGAAGTTTTTTAATTTTTTCTTTAAATTCAATTGAATCTTTTATATTATACGTAGAACCCTCGGTGATCTTCTTCAATATGTTAGTAACATATTTACATAATTCATAAGATGGTGAATTAACAAATGAACAAATTGGCCTTAAAGGATATTCCTCTTTGTGAATTTTTGGCAGTCCATATAACCTAGGTGCAATAGCAATATTAGTTTTAAGCTTATTTCTCTCTGTAATATTGATAATTTTAAGTTTGAAAAGTTCTTCTACTAAATCATTATTAATCTTCTGCAGTTTGGTGGTAGGGTCCTTATTCACTTGGATGTACTTAGTTATATCTCCTACAATATTGTCAATCCGCACGTTATAGTCAGTTTTATTTAAAGCTACAGTAGTGTTGCCTTTATCTGCTTTTAAAATTAATAAATCTTTATTATTTTTCAAAAACCTTTCAGTTTCTTTAACTTTATCTAAAATGAACCTATCTCTGTTTGTCAAAATCATTTTGTTCAAATGATTATCTACAATTGTAGTTAATTTTGTTCTTGCTATTTCTTGATCTTCTATTCCCTGAAATGTCTGTACAAAATCTTCTCCATCTGCAATAATCTTTAAAATTGGGATATCCTGCTTCTTAGTTGGTAAGGCGTGTTTATGTCCTAATGATAAAATCCACTTAACGTCCGTTGGAATATTTAAGTCAGTTTTGTTAACAAACCACTTATCATTTAGTCTTACATTAAAAGTCCTCTTTTGTAACTCATAAAGTGCATTAAATTTCTTAATATGAATATTTTTTACCTTTTGTTTAAATGAATCCGCCAATACGTTTTCATAATATAAAAATTCCCTCATTTCTTCTGCTCCAAAATGATTTCTTAAATTTCTCTCTATATCTATCCTTTCCCTTTGAAAATGTTTCAATATCACATATTTTTCTCTTAATGTTAACTTTAAAATTTTGTTATGGAAATCTTGATTATGCCTTTCAATTAAATTTTTCATCTTTCCAAATTTTGTTGATTTAAAAATGTTTAGAATATTCTTCGTTGAGTTAGAAATAAATTTTGGTATGATTCCTTTATTTCTACACCTGGTTAGAAAAGTAATTTGTCGTTTTTTATTGTTTTTTGTTTGTTTTGTTTTTTGAAAAAATTTTTTGATTATTTTGGATTTGTTAATCAAAAAATTTTTTCAATTTGTTTGTTTATTATTATTTTTGTTTTTCCTGATGATGCCAACCAACGGTGTGGCGAAATATCGAAAAATTAATAAAAAATAAAAGTTTTTTAACATTTTTTATTAAAATTGACCTAGTGCTTTAAATTAATTACTAAAAAACAAATAATAAAGAAATATTAAACAAATATTAACAAATAAATAGTCTTCTAACTGAAAGACTACCTGATTAAACAGTCTGTTATGTGTCTGGTTGGTTCGTTAACATGATGTTTCTGAATGATATGTATGTGAGATAGATGCTGTTCAAAGTTTTCAAATGAATTCGTATCAAAATATTTTAAATTAAAAAAAAAATAAAATTCAACAATAAAAACTTCCAAATGCTGCCATTTAAGACTGTTCCTCTGTTGGCTTTTCCATGTGTTTGTTTATTTTTTATGTTTTTGCCAGTTTTAGGAGAAATTGAAATAACTTAGAAATTTAATTAACATTGCAGGAAAATTAGCTGGGTAAAATTTTATTTTAGTACCAACCGCAGAACTAAAGTGTATAAATAATTAATTTACTCGTCAACAATAATTGAACAAAAATTACATGTTCATCCTTATCGTTAATGAGAAATGAATTTTATATTCCCATGAAATTTTCATTTCCCTTAAAGTGAAAACTAGTATCGTTAAATTCTTTTTCATTGATGATCAGATGTTCAAAGTACAATAAGCTATCAACTCACACTGAATATAAATCCGAAAAATAAGCTCTGAAAATTAAGGTTTACGAAAAATATATCGAATTGGGTACAAGGCAGCTTCCAATTGTTTGTCGAATCTAATCCCTAGGAG
This sequence comes from Trichopoda pennipes, assembly GCA_030448955.1. Lineage (NCBI taxonomy): Eukaryota > Metazoa > Arthropoda > Insecta > Diptera > Tachinidae > Trichopoda > Trichopoda pennipes. The sequence goes on along the minus strand of JASKUP010000006.1, from coordinate 560,002 downwards.
TTATAGGATGCATTTCTACGGCCGCAGCTTAATGAAAATATAAATAATATAAATGTGTAACTTAAAAATAATTGTTCCCATCGTTTTGATAATTTTTACGAACATGAAAATAATATTATAACGAAATAATAAATGTTTTGGCAGGTGAGGTGTAGGTAATTAATTCTTTATATTTTTTATTGAGAAAATACAAGACACTTGCTGAATGCACTAATTGTTTATAGCGCTACAATCTCAAATATTCCTATCAAACTTCCTTAGGACCTGCACATCACAATTACAAAGCAGAGATCTATGAACAAGTGAAATTTTTAAGTAGATGTTATTATAATATAAGAATAATTAAGAAGAAGAATTAGAGGATAACTTTCGCCGCGTTATAGCCGATATACAGCCACAAATGTTGGAAAAAGTCAACGGAAGCATCCAGATTAGATTACGTCCTAGACAGCCTTTGATACCATATGTCAGAAGTCATATTTAAATTATAACACCAGATTTTATGGAATTCATCTTTGTTTTATTACATTTCAAAGTTGTATACTTCTGTTTGAAAGTATGTACGTGAGGAGGTTCAGAGACGTTTCTCGCTATAACGACTTGAATATTATCAGGCTCAAACAAACATAAAACAGTCATTATTTTAGATCGTCTTAAAAAAAAAAAACAACGCACACAACTCATCTGTCATTTCGTAAATTCAAGCTTTTGAGATAAGGACGGACTTAGAAAAATAAACAATATAAATAGTTTTTCAACAAGAAGTTTGTTTATAAAACAAAATAAAACAAAAAATTTGGGTTAAGATGATTCAAATTTTTATCGTATTACGAAGAGACAATTATGAACGAAAACTAAAATCTGGCAAATGTCGACCACAATGACAGATGTCGATTCTTTCATCATTTCATCTTTCTTTTTGGCAAAATGGCGGTCATATTTCGTTAATCACATCACGGATTTTGAGTTTTAAGGCTGAAATCGAGCCGATTGCCTCCTTATAGACTCTGTGCTTAACATAGCCTCACAAAGAATAATCCAGAGGTGTTATATCACACGATCTGACTGGCCACTTAACTGTTGATTGTCGTAAAATTATGTGATCGGAAAATTCGGTTTGCAATAAATTGATCATTTCATTGACTGTATGACATGTGTCACGGTCCTGTTGAAACCCCATCTCATTGATATCAATGCCGTCAATAATAGGCCAAAATTGAATTGTTAGTTGCTCGCGATAGCGTGATCTATTTACCATTAACATTTTTTCAAGAAAACCAGCGGGTTGTTCCTGAATGAATCGAGCGAATTTACGCCGATCTGAATGATCAGTCGGCATCAATTCCATCAAAGTGAAATCCTTCGCAAAATTCGCTATGGGGTTTTGGATATCCCCAATTGTTGAGAATATCGCGAAATTGACAAATTTGAATCTGGTTCAACATTGAGGCTCACGGCTGCGACGTTTTCAGTTGAACGACCCGGTCGAAAACGCGTTGATATTCGCACATTTTGTATCGAGCTTGTCGATTAAAATTTAACGATCAATTTCCTAATAGTGGTCTCAGAAGGACGAGACAAATTTTACGAAATCTGACTTTAACAGAACCATGATTTTTATAGCGAATTTTAATTATTTTTATGCGATTTTCGACAGAAATTTAATTCATTGTAGCAATTGCCAATGCATTTACTGCGAATACGTCAAAAAACTAAATGTCAAAACTATCATGTTGTTGGTGTTGTCAGAATTTAAAATCAAACTTCTTGTTGAAAAACCCGATACGACCAAAATTGAAATGCTAAGTTTTTTTCCAGAAAATAACCTGTGTTACAACTCTTAGCAGCAGCTTCAATTGATTATGCACTATTCGAGTTATTGTAAGAGCAATATTTAGTACATACTAAAGCTATGTACAGACGGTTGCCATATATAACAACATTGTTTGATCTGCCAATGTGCTGGCAATGCACTGACAATTCAATATGGCTACAAAAAGTTAAATTGTTAGTTCAGACGATTGTTAGAAAAGCCTACAATATCATTGCCAGACAGTTGTCTGGCAATAAATTTATCTACCAATAGAAATTGTCAGTTCACAAGGTTGTTAGGTTGTTGTTCGGCGTTGCCGGAAAATTTAAAACATTTGACAGAAGTTATTAATTGTCAATTTTGTAGGTTTGTGAAAAAAATATAATATGGAACAGCAAACAAAAATAGCAATTGCAACGATTTTAGCTACATATATTTTAGAAGATATCGATAATGAAAGCAAAAAAGCAAGGATGAAAGATAGAGTGGTTCATCGTCAGCAAGAGGGATTTTATACTAAATTGCTTGTCCAATGAGCATTATGTGTACATATATATATTATTTGCAAATTATTACCAATTACAGAGAGGAAATGGACGAGGTACTTTGGCGAACTTTTGTGGTCTCCAGAAAAAAGTACCTCTAAACAATTTTAAACTGTTCATCAGTTCCTTGGCCAGACTTTTTTTCCTAAGCTTCTCCAAATTGCAGTTGAAACTGGTCCGGAGGTTTGCCCATTTCCCTTTGCAGTAATTGAAGCTTGCCGGAATGCTGTCAGCGACTTCCTGCCATAATACATCTTTAGGAAGTTTATATTCTGCACAACCACCATTCCATAAACTTCTCCGCGCCTCAACCTCCTTAATTAACAGCATGATATTTTTATGTGGCCATGCAGTTTCCACTTTTTTCTGATATGATTTCTGCTTCCCTTTTAATTTTTTACTGTTTCAGAAGTAGAATAAAGCAAGTCTATTGGCTGAAAACTGCAATCAATGATGCAGGCCTTGGCAATAGAAATATTTTCACTCATATTTAATTAAATTTCACTTGAATAAAACAAAGAATTGATACTGTTGTTTGTATTTTGTATATTTGTTTGACGTTTATACACGGGCAGTGTTGCCAGTAGAAATATTTGTCTGACAATGATGGCTTTGTCAGGTGCATTACTTTAAGCACATCTACCAATAAAAAATGAACTTGCAACGTCTGACAATTATCTGGCAATAGCAACGAAGAGTGTTCTCACGATTAGCAGATGTCTAACAATATTATTGGCTTACAATAGGCTGACAATGCTTTTTCTACCAACGTTGTAGGCCGAAAATTGGCAGTTCAAACAGTTGCAAGACATTTTAAGGCATATTTTACTGACAATATTGTTAGATATTGCAACCGTCTATACATAGCTTAAGAGTTAGTTATAGCGCAGCGTTCTACTAAATTATCTATTATCCCAAACTTTTAAACTTCACTCTTCTCCGCTTGATACCAGCAGCATTTGTCATTCGTATTGGTTTTTAATAATGAGACAGAATATGACGGATGTGCTATATCGTGCTACTAAGCAATCTACAAATTAAGTTTTTGTTTTTTTAAATTCAAAAGGTCAATAGTATAAGAGATCCTATTATCTTATCTTCTTACTATTTTTTTATCACTTATATTTCGGACGAAAGAAATGTAATGAACGATTCACAGAAATATATAATGATTATTTATTTAAAATAGATAAGAAGAGTATTAGCATAGGATTCGCAAATTTTTATTTTTTTTTTTAAATTTAATTTAAATAAATTAAATCAGCCATACAGCAGACAAACTTAAAATTTATCAAATCATGACAAAATAACTAAAAAAAATATGAAAAAGTTGTCTGTTTCTGAAATTATAAACTGCACCTTTGCTGCAGAACTTTCTGGGTCGAGGTATTTTGAGGTATAATTCTCCGGTAGTAGGGTTTGCTGAACCTCAACGACTTTTAAATTTAGGTCACAAGGCTAACGAGGCCACTCAACATAAGTGGTTTGGATATGCATGGTCTTAGTGATACGTTAAGACAACTGATTTTAATTTTGGGAACGCAATTATTAGAAAAGTTATTATAAAGTCAATTTTACATATTTCCCCTACAAAATTGCATATCTATCATTTCGCATAGAAATTTTAAAACGCTTTGTGCGTTTTTTTTCCCAAGGAACTATATTTAGGATCAAAACACAAGCCCTTTGTGTTTCACTGTTAACTGTTACGTGTAAATTGTTATTGTTTATTGTATTTAACTTTATTGAGGTTTTTTCTTTTAACAACCTCACTTTCAAAATTGCTACATTTTCCTTTTATAGAAGATTATTATTGAAAAAAAAACACACACACCACAGTTATAGCGTTTAATTAAGTTTAATAAACATTTATTTATATTTCTAACATTTTTCTGACGCTGTGCATTTTTTATATGTGCGTAGGAAAATTAATATTAAATCGAACATATCAATGAAAATTGTTCATTGAAAGCTCTGCATTGCTTACAGTCTAACTGATAGCATACGGTTGCAAGACTTGTTTTTTGTTCTAACATTCGCAGACGAAAATACCATGTATTACAGGTTTGGCAATCAGCCAGTCAGCCAACCAAACCTCCAGTCACTTAGCCAGCAATTAAGCACTTTGTTCAAACAAAACTTTTTACGCATAAAGCCATCATTAGTGTTCTTAACAATCTTGTTATTTAAGTATGCCAAGCATACCGATAAACAGTGTGATAAAAAGTATTTCATACTAAATTAAATGCTTGTGGCTTAAAGGTAAAAAAATTTGAGATTAGAATAATTTTATTTATTCATTTTAGCACCTAGTATAATTAAAATTATAATAAATCTTAAGAACTAAAGTACTAGTATCTAGCACTACCGGCTATCCAGATTAGAATAATAAAAAGTGATTCCTTTTAAATTTATTTTATGAACACAACAAAAATATACTAATATTTAAATATACTATTTTGTATACTAAAATAACTTAAGTACAGTTAACAATTTTCTGAGTGCGAAACCCTAGAAAAACTTTCAATACTTATGTTACTTGAAGCTTTTTTCTTAATAAGGATATTTTACATTTAACAAGGAATTCTTTATGTTTGAAATTCAGCAGAAGTTGTTTTTGAAATGTAAAAAAGAAAACTTTTTCTGGCGATCACTTCGATTATAAATGAGCCTCAAAAAATATCCGTATTGCAGAAATTGTCCTATTTATACTTTTGTAAAATTAAAAAACAAAATTAAATTGTTTCAGGCGAGCAGCCTCAACCATCAAGATTGGGACAAAAAAAAACCAAATTCCAGGATTTAATTTGCAGCCACAGTCGAGATATTAGTGCAGATGATAAGCAATTTCACAAACTCAATACTTAAAAAAATGCAGGAAATGGCGAAAAAACATTTCTTGAAAACATTTATCGCGCCGTTATTTTCTTCTCGGTTAAATCACTTTCGGTTAGATGTTTACCGACGGAAGGCGCTTTCCTAATAGTTTTTTATCGTTATTGGTTTTTTTTATTATTGGCAATTAGGTGCCCCTGTAAGCTAGTAGGTAGCGTACTAGCTTATCAGGTTGGGGGTTGTAGGTTCGATTCCCAAGGAAGACCTTGGTTTTTTTCACTATAAAACTAAAAATTGACTGTCGGTGGGGCTTGCTCAGCAATGAAGGCGTAGTCACTGGTCGCTGTGCTGTCTTATACGGTAGTAAATTTCCGACTATCCGCCTGTTTCATCCCTTTCCTAAAAGTCAAACGGTACTTGACTAAATAGGCATTGTTGCCTGAAGTGCTACTTTTCTTTATAAAAAAAAAACAATAATATACCGTTTATCTTCACCCCCCTCCCCTCCCAGGAAGGCAAATTGACAACCTCCACTTTATTTTCACGGGAATCAGTAAGCCCCAGAATTCAACTTTTGCCGTTCTCTATCTGATTGTTGATCTTGGCCCCTTAGGAAATATCGTGATGGTTGTTGTCGAATGTCGATGTTGTTGCCCTTACGAAATGATTAAGGTGCCAGGATCATCTCACTTTTGACCAAGAGCACAGGGTGAATGATACGGATCCAGTGAGCATGCTGTGTCATGTATTCTGGACCAGGACTTGGATAGTGTCTCTTCAGCAAGAAATGGGGGTGCTGGCCTTGCTCCGTGTTCGCGAAGTTGCAACTAGGAATGACCTGTAGGACAGAGATATCCTTCGGCTTCCTAGAGCATGGGTGCACGCTACATATCATGCAAGTGGTTTGATCCACCACCGTGCTATGGCTACATGGATAGGTAATGATGTAAATCTTATTACGAAATGCGTGATAAAATTTACATCTATACCTAGCTGCGTAAGCCATAATCAGATGGTGGATCAAACCACTGCGGATGAAATGTAGCGTCATCTTCGCCCTAGAGAGCCTTCAGATATGTATATCCTCCAGTCACTCCAAGTTGCGACCGGCGCAGGCCGCAGCCTTCACTCCTTGCTGAAGAGTTTGAGACTATCCAACTCCTGGTCCAGATCGCATGAAGCTTAATAAAATTTAAGAATTCAACGGCAATCATGCTCACTGGACCTGAACCATTTATTGTATTAATTGTAAAAGATCCGACCAACACAACTCAAACGAGGGCCTCGAAACCACAATCACTACGATACTCCCGAAGGGCCAACCTCAATAATCAGTCAGAGAACAAAAAACAAAAAGCTGAACTCTGGGGCTTTAGTGATCCCCGTGGAAAATATACTGCATTGTCCAGTTGGCTCCTGCTAGCCTTGAGATTCCGTCAAAACATATCAATGTGCCCCCGGGGGAGGTCTTATAACGTAATACAGTTTATCTATGGCAACGCTTGCGCATGCAACAGGACATGGAGTTGGATAGTTTCCAACTCTTCAGCAAGGACATGGGCGCAGCCCTATGGGTATAAGTTGACCGAAATTTCATTTAAAATCTAAATTTGCTGTTATTTTTTTCAGTATATTGTTAATATCTCTGCAAAAACCACTTCACAGCTGATAGGGTTATTTGAAAACCGGTCAAGTATGGCAACAGCTTGAGCTTAATATCGCCTAGAACGGCACATAAATCAATAAGACGGTGGCATATTTATATCCTACGATACGTGTTGCGATTCAATTATTATATGAAGCATTTTCTTAAGTCATGTACTTTACTGTCTCGAAGAACAGAACCGGCGCTCAAAAGCTTTTGTATTCCTTTTAATGGAGTTATTTCAATGTCAATGGTATTATAAATGTGAAAAGGCTGTGGCTTCTAATATATTTTGTGTCTTTTCGGTTGCTATAAGTAAATATTAGAGAAGATTGAAAGGCTAACTTCTTTTACATCAACAATATTTTAAATTTTCAAATCGCATGGACAAGCTTTTTCAAGGTTTTTTAATCAATAATTTTTTCTTAAATTTTTTATTTAATCATTTTTATTTTATCTCTAAAATTAATATATAATGATTAGAAACAGACCAGTTTGATTGTTTGGAATACAATTTTAATGTTGCATGGTTTAGTTTATGTAGTACACGCGTTAGTGAACTTCGTTTTCTTTGGACGTAAACGTGCTTGCAATGAAAGAAATTTACTTTTGTGTTGATTTGCTTTTATGTTGTATGTAAGTATCAATGAAAAAGAAATTATAAGATGTAGCCTACCTAGAAATGTCAATGGTATGTAGTGCATCACTGATTTGGAATAAAACTTGTATCCATGACTGATTTTAAAAATGAAATGAAATTTTAAGGTTTTATTAATTGAAACAATTTCAATTTTCTATCAAATATAACAATGTAATTTTAATCAACTTAACAGTTTCCGCCCGAATATATGTTCGCATTTAGGTTGAATTTTATTTTCCAAAGCTTTACAATTTTTGGAAGGCGAGGCCTTTAAATCTTTCAAAAAGAAAATTATCGTTCATATCATATTATCACTAGAAATATCGGCAAAAATAACCAAAGGATTTTTTTTTTATTTCTTCTTATGAATGCGGTTCTTTAACTTAAATAAATGCATACCACCGAATCCTCATTCCAAGAGAGTCATAGCTCAAAATATTTAATTTCTAACTTCAGCAGACAAAACTGTTCTTAAGTTGTTTAACCAAAAAAGGAGTGCGCTATCTTCTATGAATAAAAACGTCTTAATGTCAAAGATCCTCTTTTTATTCAAATATGTCTCTTGTAGCAGAATCGATACGTTATATTATTATAAGTACACACAGAATATTCATGCAAGTTTGGGCACGAAAGAACAAGTGTTCCAAAAGCGCCAACTAAATGAACTATCACCAAAAATTAATTTTTTTTTTATAAATACAATTCAAATGTTTATCCTTAAATCAAAATTTATACAAAAATTGTAATGGAACGCAATCTGAAATGAATGCAAATTTCTGTCCTAGAGAAAGAATCCACTTAACATCCCCTGGAATATCTATGTCAGTCTTGTTAACAAGTCTTGAAAAGAAAAATTATACTATGATGAAGGTAATTTCAGAAGGAGATGATTTGATTCAGACTATAAAAGAAAAAGAGGACCAGGAAGTAGCGCGGACAAAACTAACAATGATTATTGATAGGCACATTAGCAACATTAGACCTTCAGCAAGGGATATTTTTATATTAGATAAAGTAAAAACCGCTAAAAAAATTTTTGAGTACTAATAGGAACATATTAATTGTTAATGCTGATAAGGGTAATGTTACTGTTGCTATGAGCAGAAACGATTATAATTCGAGAATAAATGACATTCTTAACGATTCTGCTATATACTCAATATTGAATAAGGATCCGACTACTAAACTGCAAAAAACAAACAATGTTTTAGTTAATGAACTTTTTAAAAAAGATATCATTTCAGTAATAGAGAGAAATAGACTTAAGACTAATGTATCAAATTCCCCAAAGCTATATAGAGTACCTAAGATCCATAAACAGAATTTTCCTTAAAGGCCTATTTGCTCTTGCATTAATTCTCCGGCCTACGGACTGTGCAAGTATATAACGAATATTCTTAAGGTGATAACAGGACAATCAATATATAATAGTAGAAATTCGTTGGAATTTAAGGATAAAACCAAGAGAATAAATATACAAGATAATGATAGATTGTTTTCATTTGATGTAGTTTCACTTTTTCCAAGTATTCCTGTAGGTTTAGCTTTAAGTATTATAGACGAAAAATGGCAGATAATAGAACAAAATACGAATATTGAGAAGGAATTATTTTTACGTATTCTTAAGTTTTGCATTGAAGACAATAGGTATTTTCAATTTGATAATAGGATATATCAACAGAAGGAGGGCCTCCCTATGGGCTCTCCAGCATCTCCAATTATAGCTGATATTGTGATAGAGGAATTACTAAATTCATGTATTAGTAAAATGCATATTAAACCTAAGATAATCACAAAGTATGTGGATGATTTATTTTGTATTACTTCAGAAGATGCAGTGGATGATATTTTGTCAGAATTGAATAGTTTCCATCCGGATATTAAATTTACGATTGAAAGAGAATTAGAATCTAGACTTCCATATTTAGATATATTGATAATAAGGAAGAAAAATAAGTTAGTATTTGATTGGTATAAGAAACCAACATCTTCTGGAAGAATTATTAATTTTTATACAAAACATCCGAGGAAAATGATAATAAACACGGCGAAAAATATGATAGACGGAATATTGACTATAAGTGATAGAGAATTTCATTGGAAGAATAGGGATACAATAAGAGATATACTTAATGACAATGATTTTCCAGTAGAATTAACTAACAGATTAATTAGACAATATGGTAGTTATAGGCATAATTTAGGAAATTCTACGGCAGAGCCAAGAAATTATAAGTCATTAACTTATGTTCCTGGAATATCAGAAAGATTAAGAAAGTGTAAAATATATGACACAGATAAATATATAATTGCACACAAAACACATAACACATTAAGTAAATTATTTAGCAGTATGAAGGATAAAATAGGGAAAATGGAAATATCTGATGTAGTATACAGGATACCATGTAAAGGAAATGACCAGGTGAACTGTGATAAAGTTTATATTGGGAAAACAAAAAATAAACTTAAAACAAGATTAGCTGGTCACAGGTGTGACCAAAAATATAGGAATATTTCAACACAGAAGACATCCTTATCTTCACATTGTAAGAAATATAATCATTATCCAAAGTTTAATGAAACATCAGTATTAGATATAGAAAAAAACTACAAAAGACGTTATATGTTGGAAATGTTAGAAATTGTTAATGTACCAAATGTAAGGAGAATAAATTTCAAGACAGACACAGACAATTTAGCTCAGAATTATAGGTACTTAATTAAAAAGACACATAATTTGTTATAATTATTTCATAAGAGAGAATTTGTTATTTGTTATTTATTTGTTATTTCCGTTTCCTTGTTTTTGTATGTTTGAATATTTGAAAATTTAAATTTTTGTATGTGTGTATGAAAAAATATTTTATATGTTTTTGTCAAATGTTTTTGAAAAATTTTTTCAATATGTTAATAATTTTTTTGTTTTCAAAAATAAAAATTTTTTTCTGAAGAAGCTTTCCAAAGGAAAGCGAAATATCGAGAAGAAAAAATATATAAAAAAGATCGTTAAAAAGAAAAAAAGATATTTATTTCTTTTTAATTTTAACAGATAAGTTCCTTAAACAGATAAAAAATTTTCAAAAAAAATTGTTTTTTTTTTATAAAACTGGTCACGCTTTTTAAATTACGGGGGTGTCAAATCTTTTCGGGAGTATTTAGGTACGATATGGAAGTTTAATAATTTATTCACTTTTTTCAATCGATGCTTTGTACTCCGAGGAATTTTGTAATTGATGTAATTCATAAATTTTGTTTCAAAATTGGCTATGTTTGGATAGGGCTGTAGAGAAACTTTTACAATTTTTTGTGCAAATTTCTTTTATTCATATTTGCTATAGATTGTCTTTAAAATAGTGCAAACAAATTTACTAGTACCGTAGTAAGTTTCTATTATATAAGCAAAAAACGGTAGTTTTTACGTTTTGCCAATTCAGAGGCTTGTAACTTTTCAACGAAACATGCTATCAGACCCAAACCTACTACCGTTAGACATTTTAAAAAGAATGCAGCCAATATCTTAGAATAATAATCCGAACATAAAAAAGTACACCACGAGAAAAATACGGCCAAAAACAAAAAGTTTCTTACTCACATAAGCACGTTTTTTGTTGGTATTTCAAGGTCTACTTAAGTTTAAAAACTCTTAACATTTGAGTAATAAGTAGACTTTTTATGCTATATTTTATGTTTGGGTATGATTTTACGTGGACCTTCGTCAAATTTGGTCTGTGAACAAACCGGTTTCGGCTATTTGCCATCTTCAGTGTTCTGTTTATACTAGTTGCATTTTATTGTCCTTGTACCCAACCTATGCTCTATATCCAGAAGTTCCCCTTTACCGTAAAGGACCGATATCCTATATCCTAAGTAGCACTGTGAAACTTTGTTTTCATGGGTACAGCTGTTCAAAAATGGTTTATTATTTTGAAAATCCGTAGTTTCTGCTACACAGCGCATAATAATTTATTTTTATAATTTTTCCCTTATTGTATCTCTTAAAGTGATTAAATTGTTTAAAAAACTGCAGTGGAAGCGATTGTTTTTAAATACAAATTTTCACCGAATTTAATTTTTTTATTTACAGAATTTTAAAGGGTTATTCAATAAGAAGTTTGTTTTCTAAAACAAAAAAAAATAGATGAATATGATTCAAATATTTATTGTATTACGAAGAGAAAAGTTCGGCAATTATGAATAAAAAATTATATTTGGTAAATGTCGATCACGACCACGCTGATAGATGTCGATTATTTTTAAAGTTTTCAATAAATTTTTGTCAAAATGGCGGTCCGTTATTTCGTTATTCATATCACGGATTTTGAGTTTTAAGTCTGAAATTAATTCAATTGGCTTCGTATATACTCTGTCCTTGACATAGCCCCACAAAAAATAATCCAATGGTGTTAAATCACATGGTCTGGGTGGCCACTTAACTGCTGATTGCCGTGAAACCACATGTCAGTGATATCCAACAATAGGCAAAAATTGAGATGATAGCTTCTTGAAATAGCGTAATTCATTGATTAGTGACATGATGAACATGCAAAGGCATGTTCTCAATAATCGCTCTAGAATTTTCAGAAGCCCAAACGCGGCAGTTTTGGGCTTCCTGACAAGTGAAAATGGGCGTGGTCTGCGTTGTTCCTACGGTTGAACCTTGTAAGGCTTCAAAATTAAATCCTTACGTAAAATTACCCATGTGATGATTTTGGATAACTCCAATTGTTGACAAGGTCGAGGAATTGACACCGTTTCAACATTGTGGCTCACGGCTGCGATATTTTCAGTTGAACGATCCGGCCTGTTGACTCAAGTTTAACTACTAAATTCTTCCTAACGGTCTCAGAAGGACAATTGTGTTTTCCGAAAATATCACGAATTTTACGAAATGTAACTTTAACAGAATCACTACTTTAATAGCGCATTTTAATTACTTTAATGCGACTTTCGTGCGAAATTGAATTCATTGTAACAATTGCCAATGCATCAACGCATGCGTCGAAAAACTAAATGTCAACACTAACATGTTGTTGGTGTTGCCGCAATTGAAAAACAAACTTCTTGTTTAAAAACCCGATATTGAGGAATCGAATCTTTTGATATTCTTATCATGAAGATATATTATGATAAGTCCAAAAGTGGCACTTTAGTTTTTAAGTTTTCTGAAATGACACACCTTTCGTTTATAGGCTATTTTACCGTTATCACCATATACCAATCCATGTGTCAGTTGAAGAATGAATCGCGAATGCATTGAATTCGCCTTATAACCTAATAGCAGATTTTGTTATAAATTATTTCTTGTCATTTTCAAATTAAGAATGTTGATATCGAATTTTCACCATCAATACAATTTCTGCACTCCGTTCCACAATCTATTTTTCTAATAATGACATGATGCAAAGCAGAATCTTTCAACAAGTAATCATTCAATTATTCATTTTACATAGTTTTAACACCTGTTATCATAGTCACTGAAAATTTTATTGAAAAAATTATTAAAATTTCTTTAAAATTTTGCTTTCTTTTCAATAAAAGTAAAACAAACTGATATGGCATTTATGCGTTTAAAATCCTTTCAAAATTAACTAACAAGTATTTTTATTTTTCTTTAATTTTCTAATACTAACAACACTTAATACTAAAAATAAAATAATTTAAACATTCGTCATACTAATAGTTTTAAATTTCTTTCTAATCAAACGCACATTTAAAGTCAAGTCTTGTAGAGCAAAAAGAAGATATCCGTCACTCATACCGAGTTATTAAGTAGAAGATGAATTAAATGAAATAAAGAAAGTCTAAACTCTGCAAACACACATTTGCCAGAAGAAGTAAACAAAGAAACTACGACAAATATGCGAAATAAGTAAAAATTAGAGAAAACTATTTTAAAATTAAATACGAGTAAAAAAAAAATTAAAAAAAAGAAAAAATCAAAGAAAAATTAATTAGGATTTCATCAGACGAAATGATGGCACAGACGAAAATAAAAACGAAAGTCGCAACAAAACAAAAAGCTCTGCAAGGAATGACAGTTACAAACAAATGCGATGTTACGGTCAACTGTTAGAGATCAACCAAGATCAACTTTATCATAATGATGTTGTTTGCCGATGATGGCTAAGACGTTAAGTAGATTTTAGTGATAAACATTCGACAACATCACAAGACTACTTATTGGTTAATGTTGCTGCCGTGTTATTTTCATAAGATAATAATCAAATATGACAGTTGATGCAACGACCGCATACTAAAACAAAAAAAAACGTTTCCATTGCATTTTGAATGACACTCATCATCTTCTTCATTTTGTTTATTTTAGTATTTAAAGTCAACAACAATATGCCACCGAATAGAGAAACGTATGATTTGAAAAGTAAATCCCTTGTTTTAGCCTGCTGTAAATTTAACCAGAAGGTGACTTGTTGTTAGTCAAACCAACTTTTTTTTTCATAAGGTCTCTGTTATCCTATTTGGTGTATAATTTCGTCAGCTCCAATTTTTCACAACATCGTTTATATTTATTTTTAATATTTTTAGCATATATAAACCTATCGATATTAGCCAATGAAACATTGTAGCCTTCAACTTCGAAGATTTAAATAAACACTAGCACTAATAAATTTGCTTCTCACGACAACTTTTTCCATCCTCCAAAGTGGGAAAATTTGTCAAGAAAAATTCAATTAAAAAAATTATCTTCATCATAAACATATTATACCTTAGAAATTTTTCACATTTCCCTTTAAGTCGTTCACGTTGACTTTACTGAGAAACTGCTTACATCATATAAGTTTTATATCATTTGATTAGATCATTTACTACAGTACAGAGTGATATTATGCCACACACAGGTGCACTTTGTTGATATATTTTGCATATATATATTTTGCTCAATATCATTATTAAAAATGTCAATAATGAAAAAAGGTAAATTTTATTCAGAATTTGTCTAATAAACTCCGACTGAAAGATGGATGTTGGTTAATTTCTCTTCATGTTCGGAAGTTATTAACACAATTAAACAATTTTTACATTTAATTTAAAATTTACTCTTAATGTAAACTCTTAATTTTAAATAGATGGTCAGTTAAAAGAAACAAATATTTCATGTCGCTTTCATGGCAAAATTTTTCACTTTGAGAGGCATAACAATTTCAAGGGAACTTAAACTTCACTTCCCATTCACGACAGAAATCATTTTTATTGCTTGTTTTTTATTCTCTTAAGTATAACTTACGCCAAAGATTTTTTTTATAAACACAAACTTTATCAAATATTGTAAAAAACACTGTAGCGTAGCTTTATAGGGGGAATATTAAGGCGGACCCCCATACAGGCGCCACTTATCTATAGACTTTTTAACAAGTAACTGATACTTTCCGATTCCATTTTCATCACAGAACAGCTTAAAGCAACCAACTTTAAGGTGTAGTTTCGCACTGCTTTCATGCCAAAAATTCTACTGCCCATGATCTGTTCGCTAGTACTGGATATTTATAAATAACATGCAGCGTCGCCTTATCCTCTTCCAAACATATCTTGAGCATTAAGTTGTTTTATTTTGTTCAGCCAGTCTTTACTGTCTTGTTCTTTTTCCATTGTGCAGGTAATGTTATAATGTAGATTGTGCTTATATCTGTTAGAAATTTTTCGGCGTTGTATTATTCTTATTGTCTGAGCTATTTTGTGTTTTTCCATTAGTGTTTTTACGTGTAGTAATTCGAGATGTTGGTAAATTGTCATGCCAGGTGGCGGCACAATTAATCTGCATAAATAGATGCGGCCCTAATGAAAGACTGACCTAAGCCCAACACTATTTACACTACCAAACCTAATACTAACGCGGCTTAATAATGATGTCATAGCATCGAAAGCGCTCGCCGATTGTAACAAATAAACAGCCAGTAACGATGGTTTTCACCGAAATGAATGACAGCAGTATCTTGAGCGGCTTTCTAGCCTATATTGCAGTTGCATCTCGAAATGCCGATTTAGGTGATCTAAGCATAGTCTGTCAGTTTGGGCATTAGCAGCTCTCTAGTTGATTTCATATGACCGGCTAGATTGCAAGGCAATTGTCACACTACACTTCCAGTACTGCCATTGTAAACTTCTATCCGGTTTGCTTACTGCCGAAGTATTGTCATCCATTCATCTACTGGTGTTTCTAACATTCCTTTTTTATAGCTTCTCTTGTATTACTCGCGGATAACCCTAATCTGAGTCTACGCGAAGTGTACAAGTGATGTTAAACAGATTTCTTTATCTCAAAGAAGGCATGGCCTTCCATTTCAACACCATATTTCCTGACCGTTACTAATTAGTAATTATCCTCACCATCTGCGCAGAGCTTCAACTTTGCAAATTAGTTTATATAGGATTTGGAGACACGACACATATTCATTACCCTCACACCAGAAATACAGCTCTCCTAGCAGGTACACCTGCTGTCACCACAAAAATGTAAGTCGCATTTCTAGCAAATGATAGTTGACACTAAAAATATAAAATTTTCTTTTTATCAATAGATTGCCTGAGACAACTTTTCAATACAAAAAAATAAAATAAACTGGGAAGAACTCTATACAATATCTGTACCAGTGCAAAATAAGTTTTCCCCAAAAATGAAAAACACGCTGATTTCTAAAAGGAGCATAATCTTTTAAATTTTATACTTACGTCATACTATTTACACTATTTCACCTGCGTAGCAAGCACGCGAAGAAATAGCACTGTTAAATCTTTATTATATTTCTTATTTAGTTGATGATAAAAGTTAATTAAATCATTAGTAGCAAGAACAGCTACTGATGACGACCTTCAATGATAGTTCTTCTATTGAGCCATATTACATATTTCTTAAAGTTATTTACTTTTTACGGTTTTATTTACTTTATTGTGCATAACAGACGAAATAGACCTCAGAGATGGTAAACAACTTTTTACATTGTACCAAATGATCTTTCATCTTACAGTTTTTGGATTCAAATTGTACTAAACACTGTTTTTTATAAATAAAAATGTTATATTCAAGCTGAATAAAATCTCGTTATAAATTCGTTATTAGTTTTAATTTTAATTATTATATTTTTAAAATATTAAGTGTGATTTTATTTAAAGTTTTATTTTTTGATTCCATCTACCCAATTAACTCGCTTTAAAACTTATAATTTGGTAAAATATTCAAACTGCTAACAAATCGGTTTGTTTATTCGAAATTTTCAAATCCATAGACTTCAATATCTTCTTTGTTTTTAAATCTACGAGTGCAAACTAAGAAGAGAAAGCTTAGATTTTTCTACTAACTAGACAAAGAGACATTTTCTAGTCTCTAGTCTAAAAGTAAAAAGTGTAATAAAGGATTTTCAACAAGAAATTTGTTTTCTAAAGCATAAATAAAACGAAAAATTTAGATTAAGATGATTCAAATTTTTATTGTATAA
The DNA here is from genome assembly GCA_030448955.1 of Trichopoda pennipes. Classification (NCBI taxonomy): domain Eukaryota; kingdom Metazoa; phylum Arthropoda; class Insecta; order Diptera; family Tachinidae; genus Trichopoda; species Trichopoda pennipes. The sequence goes on along the minus strand of JASKUP010000006.1, from coordinate 543,072 downwards.
CGAAGAGCAAAGTTTGGCAATTATGAATGAAAAATGATACCTAGCAAATGTCCACACGACCACGCGGACAACTTTCATCAAAGTTTTTAATCACGTTTTGCTAAAATGGCGGTTCTATTTCGTTAATTACATCACGAATTTTGAGTTTTAAGGCTGAAATCGATTCAATTGGCTCCGTATAGACTCTGTCCTTGACATAGCCCCACAAAAAATAATCCAATGGTGTTAAATCACATGGTCTGGGTGGCCACTTAACTGCTGATTGCCGTGAAATTATGCGATCGGGAAAATTATTTTGCAACAAATTGATGGTTTCATTGGCTGTGTGATATGTAGCACCGTCCTGTTGAAACCATATGTCAGTGATTTTTACGTCGTCAATAACAGGCCAAAATTGAGTTGTTAGCACCTCGCGATAGCGTGATCCATTGATCATTACAGAATTTTTAGCCTTATCTTAGGAAAAAAAACGGGCCAATCACGCCTCCATAGCGCACTATACAGTGATACGTTCAGCATGTAATAATCGCTCTAGGATTTTCAAAAACCCAAAGGCGGCAATTTTGCTTGTCGACATACCCTGACAAGTAAAAATGGGCTTCGTTTACAAAATTAATTCTTCACAAAAACTAGCTGGGATCTACGATGATGTGTATGGTCGGTCGGCTTCAATTCCTACACAAGTTGATCCTTGCAAGGCATCAAAGTCAAATCCTTACACAAATTTCGCCATGTGGTGGTTTTGGATAAGCTTAATTGTAAAAAAGTCAAAGAATTGACAAATTTGGATCTGTTTCAACACGGTGGCTCACGGCTGCAACGGTTTTCAGTTGAACGAGCCGGTCAAACACGCATTGTCGAGCCTGTCGACTCAAATTTAACGACCAAATTTTTAATAACCGTCTTATAACGTTTATGTTGTCCGAAAATATCACGAATTTAACAAAATGTAGTTTTAACAGACTTACTATTTTCATTGTGGATTTTAATTATTTTAATGCGATTTTCATGCGAAATTAAATCCGTTATAACAATTGCCAATGCATCTACTACGAATACGGTAAAAAATAATGTCACAATTGAAAATAAACTTCTTGTTGAAAAACCCTATACTTATAATCGAAAAGCATTCAGAAATTTGCTTATCCTCCTTTTTTACTTGTAAAATTCGCCTTTTTATGTTTAAGAGTTGCCGCAATTTATTTCTCGCTACAAAACGACTTTTAGTAAAGAGTAATTCAGTTTTTCGCCTGGCTGGTTTTAATACCTTTGTTATTTAAACGACTATGGTAACTAATATAATCTAATCAATAATCGTGAATTTATTGCTTTAAAAACAATTTTAATTCGAAAATTTCTTTCCCTTAAAAATGGCTTTTTATCGATGCGTTCGAAAGAAGACTCCCTAAAATCAATCTGCATGTCGTTGTCACTTTCAATAAATTATTTTTGCACACAATTGCACAAAAATCCAAAACACTTTCCAACGTAAATCAAAAACTGCATAAACTTCATTAACCTTTCACTATATTCGCAGTCATAATTCTAAATGGAATCTCGTGATTCCTCTTCACTACATGTTCATTTCAGTTGCAGCGAGTTAAAATTTCGACTAAAAATAAATGACTTTGAACAAGAAGAAGAAGGAACACATCTTTCTAATGAAAGAAAAATAAAAAAAAACACTAAAAAGAGCGTCATTTTTTGTAGGCATAAATGCAGTGCGTACCACTAGGAAAAAATAGATAATTAAAAAATATTATTATTGCAATGAATTTCGTTACTACAATTTATGTTTTCTATATTTTTTGCTTTTTTGTTGCATTCACATCTTGTTTATCTGAGTTGCAATAAACAATATTAAATTATGTGATGTTGATTAAACGACGACGGCTGCTGCGTAGTAATCCAAGAGCCAACCAGAACCAATTGAAATTTACTTAAAGTAAGAAAATAATGTTCAAGCATTTTAAGCAGGCTATTTTAAATTCTTAACATAATATTTTTTGCACAAAACGTTTAAAATGAATACCAATATAGGAATAAGACTTTATATGAAACACTAGATAAACTTTGTATAGGAGCATTGGAAAAATTTTTCATTTAAATCAGTGAAAAGGCAAGAAAATATTTACAGATATACGAGTATGTACCCGTTAATAGATAAAATTTAATTGACTTATTTGCTACTTCCACACATAATAGTTTTCTAATTAAAGCCCTTCTTTAGTTCTACCTGCTGAATTTTTTCCATAAAAAATAACTTTTATTCTTTACATGCATGTAATTTATCTACATAATTATCTTTCAACGATATTAATAAACCTACACAATTTTTACGGATTTCGCGAATGCCTTTAAGAAGTAATATTACGAGTAAGTTAAGCTGTGCTTAATCTTATATATTATAGGATCGAAAATAAATATTGTATAAATTAAATATGTATTAATCTTTTAAATGGTCTTTTTTAATTAAATTTTAACGATTTTATTTTTTCTATATTTCGCTTTTCTATGGAAAGCTTCATTGGGAAAATTAATTTTAATAACAAAAATTATTAACAAAATTGAAAAAATTTCAACACAGAAGACATCCTTATCTTTACATTGTAAGAAATATAATCACTATCCAAAGTTTGATGAAGCATCAATATTGGATATAGAAAAAAACTATAAGAGACGTTAATGTTAGAAATTGTAAATGTACCAAATGTCAGGAGAATAAACTTCAAAACAGACACAGACAATTTAGCACAGAATTATAGGTACTTAATTAAAAAGACACATAATTTGTTATAATTATTTCATAAGAGAGAATTTGTTATTTAATTTCCGTTGCCTTGTTTTTGTATGTTTAAATATTTGAGATTTTAATTTTGTATGTTTGTATGAAGAAAATTATTTTATTTGTTTTTTTTTTGTCAAATGTTTTTAAAAAAACTTTTTAAATTTTTTTAATAATTTTTGTTATTAAAATAAATTTTCCTGAAGAAGCTTTCCATAGGAAAGCGAAACATAAAAAAAATAAAACTATTGTATAAATTACAAACTATTAATGTTTCCTTCGGACTCTCTCTCGATTATATTTCCATTAGCATATTTCGTTACAGTTTCGCCTTCTTTATACTATTCTTTTCAGGCCTCCAACACATGAACATGTGTAAACAGCATTCAACGCCTTAATAAACGCCATAATGCTAAATCAAGCTGTTTCACAGGGCTTCAGCCAGTTATTTACGTTACAATGATAAGAACTTTCATTGCAATTACGAATACTGCAATGACACGCTTTTCTGGCTGCTGGGGTATACTTAGCGGCGTGTTTATAACTTAGCCCTTATTTGCCACTAATCCTCCGCTTGAGAGCAACTCGCTTCTCAACTCCGTCTATTGTACAGTGGTGTGTATGTAAGAGCGACGGTTTCCGCTGTCTTGGTCATACGTACCTCGGTCAGTGTCCAAGGGAAATAACCAAAAAATGTAAGTTGGGCTGGGTTTAAAATCCGCTGAACTGTCCACTGCTTTGGTAACCCACAGTGGCGACGGTGGACATAAATTCCGATGGGTTAAAACGTCCGCTTCGTTCGTGCCCGCACCACAGTTAGTAGACCGTGTTAAATGGCAATAACTAAAACACTAAAAGTTGGGCTGGGTTAAGACCTCCGCTCAACTACCATCCGCTATTACACCATCCTGCCAGATGACGTTGCCGATTGAGCTCCCGTTAAACACAAAATTTAAAATAAAAATTTTAAGAATACTTAAAATAATTATAAACAAAATTTCAATTCATATAACAATAAATACATTATTTTTTTAAAGAGAAATATTAATTATTATAAATAAAATAAAAATTCATATAAAAGAAACCGATATAGACATAAAACAGAAATTCATAGGAGTATGTGCCACCGACGATCAGTCGTTTGTTTTGCCAAAAACATAGTACATTGATAGCGATCAATTTTTGTTGAAAATTGTCAATTAAAGCTTGTTGTTTTGTATCGGAAAAAATATAAAATTTGAAACTCCGGGTGTTCTACATCAAAGCAATTTAATACTGTCTCACTACGCTGCAAGCATAAAACTTATACTGACATTTCCTTACAGTTGAGAAACTGAAGGCTTCCGCTTCGTCTCCTATATTAACGATTAAGATTATCTACAGCTGAGCATGCATATTTCAGCATTCAATAATAACTGAACAAGGTGAGACATTTGTATGTATCAGGAATCATTTAAAAAATTGTGCCTAAATAAATTTTTTTATCAAGAAGTCATATTTTTAGCAAAAAAAGAAAATAAATAAAAATTAACATGTCATTTGACATCATTGGCTATCCCAGCCACTTTGTCTCCCCTTCATTTGCTTTCGATCAGTCATTAGAAATATGTAGGATGATTACCTAGAATTTTAAATTTTATTTGATCGAGTACACAAATGGTGTACGATAATATAGTTACGTTTATTCCTTCTAATAAAAGTTTTGTTATTTTGAGTTCTTTTAACGCAAAATAATAACACAGTACTTTAGAGTTTTAAATAAAATTAAACGACTTATTCACTTTTAATACGCACAAAATAAACACAATGTTAAATTTTCTTTACTCACTGATAACTCAAATTCATTTTCCCAGCAAGTGGTGCCTATATAGTTGTTTTAAGCGGTTCTCGCGCATACAATAATATTCTATTTTAACACCACCCTAATTGTTGTTGTTGTTGTCATCATTCAGTTTAGATGCCTTTTTGGCTATGTGTTTTGTTTTGTTCTGTGTTAGTTGTTTTCATTTTCTATTGTTTACTTCTTTCGTAGAATTTCTCATAAGCATGTTGTTGTTGTCTTATGTGTACAAGATTTTCTAAAAAATTTCGCAGTTTGTAAAATGTTCAGTGATGCGTTTACTTTTCTTTTACTGTTAATAATTTTTTCTTTTAAAACTTAACAAATCATCTTCGTAACAATATGCTATAGCGTACCAATTATAGGGGCATATGTTTCATATTTTTGTTTAAACAGGGCTTACCTTGGCTTAGCCGATAACGTTGCTGATCCCCCTCTTTTAGAGACAATAATAAAATTAAGTTTTATTAGCTATATCGATATGGCAAAATATACAATAATTCTTGTTTTAGCTTTAAAAGCGAAATTGCTGGCAGGCATTTGTTTAGATGAAAAATTAATGTTTTTTTTTTCTTACTGCACTGTGGTGCAAAAATTAATTATCTTCCAAAAAAGTTAATGGTTTCTAAGCAGTATAAGCGATTAAAACTAACAGCGTGGCCAAAAGTTTATTCGAGTTTAAGCTTAGAAACCTTTTAGACGTCTCAAAGACGGCGCAAATTTACATTGGACATATAAATGCTTATCCGAAAATCAAAACTAGGCCCGAAAAATGCTTTCACTAGTGTGTTAATATACTTTTTAGAATATCTAGAGATATATTGCCTTTTTTAAAACCTCTATCAGTTATTGGATGCAAGTTTTGCAATATTGGAAATTTTGGGCTAAAATTTAGAATTCGTATAGAAAAAAGGCGGAGAGCATAAAAGCTCAATTTTAACACATTAAGAAATAAGCAACGTTTTTATACGGCATTCATTTTCGTAAATGTGCCTTTTCCAGGAAATTAAATAAATTTTATACTTTCGCAATTTTGCTGAAAAACTGGTTAAAAAAAACTTGTTTTCTCATTTCTTTGGTTGAAAGTTAAATTTTCGTTCGCAGCAGAATGTGATGTTAATTATTATTTAATGATTTCAACATTTATTCAGTTAAAAATATTTTTTTAAGATTTGGAGTCACCCGAATACGCGTATTATTTTTTAAATTTTAAGTTTTTAGTTCCCTGTTTTTTATTTTGTTATGTAAAATTTGGTTGTGGAATTTATTTTGCTTATGTTTTGTTTTTTTGCCCTTAACTTAATTATATGCAGTGTTATTATTATTTTTATTAATTTTTTTTTATTACAGATTAATTTTAAAATAACACTATTAATAATAAGAATATTCAGTACATTTTTTTTATATTTTTAATCAACACAACAACAAAATATTTAAAACAAAAACAATAAAAATAATCTGGTGGCTACATGCTCATTCACATTTTTTTATCCGTAAATTTATACTGAAACAACATCAGCGAATACACAAATAAAATCTGGAGAATTTTGTTAAAAGAACATAAAACTTTAAATACAAATTTCTCGTAGTTTGCTTTTAATATTGTGGGTGACATGACGTTTGATTAGAAAAACGATTTTTAAAAATAAAAAAATAAAATCAACAATTGTAAAATAGCAATCTAAAACGGAAACCGGAAGTTAAAAAAAAGTTTGAACACATCGAATTATGCATATTTAGTGCCCAAAATGGGTTTAAGAATTTTTACATTTTTGGTTATTTTGCTTTTGATAACATTTTGTTTAAACTTTACAAAATCTTGGATGAAATTCAACAGCTTCACGGCCAAAAAACGAACGGATTTGAAAAAGCGATGTCCTAATGTAAGTGCCGTTTCTTTAAAACAAAAATTAAAAAAAAAACAAAACATCAAAATTTAATTAGCGATTCATTAAGTGTATTGTGAATTGAAAAACAAAAATGTAAAATAACTTGTTGTTAAAAATAGAAAGTGTGTTTGCAGTTTAAAGTGTTCTCGATTTATGTTTTTTTTTTATTTTAACTAAACAAAATATCTTTCTCTAATAAATCAATTCGTAAATATATTACAAAAACTTTCTTTATCATCGTGACGATGACGATGATCTTCTTTAATCAATTTCAAACCACAAAAAAATAAATAAAAACAAAACATTCATAACCGTCACTGTTCACATTCTAGGCACTTGTAAAAATATTTAAAAAACACATAAATTTTGTTAAAAAGCAAAAAAAAATAAAAACATAAAGTACAAAATACAATAGACGGTGATATGCGATCATTAATAAACCCTTCAGTTACTAAATATTTTATTAAGATCACTGTGTTGGACTGACATGTTCACACAGTGGTAGAACATTATATTAATCAAAATCAATCTGATTTCATTCATAAAATGAAATTATAATTGAAAGTAAATAAAGTATATAACCTGGTAAATTAAAATATAAAGTTATTCAAACCCGAATTTTGCGTAAGGATTTGATTTTGAAGCCTTACAATGTTCAACGGAGAAGCCTTTATATGTTTGCAGTGTCACTGTCACTGTATGTTGCGCTATGTGGTCGAATATGAGGCTGCAAATGCGGTAACAGTCAACGGATCACACTGTCGCCAGATCCTAATAACTCAATTTTGGCCTATTATTCACGACGTGGATATCATTGACATGTAGTTTGAACAGGATGGTATCACATGTCACACCAGCCAATTAAACGATCAATTTATTGCAAACCAAATTTCGCGATCGCTTAATTTAAGTGGCCAGCCAGATCGTGTGATTTAACACCAGTGGATTATTTTTTGTCCAGCTATATTAAGGACAGAGTCTAACCAAACGCATCAATTTTAACCTTAAAACTTAAAATCCATGATTTGATTAACGAAAGAATCAACATATGTCAACGTGGTCGCAGTGGACATATGCCAGATATCATTTTTCATTCATAATTGCCGAACTTTTCTCTTTATACCATATTAAAATTTTGAATCATCTTGATCTAATTTTTCTTTTTATTTTGTTTTAGAAAACAAACTTCCTCTTGAAAAATTCTTTACTTTGAAATCGTTAAAAAATTATTTAAGCTATGGCCCCCAATCAAGTTACTATTGCTTTACAATATTTACTTATTATGCGGGAAATTGGATTTTTATCACAAATAATCGCTTTAAAATTTGTTGGTGTAATAAAACTTGTTATTTTAAGATTGACAATTTTTACGCCATTTCCCTGCATTGCACCAAGTAACTAATCTGCTATTTGGAAACTGTTACTCATGGAACCAAGTTTCTGTAAATTCAAATAATATTTAAGGTTTTAAGCTAAAGTAGCTTACAACAAGCCAAACGTCTGCCCTAAGTTTTTGTTGTAAAGCTCAACGAGAAAGAATAGTCTCTTCCTTTTCCCTCAAATTTCTATAATTAAGAGTTCTGGATATATTTTTTTATTAATTTTATTTATTATTAACATACTGGAACGCCAATTAGTAGTGCGAATCACGATTAGAAAAAATGGGAGACTTTGCATTTCTGTAACGCTTTTTAACAGCATTTGAAGTGACTTTAAGACAGCTGTTTTCTATAGCAAGTTGATTATTCTAAATTTAACAAAAATTATTTTTGTGTCGTTTACTTAACAAAAAATCCAAATATTAAAATCAATAAAAAAAAGAAAAAAAAACATAGTTTCTTGTGTTATGGCTTTCGAATATTTAGCGTATAGCTTTTTGCAGGGTGAGCAAGTTTTTAACACCCCAATTGATCGACGTAAGCTTCCAAACTTGGATAATTCGTTTTATTTGAAAGCTTCAAAGTCACATAAAATTTGACAACACTTTTTTTTAGAGAGAATTAGCACTTCAGGCAACAATGCCTATTTAGTTAAGTACCGTGCTACATTCTTTAGGAAAGGGATAGAGAATATATGAAACAGGTGGTGAAAGTAGAAGGATAGTCGGAAATTAACTGCCGTATAAAGACAGCACAGCGACCAGTGACTATGCCTTCATCGCTGAGCAGCCCCACCGACAGTCAATTTTTATTTTTGTAGTGAAAAAAATCCAAGGTCTTCGGTGGGAATCGAACACACAACCCCCATGCTGACAAGCTGGTACACTAACTACAAGCCTACAGAGGTACACCCCTTCCGGTCAGTGCCTGCTGGTCTTTACGGTCTCTAATCTTTGTACTTGTACGGATTTTAAGGTCTCTTCATAACTGTACAAGTACATAAAATTTATAAAAATAAACATAACATTATTTCTTTTAAATAAAAAGTTTTATATGTATTTACGTAGGGTCTTTCAAGAAGATTGTTTTCTAAAACAAAAAGAAAAGTTTGCCAATTATGCATGAAAAATGATATCCTGCAAATATCCACCACGACCACACTAAAACATGTCGATTCCTTCATCAAAGTTTTTAAGCACTTTTTGTTAATCACATCACGGATTTTGAATTTTAAAACTGAAATCGATTCGGTTGGCTCCGTATAGATTCTGTCCTTAACATAGTCCCATATATAGTCCCCTTCGAATTTGGTGTAAAATATATAGAAAAAATTCTATGAAGTTTTAAAATTTTAAGTTGATAGAAATTCTTTAATTTTGCGAAGACTTCACACATATATTTTTTCATCGATTTTAATCAACTTGATGGAGCAATCCAAATTTCTGGGTAGGGTATACAAGTAACTAAAGATTTATGAAATCACAACTCCAAAGAAGCAAAACAGACATCTAAATACCCCAGATGGAGAAGAAGAATTTTATATTTTTGCTGTTTTTCTAAATACAAGTACAACTCGTTCACAATATTTTGTCAACTGTTGAAAAAAAAAAATAAATTTAATTAAATACGAAATATCGCTTCTGCCTGCAGCATTAAATGGTCTAGCCAGCAGTAGTAGCAACTCATAAAAAACTCATCAATATGCAGCACTTGTGACAAACACGATACCACACATTAATCAATCCTAGCTGTGTTTCTAATGCTACACAACAACAGTAATGTAAGAATATCGCATTAAGACAACAATAGCAATGAGCAACAATGCACTGTGGGTCCGATTAAAGTTCATGCTAAGTTTTCTTTGCAACTGGAAATATTAATAGAATAGCAGTTGGATTTTAAAAATATTAGTTGTTGTTACAGTGAGTGAAAAAATTTTTGCTCTTTGTTGCGTATAGCCTTTTCCGGGTAGTACAAACCGATTTAAAGAAAAGAAAATAAACCTGCCAACTACGCTACAACTTTACTTTATCACTTTATCCGTTCTGCCTGAGGCAAATTTAAAGAATGAAAATTTTCTTTTTTAGGCAAAACTCGAAAGTGGTTTTTAAATTATTTTAAAATAATTATAAAAATTTGTTTAACAAACATTTTTCTTATATTCTATATTAAAATATTTGAACTTTCGAAAACTAATAAAAGCAAACAAAAAATTGCAAATTTTGCTTTAAAGTACCATGATTTATAAAAATCTGTTATCTGGTGCGAAAAATATTTTATTTTAAACGCTAAACAGTGGTCACGCTGTAACAATTTTAAGATTTTGTTTTTTTTTAAATTTTTATTTATTCTATCATCTTTACAATTGAAGTTTAAAAACAAATACTAATATTTACATTCTTGAGAATTTACTTATAAAAAGTATGGCAGTTGCCGTACTACAGAGTGCACATCTCTGTCTTCAATCACGATAATAAAATATTAAATGTAAAGCGACCCTACGTCCTTTTCTTCTTCAAAATATCTTTGCGATAAAGTTTAATGGGATGAGTTTGATATGTTGCTGTAATGAACGAAACTAAAAATAACACATACGCACTCATAGAGTTTGATACAACATTTTGACTATTTCAGTAAATATTAAGAAAAACAACAACAACTTTCAAAAAAACTATTTCTGCACTCTGCAAATATATATTTCGTTTTATTTTATTTTTCCAAATATTTCCATATAGAAAATTTAACGTGACAATTATTATATCCACACAGTGGAAGATTTGGAAAACAAATTCTATGATTCCTAAATGGGTAGACCGATTGAATTGCAAGTCCAACACGGCTGCAATACAGGTATACACAAGTTTAAGTTTTAAATTTGGACGCTATGAAAAATGAAAATGGCTGTCAATTTCTTTTTTTTCCATGGATTTTGGAAATTTGAGATTCCGGGAATAGCTTTTATCACTAAACATATTCTTATATTTTATATAAATATTTATATATATATATGGCTATTAAAATCAAAAATTATTTTACACTCTCCGCCGTTAGAATTAAATTAAAAGTCAGAAAATTGTAAAACTTCTATCACAGGTATTATGTTCGCCTCTAGGCATTAATTAATGCAGAAAATAAGGTCGACAAAATTGAGTGATTCCTTAAAATTATTTCTTTTTACTTCTTAGTTTATCTCATAAAGACCTGCGTAACTGTTTGCAAGTGTTAAATACTTTGTTTCCAACATAATGAACTTGATTAAGTTTTAATTGTTTTAATACGTTTTATGAAAATTGCTTTTTTCTTCAATCCCAATATAAAGAGTTTTTCAACAAGAAGTTTATTTTCTAAAACAAAATAAAACAAACAATTAAGATTAAAATTTTATTGTATTAAAAAGAGAAAAGTTCAGCAACTATGAGTGAAAACTTATATCTGGCAACCACGCTGACATATGTCGATTCTTATATCAAATTTTTTAATCACTTTTTGGCCAAATGGCGATCTTATTTCGTTAATCACATTACGAGTTTTGAGTTTTAAGGCTGAAATCGATTCGATTGGCTCCATATAGACTCTGTCCTTAACACAGCCCCAAAAAAAATTATCCAGTGGTGTTAAATCACACGATCTGGTTGGCCACTTGACCGCCGATTGTCGTGAAATTATGTTATCGCAAAGGCTTTCAAGTCAAACGCCGAGGAATTGAGAAATTCGCATCACGGTTGCGATATTTTCAGTTGAACGACCCGGTCGAGGATGCGGTGATGTACGCACATTTTGGATCGTGACTATTGACTCAAATTTAACGACCAAATTCTTAATAACGGTTTCACAGGGATAATTATATTGTCCGAAAATATCATGAATTTTACGTAATGTAACTTTAACAGAACCACGATTTTCATGGTGGATTTTAATTATTTTAATGCGATTTTCGTGCGAAATAACAATTGCCAATACATCAAAAAATTAAATGTCAAAACTATTATGTTGTTGGTGTTGTTATAACTGAAAAATAAACTTCTTGTTGAAAAACCCCATACTATTCAACCGTATTATACCTTTCGCCTTAACATAATGCTGTTGTAGCTGCAATAGGGTCATTTATACAATTTTATTGAGATTTCATTTTTATGTACGAAAATAAACTAACGAGTAAATTTTACTTAATTGCAGGTACGTGCTCTACGTAATTTCGATTTGGAAGCTATGATGGGCTGCTGGTATGTTGTGCAGTATTATGCATCAACGGAAGAATTACCAGAATATGCTTGCATGCGTAGTCACTTTACATTCACCAGCAATGATCAACACGTAAGAGTAAATTTATGAATGTGTCAATATGACCAGGAATACGTGTGTGAAAATTCTTAACAAACTATAATTAAAAAGCAAAGTCATTAAGCCCTCCTGCTTAGCTATAAGCAAAAAAAAAAATAAGAATTAAAATTTTACATCGTAAGGAGTTGCATACTTTGGCAAAAATGAAACTCTTCATCATTTGATATAATCCCACTCCTCATAGCTTTAATCTTACTTAATCAAAGGAACTACAAAACTACTAAAATAGGCTCTAGTCTACTCCTGTTCCTTTAGCTTTAGACCCAAGTATACACTGATGTCCTATAAACCTCTAATTACAATATTTAAAAGTGACTGGGAAAAATCTAGAAGACTTATGTCCAGCAATACATTACAACACAATGTAATTATAATTATTGGCGAAAAGTTAAGTGAAAAACAAAAACTGATATCTAAAAAAAATCTACTTAAGAACAAAAAGGAACAGGTTTCCGCCGCGTTCATCTGCACATAAGTACGTTGATGTTGACGATGATAAGAAACACAAGTGAAATTGTTTTACTGTGTTTTATCATCCCAGACACAACGCAACTTTCACTTAACAAATATCAAAAACCAAACTAAAAATTATAATAAAAAGAAGAGGAAAACGACTTGGTAAAGTTAAAAATGAAAAAAGTACTAGAGAAGATGGCTCTTGAAGATGGCTTAGACAGAAAATATACAACCAGCCAACCAACTAACCAGACGGCCATCCAACTCGCAAAACAACCAAAAACTGTTAAATACAACATTTTTTTAAAACAAGGGAGGGAGATTGCTTTAATAATTAGTATGTAAGTGGCCATTGGCATTTCTTTTCCAGGAAAGAAAAGGGTCATCTCCAATCTTTTACTTCTTCATTTTCTTTTTTGTGCTTTCTATCTACATACTGGTACCTTGCAATTTCATTTTTGAATTACAACAGTTTGCAATGGAAAGCGAAAATATGTGTGCTTTGCAGCATTGCTGAATGCCACATAATATTCTGATTATCATTCACAACTTATGTATGCAGCCACAAGTTTTTTTAAATGAATAATTGTGTATGAAGTTGTATGTGGAACTTAACGTAACCATCTGTAAAATAATGCCATAAATACTTATTTTCCAAAAGATAGTTAGTGAAGAGCGAAAAGCTGGAATTAAAATTTAAATATTTGAAATGTTTTAAACTCTAACATTTTTTGTTGGCTGTATTATACATTTGTTGCAATGGTTTGAGGTCTCTTCTCACTAATTTGAAAATTGTTCGTAATGGCGATATGAAAAATTCCATAATTAAAGAACATTCAATGTTTTTCTAAACGATTTTTATGAGCCAACTACCAAAATTAGAGTTTCGATAGTAATAAGTTTAATTAGTTTGGTTGAATCTCCCAATTAACAGATTATATTGTGTTATATATACATATCGGTCAGATAAACTATATACGTCCACGTTATTCTGCGCAACTGTCTAACCAATTTTAGTGAAAGTTTAAAACCCCTTGTATAGATTTTTTCAACAGGAAGTTTGTTTTTCAATTGTGGCAGCACCATGATAATTTTGACATTAAGTTTTTTGACGTATTCGTAATAGATGTAATGGCAGTTGTTACACTAAATTCAATTTTGCACGGAAATCGCATTAAAATAATTAAAATCCACTATGAAAATGGTGGTTCTATTAAAGTAACATTCTGTAAACTTCGTGATATTTTTAGACAATATAATCATCATTCTGAGATCGCTATTAAGAATTTGGTCGTTAAATCTAATTCGACAGGCTCGTTGCAAAATGTGTGAACACCAACGCGTGTTTGACCGGGTCATTCAATTGAAAACATTGCAGTCGTGAGCTGCGAAGCAGATCCAAATTTGTCAATTCCTCTACGTTCTCAACAATTGGAGTTATCCAAAACCACCACATGGTGAATTTTGCGTAAGTATTTGAGTTGAAAATCTTAGAAGGTTCAACTGGTGCACGAATTTAAGCCGACCGACTTTTCACAACGCCTTAGATTCACTCAATTCATTTCGGAAGAACCGGCTGGGTATGTCAACAAGCAAAATTGCCGCATTTGGGCTTCTGAAAGCGATTATTGAGAAGCCTTTGCATAGCGTAGCTATATGATTTGAAGGCTTGATTGGACTATTTTTTTTCGAAAATGAGCCTGGAAATCCGGTAGCGGTCAATGGATCACAACAACTTATTGAAGATATTACTGACATGTGGTTTCAACAGGATGGTACTATATGTCACACAGCCAGTGAAAGGACCAATTTAATGCAAACCAAATTTCGCGATTGCATAATTTCACGACAATCAGCAGTTGAGTGACAAGTTAGATCGTGTAATTTAACACCACTGGATTATTTTTTTTGAGCTATGTTAAGAACAGAGTCTATACGGAGTCAATCGAATCGATTTCAGACTTAAAACTCAAAATCCCTGACGTGATTATTGATATAGGACCGCCATTTTTCCAAAAAGTGATAAAAAATTTTGATGAAAGTATCTGGTGGACATTAGCCAGATATAATTTTTCATTCATAATTTCCAAATTTATCTCTTCGTAATACAATAAAAATTTGACTCATCTTAATCTAAATAAAATACTTCTTGTTGAAAAACCCTTTACCTTTCTCTACAAGCTTTTAAGATCATACCCTATAGAAGGTTCTGATGAGAGAGATCATAATTTTTAATCTCTGAGATTTGAGGAAACGCTGTAATTTTTAATGCACCAGTAGAGTTTCGAGGTAACGGTTTAGAAGCTAAGAAGTTTCCGTTTATATTGTATTATAAATTCGTATCCGAGATCTGCGATTTAGTCATAAATAAAGTTCTGACGCATTGAAGTGAGTTGTATTTTTTTTTCTTTTAGGACTAAATCAAGAAAGCGACGTCGAACAATTTAAGTCTATGCTATATTGGGTGATTTAGTTGTGAATGGGGAAATAACTTAAGATGACACAAAATGGCTACTTACCAAGACAGCAAATAAAAATAAAATAAAATAAAATAACGCTTGCAGTCGATGGCGGTCATATTAAGGCGAGTCGCCGTTATTAACGGATGCTCACTTATATTCAGTTACTGCTGTTCATTTTTATTCACTAAGTTTGTTGTTGGATTGGATCAATTCATTGCATTGCCCATTTGTATTTTGAGAATGCGCTTTGAAGTGAAGCGCAGTTGTAGTATTTCATGTATGCCGTCATAACCACAGATACAATATAGAATTGTGACTTTAAATGTTTAAGAGCCAAAACTCAGGTTTTCTAGTTGTATATCTTAACTCACTCACCAAAATATTTCTCACACAATAATACACATTATTTGTGTGAGAACAATATAAATGTTCAATCACAAATGCATAAAATGCAAATAAACTTTTTATCAGCCTACAACGTGGACAAAAAGCACAGCATAATTTGACGATATCACTATTTGTCTTATAATTGAGTTTAAATTTTAATCACTACTAAAGATAGCAATTTATCCCAAAAATTGAATAAGTATGTTCAAATAAAAAGGCCTTTCCTTCTTAATTGATATCTAGGCCCTCTCTCATCGTAATGCATAAGTGAACAGCAAAGCATAGTTTCTGCGAAAACAACAGATTAATTACTAGCCACGTCAAATGATCTAAAATTTCTTGGCTTTAAAAAAACGGTAATATTGAAACTGCACATGTCTACAGAAGATTTACTACTTGGATTTGCATCTCATATATCTGGCTAAGGTGGCGATGCTAAGATTTTTTAAAAAGGATGTCACCGGTGCTTATAAATTATAATCTATGGAAATTTTTAATAGTTGGTACAGTTTAAACAATATCAGGTGATGTAAAGGGTCCGCCATCTAACGTGTTTTTTTTCAATTAGTGCTTATTTCGTGAATGACAACACAGCTCATGTTTGATTTGACAGATAATTAGTTTTACACCTCCGCTTAACGAATATGGTTGTGTATACGCTTGAACAACGCTGGGAAATATTGCGATATTACTTTCAAAATCATGGCAATGTTGCAGAATGTGTGCGAAAATTGCGTACAGATTTTGGAAGAAGAGTTTCGGAAGTCAGTTTCGTATGTTCGTTATCTTGTGAAAAAGGTGAACGAAACTGGCATCCTCATCGATAAACGAAAGCGTGAAAAACCAAAAACAGTGCGTACATCCGAGAATATTGCTGCTGTTGCAGAAAGTGTGCGTGAAGAGCCATCAACAAGAATTTACCGTCGTTCTCAACAATTGAACATTTCAGAGTCATCATTGAGACGAATTATGCATAAAGACCTTGGTATGACGCCATAAAAAGTCCAATTGGTTCAGGAGTTGAAGCCAAGTGACCATCCAATGCGTTTTCGCTTCGCTAAGTGGGCCTGCGATCGATTTACAGAAGATGCCGATTTTGCAAAAAAAATAGCTTTTCAGATGAAGCTCATTTTGATCTTGCCGGGTATGTAAACAAATAGAATTGTTGCATTTGGGACACGTACATTAAATGTCCGACGCACCTTAAACGAGTCACTTTTTGGTGTGGATTTTGGTCTAGAGGCATAATTGGGCCATATTTCTTCGAAAATGAGCAAGGAGTGGCCGTTCAGTCAATGGCGATCGTTATCCGGCCATGTTAAACGAATTTTTGTTCACAAAAATTAAAGAGAAGGATATCGGCAACATTGGCAACAGCCGAAGCTACACTCGATAATAATGTGCTTAAAAATTGGACCGATCGTCTAGGCTACTGCATAGCCAGCCTAGCCCCAGCCATTTGAATTAAATTATTTTCCATTATTAACCGGAAGGATTGTACTCACAAATAAAAAAAGAAATTTGAGAAAATATTCAGTAGTTTTGTTTATAGCATTTAAAACAAAAAAAAGTTATTTGGCGGACTCTTCATACTGTGGTTGGTGTGTTTATTGGTATTATTGTTTACAAAGTTATTTTTATAAAAAGTTATATAATTTAAAAAAAATGTTTTTATGAAGGAATGATAGATTTTTGTGTGAACAAAATTTATTCTTCATTACCTATATTAACCAATTTAAATTTTCAGTGATATAAAATTTTTTGCAATGAATTGAAAAATTAAAAAAGAAAACACGGTTCGAAAATAATAATAATAGATCAAAATAAAAAATTCCTAGAAATTTTTTTTAAATCTCCAAATTAGTTCTTTTCAGTTTTTATTGTTAGTTTCTAAAATAAAACAAAAAATTTAGATTAAGATGTATAAAATTTTTATTGCATTACGAAGAGAAAAGTTCGGCAATTATTATATCTAGCAAATGTCCACCACGAACACGCTGACAGATGTCGATTCTTTCATTCAAGATTTTTATTCACTTTTTGGCAAAATGGAGGTCTTATTTCATTAATCGCATTACGGATTTTGAGTTTAAAGGCTGAAATCAATTCTATTGGTTCCTTAATATAGCCCCACAAAAAATGTTCCACTGGTGTTAAATCACGCCATCTGGCTGGCCACTTAAATGCCAAATAGGCCAAATATGAGTTGTCAGCATTTCGCGACAGGGTGATCCATTCACCGTTACCGCATTTTCAGTCTCTTCTTTGAAAAAAACGGCCTAATCATGCCTCCAGACCACATAGCATACCATACAGTGACACGTTGAGCATGCAAAGGCTTTTCAATAATCGCTCTAGGATTTTTTGGTTGTTGACATACCGTGACAAGTAAAAATGGACTTCGTCTGAAACAATTATGTTTTCAGAAAAACCAGCTGGTTATTCCTTAATGAAATAGGCGAATCTACGGCAACGTGAATAAGGCTTGTGAATGTAAGGCTTCAAACTCAAATCCTTACGCACAATTCGCCATGTGGTGATTTTGGATATTGTAAAACTTGGTTCTGCTTTAATACTGTGGCTCATGGCTGGGATGTTTTCAGTTGAACAACCCCGTTGAGCACGCGTTGCTCTTCGCACATTTTGTATGGAGCCTGTCAACTCAAATTTAACGACCAAATTCTTAATAGCAGTCTCAGAATGACGATTATGTTGTCCGAAAATATCACGAATTTTAGAAATGTTGATATTTGTTACAAAATATACCGAAAATAATTCAAATACACGGTATTAATAAGAATTCGAAACAATTATTTTATTTCCTCTGTGACTGCTGATTAGAGTCATTGTTTTGTGATAATAACAAGCGCCACTTAGATTCGCTTAGACCACTTACATCTTAAATTCTACAAATGGCAAGTTTTCCACTCCATTAGCCGATATACAGCCCCATACCATGAATGAAATCAATAAATGACCATGACTGATACAGATAATTGTTTTATTTACCATTACAAACGAATAAATTTAGTTTACTGCCATAACTAAATATGAGAAATGCCGAGAAATCTGTTGATTATTCCACATACTAGTTTACGAAGTTCAGTCAGTTTTTGTTTACTTCACTTAAAAGTTTTGTATTTTTCTCTTGGTATTAGAGTATGAAAACCTCCTTTTTTGAATGCGGTTTTAATATTGTGATAATTCTACATTGGATTTGAATATCTGTAGTTTTAGGATTTTTTTTCCAACCACAATTTTAATGTCCCTAGAAACTATTGCAGTAATTTTGGGTGAATAATCTAGTTTAGGTTTACTGACTAGTGATTTTCACTCAATTGAAATCAAAGATTTCTTTGCTCTTTTTAATTTAAATGTGAAATTTTATTCTTAAACATAAATGTCCTTAAAAAAATCCTGTGTAAAATTTCTTGAACTGAGGTAAACAATTAGAAAATAAATGCAAATAGGACAGAACAATAAGACACACAACCAAACAAACACTTACATTGGATAATGATAACAACAGCCATATGTGATTAGGTTGAAGTAGAATTTTCGAGTGAATGCTAGAATCACTTCAAATCACCACCACTACCCGGTTTAAGTGTGAACGTTGTCGAGTGATGACACAATAGTTGAGAGACAGTCTGAGTTGAACGTTGTCGAGTAAAGATATAAAGCTGATATAACAGCTTGTTAGCCGTAAAGTGGTAAAGTTGCCACCGTGTATTTATGTGTGTATAAAAGTAAATAAATGGTGTAATTTAATTTACAACTCTTAAATGTTGAAAGCAAATTATTTTGGAGTAAAAGAACTCAATAAAATAAACGTTTATTAAAGGAATAATTGCATTAATTGCAGGTTATATCGAGACCTGACTTCAATGAACACTTTAGGCACATAAAAGTGCATAGATTGTGTTACTATTGGGAGATAAATAAAAATGTTTGAAATAGACTTAAAAAGTTGATTTTCTTAATTAATATAAAATTTACTTTATTCGAAATATAATCTTCTGGCATTATTACTTTTTCCAACATTTGTAGCCGTATATTGGCAATAAAGCGGAGAATGTTGTCCCCCAATGGTTAATCGTTTCGAGCTAATCGACATAAACTAGCGGCTTCACATATCCCCACAAAAAATACTAGCGGCGTTAAATCGCACTTATGTAGACCAATTTACAAGTCCAAAATTTTCAACAATGCGGTTACCAAACGTTTCATTCAATAAATCAATTGTGGCATAAGGTGTGTGACATGTTGCGCCATCTTATTAAAATCACAATTGATGAACGAAAGGGTCAGAAGTTATGGCTTTATAGCGTTCATCATTCACTGTAACGTTCTAACCAGTATCGTCTAAAGATTTGGGCTGAACGTCTTATTCATTAGAACTGGACAAGTTTTGTAAAAATAAATTTTAAAGTTTTGAGTGTAATAGAATTTTATATCAACAACTTTGTCCTTGTCAATCTCGTTTTGTTATAAAAAATTGACGCTTTAACGTTTACCCTTCACAAAGAAGGTTTACTCACGGCACTAAATATCAGTAACACTCTGTGACACAATATTAGGACATCGACAGAAACAACTGACAAATTTAATTCCAGCGGTGCATACAGGCTTACTTGTACCTGTAAATAGACTTATATAGGACAAACTAGACGAACACTAAGAACAAGATTTACAGAACACATGCGGTCATAAATACAAACGGAAAAGAGAAGATCCTACTTTGTATTACAGCTTGAGACTCACGGATACTTATCAAGGGAAATAGATGAGTGCATGACTTTACTGGATCCTAGAAAAAAAGAACGAAGACAATACATACTTGAAAACATGGAAATCTACAAAACAAATACTATTTACCACGACATTATAAACGAACTGGTAAAACTACATTAGACGCAATTTTCACACATCCTCAGACGGACACAGGTACCAAGACAATAACAAAAGACGAGTATATTAAAATTAATTCCAACATGAAAAGCTAGATGGCTGATATTCTGACTACATAAGTAGATACGACGATTACGGGATAAATACCTGCAACAAAAATACTGACTCACCAATATGTGATACAACGTTGCCTGAAGATCATATATTCACATCGAAAGAACTTCCCATTTGTTAATAAACAGCCAAGAAAGACGTTAAGAGGAATAATTGAAAACAATGTTCATTCACTGACGAAACAAACCCAAACAATTTAGTTTTCAGTAAATTTCATGATGCATTCCCATCGAAAGCGCTCCCTTTCGACTACAAACCAGCCAGTTAGGACAGGAAATAGCAATATTATTTCAGAACCGCTCAAAACAGAATATATGGACTCGCTGTTTTAGTCAGTCTAAACGTGAACGTATTCGACTGAAGACACAAACGTTGGTACAGCAGCTTTTACGGTTAAAGTGATGGAGTTACCATTGTGTGTTTTTGGGTGTGTATTAAAGTAAAAAGTTCGCCCAACTAAATCGTGTAATTATTTTGCAATAAAATAAACATTTATTAAAGGAATAAACGTAAAAGTATTTTTAAATAAACATTTCTAATAAATTTAGCGTTTATTTTTTAACTTAGTAACAATAAAAACAAAAAAGAAATAATACAATGTAGTGCATAAAAAGGATATTGTTACGGTAATTCCTTTAATGGAGGTTTTGTACAACAAAATTCAATTATTTTACACGACACTTTTAAATTTAATAACACGAGTACTAAATTTTTTGGGTTTGTTCTAATAAAACGGAGCGAAAAGCACATCAAACTAGAATTCGACAAAAAAACAAAACTAATAGAGAAAGGACTGAAACATTACCTATCTTTTGACAAGATACAAATAACAATTGAAACACAAATTGTAGATGCCGAAGCAAGCATTACTCAGTTACCAACCGACCGACAAGAACACATGAGACACAAATTGGCCGCCGCACTCGAAAAACGATAAGGAAACACAATAAAGCATAGACAAATTCCAACGAACAAAAAACGTCCTTATTACAAAAGACTATAAAGACAAAACACAACAATTTATACAACAGACCAACGGCACTAAATTTAAAAATGACCCAACTTAATCTTTCCAAAGGGAAATACGCAGACTATTAAAGAGCTGTCAAACGTTTACTGATGAAAAAGTATACAAATACATGAACATGGCCCCAGGACCACCAACACTCAAAGCGCAGCTAAACATACACAAAGAGAACATTATTAGACCCACCGTAAACTACAGACCTTCTTCACCTGCATATAACCTACCAAAACACGTTACCGAAATTATAGATATCGCAAAGACAATAATAAAACAAAATTTACTTTAAATTTAATAACCACTTCTAAAATTTATCTAACGGACGCGGTATGGGAAATCTTATGTCTTTACTCAATGATGTTTTTACTTGAACTAACTTATTGCCTAGCAGATGGTGCTTATATTTCTGTTTTGAGCGGTTTTGAGTATACAAGAAAATTCGACTTCATCACTTACTATTGTTCATCATTCAGTATAGGCGTCTGGCGTTTGGCTGTGTCTTTTCTTGAACTACGTAATTTGTAAAAAGATACAATAGGTCTTTTCGTTTACTTTTATACTAATAATTCATTTCGTTTTAAAACTTATTTAAAACTTGTTTTTATTTACTTCTTATTTGTTTGCATATTGAAATTCAAAACGTATCATAATATTTGAGGCACATTAATATTTTTAAGGTTTTCATTTTTAACCTTCGAAGCCATCATTTCTTTATTTACACAACCACAATTAACATATTGTTATCAAATTTTTAATTATCATAACATTTTTCATTTATTTATGTTTAGAT
Source organism: Trichopoda pennipes (assembly GCA_030448955.1). NCBI lineage: Eukaryota > Metazoa > Arthropoda > Insecta > Diptera > Tachinidae > Trichopoda > Trichopoda pennipes. The sequence goes on along the minus strand of JASKUP010000006.1, from coordinate 520,694 downwards.
TACCATGAACTTTACATATATATATGCTGAGGATCCATTGCGAGAGAAACTTCAAGGAAATATAACATGGCTGATTCCTGAGTTTGAAACTCCTGCACATTGGATGCATACAGAAGATATTTGTAAGTAAAATCAGACAAAATTGAATATTAAATCGTTTTCAGTAATCAAAGGGTTATCTCTCCATTGTGTATTTTGTTTTAATATTTGATACATAAAACTTCAAAATTGTTTTTTTCTCTAATAAAATAATTTTCTTAAACATCGAAAGGTGTTTCTTTTAAATTCACCCTGTTGCTAGCTAAAAAATGTACATTTTTATCTCCCTTTTGTGAAATCAATTTTAATCCAACGATATAAATGTAATTATTGTTGTCGCTATTTTACAAATTGTATAAAATAAAAACTGAAGGGTGATCCATAAAATACGAAATTTTAATGTATGTTAGAATCGTTATAGGCAAATATTTAAAATTAAACCCTACTATATGCTACTATGTCCGATACGCCAACAAGAATATACAATAAAAGGACATATTGTGCCTTATCTTTTGAACAGAAGATGTGCTATGAAAAAACTTGAAAAAATTAAAATTAGGGTATCCTATATAAAGGTAGATTTGACGTGGATGGACTTATTTTTTGTACTGTTATAGTTAGATAGTTAAAACATACACAGACTGTAAGTGGTACACTCCGCTTTTCTCTTGAGAGCAACTTTTTGAAAGTTTCTCATATAAATATTGTTACGTTTATATCTTTTTATAAACGTTTTGTTGTGAGTTCTTTATTGCAAAATAAATAACACCAAATTTTAGAATTTTTAAATTAATTAGAACTTTATTTACTTTAACTACTACAAAACAATTTACTTAAGATGCCCGTCTTTACTTCACGAGGTTTAGTTTTACACTAACTAACTATCCACTCAGACGATGCCTTTTTATATTTGTCCACTAGAGGTCTAGAAAAATTAAGAATCTTCTACTCTTGTTGTTATGTTATGCATTCAATGTATAGGCGCCTGTATGTCTGTGTGTATATTTGTTTTTGTTTTTATGCTGATAAAGTTTCCTCTTGGGATTTATTTTAAAATATTTGTTGTTGTCTTATGTAGATAGCTTTTCTCACAAAATCACGCAGTTAGTAAACAGCATATAAAATTGTTGTTGTTTGCGTATATAAAATTCCTATGCAGTTTGTAACTAGAAATGTGTTGTTGTCTTGCATGCCACGCAGTTAGTAAACGGCATATCAAATTGTTGTTAAAATTTCTACGCAAAAATTTTGTTATTGTGCATAAGTTTTCAAGCCGCGCAGTTAGTAAACAACATACGCTGTAGTTATATGATATATATATATATATATATATATATATATATATATATATATATATATATATATATATATATATATATATATATATATATATGTATGTATATACATATATATTGTTACGGATGTTTCCTGCTTAAGTTTTAAAAGAAAATAATTAAGCAATAAGTTAAAGAAGGAGCTGAATAAGCTGCATCTACCAACAACGGGAAGTAAAGCGGAATTTCAACGGAGGTTGATTGAAGAATTCAAGCAGCGTGACATCGATATTGGGAGATACGAATTCGGCGACAAAGAAGAGATAGGGGTATGTAACCCATCAGCAAATAACAATGTTAGCTTGGATTCAATACTTGCGGCTATGATGGCGAAAATGGATGCAATTCAAGAAAGTTCTAGAGCCAACAGAGTGAAAATAGATGCCATTCTAATAAACGTTTTGTTTTTTGAGTTCTTTTATTGCAAAATAATAACACCATACTTTAGAGTTTTAAATTAAGTTAAACGATTTATTTACTTACGATGTTAAGTTTGCTCTCTTTACTCCCTGATAACTCAACTTGAATTAATTCATTTGCCCAGCAAGTGGTGCTAATATATTTGTTTTAAGCGGTTATCGCACAATACAAGAATATTCTACTTTAACATCACCCCATATTGCTGTGGTTATCATTAAGTTTAGGCGCCTTCTTGGCTGTATGGTTTGTTCTCCTAGTTATTTTTGTTTTCTCTTGTTTACTTATTTGATAGAATTTCTTATAAGCATGTTGTCGTTGTCTTGTGTGTATAAGATTTCTTAGAAAACTACGCAGTTTGTAAAATGCGCAGTGGGTCGTTTACTCTTTTTTACTGATAATTATTTTATTTTAAAACTTCATAAATTATCTTCGTAACAACTAATAGATATGGATGTATAAATATATTCACGACAGTATACAGTTTACGACCCAAATGCAATGTAGCCAACTACAATAATCTAAAGGTATGCAATCTTTCTCACTTAGCAATAACAAAGCCTCTAACTAATCTTTTATAAATTAGTTGTAGTCCAAGTCTATGAAATAACGTGGAGAAAACTCACAAAATATCTACCACTAAATGTTAATCGATAGTTTAAAACTTTCAGCCCCCTATTTCTTAAAGAAAACATAAAATAGTGAAGGCCTATTTTATGTTTTTTATATAAATACACAAGGAATAAACAACTGAGAAGAAATCTAAAAAATATATTCATATTTTGTTAAATAAAAATTTTTAGGGTATTCGCAATTATTGTAATAAATGGTTCAAAATAACTATAAAATATGATTCTGAATCAAATAAATAATTTGATATTTTCATATTTTCCGATAGAAACACCTAATATTTGGTCAATTGTTTTTCAATAATATGTTTTAAAATTAAATTTATTTGAAATTGCATACCTGATACCTGATGTTATCGATTTTAGAATTCTGTAGAGTATTCTCAGAGAAAAGTTGAAATTAAATTGTTCAGCCACTACTGTCTATTGACCACCAAGGCGTTTGATCTAATGTAAAGATAATACTTACTTTGGGATTATTTACCTAGGGTACGCTATCCCCAGGCCAGTCTGCATGTCCGAAATCATGCAACCTCAGTATAATCTTTCGATTCAAGGCTGTTCTTAAACAATTCAAATAGTATATTGAAATTTGCAAAAGTATTATGGAGAATAATAAATAAAACAAATAGTTAAATTGTTTTATATGTGATATTTATTCATCTTTAAAACGTGTTTTTATTTTAAGATGAAGGAATCTACAATACTTATGTCTTGGACACTGATTATACGTCTTGGAGCCTAATAATGCATTGTGCAGAGAAAAACAAGCATCCGCGATATTTGTCTGCATTATTGCTATCACGCGAACCAACATTGGGCGAAAATGTTATAAATTTTTTGAGGTGAGTACTAAAAAACGAATAATTTTATTAAACATTTTCAAGAGATAGTAAATAATTTATTTTTAGAGAAAAATTGCCACGCTATGATGTAGATTTATCATTCATGTTCTCGATCAATCAAACTTCATGTGATAATTTAATGGAGTCATCCCAAGACGATCCTCTAGCTTATATTGTGAATGGTCGAAAAAATGCTAAGCAAATGTTTAAAATTATTCTGAAAAGTTAAAATAAATATTTTAAAAAAATTCACGTCTAATCTATACTAAAATAAGCTTCTTATAAAGAGAAACTTATGTATGTTAAGCTGTGTAATAAACTTTAAAATTGAAACAAAAAATTATTAAGGTAAGGGAATTCATTAAGCTTTTAAATGGAGTATACATGGATATACACAACGCCACAACTGACTATCAAGCACAAACCTATGATTTATTTACAAGAAAATCTGTGCAGAAAATGTTGTTTTCAAAATTTTTTATAAAATTCAAAACCTGAATAAAAATTCCACACATTTAATCGGAATGTTCACTAAATTATGACTTAAATAAGAAACTTAAAATAAAAATTAAAAGAAAATGACGTGCAGAATAAAACAAATGGAATGGAAATAAGTAAATTTTGGTTAAATGGGAGTAAACAAAAACTATTTTCAATTGTGGATAAAAAACAAAAAAGTCCAAAAGCAAAAAAATTAATTCTTACTGACACGTGATACAAATCGAATCATTTTCAAATAATATACATGTGGCCATAACACGATGGTGGATCAAACCACTTTGGGTGATATGTAGCGTGCACCCACGCCCTAGAAAGCCGATTGACATTTCTATACCGTAGGTCATTCCTAGTTGCAACTTCGAGATCGCAGAGCAGGGCTGAAGAGTTGGAAAATACCCAACTCCTGGTCCAGAACACATGACACAGCATGGTCACTGGATCCGACTCAGTCACCCTGAGTTCTTAGTCAAAAGTGAGATGATCATGAGGGCCTGCGAAACAACCACCACGATACTTCCCGAAGGACCAACCTCAATAACCAGACAGAGAACAGCAAAAGCTGAACTCCTCTAGACTAGACTTCCTTTCACCCCCAGATGGTACATGTCTTGTGAGATTCCATTAAGACATATCAATGTGCCCCTGTGGGGGAATGTACAGCTCATTAAAGTTTATACACAGCCCGGGTTTGCAAATTTTAACTGAAAGCTGTAGACATATTTGTAAAAAAATGTTAATTTTTGTTCTTATCACATACTTTATATACTTTTGAGAAAACCAGCGATAACCATGCAAAAGTTTTACCAATAATAATGTTGCCATTAGCTTCCCAAATAACTTGACATGAAGGCAGTAGGGTCAATTAAATGGGAATATCCGGCCACAAAAATATTAACCAAAGAAGAGCTAAGCAAAGGTTTTTCACGACAAAGGGAAATTATTCAAATTAATTCGGTGCAGATATGAATATAATTTTAACTTTTTTAATGCTAAAGCTTTAATACTTTCTAGTATTTAAAGCTTTCTAGTTGTTAAAGTTTATCTTTTTGATACATTAAAATTTTTTACATAAAATTGACTAGCCTCAAAAAATCTGTTCTGTTTTACGAATCGGTTGTTGAAATTTTATTTAAAAACTCTTTAAGCCTATCGTTTTGTAAAATTCAACGAACAAAGATTAAAAACTTAATCTACGTAAATTTTGGGGTTTAGAGATTCCTTTATTCGATGATAAAATATTTATTATTTTGTTTGATTTAGTTTTATTTCGACTTATTTTGGCAATTATTTCTTATTATTAATCCGTTAGGATTTAACACCCCTTGTTTGGAATCCATAGAGAGATCGCACTCCTCATTCTCTGTTTCTTTTTAGTAATAACTTCACTTTGGATTTGAACGCCATTGAAGCTATTTATATTTGAAGTAAAAAAGGAAAAACTAAATAAAATATTAAATATTTAATATAAGCAATATTATAAAAATTGTATTTTCATATCTTTTATTGTTGCCGCGCCGGCATTTAGTCCTATCAAACCGGTAAATTTTAAATTCCAAAAACTTAAAGAAAAACATACCTGTTTCACTACTACTCATCAGTGGATTTTTCCCAAATTTTGTTTAGAGCACTCAAGGCTCTTATATCTCAAGCCAAATTACCTAAATAAGAATTATATCCAAATATGGACCAATGATTCCATCAGCTCATAAAGCATATCTTACACTTAGTTCTTAGATGTTACGTGCCTCAACGCACACTTAGATAATGACCACTATAGATACGGCAATTTTATTCATTGACGTATCCATTCAAACAAAAGTGATCATCGTGGCGAACTCCTTCCCATTGGATATCTTAAATTTCTCCTAGTCATTTCACTTATGTTTTACAAAAAGTTTAAAATTATAATTCATCTTTAAGTAAACATTAAAATTAAAAATTAAAATATGTTTTTATAAAAGTTATAGTTTATTAACCCTTTTTATTATTTTGTAATTAATTTTAGAAACAGGAAGATGCCAACTAACAGTGTGTCAAAATATTGCAAATAAAAACAAAATTTATTATATTTTTATAAAAAGACTTTGTGCTTAAAAAATTATGCATTAAAAACATAAATAAGATATAAGTTCAAAGCGTGTTTGTGCTACAGAAAGTGGACTAAAAATCTTGTTATCAAGGAAATATCGGTTTTTTTAACAAGTAGTTTGTTTTTGAATTGTGGCAACACCAACAACATGACAGTTTGACATTTAGTTTTTTGACATATTCGTAGTAAATAGATTGGCAATTGTTACAATGAATTCAATTTTATACGAAAATCTCATTAAAATTATTAAAATCTACTATGAAAGTAGAGGTTCTGTTAATGTTAGATTTCGTAAAATTCGTGATATTTTCGTACAACATAATAATCTGAGACCATCATTAAGAATTTGGTCGTTAAATTGGAGTCGACAGGCTTGATACAAGATGTGCGGAAACCAACACGTGTTCGACCGGGTCGTTTAACTGAAAACATTGCAGCCGTGAGCCACAGTGTTGGATTAGATTTCAATTTGTCAATTCCTTGACGTTCTTAACAATTGGGGTTATCCAACTGGTGCAGGAATCGAAGTCGATGCATCGCCGTAGATTCGACAATTCATTATTTATAATTTTTTCAGATGAAGCCCATTTTTACTTATTAAGGCCATTTTTACTTATGAGGCACGTGTCACACAGCCAATGAAACGGTCAATTTATTCCAAACCAAATTTCCCGATCGCATAATTTTACGACAATCAGCAGTTGAGTGGGAAGCCGGATCGCGTGATTTAACATCACTGGATTATTATTTGTGGGGCCATGTTAAGGACAGACTCTATACGGAGCCAATCGAATCGATTTTAGCCTTAAAACTAAAAATCTATGATGTGATTATCAAAATAGGGCCACCATTTTGCCAATTCTTTTATGAAAGAATCGACATCTGTCAGCGTAGACATTTGGCGATATAGTTTTTAATTCATAATTGCCGAACTATTCTCTTCTTAATACAATAAAAATTTTAATCATCTGAATCAAAATTTTTTGTTTTATTTTGTTTTACAAAACAAACTCTGTGTTGAAAAATCCTTTAAATTTGTGATAAAAGTTATCACAAAATATGACGTTTTTAATTTTAAAAGCCAAACATCTCATAAATTATTAAGCCATTTGCTTAGAAAAAGCTAGCGCTTCCGAAATTCGTGGACACCGTTTGACAACGATTTTAATATTTATTTCATATACCCGAGTTCTGCTACTTTTAAACATTGCAGCGCCTACTTTGCAGGCAGGCTTGTCTTTACCTGTACTAAAGCCTTGTAAAATTTCAATACAATCGGACTGGCGATTAAAAACTACAAAATTTTATCCATCTTTTATCAAGTCCACCGCTGTGTGCCGTTTTTCCCGAGTTGTTGTCCTGTAAAAAGTTTTCAGCAATTCCTATTTCTTACACCCTGCGTTGAATATGGACTTTCAAAATCCCTAAATATTTTTGATCATCTATAATAGCATCCACTATATGTACTCACGCATCCTTAAACTAGCACTCAAATTCTTCATTTGGTTTTCTTTACTCAGCACACTTTCCGTCATTGCTAGAAATATTTATTTACTCTTATCCGAGAAAGCTACCATGTTTCGAAAAATCAATGGCTTATTTTTGTGTTCCTTGACGTATTTAATTTACTTGACCATATTACATTTGCTTATGTATGGTTTTTTACGGGCAACACGACTGTTGTAACCAGCTTTATAAATCAAAGAGGCCGGGCATTTTATTTTGGAAGAAAAAAAATCTAGTTTTTAAAGTAGTTTATTTTTTTATTAATTAAACTGAAATGAAATAAGAAGTGAATTGGATTGCCTAAGACTAATTACAGAATTTATATGCAAAAAATTATTTAAATATTATTTAAAAAGTCTCAAAAATTAATTTATTAAACGATTAGTGCTGACTACTGTGTATGCAGTTTATTGAACTTTAAATTTAATAAATTGTTTTTATTGCTGCTTAGTAAAAATTAAGTTTATTGAACTAGTAAAATAAATACTGCACGTTGTTATTATTGCCAATTAGTGGGCAGGGAATGTTTTAAAGCTATTGGAATGGATGGTTGACATAACTGGTTTTATCTGGTCAAACATTTTTATTACAGCTTTTATTAAGATTTATGATCAATTCTGCAGCTAACATTAGGTGTTTTCTGGGTTTCCACAAGAAGAGACCATCTTTTAGCGCGGCAGTATAGCAAAAATAAAGATTTTATATCATTTCCTCAACATCGCAAAGAGAGAAACTATCTGTTCGCTGATTTGTTATAAATCCACGTAAAAGCTTAGATACACAAATATTATTAATCTCATATACGCTTACAACGGCTACCTCTGAAAAATTTTAATAATTATTTTAACATCACAATAACACGTGGAACTGGCTGTTTAACACTTGATATCTACAGAAAACTAACTACGACGGACACTACCATTTACATAAGTTACCCTACTCAACATAAAAAAAGCAGCGCTTAGACATATGATAAACAGACTTGAGATAATCCCACTTACTGTAGATAAGAACAACAAAGAACTCGACACAATTTACATAATAGCTAAAAATAGCGGCTACAAACCCACTACTATCAACAAAATGCTTAGATAGTACAATACGAAAAACAGGAATGAAAAAGATGAAGAGACAACCGATACAACACGACAGCACACTTTTACTTACACAGGGCGGAATATATAGAATAACTAACCTTTTTCACAAAGAAGGTTTACTTACATCATTAAAAACCAACAACACTCTGACACATAATCTCAGGACATCGACTGAAACAACTGACAAATTTAGTTCCAGCGGACACGCTTGCAAACATACTTATATAGGACAGAACTGGACGAACACTAAAAACAAGATTTACAGAACACATCCTCTCACACAAACGAAAAAGAGAACACCCCAACTTTGCATTACATCTTGACACTCACGGACACACACCTAGGGAAATAGATAAATGTTAATGTCGTACATTATACTAGCAAAAAAAACGAAAAACTAGACATTCTTAAGAAATTGGAAATCTACAAAACAAAAACTTTTAACAATGACATAATCGAACAGGTAAAGATGATCTCAAACACATTTTTCACATACACTCGAACAAGCATAAAACACTGTCAGACGGACAAAAATACCTGAAAAATAATAAAAGATGGAAATATTAAAAATTAGTGGCGGGCATCTACCTAAATGGGTAGATACGACCTTGATGAACTACTTTACCCGAACACTGACTCTCACCAGTACTCCTTTGATGAGACCTAATTTTTTGAGGCTAGAAATTTTTATTATTTTTTTTTTCCAATTTAAAGTTATTATTGTTATTATTATTATTCTTTATTCTTTAAACAACTAGCACAACAAGATGATAACATCTTACAAGTGACGGTGCTGTTGATCCTTAACATATACACATTGATTTAATATAAAACTTAAATCTAGAAACAAAGCATTAACAATAATAAAGTTATAACAAATAAAGATATGACTGATTGAAAGAAATGTAATGCAAAGTGTTAACATAAAATTAAGTCAAGGTTGGGTAGAACTAAATAACTTATAAAGCTCCTTTTTAAATAAATTTGCGTTGCCTATTTTTTGTATGGAATTTGGCAGAGTTCCAAAGACTGGTTGCATTTATGAAAAACTGGCGTTGAGATAGCAGACTCTTGTATTTCTGCTGGATAATATTCCTACCACGATGAGATTTTGCAAATTTTGATGAGACATGATCACGGCGGTCTTTCTGAAATATATAACGGGCAATATTGTTAAATGCGATTTTCAGTCTGCGCTGATCAGTGCTATCACAATTGGCATAGATTTCACAACCGTAAAGAAGTGAAGGGATCATATAAGTCTTTGCCAAAAGCATGCGAATATCAAACGGCGTAGAGTCTTTTAACGACCATAGGGTGCGAAGTTTACTGTAAACTCTGCCAACGATAAATTTAATGTGATTAGTCCAGGTCATTCTGTTATTAAAAATTTACCCCCCGGGGGCACATTTATCGGTTCTTATAGAATACTCGACTATCTGGACCTGTGCAACTGGGGGAAAAAGGGAGCCCAGTCCCCTGAAGGCAGACAGGGAGTCAACTGGAAACTCCACTTTATTTCCACGGGGATCAGTGAGCTCGCAGAGTTCATTATTTGTCTCTTTAGACTTATAATAGTTCTCTGGCTGATCATTGAGGTTGGCCCCTATATGGGAGAATCGCGGTGGTTGTGGTTTTGCGGCCCCATAAGGGAAGTATGAAATTTATGGTGGCCAGGATCATTTCGCTGATAATGACACGCATGGTGAATGATCCAGTCCAGTGAGCATGCTTGACATGTGTTCTGGACAAGGAGTTAGAAAGTCTCCGACTCTCTAGCAAGGTGTAATGATTTGCAGACCTGTACTGGAATCATTAAAATTGCAACTAGGTGGTTCTGTTGCATAGAATTATGGCTTCGGCTATCTAGGACGCATGTATGACGTTCCAAATTATACAAAGTGGTTTGTCCACCATCCGATTAAGACTTACAGTCAGGCGCTGATGTAAAACAAATCACCTCTGTTATTAAAAATTACACCCAAATTAGTTGCCGATTCTACTAATTCGATCACATTCCCGTCGATTCTCACATTAATGCTAGCCAGAGTTCTTCTAGCTTTCGTGAGGACAATACATTTCGATTTCGAAGCATTGATATACAATCCATTAGACATGGCCCAGCGATTGATCATATGCAAATCGTCATTTATCTTATTCACACACATAGAAACGTCATTAACCAGCTTCTGTTATAAACCTGCACGTCATCAGCATAGATGTGCATCCTGCTGCTCTTAGAAATGTCAGGTAGGTCATTTATGTAGAGACAGAAAAGAAGCGAACCCAATATAGAGCCCTGTGGTATTCCTCCACTAACTATTTGACATCTGTTAGTCAAATAGGAGACTGCAGGCCGAGCTTGAGAAATAAAATAACTTACGCAGTTTTATTAACATGATAGAGTGATCTACCGCATCGAAGGCTTTACTGTCATCCAGTAGAATCAATAAACCCACTTTGTTGATGTCGAGTTCAGTTATGAGGCTCTCGACCACATCCACTAAAGCCGTTATGCAACTTCTGCCCCTAACAAAAACAGATTGAGCCTCAGATAAAAATTTATTCCGTGTGAGATAGTCATTCATTTGACTCCTGAGGATATTCTCAAAAACTTTAGATAAAAACGGTAGAATAGCTATCGGTCGAAATTCACCATTAGTCTTAGGGATAGGGATAATCCTAGAGGATTTCCATTCCCTAGGAAAATTGGATAGAGTTGAAGAAATGCGTAATGATCGGTAATATCCTCGAGATCAAAACTCTTAAGAATTTAGGGTTCATTCCGTCCATACCAACCGCGTTGGATCTAACAACGGAAAAACTCTTAAGGACCTCAAGCTGATCTACACATCGGAAGCCAAAAAGATTTCGTATTGGGACATAACAACGATCGTCATTAACGCTACTTGTCGGCCTGGGAACATTAATATTAACAAATTTAGCATTTAGAAGGTTCACGTCAACATCACAATTATGCTATAACATTTTACTTCGACTTAAGTCTATTTTCCGAATTTCCCTCCACTTAGCCCTACTAAATAAAAATTTTGTATTTTTATTTATATTTTTGATATAGCTCTAACAATAGAAATTAAATTGAACATTTAAATTTTAAATCATAAAACCATGTATTTGAAAAAGAAAAGTTAGACTAAGCATGCACTTTATCAGTTAATGCATAGTCTCTAAAACTAACAAAATAATTTTAACACTCAATACGTTTTCTTACTCATACGGAAACTGCATCAAAGCGTATCTTAGTCTTAAAGCCTCGGATTTTATTAAGAGTTTTTCTAGTCCAGCACAATTTTTAAAAAGTAAGATATGCCTTTTCTAAATTAAAGTATTACCATTAACATTCAGCGGAATCGAAATACCCACTTGAAAACTAAATTATTTTGCAAAAATCAATATCAAAGATTTTTACTCTGAACAATTGTATCATATACATATTTTCACTGATTTGAATTTCAAAAAAAGGAAAGTAGAAAAAAGTAGATTGGTATTTTTTTTTAATTTTATATAGTAGTAAATATTTAGAATACTTTTTTTAATAACGTTTATTTGACCATATTTCTTATAATTAAACTATAAATAAACAAACAGTAGTAATTTTTTTCTTTCTATACACAGTCCCTTATTCGAGCTCTCTAGTATATTTTACATTAACAGTATTAATTCTTTTTAAGACAATTATATAATATATAAACCAGAATGGTGCCATTATAAAAATATTATGTAACAAAAAAGTTGAAAAAAAGTTACTTACATATTTAGTTAAGAATAAAATGTTAATAACTATATGATAAAGGAGGGAATTTGTAGATAACCCTTAATGTTAGCCACCAGTATTTATTTACATTCATGTTTGGAAGCATATTTTTATCTCTGAAATACAGGCTTGTACCAAATCTTTTATTTCCTATAGTTAATTGCTTGCAAAATATTGCTTTTTGAGTGGCTCGTCTATATATGTGATAGAATATAGGAATACCTGTTTCGTTTTGCATAAAACCTTGACTATCTAGGTGCAAGAAGGCTTCAGGTGGGACATAACCGTTTTGGAGTGTTTTGTCTATATATTCCCCATTTACGTAGTATGGAGCCATTATCAAGTTATTTTCTGTGCAATTAGAGCTTTTCACAATGTGTTTCTAATTAAAAAAATTATGAAATTGTCTACTCGACATGTCCTTGCAGCGTTATATAATTTTCCGTTCGATATATATTTTTTAAAATTGCTATTTTTTGACCTAGAAAGAGACGTACATGCTTTTAAGCATTTTCTTTCAAAGACTCGAATTTTTTCCATGTAAGCGGGAGAAATATTAAACCAAATTTGGCAACCATATGTCAACACTGGTCTTATTAAAGATTGATATAAAATAATCTTAATCCTAGGATTAATATATCTTGAAAAAAAAAGTTTTTTATAGATGAAAAAGCCATTTCTTGCCTTTGTAATTTGAATGTTGATGTGATTGTGAAAGTATAAAAATTTATCGAGATGAATGCCCAGATACTTAACCATCTATTTATTTGGATTATTATTATTAGTAGAATATGATTTTATTCCGAAGTCCTTCCAATTTTTACTAACATTGTAATTACATTTTTCCACAGGTGGCCGAAAAAGAATAGTTTCGCATTTTTCAATATTTATTTTCATTTTCCAATTAATGGCATATTTTTCTACATAGTTGAATTTATTTTGTAAATTATTATTAATTTTTTGAATTTCATTATCGGAATGGTAAAAGATAATATCATCGGCGAAAGCAATAATATTATCGACTTGTTGCAACAGATCGAAAATAAATATGTTAAAAAGAATTGGCGAGTTCGCCGTTCCTTGTTGTAAGCCATTAACAATTACAAATTTTTTGGTACTCATTTCCTTTTTGTTGCATACAAAAAAACACTTATTATTCAACATATTGTATATGAGCAATACAAGATGGAATGGAGTATTATATTTGATTAGTTTGTATATTGGCCCTGGAACCCACAAACTGTCGAAAGCTTTTTCGAAGTATTTAGAATACTTTAATATATACAATTTTCTTACTAAGTAGCATTTCACAAATTCTACTTTTTTTGTAAAGAGAAGTAGCGCTTCAGGCAATAATGCCTATTTCGTAAAGTACCGTGCTACATTCTTTAGGAAAAGGATAGAGAAGAGATGAAACAGGTAGTGAAAGTAGAAGCATAGTCGAAAATTTACTGCCGTATAAGATAGCACAAGCGACCAATGGCTGAGCAGCCCCACCGACAGTCAATTTTTATTTATAAACTGACAAGCTAGTACACTACCCACTAGCCTACAGGGGCACCTCCAAAATAAACAACAAGTTTTCTAAACATCGTTATTTTTGGGTTCCACCTTAATAATATTATTAGACAAAAAGTTGTATAGTTGAAGACCCTTATAAAATAATGGTCGCTGCTTAGCACTTGTTAATACCGTTTCCATTCTAAAATTGCTCAGTATTTCTTAAGTAATATGGTTGGACTTCTCTTACGTGTGCTATTTCTTCTTTCAAATATTCATACGCTTCTCCTCTCTTGATTTTCAGAATGAATATTGTTTTGTTTAATTCGTCTTTGTTTTGTATTAAGTCATTTCAATGTTTATTATATTTTATTATTTTGTAGCTTTTGTAGTCTTTCAATTTAGTTTGCGGTGGTATATAAGTATAAAATAGTTGACTCGAATTCAAAATGAGGTTTTATAATACCGATTTTTTTACATATATAATTGTTAAATTTTACATACTTATCAATAATAAAATCCAAATATAAACTTGGGTAACTTTTTCTATTATTTCATTGTTTATTTTGAAGATGGAAATGTTTATTTCCATTTTTTTCATTTAATTCAAGTTTATTTATATTCAGCCATATGGCAATTTGTCTCATATCATGGGTTATATTGTCGTAGCATTGTTGAATTAAATCTGCTTCTTTGAATACAAGCGTATCATCCGCGTATAATGTGATTTCACATTTTTTCATCATGCTTGACAAATCGTTAATTTATATGTATAATGACCAATAGAGCACCTTATATCAACCCCTGTGGTACTCTACAATCATTATTAATTATCTCGAATTTTGTATTGCTTACCTTTGTAACTTGTGTTCTATTTGATAAATAGGATTTAAATCAATTTAGTTCAGTGTTCTTGGCGCCATATTTACATAGCTTTTGTAAAAGTATACCTCTACCGATCGCCTCAAAAGCTCTGTTAAAATGGAGAGAGAGAGAGAGAGAGAGTGCCACTATTTTTTGTTCCAATTTTCTTACATCTGTTAAGTAAGTAATTAACGGTCGTTTCGCATGAATACTTTTTCCTAAAACCAGATGGGTACTTTGTCAACAGTTTATTTGTATCAAAATATTCTTCGAGTTGTTCCTTTACAACTCTTTCTATTATCTTTTCGCATCTTTTTAAAGTATTAATAGGACAAGACTCCTAACATTTTCTTGCTGTTGCGATCTTTTCTATTGGAGTAATCATTTACGTTTTCAAACTCTCAGGGAATATTCCTACCCTAAGCAATTATTTAATGATATTCAGCATAGTTCTTCCAATTATATTCCAACTATTAAGTATAATTTTATTAGATATTTTATTGTTGTCAGCTTTGCTCTTTAGGCTTTTACAAATATTTTTTAATTCCACCAAGGTCATTGCACGAAATATGAAATGAGAGTCTATCAGAGAAATTTAATTCAATGTTTTGCTTATATGTATTCTATTTGGTTAAATATCACAGATTCAATTGTACTTTGTTTTTTCTTTAGAATATGGTTCTTTATACCCCTCCACATTTCTTTGTGATCTTTGAAACCGTTTTCTTTTTATTAACATACCTGTTCCTTCTTTACAATTTCAATTTTGGCTATATTATGTTTTGTAATCTTTTGACTCTTCTTTAACTGTCTTATTTTATTATTAAACTATAAATTCTTATTATAATCTTTAATTATCATTTTCGTTGTTAACTATTTTAGTGCGTTTTCTAAATATTCATTAAATAGATATACGATGTTGTTTATATAATTTCCAATATTTATATACTTTATATTTATTATACTGCAGTTATTAATAATATGATTAGCCTGTTTATATGTGTTTTAGTTAGTATTGTATTTAACATTGATTATTATTATGTTAATTTCTTCATAATCCGAAATTTTTTTTCACTATTTATGCTAGCCGAAATATTTTGATTATTTGAGACAACATAGTCTATTATTACTTTGAGTTATTCGTTATTCGAGTAAAATCATTAATAACTTACCAAAGCTTTTGTCATTAAATATGCAGCTCATCTTATTAACTATTCTTATGTCAGTCAATATTAATTACATATGTATTAATCTTTTAAACGGTCTTTTTAATTAAATTTTAAAATTAAAATTAATTTTTAATAACAAAAATTATTAACAAATTGAAAAAACTTTTTGAAAACATTTGACAAAAACATATAAAATACATTGAAATAGGCCGTAATTATTATACTACAGTTGTATTCATTCAATTCCTCTATTGTTTCTTTAAACATTTCGACAAACTCCGGCTCAGCACTGCTCGGCGATCTATTCACTGCAGAACTCAGAACCAGCATCTATAACTAAGAGTTTCAAAATTTACACTTTAATAAAATACGGATTTATATGACGAAAATAAGGAATTGCTTCATCCAGCAATAGTATTGCACCAGCTTATTTGTATCGTATATCGTTCACATCAATATTGTCGTGTTTCAACAGAAATAAGTCTATTGTCATGTCGCGTTATCAAGCGCCAGTAACAGTTTATCGTAAATTTTAACACATGTGCAGGAAAATCATATTAGTACCTTCTGTCAATTATATAATTTTTATTATATAAATCTCCTTCGCACTGTTATTGCTTGAGTAGCCAGCATTGAATGATTTCAAAAATTTTATTTGCAAATTGCAAATCTGTCTAATCTGTCAATTCGTCTCTCCAACTAAAATGGTTTGATTCGTTTCTTATTTTGTTCAACTATGAATATCTTTTACCAGATTTACCCTGGTAAATTACTCTAAAATATTTAAATCGATCCAAAAAAATAAGGCAAAAGTGTTGCTAGTTTATATGTATATATATACTTCCATATATAAAAGTTTGACGATTGACGATTTTTGTTAAAAAAATCCATAAATCATAACGGTTTTCTGGCAACGCTTATAATATTTTTATAAATAAGCACAAGGTATGTTAAATTTAGTATGTTGTATGTCAATCAGATGATTTTTTTTTTTTGCTTTGAAGTTAAAAATGTCAAAATACACGGCCGTTTGTTTAGGATTTTATAAAAATTATGGTATATTTCTGATGTTATATTTCTCTCAATTGTGTTTATTGTGAAACGCCAAAATTACTACGAAAATTCAACTTTGTCAAAAGCAGGGACAAAAAATAACTGTTATTTTTAAAATTTTACATCTTTACATCAAAAAAGCACACATAAAAAATGATCGTAAAAAATTTTGGATTTTATCATTATGATACATAGGTGATGCATAGGATGTACCTGCAAATTTTTGTATGACTTTTAAATTTGTGATTTTTTCGATAAAAGTAAAAAAACAACTTTTAATTTTTACTTTTATTTTTAAAGGCAAAAATTAAAAGGTATTTTTAACTTTTATTATTTTACTCAAAAAATAAAAGTTTTTTTAACTTTTAATATTTTAAGGCAAAAATAAAAGTCATGAATTAAATATTGCATAGTAATACGCAAGTTTTATTGCTTTCAATGCTATAAATGATAAAACATTCGTTATCACAATTTAAAGAAAACCGCTTAAATGTTGCAGCTGATTTACTAGAATACTGGGATAATAAAAAATTTACTCTACCATGGCTACACAAACTAGCACTTATTGTACATTCTGCACCTGCAACTAAGTCAGTGTAGAAAGGCCATTTTCGGCACTCAAAATGATTTTGGGGAATTTGAGATATAATTTATCTGAAGAAAATTTGGAATCAATTTCGGTGGTAAAATTAAAAAGCTTAACAACTGTAATATAATAATAATTTCTATAGATTTCTGTAATATAATGTACATCAATTATTATTACCTATAAATTAGAGACAATAAAACTTGCGAATTACTATGCAATGTTTAATTCCTGACTTTTATTTTTTCCTTAAAATATTAAAAGTTAAAAAATAACTTTTATTTTTTGAACAAAATAATAAGAGTCAAAAATAACTTTTAATATTTGCCTTACAAAATAAAAGTTAAGAAACAACTTTTATTTCTGCCTTAAAAAATTAAAGTTAAAAAATAACTTATTGTTTCTTGACTTTTTCGATAAAAGTTATAACAGTTACGGTCCCTGGTCAAAAGTAAACATTACTGAAACTTTATTTGAAAAGCATCTACCCTATTTGTATTTGTAGTCATGCCAATTTTTTTTTTTAAATTCATGTGATGATTTTGAATTCCTTTTTTTTCGGTTTAGTAAAAAAACATCCGTGCTTTGATGCTAGACTATCTAGACTGTAACACAAAACGGCTTATAAATGTCCTATCGGATGACACATATACTTTTTTAATAGCAGAGCTTAAAAATATTTATAGCTAGCAGCGGCAAATCCATCTATACATTTTTACAAGGCGCTTAAGAAGCAATAACTTTTATTTTCTGTATAACCTACTTTCCATTCGATTTTCAAGTAAAGAAAAAAAAACAATAAATAAAAAATCAAAGGAAAAAGGTAAGAAAGTCACAAGAATAGTTGTTTAAGACCCCATGTGATTATTATAAAATATAGGAGTAAAATACATAAAGGAATCATTAATTATACAATTACATACTTATTTTTATAGTTTTTTTTTAAACGATCTTTTTTATCTTTAATAAATATCTTTTTTCTTTTTAACGACCTTTTTTATATATTTTTTCTTCTCGATATTTCGCTTTCCTTTGGAAAGCTTCTTCAGGAAAAAAATTTTATATTTTTGAAAACAAAAAATTATTAACAAATTGAAAAAAATGTTTCAAAACATTTGACAAAAACATATAAAATATTTTTTCATACATACATACAAAAATTTAAATTTTCAAATATTCAAACATACAAAAACAAGGAAACGGAAATAACAAATAAATAACAAATAACAAATTCTCTCTTATGAAATGAATGTAACAAATTATGTGTCTTTTTAATTAAGTACCTATAATTCTGAGCTAAATTGTCTGTGTCTGTCTTGAAATTTGTTCTCCTTATATTTGGTACATTAACAATTTCTAACATTTCTAACATATAACGTCTCTTGTAGTTTTTTTCTATATCTAATACTGATGTTTCATCAAACTTTGGATAATAATTATATTTCTTACAATGTGAAGATAAGGATGTCTTCTGTGTTGAAATATTCCTATATTTTTGGTCACACCTGTGACCAGCTAATCTTGTTTTAAGTTTATTTTTTGTTGTCCCAATATAAACTTTGTCACAGTTCACCTGGTCATTTCCTCCACATGGTATCCTGTATACTACAGCATACATTTCCATTTTTTCTATTTTATCCTTCATACTGCTAAATAATTTATTTAATGTGTTATATGTTTTGTGTGCAATTATATATCTATCTGTGTCATATATTTTACACTTTCTTAATCTTTCTGATATTCCAGGAACATAAGTTAATGATTTATAATTTCTTGGCTCTGCCGTAGAATTTCCTTAATTATGCCTATAACTACCATATTGTCTAATTAATCTGTTAGTTAATTCTACTGGAAAATCATTGTCATTAAGTATATCTCTTATTGTATCCCTATTCTTCAAATGAAATTCTCTATCACTTATAGTCAATATTCTGTCTATCATATTTTTCGCTGTGTTTATTATCATTTTCCTTAGATGTTTTGAATAAAAATTAATAATTCTTCCAGAAGATGTTGGTTTCTTATACCAATCAAATACTAACTAATTTTTCTTCCTTATTATCAATATATCTAAATATGGAAGTCTAGATTCTAATTCTCTTTCAATCGTAAATTTAATATCCGGATGGAAACTATTCAATTCTGACAAAATATCATCCACTGTATCTTCTGAAGTTATACAAAATAAATCATCCACATATTTTGTGATTATCTTAGGTTTAATATGCATTTTACTAATACAGGAATTTAGTAATTCCTCCATCACAATATCAGCTATAATTGGAGATGCTGGAGAGCCCATAGGAAGGCCCTCCTTCTGTTGATATATCCTGTTATCAAATTGAAAATACCTATTGTCTTCAATGCAAAACTTAAGAATACGTAAAAATAATTCCTTCTCAATATTCGTATTTTGTTCTATTATCTGCCATTTTTCCTCTATAATACTTAAAGCTAAACCTACAGGAATACTTGGAAAAAGTGAAACTACATCAAATGAAAACAATCTATCATTATCTTGTATATTTGGTGTGACCAAAAATATAGGAATATTTCAACACAGAAGATATCCTGTCTTCACATTGTAAGAAATATAATTATTATCAAAAGTTTGATGAAACATCATATATGTTGGAAATGTTAGAAATTTTTGATGTACTAAATGTAAGGAGAATAAATTTCAGGACAGACACAAACAATTTAGCTCAGAATTATAGGTACTTAATTAAAAAGACACATAATTTGTTATAATCATTTCATAAGAGAGAATTTGTTATTTATTTGTTATTTCCGTTTCCTTGTTTTTGTATGTTTGAATATTTGAAAATAATTTTTGTATGTATGTATGAAAAAATATTTTATATGTTTTTGTCAAATGTTTCTGAAAAATTTTTTTAATATGTTAATAATTTTTTTGTTTTCAAAAATAAAAATTTTTTCCTGAAGAAGCTTTCCAAAGGAAAGCGAAATATCGAGAAGAAAAAATATATAAAAAAGATCGTTAAAAAGAAAAAAGATATTTATTACATACTTATATTGAAGTAAAACTATAATTTTATTTTGTTGTAATATTTAAAATTTTATTAGAACTAAATTAAAATTGTTGTTAACTGATCTAAAATATTTTAAAATTCCTAGCTCTAGATAATGTTACTCTATTTTAACTTAATATATTAATAATTTTTCATTAATAGCTCCTACTGGAGTACAATAATTTTAATTAGCTGGTGTCTCTAAAATACAACGCTGCTGTTTTCAAACATTTTTCTTTTGTTCATTGCATTCCGTTTTCTTTATATAACCATCCCACTCTTATCTGCCGTGAGAGAACGAGAAAAATGAAAATGGCTTCAATTATACGAGCAGTGTAAATTTTAGAGAAAAGTAAAATCTATTTTTTAATGAAGGTTTAATAAGTTTTTAAAGAATATTTGTTAATACTCAAAATACAGTAAAAACAATTGTCTGGTGCTTAGATGAAAGTGAAATATGGAATAAGTAAATTTTGCGAAATAAAGTAGCACACAATCACAAAGTTGAAAAGTATGATGATGAAAAGGTATCCGAAGAAGAAGAATTGTACGTACTACGTATTGTTCAATGGGAAAAATTATTTTTCAGCCTTTTAACTATTAAAAGAAAAATAGTTCTATCAGTGTTTTAAAAAAAAATTAATTGAAATTTAGAACAACACAAATGTTGTGGATATGTGATAATAATAAAGTTGCGCCAATAAGTGTAAGAAAAATATTTATTTATTCAGAGCTGTATTTGGCAGGCCTCTTACCAACAAATATTAAAAAACCCAGTTATGAATGAAAATATAAGAGAATCAAAGAAATTGTGTCAAGAAAAAGTATGAGTAAAAAACAAGAAATTTCTGAATATTATATACATAAAATGTGGACCACAGGAAGCAAATATCAAAATAAAAGTATTATGAATTAATTATTACTAAAATATATAAAAAATTTAATCATGTCAATATTAGTCTAACAAAGTTTTTCTTCTTTTTCCTTCTACTTAGTTTCTTATCGTTTTTGTCGATGACATAAACACAAAATGTCTTTAAAATTGACGTTTAAATGCATTGTTTTGGTTCGAGTTTTCTTTACAAAAATTTTAGGAATTTCCAATAACATCAAAGATATACTATAAAAAGTGTTTTTATTTAAAGTTCTTTTACGTTATTTATTTTCTAGTGGAATGGAAAAATATAAAAAGCAAATATTAAGTAAACAAAGATAAAACAGTTTCTAAGAATAATAAATAAAAAACAAATTTCAATATGTCACGTTGGAGTAAAAATATTGTGGTACCCTTGGACACAACCAAGGAAAGTGATAATCGACCAACAGTGGCTCGCTCATTGGGTACAATGGGTAAGTGGGGTAAAATGGGATTTACTTCTACTCGCACATATAGTATGTCGGTTATACCGGGCGCCGCAGGACTCTTAGCTGCCGTTGCAGCTAACAGTCCACAAGAAAGTCCAGCATCCCACAAAGAAGACGATCAATCGACATCTACTCTAGAACCGCCAAAACCACGAAAATTTTTTAAATCTCGCAACACAACACCTCCGGAAGTTATAGCACAAATTATGCAACAAATACCACGTCAATCGACATCACCCATACGTGATGCTTCCGCAACGGTATCATCTGTTTTATTAACTCCTGTACGAGAGCCTATAAAAATGAAAATATGCAAAACAAATTCTGCAGAGCGGAAGAAAAAACCTTTTAAAAAGAAAATACCCAAGAAATCTGTGGATTCCTGCGATGACGATCAAAATGAAGCTAGTGGTGAACCTATAGCCTCCTCAGAGATGAAACCTACAAAGAAGAAAAAAACCGAAAAAGAATTAAAACCCGAAGCACCTCCTTCGCGTGTCCTAGGACGTGCTCGGAAAGCTGTGAACTATTGTGAGGTGGATGAAGAAGATCGTATGCCGACACCAATAAGGGATATTATATTACCAAAAGATAAAAAGGTAGAAAAACTGCCGCAGGGTCAAGAAACACCTCCGCCAACACCAGCTCACAAAATTGATGACGTTTACGCCGCTTGTGATACTCCAGAACCTCAGCAACCACAATTACCGCCACCAGCAGCACCACAACAAACGCCGCTATCAGTAACATCCAGCCAGCATCCGATAGTTGTAAATAATGCAGCTTCTAAAACCCCGGAGCATCCACCTATCGTATTAAGAATATCCAAGGTAATTTAAAAAGAAATTTACTGTCTTTCCCACGTCAAGTGAGTTCGGTCGTTCCGACAATTATATTTAGGCAGGCAGTTGAAATTTAACTGAAATCGTAATTTATATCTTTTAAATACTTTATTTTCTAACAAGTAACAATTTCGCGATACTCGTCAAAATATCTCTGATATTTTTAGAAAAACAAATTCTGTATGGCGACACTAAATAACAAGTAAAACAATAAAAAACATCCCCACAAGACAGACATTCCTGCAAAAAAAGAAAGAATTATTAAAAGAGAATAACAGCGATCATTAGAATATTACATTCTCTTTGACTCTAGAAATGTTTACGCGCCTTTTTTTTACATTTTTAGTGCAGAATTGCCATATTAAAACCTTATACTTCAAATAATTTTTTTAATATGGCTGCACTCCACTCTTATAGTTTATTTCGTTTTTCGTTTTGAATAAGGATTTTTTTAAGAGATATTATAAAGTGTTCAAAAAAAAGATCTTATTGCAGCCACCTGTAGTAAATTAAAATAAAATTTGTCATTACATACGCATGTAGATAAAAAAAATAATTTCAATATTTCTGTTATTATAGGGAACATCACGATTGGTTAGCACAGATAGTGAAGAACAACAGCCAAACGCTCCATGTACACCGCCATCACAACACTCTGAAATAACAGCAAATGACACCCAGTCCACATTACCTTCTTCAGAAAAGTCAAGAAACGCTTCAGAAGAGAATACGACATCGCCAGTTACAACAGCTCCCAAGATTATAGTAAAACCACCCAGGCCTCCATCGCCTAAGCCGACATCACCTGCCATCGAACAGCAAGAAGAGGAAGAAGAGGACGAAGAAGAAAGTGAGGAAGAAGAGGAACTAGAGCCACCAGAAATCAACTATTGCACTGTAAAAATATCCCCTGATAAACCGCCAAAAGAGCGTTTAAAGCTCATTATAAAAACTGACGTTATCCGCAATGCTTTAGCTGCTGCCGCCGCTGCAGCTGCCGCCAAAGCAAAGAAAGCAAAACAAGCTGCTTTAGGAAGCTTAGAGCGCCCAGAGAAGGAGAAGAAGAAAAGCAAAAAACACAAACATCTAAAACATTTATCCGTCGAACAATTAACTGCACCTCCACAAAACGCGGCGGTAGAGTTTAAAACCCCTTCGCCTCACTTATCCCTTAGTCATACCAGCACAAACGAATCTTCTTTAGTAATGCCTCAAACACATCTTCCAGCTACATCAGTTTCAGCGGCAGCTAGAACAGTGATATCTCCTCCCACTCTTTCGGAAAAAGATTTTGACTCACAGTCTTCTGTTTTGGGTAGTATATCATCAAAAGGCAATAGCACACCACTGGCAGGCATTCAGCCGGCAGTGGAAGAAAGTTGTGTAATACACAGTAGGGGATCTAGCGTTATAACTAGTGATCTAGAGACAAGCCAACATTCTTCTCTGGTTGCACCACCCTCAGAAATAGAACTGAGGTTAGAATCGATGATGATGGATGGTGAAAGCAGTCACCAGCATAGAGCTTCCAGCACATTTGTTGAAGCTGAACCACTACAGGAAGACATTTTAGCAGTACTAAGAGGAGAGGAAACAACAGCCATGGAAGATGAGCAACCTGAAAAAATTAAAGAAAATGGATTAAGTACTGACGAAATAAGTGAACCACTTGTTACAGCACCTGTGGAAAAAACCCTAATAAGCACTCGCACAAATACCTCTAGTACGACGGTTAGACGTGTAACGCGGGGACGAACAAAGGAATTGATTGAACCTGCATCAACGGTTGTTCAAATTCCACGAACGAGAAGTAGAAAACCTGTAGCGCCATTACAACAAACTCCCATTGAAGAAACAAATGTACTACCACAAAAACGAGTAACAAGAAGAGGTAGGGGCAAAGCTGAAGATACAGCAAACTCTGTAATTATGGATACTGTAGAACAAACATCTAATATGATTTTACAAGAATCTTCCCCAAATAAGTCTGAAGAAGAAAACAATCCAATACCAGCGACAATTGTGTCCACAACTAGAAGAGGTAGATCAGCGCGCAATAATATGAACAATGGCAGCACCACAAATATCAACAACAATAATATCAATAAAATTGCCGCTAATCTTACAGCAAAGGTAAATCAGCAAGAAAAACAAAAACTTTCCTCTTCGGACTCCACCACATCGCCTTCCATTCAACGTAGTTATAGTCGTAAACGAAAAAATCAACAAGTAACACAAGTCCTGCAGCTATCCAGTCTAACGGTGGAATCAGAGGAACTGCAACAACCAACACCCGCCAAACAACTCAATTTAGATTTGCCTTCAAATGAAAATACTGATACTCAAATTACCCCTCTCCAGCCGTATGATAGTCGCTTAACACCTTCAATCGATCTGCAAGAAAACAACTCTGTAGGTTCTTCGCCATTGCAAAGGCCGGAAAGTAGTTTGGATAATCCCTCGTCTTCTTCTCCGCCTCCCAGAAAGGATTATAAAATTAAAGATAAATTCAAGAGAACGCTTACGCTGGATACTCAGGTTAATAATGCTGTAGTGATAAAACACTCAACTACTGACTCCTCGAATGATAACAATCCTTCGGCCGGTGTAGCTGAGCCGGTAAAATTGGTGATCTCGAAAAAGAAAGGTAGCATATTTAAGAGCAGGGTGCCGTCAGAACAAGCAGACCAAGCTTGTAAAAGACATCTTTATAAACATAGATGGGACGCCACGGTTAATGGCGATGCTAACAGTGAAGGTAATACGCCTCCTAGCAATACCCAAAATATGGTACCAGAGAACAAGGCTACAAATGCCACTGTTGAAGCCATTTTCAATGATTTTAATAGTGATGAAACACGAAGCAGTCCTGTACCTGCCCACAAAATGACCAGAGTCCCTAAGCCGAATCCTCTGACTTCCGCCTTTGATATGGATGGCAATGACAACGCAGCCGATACCATAACCTCTATACGAATAGATCGTAAAGCCAAGGAATACTACACTGTAGTACGAAACGTAAAGACCGCTCACCAAATACAAGAAATTGGCGAGTACCAAGAAATGGACGATGACGTTGAGTATATCTTGGATGCTCTGCAGCCCCACAATCCTATGTATACACGTTGTCTCTCAGCACTCCAATTGGCTACTAAATGTATGGTACCGGCATTTCGTATGCATGTAAGAGCGCATGGTGTTGTAACGAAATTCTTTAAGGCACTCTCAGATGCCAACCGTGATTTATCATTAGGTCTTTGTACCACAGCTATTATGTATATTCTATCTCAAGAAGGCCTTAATATGGATTTAGATCGCGATTCATTGGAATTAATGATGAATCTACTGGAATCTGAACAGACCGTGGCAGCGCCTGCGGATCATGCCAACTATGAAAGGAACAAGCAGAGAGTAAGAGAACTGTGCGAAGAAATAAAGATCCAGGGTAAAGCTACTCATCTCAACGTTGACAGCATTACGGTAGGTACCTTGGCAATGGAGACCCTTCTATCACTTACCTCTAAACGAGCTGGGGACTGGTTCAAAGAGGAGTTGCGAGAGCTTGGTGGCCTGGAGCATATTATTAAAACCATTAACGATTGCTGTCGACCGGTAATTGGTAATGTTCACAGTGCAACTGGAATTAACTGGACGCGTCCCTTGCTAGATAACATGCAAACTGTCGAAAGATGTTTGCGTGTTTTGGAAAATGTTACACAACTAAACGAAGAAAATCAACGTTATATTTTAACATATAACAATGGATCTGTTGCAAGCACCCTCTGTTCTCTTTACTCCCTCTGTGACCGTGAACTAATTCTGTACTCTACATCGGAGTTGACTTCACGCGACAATCCTGGCATTGTTATACGTGAACTCTTGATACCATTAATGAAAGTTCTTATAAGTCTAACACATCCTTTTAGTGCCTCCCAAGCGTTGGGTGCCGAATTGGTGGGCCAAAAATCTGATGTAATTGACACAAGCTTCCATTTGTTATTAAAGGCACCAAACTACATTCCAGATCGCTGTGTTTTTGAAATGAGTATATTGGTGAGTTGGCTTTAAATAAAAACTAATTTGTTGTATTTACATTAATTCTTATTTTTTTAGTCACTCTTATTACTTATCAATTTAACAATGTATACAACGGAAAATCGTTCACGTATTATGAAAGCCTATGCTCCTACCGAATTCAATTTAAACCATAATGATAGTTCACAACCACGACAATCTGCAATATCTGCTGTTATGACCTATTTCTATAAATGTGAAGAATTGGCGAGGTATAACTTCTGCGTAAAAATTGTAAAATTTATTTTTATTACAAAAAATTTTAATTGAAATGTAGATTAGTAGAGAAGAACACTGATGCCTTTTTGGATAATCAAGAGAAAAATAAAAAGAAACAGGAAGAAGTGGACGAGACTGTTAATAACTGTAAGTTTTTTTATATGAAGTTTAAATAGCAAAGTAAATTACTATTTTTTTTTATTTAAAGTGCTACAAAAAGCTGGTCATCATATGGAGCATTCTTTAAAAGGGAGCTACACAGCCATTTTAGTAGGTCATCTAATCAACGATAATGAACAGTACGAAGCCACTGTTCGATCACATTTGATAGGCAATGGTTTTAAAGAAATAATTAGCGTTTTGGAGAAATATTACAATTTTATGAATTTAACAGCCAGTGTAAGTATTATTATAAATTATATTAGTTAGGTTATATAGAAGTGATATTAAGTGATTTTAATTAACGAACCGCGCTGCGATTTTATAAAGGAATACATAATAAATGTTAATGGTTTGTTTCCCATTATATCGATCATAAAAATCGAAGTGGTTGATCGGAAATTTCAAGACTTATTTGATTACTTGCTTACAATGGTATCCTTTGTTCGATTCTTACAGTAATCCTCTTTAAAAAGTACAAAGAGTTATTTCTACCTTAAACCAATCAAATCTCCATGTAATAGCGAACTAATCTACTTATCAAGTGCTAACAGCCAAATTTAAATTTCCTTTAGTAGTTCTAATAAATATATCAAGTTCAACTTTAGTAGCGTAAAGAAATAACATTTTGAATAAAAAAATTTTTATTTAATATTTTGATTTCTTCACCCTCCAATCACAAAAAAATTGCAAATTGCGTTTCGTTGGCTATATGACATGTGTTGCACGAAATGAGCATCAAAAGATAGTCCAAATAAGATATGCTTACTTTAGTAAAGTTTATATGGTTTGAAACATCCTGTTCGTTCTGAAATCGACACATTAATAGGGTAATGGACGGTTGTTTGTATGTTATGTTCACCAAAGTAAAATCGAACATTTTTAACAGATGTTAGTTTTTTATCTGTTAAAAATGTTCGATTTTGTCTTAGAGAAAAAACAAGTAAATAAGTTTTTACGATTGTTTACGAGTATAAACGAATAAATAAGAGCAACTCATATCCCTTGCAGTGTCGATTATAAAAGGAAAATAATTTAAACCGCGGTTAATAAGCTGTTGATAAAAACAGCAGATAAAATGTTTAGCAAAGCAAAAAAAAAAAATTAAAAAAGTAAACAATTGTAGCGTAGCCTTACTAAATGAGTTGATTAAGGCGGCTGTATATTTAAAAAGTAAAATATTCGTTAGAGAGGAGAGTAACAAAAAAAAAGCATGTGTGGTAGTCGTGAAAGAGTAAATAAAACAAAATATCCTGGTTTCAGGTTTGATTAGATGCGCAGGTTAAAGGCAGACCTTACTAATCACAATATCTTTGGTAAACAAGATGGTGACTGCACAGTGTCACAGAGTACGGAACTGATTTCTGACAATGGAACTCACTTCCTTGCAAAATATGCAATAAAATTGTAAAACATGTACCGATTTTTAACGGCCGCTTGTAAGTTATTATTGAAAATAAAGAAATTACTCATTTCTGTTCAGTCTTGCACTATCGTTTAACGCGTTTGGTCGTGATTTTCGCTGTTTATTGGTTTGTTACAAAAAAAATTAACAGTTATTCTTTTTTCTTTAAATAACAACAACAAAATTTGTTACATTTACAAAAAAAAAAATTAAAACAAAAATAAAGCGCGAGCGTGTTGATGATGTTCTTGCCTCTCATAGGCAGAATATGATTAAAAAATCAAAAACAAACAGTTCTCAGAGAACTGAATTTCAAAACTTTTTTGCTCCTCTCCAAACTATTGATGATCAGGATGAAGAAGACATTATCAATAAAACTGGAAAAATAAAAGTACCACCTATAACGGTACTTAAATGTAAAGTTGAACAAATACATGAAGTATGTAGAATTCTAAAGATCAGAGAATATTCTATCAGAAAAATTTCAATTGGCCTAAAAGTATTTTGTACGAACAGAGAGGACTTTGATGCGATCAATGATGCTCTGACAAATAAATTTCAACATGAGCACTTTACATATGCATCTAAGCATGAAAAACCTTATAAGGCTATACTTCTAGGTCTTGAAAAAACCGACCCTAAAATAATAAAAAGCCGCCTAGAAGAATTAGGCCTAAAATGCTTAGATGTAAAAATAGTTACCAAAGCTAGAGAGAACAACAATGAACAAACCATATTTGTGGTTTATTTCGAGCGTAAATCAGTTACGTTAAAGGAGTTGAGACAGAATTATTCAACTATTGAATACATCAAAGTAAGATAGGAATACCAAAGACCAAGTAATAACAAAATCACACAGTGCTACAATTGCCAAATGTTCGGTCATGGATCCAGCAGATGTAAGGTTAAAACTTTTTGTGGCAAATGTGCTGGGGACCACCATACTAGAGATTGCAATGCTTCATTTGAAAAGTGTGCAAATTGCAATGGAGACCATAAATCTATGTCGCCGAACTGCCCAAGTAGAGAAACTTATATTAAAATCAAACAACGTGCTATACCAAGAAATTCTGGTAAGGGAAGTTATTTGCACAATAATACTGCTAATTATAATACCAACTTTCCCAACTCATTAAACCAAAACCAGAACGCAGACAATAGCTTTCACAATTTTAGAAGCAACGTTTCATGGAATAGAAACAACAACAATAATAACTTATTTACTTTTGAAGAAATTAAAAAACTCACGTTTGAACTAGTTTCTGGTCTAAAAGGTTGTAAGTCTCGCGAAGAGCCGTTCGAGGTAGTTACAAACCTCGCTTGTAAATTCTTATATTCATGAATAATATAATTAATATAACATCATGGAATGCTCAAGGTATTCGACATAAAAAAGAAGAACTTTTAAAATTTTTAGAAAATCGCAATGTTGACATTTGTCTATTATGTGAAACATGGTTAAATGAAACTTTATCATTAAAACTCAAGGACTACTATTGCTACCGGTATGATCGTCAGCAGGCTAGAGGTGGGGGTGTAGCGATACTGGTGAAGAGAAGTATACCCCATAAATTATTGCCAATTATTAACACAACCTTAATAGAAAGCGTTGGAATTAAAATTTACTGCAGTGGCGACCAAATTTATATCTACTCATGTTACTTCCCTGGTGGTTCATCAGGCCCAGACCAAAACAAAGTTCAGTCATTTAAATCGGATCTTCACAAGTTAACAAACACAAACAACAAATATGTTTTAGGTGGAGATTTTAATTGTAGACACAGATATTGGGGGTGCCAGCGAAGTAATTGTTGGGGTAACATCTTATACGATAAAATTCAATTAAATGCTACACAAATTCTTTTCCCACATGAACATACACATATACCTGCAGATATAAATAAGCAACCCTCCACCTTAGATTTCTATTTAACAAATATTCCGCAGCATATGGCAGCGGTAAGAGTAATAAACGACTTAAGTTCAGATCACCTTCCAATAAGCAGCATCATAAATCTCGAATATAGAGCAATAACAAAGGAATATTATAATTTTAATAAAGCAAATTGGAATAGTTTTAAAAACAGTGTAAATAGTAATACCATTCTGCCTGATTTCAACGAAATAACTAGCACCATACATATAGACACAATGATAAACCAGTTTAACAGAAATTTAAAAATCGCTATAGACGACTCTGTGCCAAAACGGAAAATTTCGTGTCCCAACAAACCA
Organism: Trichopoda pennipes; assembly: GCA_030448955.1. NCBI lineage: Eukaryota > Metazoa > Arthropoda > Insecta > Diptera > Tachinidae > Trichopoda > Trichopoda pennipes. The sequence goes on along the minus strand of JASKUP010000006.1, from coordinate 489,959 downwards.
TTTCCTCATAACATTAAAGTAATGATCCAATTTAGGAATATCTATCGACGAAACTGGAAGAGATACCGAGATATTGAAGATCATAGACAAATGTCCCGACTCAACAAGGAGATCACAAGGGAAGTTCAGCAGTTCAGAAATCAAACATGGAACAATATGCTATCTTCACTGGACAAGGCAAAATCCCCTTTTTGGAACGTAACGAAAATGTTCAAAAAGAAATCAAAATTTAATCCAATACTTAAACACAATGGTGTAGTATGCTTTACCGATGAAGAAAAGTGTGAACTCTTGGCTCAAAGTTTTAAGGCAAATCATGTTATTTCAGCCGAACTAAGCGACGCGAACACAATAATGGAAGTTAATAACGTGGTACGCAGTTGCTGTTCTGAAGTCACGACCCCATTACATACGCTTTTCACCAGCCGAAGAGAAGTTTGTGACATAATTAAAAAACTTAAAAACAAAAAACTCCAGGAACAGATCAAATCAACAACAAATGCCTAAAAATGCTTCCAGACAAAGCTATAAAGTATCTTACCACCATGTTTAACGCTTGTTTAAAATTCTGCTATTTTCCTGCGTCGTGGAAAATATCTAAAACCATACCAATACTCAAGCCAAACAAGAGTGCAGATTCTCCAACATCATACAGACCAATTAGTTTACTTTCTTCAATAAGCAAAATTCTTGAAAAAATTATAAAGGAAAGAATTATTAATTTTGTTGATACAAATAATATACTTCCTTCGCAGCAATTTGGTTTTAGAAAAGAACACAATACAACGCAACCCCTACTTAAAATCAGAAATCTAGTTAAAAAAAATTTTCAAGCTGGCAAATCCACAGGAATGGTCCTTTTGGATATAAGGGCTGCCTTTGATTCTGTTTGGCATAATGGGCTCATTTACAAACTAAAACAATGCAATTTCCCAACATATTTATTAAAAATTATACGCAGTTTTCTAAGTAATAGATCATTTCACGTATATGTAGGCACAACGCGCTCTCAGCAAACATATATTCCAGCTGGCTGTCCTCAAGGTTCCTGCTTGTCACCCGTTTTGTATAACTTATTTACTGCAGATATTCCGTGTTTCTCAAGTTGCATCACTTCAATATTTGCAGACGATACCTCCATACTCTGCTCCGATATTTACGCAACTAATATTGTAATTAAGTTACAATTAGCACTAGTTGAACTACACAACTACTTTAATAAATGGAATATCCTGGTTAACCCTGAGAAAACACAAGCAATATTTTTCACAAGAAGAGGGAAGGCATGTTTCATCCCACAAAACCCTATTCAGTTTTTAAATAAAAACATTAATTGGGAGAATAAAGTCAAATATCTTGGTATTATCCTTGAAACCAAACTTTGTTACAACGAGCACATATCTTATCTGCTTCACAAAATCAAAATAATGACAATTCTGATGTACCCTATTATAAATAGAAAATCAGAACTCAATATAAATAACAAAAAGTTAATTATCAAAGCAATTTTTCACCCAATAATGTTTTACGGCGCTCCAGCTTGGTCCACTTCCGCAAAATGTCATCTGAAAAAACTTCAAGTTGCCCAGAATAAACTTTTAAAATTGATTTTTAAACTGCCTTGGCACTTTTCCACCCAACGTCTTCATACTCTAGCAAACTTTGAACTCATCTACGATAAAATTGAGAGGCTAACAACAAATTTCCATACAAGATGTCAACTTTCCCGGTATGGTCACATAAATGATCTGATCTCATCTTAAATTTTTATTTTTTCACATTCCTAGTTTTAAGTTTTTATCATATACCCTCTTTCAAAAAGGTTTTTATAAAATTTTTCCTTCCTTAAATAAAACAACACCAAATGTACAAATATAAATATTTAAAATAATAATTAAGTAGAAGAGGAACTCAGTTCCTAAACTCTTTGCCTTAAAAAGACAAATGTAAAAAAAAATTTAATATTATAATAAACACACAAATTGAATTGAATTGAAAAAAAAATTCATTTCTGTTAATTGTTGAAGTCACAATATAAATGCCCGCCCACAAATAATTAAGTGAACCTAAAAAACAAATTTGTTACAACAGGCCGTTATGAGATTGAGTAAAAATATATCGTGCATTTATTTGAAATTTGTGACAGTAGAGATTGCACTTCTTAAGCCGATAATAGGATATTACTTTAAGCTTTTACTTTTCGACTAAATACATAAATAGCGGTCAGCAAACTTAGCCACAGCAATTATATAGCTTAAAGCTATATCAACGGGCTAAGAACACAATTTCAAGTTTAATTAAAAATAAATGAGTTTAATCGGTGTTTCAGAGAATATCATTTATTTTATCAATTTTTATATTTATTTCTTTTTAGGCTGAAGCATCGGTTGTGGCACATAAAAAATCAACCAAAAATTTATTAGATTATTTCAAGAAGCGTGATCTGCTGCATGAAATTAATGCCGATGAAAATACTTTGCCCCTTAATTTAGAAACAACTCATGAAAAGGAACAATCACAAGACCACAACGCCTCAACATCTTCATCGTCATCAACAAATAGCACGACAACAAACCAAAGGGTTTTCAAGACATATAGTCAGAGATAAGATAAAATTATTAAAACACCAGAAAAAGATTATTAATTTTTTTTTAAAATAATATGGCTTATTTTTTATTTATTTTTTGTTTAATTCATTAAAAAAAAACAGGAAAGTAACCCAAGTCCAAGTGTAATATTTGTTTTTAAGCTATTTAGCTTACTATTTAATATAAATGTATAGACATTTACAGTTAAAAAAATATATCTTAAATTGCTTTTATTAGTTTTATTTATAATTTACTTTATTAATAAATAACACACTACATAATAAAACCAAACACGCTCATACATCATTACCATCCATTTAATAAATATTTGATCAAAAACATGAAACCTAGCCAACTACAAAAAAAGAAAACAAATCCTGTAAACAACTTATAATTAATATTAAACATTTCTTTTATTTTCACTTTTAATTTTATAATTAACAATTTCATGGAATATCTTACATATAGAAAATGTGTTTAAACAACATCAAAGCAATTTTTTTGTCGTTACATTTAAGCACGTTAAAATATTACTTCTTTATTTTCGTCTAAAAGTTTTATGTTCATCAGTACTGTGTGTAAATAGTTAACAATAATAAGTTGTGTAGAAATAAATGTAATTTTAAACTTACCTATTTTCTTTTTTTTTATTTTAATATGGCTAAATGTATTTGTTACACTTCCATTTTTTGTAATAATTAAATTATAACCTTCCTGTCTTTTATCATTTATATAGTAGAGTAATAAATAAAAAATATATGCATATACTAAAGTAAAAAAAAACAACAATGAAATAGTAGCTTAGTTGTTTTTGCTATCCATATATTTTATAAAATTATATAAAATAATAAAAACTCAATTTTTATTTTTTAATATCTATGTACATCTAAATTTAATTTAAATTATCAACATAAAATAATAAAAAGTATTTTTTTTTTTATAAAAAAAATATTTTTGGTATGAAATTAACAAAAAAAAAAGAAGAATAATTTATAAAACATACATTTTCGGGAGCAAATTAATTCTATATTTATATTGAAGCAAAAATGTGAACAATTGTGAAGAGAAATTATAAAATATTGTCATGAACAAATTTGTGTATATGTGTAAATTTATATTTAAATATAGTTTTGATTTTGTGTTTTCAGAATTTAATAAAGTAATAAAAAAAACTGCAAATATTATTATTATAAAACTTATAAAACTAAATAAAGTATGTATATGTGTATATATATATATATATATATATATATATATATATATGTATGTATGTATGTATATAGATATATACATCTATATTATTAATTTAAAAATAGAAATATAAAGTTGTTTAAATAAACGTATAAATATAAGAATGATTTCTTCTTAATTTTATTTACAGTGGGGTAATAAATAACGAAATGGAAATAAAGGTGCACTTATAAACAAGTTTTAAACCTTTATATGGCAGCAAAATAGTTAAACTTCCGTCTAAGCGCAACACATGCATTGTTAAAAAAAAAAAATTTAGAAGACATGCGACAGCTGAAATAAAATTTTAGTTCCACAACGGTAATTCAGAAATTTATTGCCAGACGATTTGTTGTGCTTTAAAATCACATTTTTTTAACACTATTCATAATTTCGAAAAGCAAAATCTTTCGAAACTAAATTCTGAAATGAACGTAAAATTGCACTACTAATTCGTTCGATAATGCCACGGGTTGTATATTTAATAGAAGGGACAAAAAAGTGACGTTAAGTTATGAAAACGCTAAGTCTGTGTTCAAATCGAAAGCGCTCATCGTTCATGCCGAACAAACAGCTTGCAAAAACGGAAAGAAATGACAACAATGTTTCATTTAATGCTTTTGATTTTTTTAGTTTTCGACAATTTTACAAAAAATTTTTATTAAATGAATACGGTAGTGTACCACTTTTAATGCTAATATAACAGATGGCAAATATGGCGACAAAAGAAATAACCTTATTTTTTGATTACAACTTTTGCCACATCTATCAGTTATTTTGTTAATATGAAGTTTTGTTTTCCTAATGACTGTGTTTTCATTCACCCTGTATTAATAATGTGTGTGATAGGCGGAAGGAAGTGTCTTCCATTAATGTAATCGTTAATAGTTTGTAAATTCAATTACCCTTATTCTGTTTGGCGACGACAATACAATTCGACGTCGTTTTTTATCGTTTGTTGTAAATCCGTATTCTCGTTGGCAAAATTGCCATTTATTGATGACTGGCAACACATTCTGTAAGAAAATTTGACGTTGATGTTGCTTTAAATTCCCGTTGATTTTGTCGTCTGTGATTTTGGTGTCGTGCTGTTATAAACAAAAATTTAAAAAGATTAAAAATACAAAATAGAATATAAAAAAGTACAAATAAAAAAGAAAATGGAAAATTTTAAAATTACCAACGCCAACTGATTTGAAAAATTAGTGGAAACGTTGGGAAAACTTCCATCACTTGCCAAGGGATTTCGAAGAGGCAGTGTTCCTACTAATTTAAAGGGACAATGGGAAAGTGTTGCGAATGCTCTAAACGCCCTTGGCCCACCAAATAGAATGAGTGATGGATGGCAAAAGGTATAATATGCAGTTCTTTACAAATACATGTTTGACAAAATTCTTTTAACAGATTTGGCGACTTTAAATTTAAAGTAAAAAACAGATAGTAAAAAGCAATGTGCTGAGCATTTTGATTTTAATTTATTTTAGGTTCAATTTAATACAGATTTTATTTTTTTTTCACACAGTTTATATATTTATCAGCTGACTCACGATATAAGATATGTGTGTTGTATTTTATTAAAATAATCGATAAACTGGCAACGTCGTCATAAGACTGTTAGGAAATACCAAATTAGTATTGATGTTGTGTTAAAGTGATGTTGCCTCACAATCGACGACGATGTTGCCGTCGCCAAGCAGAATAAGGGTGAATAATTATAACGTTGGATACCACGCCACAGAGTACAACACAAGCTTGAACGTAAACATTTTCGTGCCAACATTTTTGCCTATGTTCGGCAATAAATATTGAGCGCGGACACGACCAGTAAAGCTAAACAAAGTCGGATACTGTGGAAAGGTGAATAAATAATTGATTTTTGATAAAAGCATAAAAAAGAGATTAAGTTACACTTATTATTTCAAACTCAGGTTTTTGCTTGAGCATTTTTCGCCCTAAATAAAAATTAACTGATTTATGTCAATTTGATCTCCAAAGTCTATATAAATTATTATTACGAAAACAAAATTTAGTTTCTAAGCAAAGTATAAAACTACGAATCAATTTTTATTTTCCAAACAAAAAAACATTTTCCAAGACAGAATTGAAACTTTAATATGAATTGAAAAATAAATGTTTTAATAATAATTTCTAAGTATATAATAATTATAGATATTGGACCTTTTTAATATTTTATTAGTAGTGTATTATTATTATTATTATTTTATAAAAAAATTTAAAAACAAAAATATAATTTAAAAAAAATTTAAATCAAGTCAACAATTTCTTCATTTTTGATTAATTGTTTGCATACTTTTTGTTTATCCTGAAGATGCCAATCAATGGTTTGGCGAAATATTGAAAAATAATAAAAACTAAAGTGTAAAATTTTTCATAAAGTAAATACATAGTGCTAAATAATAAACTACTAATAAAATAATTTTTAAGCATAAAATATAACTTGAAAAATGACAATAGCTATACAAAAAATAATATTAATTAAAAAACAATCATGTCTCTTCTTAAAACCGCAGATTTAATTTATGTTAAAGACAATTCGCATTTACAAAATACAGTTTAATTGTCAAACACAATACTAAAAGAAGCAAATGTTGGCTTTTGTTTTTTGCCTTTTAAGAGAAGGCAATAAACTTTAGGCCACAGCCTAAGGAAAAGCTATTAAATTTGAGCACAAAGAGGCGAGAAAACAAGGAGAAGAGAAAAACAAGGAGGTAAGAAGAAAGCTAAAAAAATGTAAGAATAAATTCTCCTTAAACAAATAAATTTAAGTTCTTTTATAAAATACTAGCGGACCCGGCGAACTTCGCCTCGCCCATATTTTAGCCTTCAGAGAAATAATACAACACAAATAATTAAATTTTGAATGTTAAAATTTGAATGGAATCAGTAGAGAGCGATTTTTTCAATTTTCTAAATTTTGCGCATTTTGCATTTTCCATGATTTACACTAAAAACTTTCTATTTTTTGATTTTGAAGGTCATTAAGGAATAATTACACACACAATTTCATACAGAAAGTCGATTTTCGATCCTTCTATTTTCCGACTTTTCCGTAGGGATTTTACAAAATTTTCTTTCGTAAAAACCTTCCTCTCGAAAATACGGGCAACTGACAAAAAAGACATCGGCCCAGCCGTTGTCATTTTATGAATTACTATACATTTTTTACACCATTTATTTTGTCTAATTTTTTAGGAGTCGCAGATGTATAATGGACTGCTCAGATATAGGAAAATCACACCGGATCGCGAAGATCCGACAAGCTAAGCTTATTTCAAGTATTTGGCATATTTTGGGTTGAGTTGAAATACATTTTGTCAAACATTTAAAACATTTTATTTATTACATTTACCTCTGAATTCCCATTTGATAATTAACTCATGTCCAGTTGGAATTGTGTTCGTGATCAGAAACACACAAAAAAAACACAAGAAAAAATGTGTGAATATTTTCAATTTTAGATGTAATGCATTTTGTTCAAAATGTAGAATGTTTTGCTAAAATATTAAGATGTCTCTACTTATTTTTGTCCAATTGGCATGTGGATATAATTTAATTGTTATGTGTTTAAAGAGAAAAAGTTCGAAAAGTGGACTACAACATTAAATAGAAAATTCAACATAAAAGGGATTTATTGTGGACACTTTAATGCAAAATATTAAATATTTTGAACGGAATGTGGAATATCAACTAAAGAAAATTGTAATGTGGAGCATTCAATACAGATTATGGACGATTCTGAACAAAAAGCCAGTGTGAACAAAATGCGTTGTGGAATCTCTGATGCAGATTGGAGTACTTTTCTCTACCAAAAAAACATATACGAGTATGTTAGCAACTTTTTTGTATTTCAGGTATGATTATTTTTGTAATTGGGCTTTGTAATAAAAAACAAATTTTGTTTTAGTTATAAGTATGTAATCTTCATGTATGTCGAGGCTTAAATTTACTTAACATGTTTTCTCTTTCTTCAATTTTCCACCACCCTGCACATTTGTTTCGTGATTCGAGCGACTTTGCTTAACGATATTTGTTTTTATTTTAGTTAGTGACTATTCCGGGTACAGCTATATTTATTCTTCTTTTTTTATTTCTTATTATTTTCTTTTTACTTACAACAATTTTTTTTAACATATGTATAACTTTATTTAATTTTTAGATATGCCGAGGGGTTTTGTGTTTTAGTTGTCAAGCCAAGTACATACCGTTACCGTTTTTGCTGTATTGAACTAAATACAAACGTAGTCAATATAGGCTTTTCCGTACTTAAGACCATCGTGTATGGTGAAGAGTCACATCCTACAAGAGGTAATGCTGTTCGTAGCAAAACAAAAAACATTTTTAGACCTTCAAAAAGACTTTTTCAGAGCTCCTGTAAGTAAAGAAGAAATAGACATTCTATTTTGAATTAACACTTGCCAACTTTTGCCATATCCCATAAAAAACCAAAACACGATGGATCTACACCAGTATCATAAAGAAAAAAATAAACTTTTTTGTCAATTAAAATATTAGGTTCGTTATATTTTTAAATAAGATTTATAGCCTTCAAAAGGACTTACAAAAGTCCTTTTATTTGGGTACGGCTTTCCGTCGACCCTCATCAAATTAAGACCAGATTTAGAGAACACATTAGAGACTATAACAAAAAACTACGAGAACCAAAATCAACTCCAGAATCAAACTTTGCGAACCATATATTCAACAACAAATGCTCACCAAAACATATAAAAACAACGGTTAAACTGCTTCATACCCAGCACAAAGGAAGGAGAATAAATGTATTAGAAAACATGGAAATATACAAACAAAAAACATTTGACGGACGAATAATAAATGAACAAATAAACACTGCTTCGGACACAATATTTGAAACGTTGAAACATTTTTACATGAAAACAAACTCTACACCAGCTCAAAAACGTTACGCAGGTGCACAAGACCAAAGCAATAAAGAACAGCATAAACGTACAATTACAGATAAAAAAAACCGAATAGGTTCACACATAAACAAAATCGGACAACAAGCATGATCGTAAAAGGATTTAGTTAGAAAAAAAAGACGAATGAGAAAGGGAGCGACAAATTAAGTAAAAAGAGACAAACGTAAAAGGAGAGAGAGATGCAGGCAAAAAAGACAGAAAGTGACGAACGCAATAACACGAAGGGAGACACGAACTATATAAACACAACTGACAATAGAACGCAACTAGTACGAAAAGAACACTGAAGATGGCAAACAGCCGAAACCGGTTTGTTCACAAACCAAATTTAACGAGGGTCGACGGAAAACCGTACCCAAATAAAAGTAATTTTAACCCCGTCGGAAAATCCAAGCACATATCGAACTTTAAAAAGTAATATTTTGCCTCTGTTTTTGAATAAATTGTGAAGCCCTTTAAAAGGGCTTTTAAACGTTTATATTTATCACCTTTTTGAATTCATTTTGTACCCCTCGAAACAGCTTTGTAAGTAAGCTAATTAGATTTCAAACTTGCAGGGATACTTCACTATTCAGATTCCTGAATACACTTGTCTGCTGGTTTTTATCATTGTATTAGTAAAAAAAGTAACTTACTTTCTATTTGCAGGCAATGCTAAGAATTCTGGATTCGATTCTTTTCCACCAGCAAAACAAAAAAGTGTAAACACTTTAGCACCAAAAGTAATGTGAGATCCTAAAATATGTGAAGAAAGGTGAGACAAGATAAGAAGGAACATTTTACAAGTTATTTTGTAGCCCTCAAAAAGGCTTCTGTAAGTTTTAATTTATCTCCTTTTGAAAGTTTTAGACCCTAAAGAGGGCTGCTCATTAATTTGTAAGTGCCTGTATTTTTAGATAATACTTACTAGTTTCGGTCTATTTCTGCAAATTTTCTGTGCAAAAAACGATTTTCTTTTTATAAAAATATTTATAACTCACTTTTTATTTCCAGGAACACTTACTATTCAGAGTATAATTCTCATTATTTTCCACCAGCCACACTGAAACTGGCTTTACTGCTTTGTCGAAAACTTAAATCTTATCAGAAAGTGTACAAGCAATATATTATTAATGTGTTGAATAATACGAAAAGAAATTTGACATCACATAATAATACATAATTTTTAGAAGATTTTTCATGTTATGAAGATTTGTAATGTTTTCAAGAAAACAATTATTTTAATTCCAAAACTTGCCTTAAAGCTTCCCAATTAAAGCTCCTAAGACTGTGTTTATTGAATTGTCAATTTTAATTGTCTTCAATTCTTAATTTCGACGGCTTATATACTAACAATGGGAATAATCTAGATTTTGAATTTGAGTGACATCACTCAATTGTTATACTTAGATATAATTACATATATTATTATTAAAATTATTATGATATTTATAAACATATTGTTACGGATACGTCTTGCTTAAGTTTTAGGAGAAAATAATAACGTAATAAAATAAACAACTTACCGCAAGACAACAACAAATTTCTAGTTACAAACTGCGCAGAAATTTTATACAACCAAAACAACAACAATTAGACATGCTGTTTACTAACAGCGTAGTTTTCTAAGAAAACTTTTGCATACAAGACAGCAACAACCAGTGGCGTACCTAGACGGGGGCGGTGGGTGCGGTCCGCACCGGGCGCCACTTACCTTGGGGCGGCATTTTTGATATTTACTCATAGTTGTAAAAAGCATCTTATTCATTTCATATTTATTTTCTTTCTTGGATAAAAAATGATTAATATTTGATTTATATAATTTATGATTAACTATATGATTTCGAATATTATCCTCGGTGTATAAGTTAAGGACTGGAATAAATTCGTTAACTGTACAAAAAAATTATCAGGCAATCATTCGTCTCCTCTGTACAAAATTCTTTCTTGACTGTCTTTTTGGTAACCTTGAGACTGTACCAAAATAAGAGCGTCACGAATTTTGTTGCTGACACAGGAGATGGTGATTGGTCAGGACTGTTTTTTTCAAATTTTGCCTAATGGCGAAAAGCTCTTAAGATCGTGGATGGTATATTCATTACCGAAGAAAAGTATTTATTGTTTCTGCTACAAACTGTTTGATAATCTTTGTCAAGCAGGTTTTAATATGGAAAATGGTTTTAACAAATGGTGGAAACACTAATCCCGAAATTAGTCAACATGAGGTGAGTCCACTGCACATTCGATCATATTCCAAATGGAAGGAATTAGAAATAAGACTTGGACGTGGCGCAACTATTGACAAACTACAACAATAGAATATTGATAAAGAAATAAAAAATGGAAGGAAATTCAAACAAGAATACTTGATATAATTAGATTATTAGTAAAACAAAATTTGGCGTTTCGAGGACAAAGTGAAAGTGTTCATCAGGAAAAAAATCGATTCAGTGGAAAATAGAGGAAATTTTCTTGAGCTTGTTGACTTATTGGCTAAGTACGATCCAGTATTACGAGAACACGTAGTAAAAACTAAGATGGGTAATAAATATGGTATCACTTATTTGTCGCCGAAGATTCAGAACGTATTCATAGAGCTATTGGGAGGCGCAGTCAGAAAAACAATTATGGATCAAATAAAGCAGGCTAAATACTTTTGTATTATATTTGACACAAAGATCAAACCAGTCAAATTATTAGATATGTAGTTATTGATGGTAGCGAAGTTAAAGTTGTATCATCGTTTATTGACTTTGTAGAAACTAAAGGAAAAACTGCTGGTGAAATCACAGATATGATTTTAACGAAATTAGAAAATGACGGTTTAGATATAAAAAATTAAAGAGGGCAGGCTTACGATAATGTTGGCAGGAAAGCAGCGCGGTGTTCAAACTCGTATTAAAGAAATAAATCCAAATGCAGAATTTGTAGCATGTACAAATCATTCTTTAACCCTGGCATGTTTACACGCAGTTTCTACAGCTATCAATTCCATCACATTTTTTGGAACTATCGAACAGTTGTTTTCGTTGTTTTCTTCTTCCACTCACAGATGGAATGTTTTACTTTCTGTCACTGGTCAAGGTGCTAAACGCAGTGTAGAAACTCGCTGGAGCGCTAGAGCTGCCGCGGTAACTATAGTAAAAAAAAAACATTTTTTCACATTTTAAGCGCTTTGAAAAAATTGACATCTAAAGAAGAAAATAGTAAAACGAGATCAGATGCTGGAATATTACTCAATTCTATGCAATCTTTTTCTTTTGGAAATTAATGACGCTCAAAAATACCTGCAAATAAAATGGTTAAATGTCCACCAATGCCATAGAAAACTAAGTTCTTTGCAAACACATTTCATGGAACAAAGAGATACGCTAGTATAAAGCGCTGTTATAGCAGCCAAAATAATTTGTGAATAGTTGGAGTTATCGACTGAGCGTCGAGTTAGAAGAAGAAAAAATATAAGTGGGGAAAATTCGCGAGACGTGGGGCTATCCCTAGAAGAAGAAGTACGAAGAGAAATGTTTTCATTTATGGACAGAATTATAAAGGAAATAAAAGAACGCTTCGATCAGTTACATGGCCTTGTAAGAAAATATTCGTGTATAATACCGTGTAATCTACTAAATGAAGAATTTGAATGTCAAATAAATGACTTGATTGACATTGATAAAGAACAGTTCTATATTGAACGAAAAAGGATCCAGGTTTTTATGGCTGTACCTACACTAAAAGAAGAGACAAAACATTGGAAAAACGGAGAGAAGGGCCTTCTTGATCTGCTAAAATTTATTCAGCAGTATAGGTTGAAAAATTCTGTTCCCAACATTGTAATATTGTTAAGAATTTTTTTTAACAATTTCAATCAGTGTCGCTAGTTGCGAAAGAAGCTTCTTAAAATTGAAGTTGATAAAAAATTATCTTCGTTCTACAATGAGTCAATTAAGACTACAAAATCTTGCAATATTGTCAATAGAACAAGAAATTACAAATAATTTAAATTTTGAGAGCATTATACACGATTTTTCTAGTATGAAAGCTAGAAGAGTAGATATTATATAAATATGTTAACGAGTGCATACAAATATGTCCAAAAAAATTTACTCTGTATATTAAAGTATATTGACTAAATAACTTAATAATTTATTTATGTGTAATAATTTATAAAAAGCACTATTTGATTGACTTATAATAGAAAGGGCGGCAAACTGGAGATCGCTCCGGGCGGCAAAAGTGCTAGGTACGCCACTGGCAACAACTATCTTAAAATAATTTCCAGGAAACAACTTTAACAGCATAAAAACAAAAATATACACAAACCTACACGCGCCTATACATTGAATAAAGTTTCTTGAGTCTTTTTCTAAATTAATCTGGTGAAAACCGGACATTAAGTCAAGACATGAAAAATATTTGGCTCTAACTAATTGGTCTAGAATATCATCTATTCTAGGCAATGGAAAGTTATCCGCTATCAATTTCTTATTAATTTGTCTGTAAACGATCACAAGCCTCCATCTTCTACTCTCTGTGTTATTATCCTCAACTCTCAACCTTTGTTCGTAGAAGTTATTAGTCGTGATGGCTTCTTTTTTCAAACCGAAAATATCTGTACAATTTAGCTAGCGTATTTTCGAATGGTGCCGGGAAATTTTTACGTACAATGCTTAATATTTCAGTTTTTCTATTGTTGTTAATGTTTTTTGTGTTAAATTGAAATATATGTTTTCGGTTTTAATTTAGTATTTAGAATACGAACAAATGCTCTATTCGCTTTTACCAACGTGTTTGGAACCAAAAGTTCCTTATTGGTCGGTGGCAAAATTAAATCAGAGCAGTTGTTCGTGATGGGTATTTTGATGGTGTGCAAATTGAATGGTCGTAGGAGAAGGTGATCACAATTATTATTAAAGTTCAGAATGCAATTGTATTTTTTCAAGAAATCTATACTGATTATTCCATTACAAGGTATTGGAAAATCATTATGTACCTCTTGAAAATTATGGGGAATAGAGTAATTTTTAAATTGTACGTTCAAGAATGTAATTGAGTCGTAGATTCGGACTTCATTGAATGAATCCAAGTTGAGGTTTAGATTGTATAAATAATGTTTTTGTTTGATCTTAGGGGAGTTTAAGTTTTCCGGAGTTTCAATAACAGTTCTTATGTTATGTCTATTACTACTATTGTTATTTCGTATGTTAGCATTTCAATTGTTGCTTCGAAAGCTGTTGTTATAATTATTATTATTTCCCTTTAATCCTTGTTTTCTTTTTCTAAATTCTCAGACCATCGAATTATTTTTACCGTTTCTATTTCTACTGTTGTTCTTTGTATGATGTCAGTTTCCGTGGGAGTTTTAGTAAAACCTATAAGATTCCATAAACCTTCCAATGCATCTATTTATTACGTTGTTAATTTGGTCAAATTATTGTACCACGTTCCCAGGTGGGTGGTGGTGTATTTTTAAGCTACCTGAAAAGTTGAGCCTTTCCCTTTTCAATTTATTTGTGAAACCATTCCTCCTCTTTTTCTGCTTTACAACCGGTATCGTGGTCCTATCAATGACTACTATCCTGTTCTTTTGCTTGTTCCTATATTCCTCTAGGGTCAACCGTTTTGGACCTTTTTTTGACATACAACAAGTTCTTCTTCTTTTTCTGTTTTCCTTTCTCCTTTTGTGAATGAACAACAAAAATGTTTGCCTCGAGCGGTGAACGCTTACAGGCCGTCCAAGTGCGTTATAGTTAGGCGCACTTCGGTTTTAATATGCCTATGCCATATATACAGTTTTTTTTCGTTTCCCTTCTCTCTGCTTATCCTAGGCTGCACCCTGGACCCTCGCAAGAAAATTGCTCAGGATGCCTTTTGGCCAGGCGGATCTTTTCCTTTGCTTTAGTTTAGGCAACTTATTAACAATTGTTGGGGTGCCTTTTGGCTAGACGGACTCTTTCCTTCACAAAAAATTCTCCTTCCTTCGAAGTGTTTCTTTAAAATTTGAGCACTCTCCTCAGGTCCTGGAAAGGTGCTTCGAATTTTGTAGGTCTCTTTATATCCAAAAGCAGATTAGGAAAACAAGGAAAGCAGCTGTTGAGCAAACAAGAATGCCGAAAGCATCGCAGACGATAGCACGACCCCATCTACTATATTTTTCCTTTGTAATGCAATTGTTTAAAATTGGTCCTATACTTGACACCCACATATAGACGTTGTTTACGACAAAACACAAAAATTCTTATAACTGGCGGAGCATAAATGATATTCTTCAGCAGCCTTTGCTTCAATTCCGTATAAACTTGGCAATCCGCTGAACAGCTATTAATTTTCTACTAATAATTTTTATTTTATTTGAAGAGTGTATTGTAGAAACAAAATGTAATGTTACTTCGATTTTTTTACTAATCATAGCAATTCTCATTTGATTTATTTCTTACAAAATCTAGTTAAAATGTTTATACTAGGTATTATATTATGAAACGGGTTTAAAAAAACACACATTTCACTTGTGACCAATATTTACCAGTTTGTGTTCAGTTCTGTCAACCAAACAATTGTTTCTCATTTGAAGGTAAGTGCCTGCAAACTAAAAAACTAAACTAAAGCACGTCTCTTTTCAGTCAACCATGATTTCATTATCCTTATTTGACAGCAGCCGATGCTCACCAGTTTGTCTTCAATTAGTAAAATTTAATATACTTACCATTTACTACCTATTAACGTTTAATTTTAAAGTTTTAATTAAAATTTTTTCCAACTTTGCCAGTAAATATTTTTCATTTGTTTTGCTGTTGTCATATTGTACGTATAGTTGCTTCCTTCATCGTCTTTCAGAATGCCACTACTTTTCCCACTGTCGCATATACAGTCGCAAAGTAAAGTCTACATACCCCCTTGAAAAGCAAGTTTGGAGTTTTCTGTGAACATTGTAGCGTTAAAATTTATTCCAAAGAAATCCAATCTATTAACAAACAATAAATTTTTTAATCCAAAAATATTTATTAACAAAAACAAACAAAATTCATTTTTTAAACACAGAAAACTCCACATACTTTGCAAAAAGAATGTATTTCACTTAAAAGTATATAAAAAGACAACAGAATTATTACTTGGTGGGTCCACCACGACTTTCTAGAACAGCATTTAATCTATTTTTAATGGAATTCATCAATACTTTCGTGTAATTATTCGAAATTAAATTTCACTCTTCAAGTAAAGAATTTTTGAGGTCCTGTTTGTTTTTAATTGCCCTTTTCCTAATTCGACGATCCAATTCATCCCATAAATTCTCTATGGGATTTAAATCCGGTGACTAGGGTGGGGAATGAAGTTGATGGGACACATTATATAGTAGCCATTCCTTGACAACACCAGCGGTATGTTTTGGGTCGTTATCTTGCTGAAAGTACCAACCCACCGTAACACCTAGTTTACTGACAGATTGCATCAAATTAGCTTTGAGAATGCCCAAGTATATCATGCGATACATATTAACATCAATAAATGTTAAATTACCCACCCCAGCCACTGACATGCAGCCCCAAACCATAATAGAGCCACCACCGTGCTTCACCGTAGAAAGCAAGTTTTTGGGCAATAATGCTTCATTATTTCGACGCCATATTTTTTGCTTGCCATCACAGCCAAACAAGTTGAACTTGCTTTCATCACTAAATAAAACATTATCCCAAAAATCTTTGTCTTCATCATTATATTTCTTAGCAAATTCAACTCGTTTCTCCATATTTATTTTGCTAATGAATGGCTTCTTTGGAGGCACACGGTTATAGATTCCATTGCTTCTCAATAAATGTCTCAGCATTTCTGGACGCACTGAAGCAATATCCTGATTTTTCAGGGTTTTTGCAATTTCTATTGCTGTTATTTTTGAATTTTTTTTGCACGTCTAACAAAATGCTTCGCTTAGCACGAAGAATCAGTTTAGGTGGGCGAGCACTTCTTTGTATTTTTATTTATTATATTTCCGAATAATTGTTTGAATGCTTGATTTTGGATGCCCGACCAGCTTTCCATTCTCTCTTAAAGATTTCTTTTCCTTATAATATTTTACAATTAGCTCACGTACGTTAACACAGATTTTTTTACCGATTTTGGTTAAATTAACACAACTACAATATTAATATCGAACAATTAAACTTCTGTTTAACTAACGGTATCTAGTAAAGGCGCCTGAAGTGATTGGCAGCAGTTTGTGAGTACAGACCATCATTTTGTGTACTCCACTTTAACGCCGTATGCAGACTTTTCCGTGTTTGAAAAATGAATTGTGTTCATTTTTGTTAATAAATATTTTTGGATTAAATTACTTTTGTTAAAATTTATTGTTTGTTGTTAGATTGGATTTGTTTGGAATTTATTTCAATGCTACAATGTTTACAGCAATCTCCAAACTTTGCTTTTACTGTGTAACTGTATGTCAATTTTTATACGCCATTGTCGAGGAATCTGGTTATACCTTTGTTCACCATTATGGATTTGCCTTGGACTCTCCAAGTGGATATTGTAATAAAAAAAATATGGCTGTACCATATTGTAATAGAGCATTTTTTTAATTAGGGGTTGTTATTGGTTATCTCCTAATAACAGCTGAGAATGACAGCCAACTTAAAAAACAGAACCATCAAAGCTTTTATTTTGTGATTACAGCCAAAGAGCGAAGTCAGTTGGCTAATAGTCGACTTATAGCCGGCGCCGAAGTAAAAGCTTTTATCATATAACCCAGTTTTAATTATGTATATCCGTTCATATCCTTTAGTGTAACAATATTTTATTAAAATCGCGTTTTTAGTTTTATAAACCTTAATTGTTTCGTGCGATAGCACAAGAACATTTCCAAATTTGATATCAGTACTTGCCTTAGCTGATCGGCAGCCGCATGTGTTTGCTCAGTTACCGGCGTTCCCCAAAATGCTTGATAACTATAGTCCCATCGTAAAGCAAATTGTGCTTAGCCACCGCCGATAATTTACTATCGCCTTCGCTGTGTGATTACAGCATTATAAATTTATATTTTAAACCATATTCTTTCGGCATTTAATTTTCAATTAAAATAAGCAGTACAAATGGCTGATAACCCAGGAAATACTACGAGTTTGGAAACTATAGATAAAGAACAAATTAAAACGGTAAGCGCGTAAAAATAGAACATATAAAATGGAAAAATAACTTTCTTTTAATTTAGTTTTCTGATTTTTTAATGTCATACAATAAATTAGCTGAAATATGTTTCACAGACTGTGTTCGAGATTTTACCGCCCGGCAGACCAAGCCCGCTGAAGTAAGCAGAAACATAAATTATAATTCGCTTACTAATGTTTTTTTTATAGGAAAAATGTTCCTTGAATTGTATGGAAAAGTATTTAAAAATGAATCAACGGGTATCACAGAGATTCCAGGAATTCCAAATGATAGCAAATGAAAATGCCTTAGCAATGGCTAAAAAAGCTGGAAAACTATAAAATGTAATGAAAGAATTAGCATTCTTATACCTATTTAAGCAATTTATTAATTTTTTTAATTTAACTACTTTTTTATAACACAATTTCTAATTTATGAAGTAATTTTTTGCAGCATATTTAATAAAAATTTCAAGACCTTAATTGGTATGGAAGGAAAGTTATTTCTTGACAATTATCTTGAATACAAGAAGTAATTTTAGTTATGTGGAAACTCAAGCCTCGTTTAGCGATATCAAAGTTAAGACAAAAATGCTTTGCAATCTCGATATGCAAGTTTCATAAAACTAATCTTATCCACACTTGTGGGCACAAACTTTTAATTTATCTCTATGCTTATTATTGCAGAATTTATTTAAACATTAATTATAATTTAAATATGTAAAACTTAATTGTTGACGTGATGACAAACTAAATGTTTTGATCGATTTCGTTTGTATGCTCTCAGTTTAATGGACTGGAGTTATACTTTCAGGAAAACCTTCGATTTCACTAATCAGAGCATATTCCAAAATGACTCGTCCTTCTTTATATCTGTAAGAAAATGCAATACAAAGTGTTTAACTCTGGTAAATTATTTATTTAATAATTTTATTTTTTTGAATTATTTTTAATCTAAGTGAATATGTGCTAGATTCCTTAAATAAATATTTCATGATATTCTCATAAAATATTTAACGTTTCCATATGACCATTTCACTACTGTTCATATAGCTAGCTCATCATTTTTATTTAAGCAAAACGCTACTATACGAAAACCCAGCAACATTTCGAAAACAAAAACACTGAAAAAGAGAGATTAAAGTATTCTTGTTTTCGAAATGTTTGCTGTGTTTTGTTGTTTAAATAAGAATGCTCATTTATTCAATAAGACACTGGAATTTTCTGTACAAATTTTGGGGTAAAATCCGCAGTAATACATTTCAAATATTTATTTTTTTGTTTTGAATAATACATATTTTATGAGAATATTATAAAATATTTATTAAAGGAATCTAGCACATGGTAGTAGATTATTTATTTAATATTTCAGATCTTGCAGTCGAATGATACTGCTAAAAACTATTACGTTCAATTGTTTTCATATAGATTTTTGGAATATGGTATATAAACAACGATTTGTCTCAATTTGGTGCGATTGCAAAAAGTTAAGAAATTGGACTTGATGTAGCAATTAAATAGGCTATAAGAATTTTTTACTAAATGCTACATTATTCGGGTTTGAGTTCAACAGTAAATCTGTCAAATTTCTACCTTCTGAGTTACAAATTTGAGATCTTTTCATGTCATTTTGAATCGTTGGTCGCAAAACAACTTGCAATACGATTTCTTCTTGAATGTTAGCTTTTACGATTTGTTGATTTGCGATATGAAAAACAACGCTTCAGCGGAATAAGTATACTTAGACCGAAAGCCAGTCAAATAAATAATAAAAATTTCAGTATATTTTATGAGCGACTTTCGTAGTAGTTCAGGAGTCAATAAACCTCTCGTCATAATTTTGATATGATAATTATCGTGTTGATTTACTTATTCAAATGCTAAAATTTTTTTAAATAAATGTGATGAAATGTACTTCTTCAAACAAACCTTTCATGAGAATAAGGCTCACATTTTCAATTTCTTTTAAAATGGCAACTAATTTACATATTGATACTTTTTGGTGAACTTGTATAAGCACATATAACTACTTCAAAATTAGCATAATATTAATAAATGTCAAACCGGAATATGTAAAATATACTTTAAACTGAATAAAAAGAAATTCTGTATTTACCTATAGTTATGAAATTTTTTGGCTTTACCTAACATTATTAAAAAACTACTTAATGCCGTTACTTTTTTATGCTTTATATTGCTTTTCGCAGTGGTTTGTTAAGAGCTTAAAAAATTTTACTTACTTTTGAGCCTCGTCTGTAGCATACTCATACATCCAGCCCAGTTTGGCACTACAGTTTTTACACATAACATCGCGTACCATATGACGTCCCGTTAGCATAACACGCTCCTGTATAGTACTAAAGGTTAAATTTACTACGCGTTTAAAAAGATAAGCGCGTCCTATTTCATTGAGAACAACAGTCAGGCAATTTTTACATCAGTGTAGTAAACGATGTAATACCCCACATGGATTACAGCAAAAAATATATGTACAACGAATAAAATATAAATGAAAATTAAATATAAAAACCGAAAAAAAATGATAATCACCAGTTGCATTGATTGTTAAAAAATTTTACTTACCGGTAGCTCCAGTAAAGCGAGTGCTTATCAGCTGATTCCGATTAGTTAGGTTTGTTTGACATTGTGCACAATTAAATAGACGAGTGCCACCTAAATGTTCCAAGAAAACTCGACCCATTACGGAAGAGTTAGCGCCTATTTTATATTATTGTTGTGACAAACCACTCATGCACATAAAGATGAATAATAACAAAATGTAATAAACCGAGCAGTCGATTAAATTACAATTTTTCAAGAACACACACAATTTGCTTGAAAATAAAAAATTATCTTTGTTTTTTTGTGACGTTCTGGTTTGTAAACAGAATATTTGGTATTTACGTTCAAAGTGAATAATTTAAATTATTTTTGCGATTGTATCTTTTCCTAACTATAAAAATATAAATTTATTTAAAGATGCAATAAAGGCAGCAGTTCCTTTTGTATTTTGAGTTTTCCTTACCAATTTTTTTCTGGTCATTTGTAAACTGTCAAATTCTGGTTGCAAATGTCAAGGATATAATCTATTACGTTTTCAAACAGTGTTACAAAATGAATGAAATTCATTCAGTTTGAAATGATATTTGCCGATAAACATAAAGCATAACAACAAGGTCGAAAACAATAATTTCATTATTTAGCTTAATAAATTGTCAAAGCTAATGTAACACGTTACAAATAGACTGATTCGTTTTCTTAAGCAAATTTATGTAATTAGGTAAACGTAACGTTCATGATGGGGAAACTGATTAATAATTTTGTCAGCAAAAATTATCAAATACCAGAATTGTACAGGAATGGATTAATATAAGCATACCGATCGTATAGTTATTTATAAAGCTTTTTATACTATATACATATGTACATACTATATGCCATATTCAAATGTAAAATTTGCCCCTCAAAATAGAAGTAATGCCATTTTGTTTATATCGGCTGCTTTTCTACACCTCTTTCAAGTAATCAAAAACTTCATGACATCACTCTGGAAAACGGTTAATAGTTGAAATGAGATCTGAGATATTTATCTAAGCAAATAAAAGAAATAATCTCAGAGAGAATTTTCTTATACTTATGTAGACCTTAAACTAGTTTAATTGCAGTACCATAATATTAAAGAGATCTCATCAACAATAAAGTGTGACATTACAACAATATATAAATTTGTATTATGATTTAAAATATAAAATAATACTGGAAATTGCCTACAACAGAAGAGAATTACACGACTGCCGCATAATTAAAATATTTCATGAGATTGTTTGAGGACTTGTTCTCCCTGTTCGAGATTATTTCAACAAAGCAGCTCCGCTTTCTGCCGACGTTCACTATCATATTGTTACGCTTATACCTTTTATAAACGTTTTGTTGTGAGTTCTTTATTGCAAAATAAATAACACCAGTTTTTAAATAATAACAATTTTATTGATTTTAACTACACAAAGTTGGCACTACTGTACAATTTACTTAAGATGCACGTCTTTACTCTATGAGGTTTAATTTTACACTGACTGATTATCCCCTCAGACGTTTCCCTATTTATACTTGTCCATTTAAAGTCTAGAAGATTTAAGATTCTTCTACTCCCTTTGTATCGCATTTTGTTGTTGTATGTTGTTTATTCGATGTATAGGCGCCTGTATGTCTATGTGTATAGTTGTTTTTGTTTTTATGCTGATAAGGTTTGTGCTTGGGATTTATTTCAATATATTTGTTGTTGTCTTTTGTAGAAAAGGGTTTCTTAGAAAACTACGCAGATTGTACACAACATGTAAGTATGTTTGTTTTTGTAAAATTGGTTTTTGTCTTGCGCGTTTAGATGGTAAACAGCATACATGTATCTTATTTTTGATTTCTTGCATGCCCAGCAGTTAGTAAACAGCATATCCAATTGTAGTTGTGTGTGTATAAACTTCTACGCAGCTTGTAACCAGTAGTTTGATTAATTATTTTATTTTAAAAATTAAGCAAGACATATCGTAACACATTATTATTTCGGTTGTTTGCAGCAATGATTAAAAATGTTTGACTATTTTCAATGCATATGTAATTGCTTAACTGTTGCTTATACCATGTTCAGACGACGCCAAAATTAGCCACTTGTTTCGCTCTCTGAACCACAATAGCGAACCGTGGTGTTCACACGACTTGTTTCGTTTTGACGTTTAAGTATTGTAAGTATTACATGACACACATAAATATTTCGCGCGAATTTTGATTGTTAATAGTGAATAAAATGGTAAGTTAGTTATAAAAAAAATATATTTCATATAAATTATTTTTTTAATCGACCTTTTCTATCTTAAATTAATATGTATTATTCTTTTTAACGGTCTTTTTAAATGTAATAATATATTTTTTTTAATATTTCGCTTTCTTTTGGAAAATTGTTAATAATTTTTGTTATTATAAAAATTAATTTCCTGAGGAAGCTTTCCAAAGTATATTGTTAAATTTAAAAAGACCGTTAAAAGAATAATACATATTTATTTTTATTTCATATATTTATTTTTGAATATTCTTAATGTTTTAACTTTGCACGCATTCTGCAGCACATCACAACACTTTTTATTGTTTCCATTTTTGTATGCACGGGTGGTTATCTTGCGCTTTTTGTTTTGTTTTTTTCTCAGTTTTTACAGTTTTTGACAAGTAGTGCAGATATCAAGCGATAATTTGTTTTTAAAATTAGAGACAGTATTTTTTTGAGGTTCACAACAAGATTCAAAATGAACCTAATAAGTTCGCTCTCATATTGTTGTATCGGTCGCTAACCTCGATATATACTGCCCGTGTGAAAAAATGTGCAGCAAATGTAAAAAAAAGAAAGAAACTCATTTACTTAAGCTGACTATGTGTTTCTTTCTGCAGCAAAGCAATTACTTTGAAAAATTTTGTTGTTGCTTAAGCAATTAGTTGTTCTTTATTTTTACTATGAAGTTGTGGCTGACTACGATTGCTGTTTCTTGGTGTTACTTGCTGTAACTCACTGCTTCATCCCTTTTAACATTAGGAATGTATTTATGTATTTATTACTTACAGTACGTAAGAAAACACATTTTAAAAACGTTGCTTTTAAGCAACTGCGTTTATTTTTATTTTTTTGCATTCGCTTTTTGCTGTTGCTTCATTTATAATGAAATGTTTTGTAAATGCTGAGAAATTTAATAGCCTGTTTTCACGACAGTTTGAATCTCGTGCTTCGCTCTCTGAAGCAAGTTTGTGAATCATGCTGTTTACACGACTAATTTATCTGCTTCGATTTGGCAGTTGTTATTAAACAGAAAAACATAAGTTGAAAAACAACAACAACAGTTGAAAAACAACAGAAGATATCCTTCTTGCCGCGATAGCATTAAGTATAATTTTTTTTCCTATCCATTTTTTTTTTATTTAATTAATTAAGTTTTAACTTTATTTTGTTTGTAAATTTTCTTTGTTTACAAAAACGTTTAATTTTGATAACTAGTGCAGATAAACTTACGATAAAAATTAGGGAAGAGAGGATTTTTACTTGCTTCGCAACTAGCTTCAATATGAATCTACCAGCTTCGCTCTCAAAATTTTGTATGGCGAAGCAGGTTGATTCGCTTATGATTGGGGTGTGAAGCAAGAATAGAGAGCGAAGCAGGTGCCGTGGAAACACCATATAAGGCTTTGCGTTGCTTCAGAGTTTCGCTTTGACATTTTAGATAAAATGTAGGTACTTATATGAAAGGTGCCACATAAAGTACTTTTGACGCAGCGCAAAGCAAAAAGTTAACCAACATTCAAGTTTTTGCGCGCTTTGGCAAACAGCTGACTTTTATTTGTGCTTTTTCTTTGCGAAATTCGGGCGCAAAAATATTAATAATTAGTTTATTTTGTAAAATATATTTTCTGCATATCTTTATTTAAAACAGCAACTAATGTAAGTATGTATGAGCATTTTTAGGGAAAAAATGTTAATAAAATATATACTTATAGTTTGTATCATGGAGGAAAAACTTATAGAAGCTGTAAAAGCATATTCATGCCTTTTTGATAAAAGTTCCTACCTCTTTAGAAATAAGTACTTGAAGAACCGAGCATGGCAGGCTGTGGCTGCTTCAACAGGGTTATTAGTATTTTTATTTGCTGAAAAAGATGTAAGCGAATCAAAGATTTTAGTGCTGTTGCTATTTTTAAGCCAGCAATTTAAACTACAAATTTTGCAGAAATTGTATTACAAATATTTATAACGCAATCAATTATCATACTAATTGCTAGATGTTGCTTATTAAATCGATGTAGACGGGGATTTAAAATCTATAAACAAACAACTGCTGATTCAATTTAATTTTAATTTTAATTTAATTTAATATTTATTGAGCCTTTTTTTGACAGTAAGTGAAATAGAAACAAAGAAAACAACAGAAAAACTTAAGACTAGAATGTATTATCTTAATTACCAATAAGTTATAAAAGCACCAAGCTTTATCTTTAAAATGATATAAACTAATAGAACTTTAAAACAAAAATATTACGCCCTTGCTCCCGAGGCTAACATAACAAGAGAGACAATCTCATTAAATAAACTTAATTCTAAATTAAACTAAAATTACATAAAAAATAATAAAATATAAAAAAAAAAAAAATAACAAACTAAACAAAACAACAAAAAATCACAAAAAGGGTACTATCCTCTGTGAGTACCAATTGTACTTTTTGTATAGAAACTATAGCAAGTGTTATTATTTAAATTAAAATTTGGCGGTTCTTCGTTAATATAGCCAACAGGGGAAAGGTAATTTGTATTAGTCCAACTGAAATTTTTTTGTTCATTAAAAATATTATTAATGTAATTATTGTCATGGTGTTCAAGTCTATTGATAAACCTTTTTAAAATGTCACAAGTGTAGAGACCAATTGGAGTAACTTTTGACTGATTATAAACATATCGATTAGAATATCGTTTATTGATTGATTTGTAGTTCTTTCCTATACAAAATCTCAAAGTTTTCCGTTCAAAAATTACCATTTCCTTAATAATGATTGGTGAAATGCTAAACCATATAGGAAAGCCATAAAGAAAAATTGGTCTTATACTTGTTTTGTACAATAAAAGTTTAGTGTTTTTCGGCAAATTTTTATTATACAAAATATTTGCGAATGCTCCCAAAATTCTGTAAGATTTATTTAAAACGATTCGCGCATGATCATTAAACTTCAAGAGATTGTTGAAATTTATACCAAGATATTTTAAATTCCTAGTAAAGGGAATTTCAATACCGTCAAGGAAAAGCTTTAGCTTCTTACTCTCAGGGACAACAAAATATCTACATTTGCCAGAGGCATTACGAAGACAGATAGCTTTGCATTTTGAAGTATTTAATTTGACTCCCCAGTCATCATAAAATTTTTTTACCATTATAAGATGATTGGAAACTTGCTTTAATGCTTCATTAGGCGATTCATTGTGAGAATAAAGAAGAGAATCATCCGCATACAGCAGTGCTGTAGAATTTGGTACCACGTGAGGAAAATCAAACATAAATATGTTGTAGAGGTGTGGTGCTAATATAGATCCCTGAGGTACACCACAACTTACACTATCAAAACCTGAAAGTTTTCCGTTGAATTGTACACAAAAGGTCCTATTATTAAAGAAGCTTTGAAAAAGTTTAATAGTAGGCGCGCTAAATCCTATCTGAATCATTTTATAAATGATTCCTTTATGAAATGCATGGTCGAACGCCTTTTCTACATCTAAAGAAATAGCTTCAGTACAATAACGCCGGCGAAGATTGGTAATAACATCGTTCTGAAATTTAATTAAAGCATCAACTGTTGAGTGGCCACTTTTAAAACCGAACTGCAAATCTGGAATATATGCTGTATTAACTTCTCTGTCCATTTTTCCGCGAATAATTTTTTCAAACAATTTTCCCAAATTAGACAGTAAAGAGATTGGGCGTAAATTGTTTACATCGATGGAGTTTGTCTTTTTTTGGATAGGCACAATTTTTGACGTTTTCCAGGCTGTTGGAAAATATGAATTGTTTAAACAATTGTTAAAAACAATCGTAAGATATTCAAAAGCCTTTGTTGGTAGTTTTTTTATAATGTAATTTGAAATATTGTCTAACCCACAAGATTTTTTATTATTGATATTTTTAGAAAGTTCTAAAATTTCATTTAAAGAAGTAAGACTTTCACAATTTTGTGAATTAATTGCTAAAAAATGTGCTGAAAATGACTGTTTATTATCTGGGACATTATTAAGAATGAAGTTTATGGTTTCAGAAATTTGTGAAAAGTCTCGATTAGGGCTAGATTTATTATATATTTGTGCAAAATGCTCCTTCAATTTGTTTAATTTTAATGAATCATCTTCAATAGATATACCATCTATAGACAAATTTTTAAGATGTCTGTTCTTTTTATATCCTATAATTCTATAAATTTGTTTATGAGCAGTAGGTCCTGCTTTAATATTTTTAAGTTTAAACTTAAAAAAGTTTGATTGTTCTTCTGCTACTTGTTTTTTAATAATGATATTTATTAACTGTATTTGTTTAGATAACAGTAAGTACTCAGGATCTAGCCGATTTAAAGTTCTGTGGAATATTTTTTTTAATTTTTTTTGCCAAGTGTATTTAATCTTAAACAAATTTTTAATTCTCTCAGAGACATAAAACTTTCGAGTTTTTAGTTCAATTTTTTCCGAGTGGTTATTACATACTGTGTTAATAGTATTCGTAAAAGCACTAACGTACTGGTCGATTTCGATATTTGATAAATTTTTATCTGACTTAGGAAAATGACTCATAATACAATTATTTATATCACTTTTAAAACGATTCCAATCTGTGTTCTTAAAAGAAGTAAACATTGAAGGTGGATTAATGATTACATTAAAATTTGAAAGTGTAATTTGAAGTTTTAGTGGAAAGTGATCTGAAAATGTAGGTAGACAACTAATTTTGAAATTAGCATTACACGGTTCTATAAAATTTGGACTAACTAAAAAATGGTCAAGAAAAGAGTAACCATTAGGATACGATGGAACTGAGTCAGAAATACGTGTAAAAAACAAAGAGTTCTGCTGCAAAAAGTTAAAAAATATATTACCATTTTGATTGTTTAGTGAATCACCCCAAGAATTATGTCTAGAATTGAAATCCCCACCTATAAAAGTTCCATCAAATCTTTGAGAGAGTAAACGTAACTTTTCAAGCCCAACTGTAAAAATGGATGAGTTACAATTGCATGGAATATATATAGATCCAAGTAAAAAACTTTTAATTGAATTATCTATTAATATTTCAACTGACACAAAAATATTTGGAAAACCTAAGTTATCCGTATTAATCTTAGAATATTTATATGATTTTTTCAAAATTATAGAAACTCCTTGCGAACTATGGTCTCTTATAAAATTGTAATTTTCCAAAGCAACACTATGTCTAGCATTAAGGTGAGTTTCTTGAACGAATGCAATATCTATCTTATTAGTTCTTATAATACTTAAAAGCTCTATTCTACGACTCAATTCAATGAGAGATCTAACATTAAATGAAAGCAAATTAAATACATTATGGGTCATAAGCTTTATTTACCTCAACTAGAAGACCACGACATTGTTGCCTTGCTTCAGCCAATGAAAGATTTTTATAATTCAAAATAAATTTTTCTATTTTCTTTTCTAAAGATAAAGCCTCGGGTTCACAAAGAATTTTCGCAATTTCTAAAAATTCTTGAATTATAGCTGGTTTTGAAACAGATGATTTAGTATCTACAATAGAATTATGAAAAAGGCTAGCAAAAGAACGGCCATTTTTAACAAAATTAGTGTTTATAGCATTATTAACATTAACTGAAGCTCTTTGTTTTCTTTCTATAACTTCTAGTTGAGATCTTTTCTTCATTTCCATATACTTTTTATAAGCAGGACAGCCTTTGAAATTTGATGGATGACCAAATTGTTTGCAATTATTACAAAACGGTAAATGGTCCTTGTCCGAAACAAATTTACATTCTCCAGGAGCATGATCATGATCACATTTGATACAAATATAAGGCCTGTTGCAGTTACGCGACATGTGGCCCCATTGTTGACAACGCCAACATTGAATTTCTCTTCTATTCCTTTTAGGAGCTTCCCAATATATTCTCTGGTTTAACAGGTATTTAGTTCCCACCAATTCATTTAAAGATTTACCCATTTTTAATGTTATCAAGAATAGACCTGTATCAATATTCTGCTTTTTAGAAAAAGGAGTGGAAAACTTTGAGACCGACTCTATTGTATTTGGAATTAACGAATCAATTTCAGTTTTAATTGTATTAATATCGGATTTATAATATAATCCCCTAAGTACTATACTTGATCGTTTCTGGTCCACCGGTGTATATGAATAAGATTCAATTTTTTTTCCCTAAGAAGCTGCATCATTTCAGCGTGGACTGAAGCATCTTTAAGAAACAACTTGCTTTTGTGTCTATTTTTGTTTATTATTTTATATTCAACTTTTTTAGTTTTTAGTTGATTTCCTAAATCATCAATGTTTACATTGAAAAGAAAAATTGGAGGACAAAATGAATTCACTTTCTTTGAAATTATATCTTTGTTTTTAAAAGAGTTATTTTCTGAAGCATTATTTTTTTCCTCATGAATATTTAACTCACCTAAAATAGCAAACCTATTTTGTGATTCTTGTGTGTTGGTAGTTAACAAATTTGTATGAGCATGATTCTGACTTCTTAAAATATACTTAGATAAATCTACCTTATTTTCACAACTTCTTTTGCGTTTGTTGTTTTGAACACATTCGAAATCTTCTTCGTCTGATTGAAATAAAAGTGATGAATCCAATTCCATTTGGTCTTGAGTATGTAGAGTTGTATAGGTCTGTTGATCCTTTCCATGAGTTAATGAATTTGTTTCTTGAATGTTTTGGTTAATTTTATTTAAATTAATAGCTGTCGGCTTCGATTTTGCACCTAAATTTACACTAGGTGCAGATCGTAACGATGGAGGTTTTGTCTTATTTTTCACGTAATCTTCCGACAATTTATCTGGCGGTAAATTATCATCCAAAGAAGGAGATGAATTCATTTTAATAAAGTTTAAAAAGTAAAATAAAGTTTATTGTATTATTTTTTTTTTCTAAAAATTTTTTTTTTTTTTTTTTTTTTTTTTTTTTTTTTTTTTTTAATTTATGAAAATATTTGACAATTTTTGAAAATATTTTCCAAGGTATTTATTTATTTTATTTTTTTTTTTAATAGCAAGACACGTCCGACTCAAACAAATACTTTTTGGCAAAAAAACCTGCTGATTCAAATAAAAGGCTATTCCTATAGATTTAACTGTATTATCTCCTCTTTATATCGTAATAGACAAATATGTACTTTTATTTTTTAATAGCACTAGCGTGCCCGCGACTGCTTTGCAAGTCATTTGTGCGCGAAAAAAATTCAATCATTTAAGAAAATTAATCAGAAAGAACAGAATTTCTTTTTTTTTCGTTTTTAGTTTTTTTTTTAATAATTTTATTTTTTTCACAATTCAATATTTTTGTGTGCTAATATACGTCTTATTCTATTGCATATGTAAAAGCATATACAACAATCTTCGATTGATTTTGATTCGCGGACGTAGATGCCCTTTCACGATTTTCCTGAAGACGTGATTCGTGTTCCTCAGCTGATTCAGCGGCTCTTCTTGTCCTCTGCTGCCGCGTTGCGATGGTTTTTTTACCAAGAGCTGTTTTTTTAGGTGGCATTTTAGTAAACTGGAATAGTGCAAAAGGAACAATGATGTGTTTTGTTTTTTTACTTTTATAACATTTTATTATTGGTTGTTGGAACGACAGTAATCATATTACCTATTTGATGAATTGGCATTAAAAATAATTTGTGAAGTTATTTCACTATTGTAAATTTAAAAACACTTGTTATTTACTAAATTGATTTCACTTATAGGTTTCTCACTTATGAACACAAAACAGCAAAGTTTGTTAGATTGTACCGTTATTTTTTACCAGCGTAGCGGGAAATACGTTGTATTATATAGTAATGTAAATATTTTGTAAATATAAATAAACCGAAAACTCGGATTTTTGAATGCAACATTTCGGAAGTTTTAAAATTTTGATATTTTTTATTATATATTAGTGAGTTTTCTTTTTTGTAAATATCTTCGGAACTACATAACCGATTTAAGAGATTGATATCTCGTTTTGAAAAGCATAACAATGGCTTTAAAAAATAAAATAAAAAAGAAAAAAAAAATAATTAATATGTATATGTCATTGGTGGGTTTTGCCACGCCCCGCCGCCCACAGACCGAAAATCAAAAATCGGACTTCACAGTGTCACCCGCCTGAATATTCTGAAGATTCTCTGAAAATTTCATCAAAATCGGCCCAGGCGTTTTCGAGTCCATTTCTTACATACATACACACATCCTCTTTTATATATATAGATATACATATACATATTTACATATGTATTTATGCATTTTATTTTTTAGGAATAAAGTTTTCGTAAGTTTGCAAAATGATAAATTTTTACTTTATATCAAATTTTGTTTTTGAAATTGTGTCATTGTGCTTCACATCCATATAAAATTTACTCTTGAAGTACAATTATGAATAAAGCGAATAGTTAAATCGATTTGGGGAAGAAAATGTGGTGGCTTTATCAATATGAATTTATTAAAAAAATACAGAATAATCTAACTATTATGTTAAGTGTTAAATCCAATTACTGTTAAATCCAATTACTGAGGTTAGGCGCAAAATAATATTTACATATTAAGTTTTCAAATTGAGTATGTACAGCAAAGCTGATACTGGATATCTCGAATGTATTACAAGATGTGGCGAAATAGATATTTTACCCAAAAGGAGTAAATCCTTTTTTGTAGTAATAATAATAATAAAATAAGAAATAATAAAAGAAACTAATTTTAAAATTAAAGGATGATACAAAATCCTTCATTTGTGCCCAATACGATGGATGATTTATGTACATAAGTATATATTCAATTATATTGGTCGCATTATAGTAGAAAGGACAGTCGAATTTTAATTTTGCTTGTTGTTATGGCAGGGCGATTCTGCAACATAGGCGGGTTGAGGGCGAATTTTTTCTCTGTTTATGCTCACATTTGTCTCCATCGGCCAGATATTTTAACCAGATATTTAGACACTCAGGTGTCTGAAAATGTTGATCCACAGGGTTTTCGCTTACCTGGATATCATCTACTATCGCTTTTAAATTTCCATCGGGGCCTTGCACTATATATACGCAATAAAGTTGTGTACTAGTCCCAGCAATCATTGGACACATATGATCCTGAATTTAGCTGTCTCTGGGATAAATTCAGAATCAGGTCACCCTTCTTGCATTTCGGGTTTCTCTATAGAATCCAAACGCGGGAAGGGATAAAACCTTAGCTGGCTTCGATTTTATTTCCGACTCCATATCGAAGATTCTCGATAGTTGCCCGCCCGAATAGTGAAATTGTTGTTGCTGGTTATTTCAATGTTCACAACTGTTCTTGAACTTGCCACTCGGGCCATAAAATTACAGAAGGCCAGTATATTGAGTTATTTGCCGCGCACAATCGCCTTGCATCTAACTTCACATCCCCAAAAGTATGAAGTTAGTGTTTGTGCACCTCTCAGCAATTCCGGTCACTATACCATCTACGCCTCCTTTTCATTTGCGGAGCTTCACAATGTTTTGAAACCAGCTACTAAACGTTTAAAGTATATTTCTTGGACAATAATGTTGATGCCATGGCAGAAATGGTTGTAAACATCATTTTGTTTGCTATGAAAACTTTTATTACATTAAAAGAAATTTCGATAAAACCTAGATCGAAATCTTGGTTTAATCAGACGTGCAAATATGCAGTCAGATCAAGAGAGGAAGCATTCAGTATCTGGCGTAGAAACAAAAACGCAGAAACTGATTCGCTACGCAATGCCAATTTACTATGGCGCCAAAAAAATCTATACGAGGAGCGCCTTCGTGCTAAGGTTCTTGCTTATATTAGGGGTAGCAAGAACTTTTGCTTATTTGGTTAAAGAGTAAAGGGTAATGCGAGTTATATTTGCAAATAATTCTTATTTGCATGAATGTAGTTAACCACCGCTCGAGCTCGACAGAATACCCGTTACTATGCCGATTATATTCTTTCGAGCTCGAGCGGTTAAGATCTCAACGTCAACAAGTCTCCTGGGCCGGATGCGATACCTTCACTGGCCATGAAGCAGTGCTCTTCGACGCTAGCGCGTCCGTTAGCAACCCTTTTCAGCAAGTTGTATCATGCCGAAAATGATCACCCAATTGCAATTTGTTCTGCACTTTCTAAAGTGATGGAAAGTGTGATTAATATTCATCTTGTGAGGTACCTGGAATCCAACGGCTTACTTACCGAACTACAGTATGGTTTCCGTAGGGGGCGCTCTACGGGTGATTTGCTCGCTTTCCTGTCGGAAAAGTGGTGCAACTCCTAACATCATTTCAGAGAAAGTAAGGTGGTGGCTCTAAATATTTAAAAGGCATTTGGTAAAATGTGGCATGATGGACTTTTGTCAAAACTAGTTGCTTTTGGTGTCGGTAGTAATTTCTATAGATTTATATCGAGTTTTTTCAGGAATCGCACTATACGAGTTGTCTGGATTAATTCAGAGGTACCGCAAGGTTCCATTCTTTCTCTTACTCTATTTCTTATTTTTCTAAATGACCATCTTTGTCAAACTTTCAACCCTATTTACTCTTTCGCAGATGACAGCACTATTTGCCATTCGTGTTCATTTGGTAATAGACCGAACAAGTTGGAGGTGAGTTCCAAAAGACGGAACATAAATAATACATTCAATCACGATCTCCGAATGGGGTCGTGCGAATAGATAATACCGGTAAGACGCAATGTTGCATGCTTACGCATAGATCTGTGTTCGAAAATGGTGCTGCACTTGTTTCTATGGGTGGTATGGGTATTATGGAAGCGGAAGCTCTTGATGTTATTGGCATTGAAATTCAGTGGGATGTTCGATGAACTAAACACCTTTTTTCAGGTTTATAAGCTTTTAAGTGGCTCGGTTTTCTAAAACGGCGTAAGAGATACTTCACCCATCTTTATTCCTTCTTCATACTATTTATAACATCTATATCCGTGCAAAGATGGAATGCAACTCTCATGTATGGGCCGGCACCCCAAAGTCTATTTTGGAGTTGCTCGACTGCGTACAGGAGAGGGCCAAGAAGCTTATTGGAGACAGTAGGGTATCCAACTATACTGATCGACGCAATGTAGGTTTTATTTCACTGTTTCATCGTTACTACAATGGTAAGTGCTCTAACGAATATAGGGAACTTGTTTCCCTCGATTTTCGTTGACAGCGCATCCATTTGTGGTCGATTGACCAGTGAATCGCACCACGCATTACAGAGAGAATTCGTTTTTTAGCAGAACAGTTCGTATGTGGAACAAACTCCCTCCTGAGGTGTTTCACTTTCAATGTAGTTAAATTGAAATCGAATGTCTACAAACACTGCTCCCTCTTTCCTCCTCCCCATAACCTAATTTCCTAGTTCTGGTACAATGCATTGCATGAGTAGGGATCATTATCTGAGTGCTGGTCCAAGCGAAAAACGTTTTTTGATAAGATGGCAATCGAACAAGTACTCATAGATATGGAAATTGTAAAGAGAAGATGTGTTGCCCGAAACGAAAACCTGAAGTTTGAAATCCAGAATTTCGCCATCACCACTAAGAAAAGCTCTGAACTGTTTAATTTAATTAATTTTGAATAGCTCTTCAACAATATAAGAAAGAAAACAAAATGTTTTTCGATAGGATGAACTTTTCTATGTATTTGCAAAACGGTACTAGAAAGTTTCAGTTAATGGTAACCATAATGGAGCCATGATTACCGATTTTTTCGTTCATCAATTGAACAACCATGATGTGCAGGGGCTGAGGTTTCAACAAGATGACGCACACAGTTCGTTCCAGAATAGACTAATTAAAGGAAGCATTTAGTAACCGCATAATTTCACATTTCTGTTCTGTGAATTGGCCTTCAAAATAATCCCGAAACAATTGACCACTTGGAGCACGAACGTTGAAAAAGGTCATCAAATTTTTATGAATTCAGCTCTAATCAGCCATCAGAGATGCCATATCGGGCTGTAGCAATTCTATTTCTTGATAAATCAACAGTTTCCATATTTTAGGAAAATATTGAAATTTGGTTATTTTCCTAAAATATAGAAGGATTCTTTTATTACTCTATTTTTTAATCTGGTTGTAGGAATAATGTTGCCACTACTAAACTTAGCGCTATACCTAAACTCTTTGAAACATTAAGAAATCTGTTCGCTAGATAGTGTTAAGTTCAAATACATACATACATTTTAATGAAATTTTAAAAAATAAATAAGTCCTCATATCATGTTCGAACATGCTCTCCGACTCCATTGTTTCATACTTACAAAGGGAGCTGGAAAAATTACCAATGTGTAAAATAATCAAAGCGCTGATAAAACTCAGGCAACAGAAAGTTAGGAAAAGAAAGTCGTGTTATGTTCCTCAACGAAACATTATTTTTCTAAAGAGAGAAGTCCTATAGGAGCAAAAGGTAAAATATATGCGGATCCTCATATGATGAGACAATAAAGGTAAACAAAGATATTTACGGCTGAGTCCATTTTAATAAAATTCTATGTTTATTTTAATAAAAAAAGAATAGGATATGGGAAGATGCAAACAGCAGAATCAAATCTGAACAAATTGTTATCTTTATACCTTTTATACAATTTTTGTTGTTGCTAAGTTCTTTATTGCAAAATAAATAACATCAGATTTTAGAGTTTTTAAATTAATTACAAGTTTATTTACTTTAACTACACACAAAGTAAAATTTCTACGTTGGTACTACAGAACAAGTTACTAAAGATACAAGTCTTTACTTCATGAGGTTTATGTTTTAACTAACTGACTATCCACACCGACGCTGCCTTTTATATTTAACCACTGGAGATCTAAAAAAATTAAGAATTTTCTACTACCTTTGTATCACATTTTGTTGTTGTTATTGTTATTCATTCAATGTTTTGGCGCCTGTTGGCCTGTGTTTATTTTTGTTTTTAGGCTGTTAAAGTTTCTTCCTGGAATTTATTTTAAGATAGTTATTGTCGTCTTGTGTGTATAAAAACTCTTAGAAAACTACGCAGTTAGTAAACCCTATTGTATTTAGTTGTTTTGCGTGTATAAAATTTCCACCCAGTTTGTAATTAGAAAGTTGTTATTGTCTTCCGTGCATAAATTTTCTTATCAAACTAGTTAGTAAACAGCATACTCAGTTGTTTACTTTATTACTTAATTATTTTCTTTTAAAATTTAAGCAAGACGTATCCGTAACAATATAAATATTAATTATATTTGATCACCTGCACTTATAAGATCCACTTTTTAATAAGAGATAAATGTAAAAAAATTACCAAATTTAAAATCTATTCGAAATTTTTGGTAAAAAAAGCCCATTGAATATTATTTGAAATGTTATAAAAATTAAATAACAACAATAAACTATAAAGCGGCAGATGTAAATGAGCAGACAGGCCTATACCCGACGCACAGTACAAAAGCCAGAAATACAAAAGATTTCTAATGCTGCCAAAGTAGCAGCTTTTTCAGGTAAGTTATTACTGTTCCTAATGGTGGACGACCAACACAATGAGTATTTAAAAACTGGGTCTTCAAATTAATTTTTATAAAAAAATATACCGTATTTTGGCTAATAAAAGAAGCTTTAAAAATTAAAATAAAAAAAGAAAAATTTGTGTAAAATTTTTTAACGTAAAAAGCTAATGATTTGGCGAATAATCAAGAGTTATTTATTTAATAAAATATTGACCCGTATATGGATAGATTATTTTATAATTATGTATGACTTGCGTACATACCAACATTCAATCTTAAAATTTCTGCCTTATGCGGGCTAAAATGCAAAGCTATTTACGTGCAAATTGCGAAATTAATCAGACATCTTTTAATATGAAGTTTTGTTTGCTCTATTTGTTGCCATAGCGCACATAATTTTATTGACATTGTGCAAATTTGACACAACGTGATATTCTTTATGAATATCACGATATTTTTCAATCACCTTTTAATATTTAGTATTCTTTGCTATAGCGTCTGTAGTAATGCACCTTCTGCAGCTTTTACGGTTCCAAAGATAAGGACTGTGCCAGAGAGAGAAAGCGTAGTGTGATTAGATTTACATCTGCGCCTGGCCATCAAGCCTTAATCAGATGGTGGACCAAACCACTGCATAATTTGGAACGTCATGCTCGTCCTAGGAAGCCGAAGCTATAATTCTATGCAACAGAACTTTCTAGTTGCAACTTCGATGATTCCAGAGCAGGGCTGCAAATCATCACTCCTTGCTTAAGAGTTGGAGACTATCCAACTCCTGTCCAGAACACATGTCTAGCATGTTCACTGGACTGGATCATTCACCTAGCGTGTCATTAACGGCGAAATGATCCCGGCCACCATAATAAACAAAAGACCTGATATGGGGCCGCGAAACCACAACCACCACGATACTTGCATATAGGGGCCAACCTCAATAATCATTCAGAGAACAGTTAAATGTCTAAAGGGACATATAACGAACTCTGCGGCTTGCTGATTCCCGTGGAAATAAAGTGGAGTTTCCAGTTGTACCACTGCTGACTTCAGGGGACTGGGCTCCCTTTTTCCCCTAGTTGCACAGGTCTAGATAGTCGAAGTTCTATAAAGCCCATATATATGTGCCCCCGGGGGGGGGGGGATAAAGCGTAGTTAAACAATATATAACGCTTTACACTTTGTATACGGCATCCGAAAAAGCTTTATCAAATATATATTCAGAAGAAAAGTAACAGCCACGCCACCTAAAAGAAAAAGGCACATCCATCTTATATACATAACTAAAACTGCATAACCTGATTTAAACATATTGTTACAAAAATGATTTAGTAAGTTGTAACAGAAAATAATTACTAGCAAAAGACCCACTGTGCATTTTACAAACTTCGTAGTTTCTAAGAAATCTTGTACACACTAAACAACAACAACATGCTAATGGAAAATTCTACCAAAGAAGTAGTTAACAGAAAACAATATTGGCATGCAGAGTTGCAGAATAGAAATCTTTTAAAATTGTGTTAAAGTGAAGGAACAGAATTATAGACATATGAAGATAAAAAACGTTTGATATCGAAAAAAATGCATATTGTTAGGGATGCGTTTTGCCTAAGTTTTAAAAAAATTATTTAATTAATAAAGTAAACAATTGGATATGCTGTTTACTAAGTGCGTAGTTTGTTAAGAAAACTTATGCATGCAAGGCAACAACTTCCTAGTTACAAACTGCCTAGAAATTTTATACACGCAAAACAACAACATTTGGGTACGCTGTTTACTAACTGAGTAGTTTTCTAAGAAAACTTATGCACACAAGACAGCAACAGCTATTTTAAAATAATTTACAGGAAGCAACTTTAACAGCATAAAACAAAAACAAAAATATACGCAGACGAACAGGCGCCTGCAATAAAGAACTCAGCAGCAACAAAACGTTTATAAAATGTATAAAGGTAACAATATTCAATTACCACGCTAATGTAGGGTCCGCCAAATATCTTTTGTTTTGTTTTAATTGCTATAAACAAAACTACACAGCTTCGGCTGTGTGGCACGTAGCGCCGTCCTGTTAAAACCAAATACTGCCAATATCATCCTCTTTAACTTTTGTTAACAAAAATTCGTTCAACATGGCCTGATAACGATCGCCATTGACTGTAACGGCCACTCCTGAAAAATGGTCCCATTATGCCTCTGGACCAAAATCCGCACCAAACAGTGACTCGTTTTGGGTGCGTCGGCTTTTCAATGTATGCGTGCGGGTTTTCTGTGCCCCAAATGCGACAATTTTGCTTTTTTACATGCCCGCCAAGAACTTTATCTGAAAAGATGATTTTTTTGCAAAATCGGCATCTTCTGTAAGTCGATCGTAGGCCCACTTAGCGAAGCATTGTTAAAGCGTATACACAACCATATTCGTTCAGCAGAAGGATAAAACTAATTATCTGTCAAATCAAACATGAGCTAAGTGTTATCATTCATGAAATAAGCACTAGTTGAAAAAAAAACGTTAGGTTGCGGACCCTATATATAAATTATGTAAAAAACGTGATACTATTTTTGAACGTGCAAACTCAATCTTAATCTAATTTTGTATTTGGGTAGGTTTAACCATCATCTTTAAATTTCATTTTTATGGTTTTAAAATATTGTTTCTAATGTATTTGGAGCGGACCCTTAACGTAAACAAGGCTTAAATAGGTGTCTAGAAAAAACCAAACATTTGACCAAGCCAACATTGGTCGAAAATGTTGAATTATGTTTTAAAGAAGCAGAGATAAATAGTTACTGTCCACCACTTACAAATGAAGTAAAATTTTATTTGAAAACTATCACTTCTTAATTAGCTTTCATTGTTAAAAATTTGTTTCGATAAAACAATTTTGTTTACAATTACAACATGTTGCAATCGATTAAATTTATTTAAGGTAGTTACTTCCTTAAAATTCAATATAAACATTTTAGAAGCTAAAGGAAAGAAATTATTTAATAGTTTTTTTATTAAAATTTTAATAACAAAAAATCCAAAAATCAATCGATAATAGACAAGCAAAAATTGAATTTGCATACAATTTGTGCTAGATTCCTTTAAAAATAAATATTTTATGATATTCTAAAAAAATATTTATTATTCAAAAAATATATTTGAAATGTATTACTGCGGGAGAAAGCCTGTCCCTACTGTTCATACAGCTCATCAGTGGATTTTACCTCTAATTTTGTCTTATCTCTATCTCAAGTCATATTGATTAAATGAGAGTTTTCATTGAAACAACACAGCAAAAAGACAATAAAACTTAAAACACTTCTATATAAAAGCACAGCAAACATTTCGAAAACAAAAACACTTTTTATTATGGTTCACTATGGAAACATTTAACTAAAGAAATTAAGAAAAGAAGGTCAAGAAAATGTCTTTTTTGAGGGCATATTTGATGGCCTTTCGCCTAAAAGCTGATGAAAGCGTACTAGAAGAATGGGTATCGAGTTAAAAGGTTGATAATAAAAATCATTTCAATTAATACCATCACCTATGCTTTTTCTGTAAGAGCTTTTTAATTAAAACTTTTAAGCAATTTTACTCAATACTAGCGATTTGCTTTTACATTATGTTCAAAATTGCTTTATAAAACATTTTTAGGAAATTGTGGTTTAAAATTTTAAATTAATTTGGGTTTTCTCTGTGTCTCAGAACACTTTTCTTCCCTTCCTTCGTTCCTGCACAAATAATTATTACACATGCATGCAAATAATTAATATGAAGATATGATGTTTTACGAAAATATCTGTAGTGGAACCACCTTAATATAAATATCAAATATTCACACACGCAGTCATGGACACAACATATTGTTACAATAAAAGGATTAAATCAAATTACTCAAGTGCAATGCACTAGCAATGCACATATGTTTGTTGTTGCTGTATTTTAAATGCATGCGATGACTAAATGGCCTTCAACACGCATATACCACTCTTGTGTTGTTGTTTTTACTACATGTGCTGATCGGTGCGTTTCAAGTGACACCAATACGAGACTATTTACAACCTTCTCACAGCCGGTATATAAACGGCTGCAATTGAGAAGGAATAACAATCTTTATCCAACTCACAAAGCTTCTAGTTGAGCTAGAGTTAAGACTGCTCCTCGCTGAGCTAATTTCTAAATTGAAAATAAAAATCAAATAAAGAAAATTGAATAATTAATAAGACAAACTACATACTATCTTTCAATGAGAATATAAAATTATTAATAACCAAACATTACATATCTTTGCTTAACTAGAAATGAAATATTTTTTAATTTATAAGTTTATTAATAAGTTTTTTTTTGTTTACTTTGTATTTTCCAGTTTTTATTATTGTTTTCTTCATCAAAAATCATTTAATTTAGTTGCTTATCATAATCAATTATTTTGTATTTTAGTTTTAATAACTATGTAATTTACAATAGTTTTCATTAACTTATAATTTTTATAATAACTCGTACTTATCAAATAATAATACCAGTTAAGTTTATTAAAATTGTACACAATCTTAATAAATTATTTGAATTTTTTACATTTTACGAGTCTATTAAATTTATTTCTGCAAACTTGAAACTTAGTGATAGAGCGAGAGGCAAGTTTTATTATGCCTTGATTTGTATTCATGTAGAAAGGAAGCAGTTGCAACGAATAAATAAGTACAACAAAAATAAAATCGATGTGGGACCGATTATAAAATACCTGAGGCCACTTTCAGTGCTGTCAGTTTCTAAAATATTGGTGGATATACTATCTAGGCTGCCGTAAGTTTTGTTTTTATATTCCAGTGATCGTCTTAAAATTAAAAATCGGAAAATTGGATAAAATATCGTTTGTTATTAGTTTGTTCTTTAAATACTCATGTTAAAATAATTTTCACATATTAAAATACAATCCTACACAAGGAAATATATGAGTTCGTTCGTGCTGGAGACCTGGTTAATGCCTGCATATTCAAAATACAATGCCAACAATGTTAGTAATTCGTTAATAAAGGCGTTGCTCTGACGTGATCGGTTATGTGGAAAATTAAAAAAATTTTTTATTGCACCTTTTTGACCTCCTGCTGCTGACAGATTTGCCTATCAAACCCTTTTGGTATTTTTTTTTTGGTATTAAATTCCTTGGATTCGTTGCGCTAGTAAATGAAATACTGCTGTCATTGCTTTCGGTGAAAACCGTCGTTACTACCTGTTTCTTTGGTACAAATGGCGAGCGCTTTCGATGCGATGACATCATTTTTAAACTGCGTTTCTGATAGCACTGCAGATTTATGGGAATAAAGTTATGTCCAGCGCTTTGACAAACCTCAATTCCAGAACAGGTATTGAAATAGAACAGTTTATTTTGGAAAAAGACATACAATGATGAAGGTTTTTAGTGTTCATTCTAAACTAGAAAGATGCTTTCAGGTTAAAATATATACACCAATTAATTACATACATAAGCAGCGCCAGGCTAGGCCGTCATACAGCTTTATAACGTAAAGTATTTGTAATTTAATGTTTTTAAACACTACGAACATGTTCCTGAAAATCTCAGTTCAATAAGACCAGCAAAAAGTTATGGGGAAGCAACTGTCTATAAAATTCGAGTAATATTGTATAAAGAAATTTAAATAATGTATAAAATCCATCATTCAGATGACTGGAGCATAAAATAAGGAAAGGAAATTGCGGAGCTAAACCGTTGTTAACTAAGAAACTTAAAATAGAAGATGATTTATTAAGTTTTAAAAGAAAACAATTTATAGTAAAAGAAAAGTAAACAACCCACTGTGCATTTTACAAACAGCATGGTTTTCTAGAAAATTTTGTAGACACAAGACAATAACAATATGCTTATGGAAAATTCTACCAAATAAGTGAACAACAGAAAACAAAAACAATTAACACAGAACAAAAAAAAACGCATAGCCAAGCATGCGCCTAAACTGATTGAAAACAACAACAACAACATGATCAGGGGAAATTTTAACAAATAAGTAAACAACTAACATGGAACAAAACACATAGCCAAGCAGGCGCCAAAACTGACTGAAAATAACGACAATATGAGGTGATGTTAAAGTAGATTATATTTGTATGTGCGAGAATCGCTTAAAATAGCTTGCTGGGCAAACAAATTAATCCAAGTTGTGTCATAAGTGAGTAAACACAACAAAGTTACCATTGTGTTTATTTTGTGTGCATTGCAACTATTTTAAAACCCTAAAGTACTGTGATATTGTTTTGCAATAAAAGAACTCCAAATAAGAAATGCTCATTAAAAGAAGTAAACGTAACAAAACTAAACGACTACCCAGCAATTAGATAAACTTTAAAAATGTTAAGTTTTTAAGGAAATGGTCATCATATCTTAAGTACAAATCTACTATATGCAATAAAATTTTAAAAATTGAGATGGCTGCCATATGGCAGCGAAATACTTAAAGCTATATCAACAATTAACCAAATGTTACTTTGAAAAAAAATGCTAAGGTTTGTGGCAGCCCCTTTTTAACCGTCAAAATAGAAAAAACTAACTGGCAACTCAGAGAAAACAGGTGACAGAAGAAAATAAAAAATCATTCCTTGAGTCGTTTTCGCAGCCACAGCAGACACAAGTAAAAATGAGAGAATATAAGTTAATTGAAGAATTATAGTAAATAGTGTTAATAGTTTTATGTGTTACAAATATTAGTTTTACTTAGCACTTGACACAGGCAGCTATAGGTTACTATATAAACGGTTTTTTCTCTTCTGAAAACCAAGAAAAAGTCGCATATTTGATTTTGTCGGAGCAACGAGGATATGTAACTGAATTTACAACCAAAATTATCAACCGCCGATATTTGAAAAACTCATCAAAATTACGTAAACTTGTCACATCTA
The DNA here is from genome assembly GCA_030448955.1 of Trichopoda pennipes. Taxonomy (NCBI): domain Eukaryota; kingdom Metazoa; phylum Arthropoda; class Insecta; order Diptera; family Tachinidae; genus Trichopoda; species Trichopoda pennipes. The sequence continues at coordinate 446,928 of JASKUP010000006.1, read as the reverse complement.
ATGCTTATACTGACATCTGCTAGCTGATTACGATTAGGCATATCGCTTTAAGCGAAAATTATGAAGTCATCCTTAATGTGTTTAATACACAATATTAGTAGCTGCATGACAGCATACTCATTTTGTTCATTTAGTAATAAAAGTTAAAAGTTAAAAAAGGATATCTGGCGTTTTTGCCCAAAGAATATTTTATTTATTATTGTTATTGTTAAAAATAAGCAGTGTTGCATTTTCACGAAATAGAAAGTATAAAATAAATAATTCATTTGGCTTTATATTTCGAAAACGATTCGCCCCATTCTGTTTCTATCCATTTCCCATTATAGCAAAATTACTTTTACTAACACTGGTGCATCTCTTTTCACTAATCATGTAATTATTTAAAAATATCTTTTCCATCGTAGAAGTCCGCATCAATATTTTTTTAAATACGAAATATAAAACTGATATGCATGGATTAATAAATTTGCAAAAAAAAACCGTTTTTTAAATATATAATAAGCGTTAATTGATTGTCTTGGGATTTTGAACGATTAATAAAATTGAAATTGTACCTAAAGCCACTTTGTCTACTGATAATATTAATGATGGTTTTCTGGTAAATTCTCTGATTATATGTGGCCTTAAGTATAAAATATATTGAATAAAATTTATAAAAAAAATTCTTAGACTAAAAAAAATAACTTTTTTAATTGGGCGTAATTTTAAAACATTGATATCACTTACTTTATAATTTAAGGGTCACACAAACACACACACACACACAGTTTATTTTGTATGATGTAAAAATAATAAAACTTTTCCTTTGAAGAAAATTAAACTATTATTAAGTTAATCTACGTTAATTGTGCTAGATTCTTTTAAACATAAATATGAGATTATCATAAAATCTTTATTATGCAGGAATTGAAATGTATTACTGTGGGGAAAGCATGTCCATATGACCATTTCGCTACTACGCTCATATAAATCGTCAGTGAAATTTATCCCAAATGAATTCGCTCCCAACGAAAATCGAGTTAAACGCAAAAACGTTTGAGTAATGGGAACAAGTTTCCTAATTTCACTAGAGCATTTACTATTGTAGTAAATAAAAAACAGTGAAATATATCCCACATTGGGTAGTGGTTCATCTTTTTTGCATTTATCTTTTTGCTGCATGCTAGAACTTGTAAAATAATATTGAATCTCCTTATTAAATTCAAATCTACACCTGTGATAGATGCTGCAGTTTCTGGATTTGAAAAAAATCTTCTTGCAGTGTTTCCATCATTTGTGTTCCCTTCCGCTTGCTTTGGCTGATCGATAATCAGGCCTTGTTCTAAATATTTTTCTTGAATTTGTTTTTTTTTGTTTTTGGTTTCTGTTTTCTACATTTTCATTATTTTTTCTCACTATTTCGCCTAACGGACCAAAACCCAAATCATAACCCTATTTAAGAATATGCTCCATAAAACGTATTTTAGTATGAAGAGGGGACAATACAAATCCGTATGCGGCCTTAAAAGTCTCATCTTCTGGAACTGGATGGCTTAATTGACTTGATGTCTTTTTGCATATAATGCAGCTTGATGATGCTTTTGTATCAGTTAAAACTTGTGCAACTTTTCCATCAATCATTGTGAGATACATTTTAAAATTTACTTCGATTTCCTGTTCGTCAACAGTAAATATTACAAGTTGAAGGTCTTTAATTTCATCTTTTATTTTTCGGACTTCTTCAGTTATGACATTTTTTGTTTCTTTTTTGAAAGTAAATTTTATTGGTCACAAAATATTTTGTTGACGAGGGTATATCATTTTTCCATATATTAATTTCTGTTGCTGTACTAGTTGACGCCTCTAACTCGGTATAACTTTTTATTAATCGCAATGAAACGAATGATATCATAAATAAATCAGCGTCTGATGAATTTTTGGCATTACATTGCTTGTATTGCCTATGACCAAAGGATCCATCACATCCACATTTAGAAATTAAAGTAATGCTGCTATTTCTAACTTTTTTCAAGCGGTTGGAATCAAACGTATTTAACAACTGTTCGGCAGTGTGTTCAAGAAGGTCTTGCAATTTTATTTCTGCCGAAGTAGAAGTGACAGTTATAGCGGTTTGTGAGGTAGGCATTCTTTTTTGACAGCGACTAAATCTCTATACTGTGGAAAAATCCCAGAACTCTTTTCATTTGTTCGCTTCCGCAATTCGTTGTACTGATTTTTAGTTAACTTTAAATCCAAAAATAGTGCTAACGCTTCTTCTGGCTTTAATTTCTTCCCTTCGTTTGGTGTAGGAATTTTTTTTATTTTCTAAAAATACGCATATTCATCTAAACAACGTCTTTTATAAAGGCGATTTGAAAAATAATTAAAATGCTTACAAAATAGCAAAATAAGAAAAAATTTTTTTAGTTCCATTTTGCAAAAAGTTTTCGACTTTGCTTCAGAAAAATTGTTCTGGTGCTCACGGTCGGATCGTGCCGGGTATGCAATGGGGTGTAGGCGTATAGGGAACATTTAGGACTATAACACAGTGCTAATGCTTTTACATTCCCTAAGGAACTTTAGAAGTTATGCTCTATTAAGTAAGAGAATTTAGACAAATTTGGACCTCTAAAAAAATTAATTTTTAAAAAACAAAAGCCAATCAAAAACATTTCACTTTTCTTGTGCTAATAGCTAACAAATTACGCTATTATACAAAGTATCTTTTGTTTAAAAATCTTGTACAACAAAAGAGTTATAGATGTTTAAAAATCAAAAATTTACTAAGAAATTTCTCATTTTAGCAACATACTGAAAATGCTTATTTTGGATCACCCTGTTCAGTGTGATACAGTTAAAATAAAGTTTTAATTTTTTGGCTCCCGAGGTACACTAGTATCTACTTTCGAACGAATTTTAAAATTTTACAGTTGGGGACCATGAAAAAAGGACTTTTGGCCACGCAAAATGATCTACTGTTCGCCAGCCCATATATAAAAAATCTTAAGGCAGAACAAAAGTTTTATTACATTTTAGAATGGTTCTATGCCGTATAAATAGTACGAAAATCGCATGGAGTGAAGTGTCTTCTATGTGTGTAGACGGAAAGGATCCAATATTGTGCCTTACGGGCATTAAAATCGACTCTATTCACACGACTCCATTTCGAGATTGGTGCGAGACCGTGATTCAACGTATTATTCATATTCTGCCTTTTGGAACTCACCTCCATCTGGTTGGGTGTATTACTAAATTAATACGAACGACAAATGGTGCTGTCATCTACGAAAGGATATATGTATAGGGTTGCAGGTTTGACAAAGAAGCTCATTTAGAAAAATAAGATATCGAGTAGGAGAAAGAACGGAGCCTTCCGGAACCTTATATGGCACAATTAACGTAGATTAACTCAAAACTGATTCCAAATAATACATTTTTAAAATGATTATTTAGACAAAAGAAAATTTGTTGGTATAATAAGAATACGATAAACTATGAGTATTTACTTTGTTTCTTTCTTTTATCAAATACTTTTGTTATTTTTTGTTACTTATTTTAGTTATTTTTACATATAAAAATATTTGTAAAATTACACAAAAATACATGTTTACATACATTTATTATTTATTAAATCAATTATTTTACTCTTCTTATGCGGCTTTAATTAAATACTTTTTTTTAATGTAATTTAAGGGAAAATGAAAAACGATTTAGATTGGTTATATCCTGATATAATATAATTATAAGAATAATGGCATACAAAAATCTCATGGTTTTTTGATAAGTTGTTTTTTTTACATAATTTTACTTTTTGTTTATAACATTTAAACGTAATTCTTTTTTAAATTTTAATAAGAATTTCATTCATTCAATTAATAATTGAATATTTTCTTAATTAATATAATATTTATTTATAATTATACAAATTTAATTTTATTATTTTTTTCTAATTATATTATAATTATTAATATTTACTTTTTAATTATTTGTTTAAAGCCCATTTCTAATTTCTTTTCAAGTGTTTTAACGAGTTGTTTACAGATTAAATGTTGAATTGCATTTTTGGAAAAAATCTTTCAAATTAAATTATACTAGTAAATGTATTTTTGCAACAGTTCGAATAAACAAATTAAATGTCTTTATTTTAATTTTATTTATATCTTGTTTATCTATTTTATATACCGATTAAACTAAAATAAAGAGCTATTTAGTTTGAGTAATAAAACTGATGCATCAATACATTTATTTGAGTAATTTCTTTTTTTGTTTATTTAATGATTTTACTTTAATTGCTGAAAAAAAAAACCCATGATAATGTGTTATCATGCTAATTTAAATCGCATGATATGTGTTGTGGTATTCACCCATCACAAAAAGGATAACGATTTAAGACTGCATGTGTATAATAAAGTAAAATTCTTAAACTAGACTTCGAAGACAAAACAAATTAGGCACAACCTGCACAACAAGAATTAAAGGTATTTGGAAAAGTTGTTTAGAGTTGTTCCGCCAGTAAATGAAATACTGTTGTCATTTCTTTCCGTCTTTGCTGGCTGTTTTTGCGCTATGAACGGCGAGCTATAGTGTAAATTGTATCGAGTTTTTTGTTGTACTTATCTTGAGGTTTATTTACGGCATTAAAAACCGGCAACACTGTGAGACATAATCTCCGGACATCGACAGAAATATCTGACAAATTTAGTTCCAGCGAATTACACAGACTTGCTTGTACCTGCAAACATATCTACATAGGACAAACTAGACGAACACTAGAAAAGAGATTTACAGAACACATACGCGCATACAAACGAAAAAGAAAAGAATCCAATTTTGCATTACATCTTGACACATAAAAGTATTTTTGAGTTTTGTTGTCTTTTTACTGTGTTGTTTATTTCTAATGAAGACAAAGTATGCAAACTGAGACATGACTTATGTGGGGGCTGAAGTTATCTGCAAACCTGTGAAATAAAGCTTTAAATGATGTGTTTGTTAGTGGTAAATTTATACTAAGTAAATTTGATCCATGTATATATACATCAAAGTCATCAATGGAAAAGAGGTTTATAAAGTAGAACATTTAATTTGTGCTCGATTCCTTCAAATAAATATTTTATGAGAATATTGTTACGGATATGTCTGGCTAAATTTTGTAAAGAAAATAATTAAGCATTACAGTAAACTACTGGATATGTTGTTTACTAACTGCGTGGCTTGATAAGAAAACTTATGGTACAACAACAAAGTTTCTAGTTACAAACGGCATAGAAATTTTATACACGCAAACAACAACAATTTGATATGCTGTTTACTAACTGCGTGGCTTGCAAGACAACAAATTTCTGTTTACTAACTGCGTAGAAAATTTATACGCGCAAGACAACAACACACATGTATGCTGTTTACCATCTGCGTAGTTTTCTAAGAAAACTTATCTATACAAAACAGTAACAACAACTATCTTAAAATAAATTCCAAGAAGAAACTTAATCAGTTTAAAATTAAACCTCGTAAAGTAAAGAGGGGCATCTTAAGTAAATTGTCTTGTAGTGTCAACTTTGTGTAGTTAAAGTAAATAAAATTATTATTAATTTAAAAACTCTAAAAACTGGTGTTATTTATTTTGCAATAAATAACTCACAACAAAACGTTTATAAAAGGTTTAAACGTAACAATATTATATATCATATCATAAATATTTGAAATGTATCACTGCGGGGGAGATCATATTAATATGGCCATTTCACTATTGCACATATAGCTCATCTGTGAATTTTACCCCTACTATTGTATAGAAAATTCAAGAATCTTATATCTAAAGTCAAACCGATTAAATGATAGTTCTCATAAAATCAACATAGCGTAGACAACAAAATCCAAAAACACTTCTACACAAACACAGCAAAATATGTCAAAACAACAAAAATAAAAAGAGTTAATTTCGTTAAATTCAAAATGATTCCAAAAAGTTCAATTTTTATAAAGAAGAACATTTTAATAAAAAGTGTAAATTTGAAGTTAATAGTTTAGGTGAAATATCGTAGTACCTTGGATTGGAAATATTAAAATTAAAATATAAGTTAATGTTAAATATACTTTACAAGATCTGTAAATTAATCATTCTTCTTTGATTTTAATTCGTTACGAATTGAATTGATTTGAATTAAATCTTTTTGCAACAAAAAAGATTGATTCAAACGATTTAGGCAGAAATGAATTCGTTTTTAATTCAAATGAATTTGTAGAATTAATTGCAATTCATTTCCAAATCGTTTTAATTGATTTTTAATTAATTCATATGAATTAGAACAATGACTTGTATTTCAAATGTTTTGCAATGAATCAAATGCAAGAGCAGATCAAGAGGGAATGAAAAATATACATTTCTAAAAGTTTTCAATACTGGAAGTTAGAAGTTTTCAACACAAAAAGTAAATAATCGATAAAAGTAGTAAGAATTTTGAGTAAACAAACAAAGTAGCTAGAATTTTTTAAATTCAATTGAAAAATTAAAAAAAAATTTCCACAGTATACAAATATGAGATTATTTAAAAATTAAAAATATTATTTAAAAATATATAAATATTACGGATGCGTCTTGCTTAAGTTTTAAAAGAAAATAATTAAGTAATAAAGTAAACAAGTGGGTATGCTGTTTACTAACTGCGTGGCTTCCTAAAAAAACTTATGCACGCAAGTCAACAACAACTTTCTAGTTATAAACTGTGTAAAAATTTTATACACACAAAACAACAATAACTAGGTATGATGTTTACTAACTGCGTAGTTTTCTAAGAAAACTTATGCACACAAGAGAGCAACAACTATCTTAAAATAATTTCCAGGAAGCAACTTTAACAGCATAAAAATAAAAACAAAAATACACACAAACCTACAGGCGCCTATATATGGAATTAATAACATAACAACAAGAAAATGTCATACAAAGGGAGTAGAAGATTCTTAATTTTTCTAGACCTCTAGTGGACAAATATAAAAGGCAGGGTCTGAGTGCATAATTAGTTTGTTGTAAATTGTTTTTTTAAGTAAATTGTTCTGTAGTGTCAACTTTGTGTGTAGTTAAAGTAAATAAATGTGTAATTAATTTAAAAACTCTAAAATCTGGTGTTATTTACTTTGCAATAAAGAGCTCGTTACAAAACGTTTATAAAAGGTATAAACGTTACAATATTTTCACACTATTTTATAAAAATCAAAATTTAGCAAATAAACAGAATTTTCCCATTTTTATAAGATTTCCGCAGATACGTTATAATTCAATTCCTAGTTTGATGCTAACTATCAATTCCAGTATCTCAAGGGAATATCAAATTTAAGAATTTATTGTCTTTGGACTATACTAGGTGATATACAAAATGAGGTAATGCTTGCTGATTTTTGCATATAAAATTAGTTGAATGACAAAACGTCAGTGATGCCTACTGCAAATTTAATTACAAATTCAATTTAAATTTCAATCAATTCAATTTATTTTTTGATGTGAAAAGAATTAATTCAAAATTAGCTAATTTAGTGCATGATTGATTCGCTTATTAATTAAAAAATGAATGATTTACTTACAACTCTACCAAACACCTACTTAAGCCTTTCTATGGGAAAACAGACAGGAATGTTTTTACATAATTATAAATATCAAGGCTTATGGGGTTCTTTACTATATATTGTAGTCAATTATCCTGCTAATGTATTCATATTAGCTAGAAAAACGAGTATTCCAACTCAAAAAGATGGGAATACATTAAAGCGTGTTTTTGAATTTCAATGACAATACATCCAATGCAAATATTATTAATGAATATGCTGATGCTAATTGGGATGAATAAATAATTGATAGAAAATCAAATTCAGGATATATTTTCTTACATGATAATAATGTAACTAGTTGGGCTTGCTGTAAAGCAAACAATCGTTTTCAACACAGAAGCAGAATTTATTGCATTATCTTAAGAAGCGGATTAGACATTTGAAATGATTCGAACTGCAAACAAGAAAATCCTAGTTATTTTTAAAGACAATAGAAGCTGTCTAAATCTTATTAAAGAAGAGAATGACATCAAATTTCACTTTGTCAAAAATTATGTTGATAAGACAATCATCGGACGCAAATACTACCTTCGTCTGAATGTTAACAAAATTTTAATCGCACTCAAAAGTGGAAACACTAACGATACAAATCTAATATAAAGACATTCGCAACTGAGGTGGAGCGTTCAAACAATTATTGTAATTAAATTACTTTTCTTAGTAGGCTTAATAATGTTTTGTTTATATTTTCTATTGAAAGTATTATAATTTTTTCCGTTTCTGATTGAGATTCATATTCCATAGCGGGTTGCAGTGTGTATAATTAAAAATGAAATGATGTTGGTTGTTAAGTGTATAAATTGAGAACGGCTTGACCGAGTTCGGTAATTTTTTTTTTAAATGTGTGAAATAGTCTGAAAAGCTTATGGTGAAAAGATTAGAAAAGTTGCTCGAAAAATTAAAAATTTTAGAAAAAACTAAAACTGTGTTTTTGATGAGATGTTACATTTTTTTTTCATTTGTCAGCTTACGCGCCAGACAATAAAACAGAAAATGCATTGGAATGAAGGAAAGTAAACCAATCGAAACAAAATATATTGTTTTGCTACCCGAACGTCACTCTAACAGTCGAAGTGTAAATAAAACACCTTTCGAATCTTATAAAAATCTAAATACTTAAAACAATCACAAAGAATTTAATTTAAATTTAGGCAGAATAACGTCTGTCGAGTCAGCTTGTATTTAAATAAATCACACTTTTAATAAGTATACATATAAAAAAATACTACATCATAACGATTGAAAGGCAAAGTGGATATGCATATGTATGTGTGATGCGTGATAAGATTTACGTCAGTACCTAGCTGTGTAAGCCATAACCTTACGGTGGATTAAACCATTGTGGATGACTTCAGTGCCACCCACGCCCTAGGAAGCCTTGGGATATCTCTATCCTCCGATCACTTTTGGTCGTAACTTTGAAAGCTGGGAGCAGGCCGTAGGCCCCAGCCCTCACTCCTTGCTGAAGAGTTGGAGGCTATCCAACTCCTGGTCCAGAACACATGCAAGCTTAATAAAATTTCAGAACACAACCACAAGCATGCTCACTGAACCAGGACCACTCATTGTGTTCATTGTAAATGATCCGACCAACACAACTCAAACGGGGGCCGCAAAATCACAACCACCACGATACTCCCGGAGGGCCAACCTCAATAATCAGTCAGAGAACAGCTAAAAGGCTAAAAAGCTGAACTCTGGGGGTTACTGATTCCCGTGGAAATAAAGTGGTGTTGTCCAGTTGGCTCCTGCTAGCTTTTTAGGAGTCTGGGGCTCCCTTTTACCCCCGGTAACACATGTAATGACGGTGAGATTCCGTCAAAACATATCGATGTGTATGTGTAATTCCAACGCATCGTTTTTGAGACCGATTTTCTATGAATGCGATCAGATGGTAAGTAGTAGGATGCTAATACAGCATGTCCGCCGGGAAGGTATACTTTGTTTTGCCACTATTTTGGTAAACATTAGTCTTGACAGTTCATGAAGTAGACACGTGGTAAATTTATTATGGGAAAATATTTGATAAACCAACGTGTTTTAATCGTTAAAACATTTTATCAAAATCAAACATCGATGAGAAAGTTACGTGAAAATTTTAGGATAAACAACATGCCAATAAAAAGCATATGGTGCATATGACAATATGATGTTGCAGCTTGCCAATGATAACCCCGATTTTCACGCAAAAATCATAATGAGTAACGAGACTCAATTTCATTTAAATGGATTTTTGAATAAACAAAATAATCAGTTCTGGGAAATGGGAAACCCTCTGATGTGGAATTTTATCAGGAGGAATCATTAGACCTTTCTGTTTTTGAAAATAAAAGCAGCGTAACGGTAACTGTGGATGGGGAGCGATATCGAGATATGATTGAAAACTGTTTAACGTTACAACTGTATGCTTTGTAGTATCAACAAGACGGTGCCACATCGCATTCAGCCAGGATTACAATGGAATTACGGCGACACCTCTTGCCACAACAAGTTATTTCAAGAAATGGTAATGTTTATTGGTGTCCATGGTCGCTTTATTTGACTGCTCCGGACTTCTTTTTGTGAGGATATCTGAAAAGCAAGGTTTATGCAAACAAACCGGAAACGCTTGAGCAACTCAAAAAAAATGTTCGTAATGAAAAATGTGCTCAAAAGGGTTCCCATTTGTGAGGCTAACAGAGGCGGATATTTATCTACTTGATTCCAAACATAATTGCCGGCATTAAATGAAATATTTAAAATTATAAGCAAAGTAGTATACCTTCCCGGCGGACACCCTGTATTTGGCTAAGTACTCTAGGGGTTTTGCTTTCTTGTTTAAGGGAAAATCTTTATCTCCTAGTCGATGTCCACAGACTTTTGCTTAAAAACCTGCTGTTTGTAGGATTGTACAAAACATCTCCAGACAAAGATAGACTTTAATCATATATTAATTGAATTATTGATTATATTAATTATATTCTAAAAATAATTTCGTCCAATATGGCAAATTCTAATCGTGAGTCGGTACTTTTACTTCAAACAGGCACTCTAAATTCGAGTTGAAACGCTTCATTTATTGATGTCGTGCAGGGATGTAATTTTCATTTTAAATGTGTATGTACAAGCAAATGATCTATGGATCTTTTCTGATATTTATAAACTAGGTTTGTCAGATTTCGATTTATCCTTTCTCAAATGTTAAGTGGGTTAAAAAATTGTGATAGACTTGTTCACAGTTATTTCCGATTTGCTTACTTTTAAAAATGTCCAAAATATAAAATTATTTTATACGATCAGATTTGCATCTTTCTTTTGCAATATTGCATCTTTTGCTTTTGCAGAATAATTGGTTTTTTATTTCTATTACGTTTTAATACATTGTTCGTTTAAAAATGTTTGTGAAACCTTTTATTTTATGCAGTAAAATATGTAATTGAGTAATTACAAATAAATTATTTAAAAAATTTAGGGTACCGACTGAGTAATGTTCGAACAGCCCGGGTATACATTTATTTCTTTTCCGGAAAATGGAATTTCAATTGGTCTTTCAATTTTTTATCATTTTCTGTTATGCAATTTTTATTGCAGAAATTGCATGAATGCGTTGCAGCTTTGGTATAAATATGCAAAGTTCTTAACAGCTGTAATTCCAATATCGATTTAAAGTCACAACCCCCATTTTATGTTTATATTCATAATTTTATGCTTGAAGAGCTTAGTCAATATTTCTGACGAAATCTTCATATTCACTAGATTCACAATCATTTAAAATATATTTTCGGTGAATATGAATAAATAATACAAATTTGTGCGCACATTTTTTAAATAATTTTCTTTAAACTCAAAAACACTTTTTTATTATTTTGCAAACGCAATAAAAATTGAATAGTGATTTGAAAATAGTGAATTGAAAAGAAATAATTTTCAAAACTCGTTCGATAAAAAATCTGTCAATTTACAAATTTTAAATTGAATGAATGAAAAAATGGCATGTTAGCGCATTAATACAAAATCAATATAAATTATGATGGAAAAAATGATAGTCTGTACTTAGCCTAAGTGTATCTTTTACGGCTCTCATTTATTTAGTAAGCAATTCCGATAAAATCCTTTCGTTTGAAAATTTTCCCTGTAGAAATAAAAACACCCGAAATATCAACCACTCTAATACCCTATAACTGACTAAGATTTTAGTCTCTACTTATTAAAACTTTTAATTATTTAATATTTAATTTGTTTAGTTATCCAATTAAATTCATCACGCTATAACAATTTAAAACATGCAGTCAATATTTAAAGAATTTGTGCTGACAGGTAACCAATTATGATATACAAATCACATTATATTTGATAGTCCCCGAAGTTTCAAAACAAGAGTGTTAATAATGCGCTATAAGATTAAGTCATTAGACCAGTCAGAAATGGCATATGCGTAAGATATGATTCACATATTTCGTCGACCTTCACCTAACAACGCAACTGATATACTTGATGAAGCAAGGCCAAGCATTGGAGAGCAGACCACCTCTTCTATTTGATACGCCATTTGCTAAATGAAAAATCGATCACGTAAATCGTTGTCATTGTTTTGCTGTTACCTCACTTCTTCTTCACTGCCTACAAGTACAGAACGTTGTGGTTCGATAATAAGAAACAACCTCGATGCTGCTGTAATTTACTCACTTCCGAGTTGTTTGCATCATGCCATCCACTATACGAGTACTTGATGCAATTTACTGAATGCTTATTTTTAAGCTTCATTAGGGAAAATATAGTACAATCGATTGGATTGTTTAGAAATCTCCGCAAAAATAACTTTATACTGAGCTAAATGTATTTACGTTTTTACCCTAGAAATCCTCTCTTCTGCCATTCAATTGTATACATCGAACGGCATCTTCGGCCATACATTTCATTTAAGCAATTCAGTGAAATTTTTAGTGAATATTCGTGCAGTCAAATCGTCCTGTTAGGATGGTGTTGATCTCTGGACTAAAGTAGGTCATTTATTGCATCCAATGCTTGATGTCGAATAAATGTGGCGTTTTGTAGCTTTCTTGCATTATTTACGGGGCTTTAAATGAAGTTATCTGCATAATCCTAGTTTAATCGAAGATTCAGCAGTTTAATTCAATTCTTTCCTTCACATTACCTATATATGTATTTTGATTGGCCTTTCAAGGTGTTTTTATATTTGATTGTGCACAACTAAATACATTTTAAATGCTTTTCATATATCCTTCGAACGGAGCACATATGCATGTAAACGTTTGTACCAATTTCACGAACATCTAAAAGAATATCTTTTTAGCAAAAAATAAATATATAAGATAAGTGCAGATACAGTCCTGCCATCCATTAAATACAAAATAAATAGAAAAGTAGAGCTCACTATTCCAGTAACAAATATACAAATGTTGCACTGATAATTGGTATAAATTTAATTTAATAACTACGAAAATTCATTTGTGTTGGCAGAAGGAAATATTTATTTATTTAGAGTTTTAAGAAGATAAAAATCACATAGCGAATTGCATTCAATGTTATCATATACAAACTTTCTTTAAAAAATGATTTACATCACTTTAAAATTATACCCGTGTATGTTGCATTTCAAACTTAAATAATAAGAATATCTGAAGATATTAATATGGAAGTTACTACGGTAACGTTTCTGCAAGGAAATTAAAAGGATGGAAGCTCTATCAGGCAGTGCAATGGGCTATATTGAGGAATGGACACTATTACACCCTATGATGTTTTTTAAAAGCTCTCTCGCACCTCGCCGGTATAAGCAGTTATATTGAATATTTTTTACAATGTGAATCTTTATTTTGTAGTACTTATGATAACGCGTAGTATTAAGTATACAAAATATGATTATTAAACATTTATTTAGAAAGAAATTATTTTTTTGCCAAAGTACGAATAAAACAAATGTGCAAACTGTGCATAATTTCTATATTCATGTAAGTACATTATAGCCACCTAAAGGTCTTCAATGATTTGCTTAAGTATTGACAAACTTTTCGTACAATTTTTGACGTTAACTTAAGCCAGCTTAAGCATATTATAGTTGGAACTTTTCGTTTAACATTTTTTAATTTCTTTCAGTGCATCTTAAAAAAATTCACTAAAATTTTGTTATCTTCGATGATTTAAAAAAAAGAGCTTAAGAATGTTTGCAACTTTTAGCTAGTGCAATTGTGTTATGAATAACCATTAATGAAAATATAGAGACAGTTGCAACGAAACATGTTTTGATGACTAAAACCTATCACCTGCATTAAAGGAAAGCAGTTTAAATTAAATTATACGTTGTTTGTTTCCTTAAGCCATCTTCCATTATTATAATCGACAATACATTTGTTAGCTATGTAGTAAATTTGTATTGACCTGATGTCCAAAAAAAATGTTTATTTTCGGTATACATGCTATTAGTTCCTTAATAAACATCCTTCGTTATTTTGTATATCCAAGTGGCTATTACCCAGATAAACTAATTCATAATTACGGCTACTAGGGATGAGCAATGCTTCGGTAGCTGTGATTTAATAACTGTGACTGACAAGTACACTGACTAAGTAAACAAAGTAGCAGTTATTTGTATAACGTTCTTTTATATTTGTAGGCGAACTGAACTGAAGTTTTATTTACTATGAGAACAAAAATGCTTGTAAACTTGTTTTGTTTCCAAATGTTGTGAAATTCTTTATAGTGTTAATCCTTGAATAGAACTAAACTACAAAAAAAAAAAAAAGTATTGATACCCTATAGGCAAAAACCATGTTCAATATATTTTCTAAGTAAATATTTTTTCGTCATAGCAACGCTGCTCTCTTGTTGTTCATTTAATAAAAGGTGATTAGGATCACTAATAAAAAGAAGTTCAATTTCATTAGCAACGACGATCCTCGAAAATAATAATACCGCTCATCTCTAAGGACTATAATCGTCCGAACGAATAACTAGTTATAGTTATATCGTCAACTAAAATGAAAGCTGTGTAAAGAACAAAAAAAAAAAAAAAATTTGTATGCGTCTTATTTCCCTGCAATAAAAAGAAATCATTTAAAAATTGTTTGCTAGTTTTTCACTCAAGCTAACCGATATATAAAATTAACGGTTTTGAAAAAATATATAAATAATGGTTTAAAAAAGTTTTGCTAAGCATTTGGTATTGTTAATTTTGACTTATACCATAAACAAATTAGGATGATAAGGGCAGGACTATCTATCTTAACTATAAAAAGAAAAAAAAAAATATTGTGTACATTTTTTTTATAACAACGAGCAACACGGATCGTTTTTTTAAGTTTTGATTTATTGTTATTACACAAATTTAAAAAGAAATAAATATAAAAGAATTCTTAAGCATCCTTTTTATTAACACACTGGGAATATAATTTAATTTTTTGTTTTTCTCTTTACTGTATACAAGTTCAATTAAAAAAAAAACTGAATTTTTTGAAATGGATGGACTTAAATTGCATTTAGTTTCGTTTTTTTGTTTTTTTTTTGTTTTTTCATCAAAAAAGAAATAACAATAAAATAAAAAGAATTAATTTATTTGTAATTATTTTTAGTAAAATAGATAAATATTTACTTAGTTTAAAATGTAACTTTATAAAATAAACACTTGTTGGCATTTAAAAAGAAAAGCGCTTTTTTTAAATTATAATAAAAACTTAAATTATAAAATTCAAATATTTAAAATAAAATTGTGTTTAACGGAAGAAGTTACTTATTATTAAATTAAATAGCAGAAGATTTGTAATTTATTTTTAATTTCTAAAACACAAGAAATAAAAAAAAATTAATTAATAGTAAAAAAAAAACAATTAACACGAATTATTTATAATTGTTTAACTTTAAGAAATATATGTATAATAACTAATTAGCTTAAAACAAAACAAAAGTGCATGGAAGTTAGTAGAAGTATTAAAACAATTCCAATGACAAATGTTAAAGTATATTCATTAATAGCAATCCCCAGATTTATTAAATATTAAGAAAGACGCAACTTTAAGTTCGTAGTCTCTTTTTCATATTAAGTGTTTTGTATTGTGGTCATTTCAAATACTTAACATTTTCTTGTATATTTTTCTTTATTTAGATTCTTTTTTAATTCTGCTAATTACAAAATTTTTAAATGTTAAAATTTTGGAATTTTTAATATCGATATTTATATTTGCTAAAATTAAATTGCATGTTTTTTCCGAAGAACAAACATCTTTGGGGTATTTTGTCAAACGTTCTATGCTAATTTTTAAGTACATTTCCAGCTTGTACTGTGTGTAAAGCTTATATAGATTTCAGTGGCTTATACATAAATTTGTTGTTTTGAACGTGTTTGGCGTATTTTTTTCGTCATAAAATTTTTAAAATTTTTTTACCAAATTAACGGCGGTTTCTTCTATTAAAAAAAGACTTCCTAAAGCTGACTAGAATAAGAGCAAGGATTTAAATAAAGTCCCTATTTATGTTTCCATAACAAAATTCAAACTTTTGCAAAACATAAAAAATTGAAGCTTTTTCAAAATTAAAAGTATCTTCTGTATACCAAATTCTACCGATTTAATAATTTCGAAATTAATTTTCATTTTACAAATAAAATCAATGCGATTTATTACATCACTCTTAATGATTCTCTATAAGATTTAGCCGTTACATCTGTCATGCTTTGTTAATTTGCCCGATTCGTTTTGTAAAGGGCAATAATAAAGTAGTTTAAAAGAAAAACTCTGATAGCTTTTGAATTGCTTTTATTTTTGTGAATATTTTTACTGGAAATCGAAAAATTTAACTAATTAAAATCGTCAAAATGACGTTGCAGTTGCAAGGAATTTCGAGATTTCAAATCGTTGGAAGCCTTTAGCAAAATGAACGCTTGTCGTAACTTAAAAGCTTAGCAGCAAGAAAACTAAAAAAAGATATTGTCTTTTCTGCAGCACCACATTTTTTTAATTGGCTTTTAGAAAAAGCAAAACTGTAATGTTAATTAAATAAAATCGCGCGATTTCCAGCTCAGATAGAAATAAAATTTGCAATGAAAACACACATTGTGACTTCTTTCGATAATTAAGTGGTACGATATTTGATAATGAATAAAAGAGCCTTAAGTGATTAAAAATAATTGATTTATTCGCAAGTTGTTAATATATTTGCTCCAGTTTAATTTGCTTTGCAAGTAAAATGTTAAAATAAATCGAGCTGCAAGCTGAGAATACAGACAGACAGAAAGAAATAGTTGGGTTATTTGGCGGCAATTTAAAACTTACAAAAAATAATACTAAACATATTATTAAAGGGAAAGTCATAAGATGTCAACAAATCGTTTAAGTTTAAATAAAAGAATTACAATTTATGTTACTTTTGAATACTGCACTGCGTAATCATTTGGATTGCCGATTTCAACACACCTTAATATTTGCCATTGTTTTTATAGATGATATTTTTTTTAATTTAAATAAAATAGTGTGATTTTGTTTCATAAAATAATTTACAAAAGCAAAAGTAAGTAACAAGTAAGATATTAATAAGGAAATTAGAAGGAAAAACTTGTACAGGTGGTATAAGGCTGGCGGAAATAATTTTATTTAAAATACAATTATGTAGTTAAATAGGTCTTTATAAATAATTTGTAATAATTTTGGTAAAATATATGTTTTTAAGTAGTCATATAGTGTATATATATATACATAAGTATGTATATAAGATTATAATGATTTTAAAAGACGGTAGATTTTTTTTATGCATGAGTATGACTATAGGTGAGGGAGGAAGAGAAAAAGAGAGTGTGTCACACTACAAAAGACTTAAGACAATTTTGTTATTAGTATATTTATATAGTCGTATTTATGTATATACATTTTGGTTGAAGTTACAAAACTGTTGAAAATAGTTTTCGTTTTTCAAGAGCAGTTAAATATAAACTATTTAAATGAATAAATAGTGTGAGAATGTTTCTAATGTTTTTTTTAGTACTTTTGAATTTTGTTCTACTAAAAGAAAGTGGAAAATTTAGTTTTATTTGGTTGCCTTACACTATTGCTACTATTGCCATTTGTAGAGTTGGCATTAACCACAGCCACTGAAGCATAGGCAGCCGGCTCTGCAGGGGCGGTAGCTGCTGCTGCAGCAGCGGCAACACCAACGCCAACACCAACAATAACACTACTACCGCCACTGGCACCGCTACTACATATATTTCCGCCACTACCATAACTATTAGTGCAACCGATAACACCGCCATTGCTGTTGTTGTAGTGCTGCTGAAGATGGTGTTGATGATGATTCATAATAGTTTTTTTGTTCATCGCATAACCACCTGTTATAGCCGTGCTACTGCTAGTGCCACTGCTGTTGCTACAGCTGATATTGGCCGCCATAAGTTTTTTATTTCCATAAGCGTTGTGATGAAGTGCCGTTGCAGAGGCGGTGGCAGGTGCTACAACGACGGGTACTAGCACGGGTTATACAGAAATTTCATAGTTCATGTCATAAACGCTGGCACGGTCAGGAGTGGGTGTGGCGGTATTAGTGCGTGCAGCACCCAGCATATGTCCAGCTACTCCTTGACCTGTTGCTATGGCACCATTTATACGATTTTGCTGCTGTTGAATATGTGATTGTGGCTGCTGATGTTGATGGTGTTGTTGCTGCTGTTGCTGCTGCTCAAGCGATTGCATTTCCATCGAATCAGTCATTTCAAGTGCTCTTACAAATGACATGGGTCGTGTAGGAGTTTGTTTACGTTTGATTTGTGGTGATGGTTGGGTATTGGAGGAATTAATACCCTGGGGATTAGGGGGAAATACGGGCACACCGCCATGTATTTTAGGTTGATAACCTTGTGACGTTGAGACCACAGATTGTGTCATATTTCCGCTTACGTTTCCACCACCCATCGATTGAGTAAAGCTAGAAGGTGGCGGGTGCGCTGAGGAAACAGATGAGGAAGCATTACCATAACGCATTATGTACGACGAAACCGGTGGTGCCTGTGAGGGTAATGTTGTGGGACTAGTTGGATTGGAACGATGAAACACTGAATGTTGTTGCTGCTGCTGCTGTTGTTGTTGTTGTTGATAATCATGTATTCCTGCCTGGGTTTGATGCATTCGTGAATGGGTCATTATTAAAGGATGGCCCGTTTGTGCTCCACCGCTTACAGTTATATATTGAGGACCGCCGGTACTGTGATGTTGCATACTTGATGGCATAGTGCCCGCACTACTGCCGATGCCTCCCATTGAAGATGGCGGTGGCATCATGCCACCAACACCACCGCCACCAGCACTGCCCTGAAAACCGGGTGATGTATCTTTCCACATATAAACTCCCCTCTGAGGACTCCCAGCTAACTCCCGAATATTATCTACAGTATTATTTGAACGAGCATAGGATAAGTCACTGCCTGCGGTTCCACATGCCTCAGTACCCTGGCGTACTAGTTCACCTTCGGAAAGAAAACGGCGCTGTGGACTGCCGCCGTATGGTTGTTGGGCTAAAGCTGCAGCATGTTGTTGAATATTTATAACACCTGAAATGTAAAATACATATATATGTATATACAATAGCAAAAATTGTTTTATCAAAAAAGGTAATAATATTTTCGATAAAGGTTTAAAGTTATTTCAATATACATAATTTTCAATTATAAATATTTCATTCAAAATGTAATATTTTTGATAACTTATTCTACAAAAGATTTTGTTTTATTATATTATTAAATGAAAGGTGTACATTAAGTCATCGCAGCAAGCTGAATTAAGAAGAAACTATTCCAAATTGATTGGAAAATTTTTAAATATTAATTTCGTATGACATGTAACATAGCTTTCCTTTAAATTATAATAGTTATAATTTTTTGACCTTTTTTTTAATATTTTTTAGTAATTAATTTTAAGCACAAGGTCTTATTTAATAAAAAAAATTTTTAAAAAACTTTATTTTTTATTATATTTTCGATATTTCGCCACACCGTTGGTTGCCATCATCAGGAAAAACAAAAATAATAATGAACAAACAAATTGAAAAAATTTTTTGATTAACAAATTCAAAATAATAAAAAAATTTTTTCAAAAAAACAAAACAAGTAAAAACAATAAAAAAACGACAAATTGAAAAAATTTTTTGTTTTACATATGTTAATCACGTTATTTTACTGATTACTACTTTGAATAAAACCACTTTGTTTTATTCTATTTATTTAGTTTATTAAAAAATGGATCCTGCTGCACGATTGCTTCTTCGAAGGCCTCTTCTCTCTCTCTCTTTATGCATTTGTCCTACTCTTTCACTCTATGAAAAACATTCTAGCAGCAGGGATTACTCATTTCATATAAAACTACTAAACTACTAAAATTCACAATATTAAATATTAAATATGCATAAATTCCTAATTAATTCCAACTCCAAACATTTCGCCGCCCTTGATGGACTACAAGGACATCAATTATCCGACATTGGAATCGGAGCCAGCTTATGAATAGCTCGTCTTATTTCACCATTTCTTGTCCTGACATCCGCCACTCTTACGACACCCTTGGAATCTTTGATCACATTTGTTACTCTGCCAAGCAGCCACTGTCTAGGAGGTAGATTATCATCGGAAACTAGTACTAAATCATCTTTGTTTAAATTCCGCTGCTTTCTGGTCCATTTAACTCTCTGCTGCAGCTCATGAAGATACTCTTTGGACCATCGTCTCCAGAAATGTTGTTGTATTGCAGATACTCTAAGCCATCTTTCTTGATGTGACAAATTCATATTGTCATAAATTGGTTCCGCAATACTCACCAGTGGACCACCAGTTAAAAAGTGTCCAGGAGTTAATGCCCTCTCATCATTTGGGTCATTGGACATTACAGTAATAGGACGTGAATTAAGAATGGCTTCGATCTCTGCAGCCACCGTTGTTAGCTCTTCGAACGTCAGGTGAGATTGCCCGAAAACACGGATTAGATGATATTTTGCGGACTTAACCGCTGCCTCCCACAGACCACCAAAGTGTGGAGACCTAGGAGGTATATGACGAAACTCAATACTGTGCGCTGCGCAATATTGGGATATTTTTTCCTGAAGTTGCTGGCTAAAAAACACATTTTTGAAGCCTTCTAACTCCCTGCTAGCACCAACAAAATTTGTAGCGTTGTCACAAAACAACTGTGCGCAACTACCGCGACGTGCAATAAATCTCTTCAGCGCTGCAATGAATGCCTTTGCAGTCAAGTCGGAGACAACTTCCATGTGTACCGCCTTTGTACAAAAACAAATAAAAACAGCCACATAGCTCTTCGTTATTCGGCTACCTCTCAGTTTCAATGTTGTAGCTATCGGACCACAGAAGTCTACACCGGCTACTGTAAATGGCTTAGAAATAGCAACTCTTGCTGCGGGTAAATCACCCATTATCTGGCTGGCCAGTTTTGGACGACATCTAAAGCATTGCAAACAGCTACTTACAGTGGAACGTATTAGCTTCCTTGCCTGTGGCACCCAAAATCTCTGTCTTAAAATCGCCATTAAAGCTTGAATGCCAGCATGTAAATTTTTGAGATGTAGATATCTAACATAGCATCTGACTAAGTCGCTGTTGTATGGCAGTAAAATTTGATGCTTGGCATCATAAGGCAACTCTGCATTGGACAGTCTTCCTCCTACTCGAAGCAGTGGTATACCATGTTGCTCTTCGACAAAAGGACATAAACTCTTGTATTTATTGTTTAAAGGTAATTCTCGTTTTTTCACCAGTACGTCTAATTCATCTCGGAAATAATAGCGTTGGACACAGTGGACGATTCGAATCAAAACTTCATCCGGACTTCCAGGTATTAGCGATAGGCTACGTTTTCTAAATGCAAATCCTAACAATGCAACCTTACACTGTAATTTTTCGAAGTCGCTTTGATTTTCCATCCATTGCAGTATATTTGGTTTTTCAGTGTGAACCACCATTGCAGTAACAACTCGAACTCTTTCTTGATTTGTTTCACAGCTCGTCCGCCTTGATTTCTTTACTGGCCACTCACAGGATGGTCTCTTTAAGAACTCAGGCCCTGTAAACCAAATAGTCTTCATAAGTTCACACGCATACGAACCTCTAGATACTATATCTGCAGGGTTCAACCCTGATGGAACATATCGCCAGGCTGCCGTTTTACACTCATCTTGAATTAATGACACTCTATTTGCAATAAACGTACTCCAATTCGATGGATGTTCGCTAAGCCAATCCAGAACAATCTCCGAATCAGTCCACAAATAAATGGAATCAATATGCCAGGGAAAATTAATTTTTGTTTTTACTACTAAACGCGACAAAAGCTCCGCTGCCATCAATTCGAGTCTCGGCAACGATTTTGTCTTTACAGGTGCTACTCTAGACTTTGCACTCCACAATCGTACTGTAACAACATCGTCTTTAAAAACAGTGCGCACGTACACACAACATCCGTAGGCTCTCTTTGACGCATCTGCAAACCCGTGCATTTCAACACGGTCAAAATTGTTTTCTGATAGCACGAACCTTGGAATTACTACATCTTCGACGCCCTTCAGCTTTTCTCTATACTTAGTCCACTGACTATGCATATTCATGGGTAGGGACTCATCCCAATTAACTTTTGAAATCCATAGATTTTGCATAAAAATTTTTCCCTTTACTACCACTGGATTAATCAGGCCTAGAGGATCGAACAACATGGCTAACTCTCTCAAAACTTTCCTTTTTGTCACTACTCCCAAGGGATCCAATGATGGCCAAACATATCGAAACGAGTCTTCTGCTGGAGACCAGGCGATTCCCAGAGTTTTGATAATTTCAGAGTCGTTTAAACGGAGAGTCTTTTCTTTATCCTCCACTGGAATAAAATTGAGGAACTGCTCGTTATTTGAATACCACTTTCGTAGAAAAAGGTTGGCTGAATTCATAACAGTGCTAACTTGGTTATATATTTCGAATATTTCACGTTCATCGTTCGAACCAGTAATTAGGTCATCCATATAGAAATCCGATAATATTACCTTTGACGCTAAGGGATATTCGCCTGCACAATCTTCACCCAACATCTTTAAACACCGTGTCGCAAGGTATGGTGCTGAGGTTGTACCATAGGTAACCGTACGTAATCGGTATGCTTTAACCGTTTCTTCTGATGATGATCGCCACAGAACAGCTTGGTAATTTGCATCTTCGTCCGTGACCCACATCTGTCGATACATTTTCGCCACGTCTGCAGTTATTACATATCGATAGCACCGAAATCTTAAAATGATTGATAACAAGTCGTCTTGAACTATTGGGCCTTTGAGCATCACATCATTTAGCGATAATCCAGAGCTTGTCATACAGCTACAGTCAAATACAACTCGCAGCTTTGTACTAGTTGAATCTGGCCGCACTACAATCTGATGTGGGGCAAAATACTTAATATTTTTCATGTCACTTTTTTTAACCTCTGTCATATGGCCGAGATTTAAGTATTCGTTCATAAAGTCCATATAACTTTGCTGAATACTAGGATCTTTTTTTAGTCGTTTCTCAAGTGCGAATAATCGCCTTTCTGCAGTAGCATATGATTCACCCAGATCTGACACCGAAGCTTTAAAAGGCAACTTTGTAATAAATTGACCAGATATGTCTTTCCTAATAGTGTCCAAAAAGATTCGCTCACACTCTTTTTCTTCTTCTGTCCAAAAGTTTTGTTTCTCGGTGATTTGTTCTACTTCCCAAAATTTCTCTAGTAGTTTGTCAAGCTGCAATTCATCCAGGTGGTTGTTGCCTAATATCAAGCTATGACGCTGGCTAGCTACGATACATTCATCAGCTTTGCCTGAGACTATCCAACCCAATGTGGTTTTTTGAAGTCTTGGAAGTTTATCGTCCAGTACTATACGGCCTATTGCCAATAAATCAAAAAATATTTCGGCTCCTATTAGTAAATCAACACGCGCTGGTATGTTAAAGCTTGGATCTGCCAACTTAATATTCTTAGGAATCTGCCAGCTGGAAATATCAAAATATTTTTCAGGCTTTGAAGTTGTTATCTTTGGAAGTAAATAAAATTCGAGACTGTATTCGTAATCGTATAAGCTTGACTTAATCGTAGCTAGCGTACGATTTCTAAGAGTTGTTGTGACTTCTCCAACGCCATTTGCTTCAACTAGACATGATGACTTTCTTAGTGACAATTTATGGGCTAAATCCTTGCACATTAAATTAATTTGTGAAGCTGAATCCAATATAGCTCTTGCCTGATGATATTTACCACAGTTGTCCTTCACTAATATCATGGCAGTAGCTAAAAACACTTCTGGCTCAGCTGACATACTCAACACTGAAGAGCGAAATGTTGATGTAGATGGTACTTCAAAAGATGTTTGCCGCAAGGCAACCTTATTGTTTACCTCCGTTGAGGTAGGTTTATGTAACAATTTATGGTGGGGAAAACTACATTCCGCACATTTCGCAGCAGTACACATTTTCTGCAAATGTCCCTTTTTCAAACAATTAAAACAAACCTTAGCTTTTCTCGCTACCTTAAAGCGATCACTAAGATCCATTTTCCGAAATTCAAGGCAATCAGCGAGATCATGATAGGTCCCACCACACATCTTACATAGCGACCTCGACACGGTCAACATAGTGGGATCACCCCGTTTGCCCTTAGTACATTTTTGTTGAATTGTAGGCTTTGTTTCCACATGAAACTGTTTTGCCTCTCTAGCTTCTAAATTTTGACAGCGCCTTGATAAAATGGAAGAGCACTCCTCCCAAGTGGAGATCTTGCTGTAGTCCACTGACTCCTCCCATTTAACTTGCGACTCCTCGTCAACCTTTTCCATAACAAGATGAATCACCATTGCCTCGGCTATCTCTTTGTAATCGCCTATCGATAACATAGCACTCACATGTGCATTAACTGAGTCTACAATTTGTCTAATGTGAATAGCAGATGGTTTATCCGCCTTCTGAAGAGCAAAGAGTGCAGAAATGTGCTCCTCGAACATCAAGCATTTCTTGTCAAAGCACTCTTCCAGCCTCTTCATTGCCTTTTGGTAATTCTCTTCTGTCACGTCAAAGTCCGCAACTGCAGAGAGTGGCCTAGAACCTAAATGTTCTTTTAATATCAAGAAACGCTCGCAATCATTTAGGGTCTCGTCCTGATGGATCAACTTATTAAATAATGTTATAAATTTAGGAAATTCAGAATACTTCCCTTCGAAAATTGGCATCTTTATCTCCCGTCGATGTATTCGAGCAACTCCTGTCGAAGTGGTAGCATTAAAAACACTGACATCGGCAACTGGCGGACCGTGGGTTGGCAACATCGATCTAATTTTTGCTTTTGTGGTCACATACGCATCTTCAACATCACCCACAACAGCAATATTTGCTTCTATCTCTTCTTCTGTGCACAGCTTATCAATGCTCATGAACTGTTTGAAATATGCTTCCAATATTTCAAGTCTGCACTCCAGTTCTTGTGATGTCAAGGTGGAACCCTTTTTGGCAATCATTGTTCTAATACGGGTGACATTACCTTTTGTGCTGGCCCTTACTTGTTTTAATTCTGCCAGTTTTTGTGCCGCCCGCTCACTATCACTATTGTTGGCAACCTCTATATTATCTCCAGCCATCGTGTAAGCTTTTATTAATCAATTGATATTAGCTTAGATTTATATCCAGATGATTTATAGATTTTGTTTTTATTCCTTCCAAGTTTTAGAGCCACTGCTGAAAGGTTTAATTTAATAATAATGGGTTGTTGTCCTTGCTTTATGACAAGCTTGCAGTTTAGAGATCACTATAGACGAATACTATACTATACCAATTATTAATAAAAATAATACTAATTATTAATAATTTGTTGAGACCACTGTCCCGGGTTTCGGCACCAAAATGTTAATCACGTTATTTTACTGATTACTACTTTGAATAAAACCACTTTGTTTTATTCTATTTATTTAGTTTATTAAAAAATGGATCCTGCTGCACGATTGCTTCTTCGAAGGCCTCTTCTCTCTCTCTCTTTATGCATTTGTCCTACTCTTTCACTCTATGAAAAACATTCTAGCAGCAGGGATTACTCATTTCATATAAAACTACTAAACTACTAAAATTCACAATATTAAATATTAAATATGCATAAATTCCTAATTAATTCCAACTCCAAACAACATACATACAAACAAATTTTCAATACTAACAAATTTTTTAAATGAAAAACAATTTTGAAAATACATAACACATTTAAATTATTAAGAAATTGATATTAATGAACAAGTCGTTTATTCAAAAAAAAAAAAAAAACAAGAGAAACTTAAATATTCTAAACTTTTTCTCAATAAAATCTTTTTTTAGTTTGAATATAATATTTAAGAGTTCAAAGATCCTTGCTATTTCTAAGAATACAGAAAATAATTTGATGAGGCTTAATTTGAAGAATGCGGGTGCAATTTTTTGCATTTAAAGCTTGTCGAATATGTTGCTAAAAAGTAAATATTATGTCTCTGTAGTTTTACATGAGCTTTTGTTGAGTGAGAGTCGTCGAATATTACTTTCGTTCAAATTTAAAGTGTCCTGCTTTAAAATTACACTTATAAAGGGTTTCTCAACAAAATTGTTTTCTAAAACAAAGTTGAACAAAAAGTTTAGATTAAAATGATTAAAATTTTTATTGTATTACGAAGAGAAAAGTTCGGAAATTATAAATAAAAAACGATATCTGGCAAATGTGCACCGCGAGCACGCTGACAGCTGTCGATACTTTCATCAAAAGTTAATAAATTTTTGGAAAAATGGCGGTCCTATTTCGTTAATCAAAAGGCTGAAATCGAGTCGATTTACCCCGTAGGACTATCCTTAACATAGCCCCACAAAAAATAATCCAGCGTTTTTAAATCACACGATCTAGCTGGCCACTTAACTGCTGATTGTCGTGAAATTATGCGATCGCGAAATTTGGTCTGCAATAAATTGATCGTTTCATTGACTGTGTGACATGTAGGACCGTTGTTAAAACCACATCTCAGTTATATTCACATCGTCAATAATAGGCCAAACTGAGTTGTTAGCATCTCGCAATAGCGTTATCCATTGACCGTTACCGCATTTTTTGCCTTAAGACCCAATCTCGCCCCCAGACTAAATAATGCACCATACACTGTCACGTTGAGCATGCAACGGCTTCTCAATCGCCCTAGGATTTTCAGAAGTCTAAATTCGGCAATATTGCTTGTTGACATACCAAGTGAAAATGGGCGTGGTCTGAAAAAATGATTTTGCAGAAAAACCAACCGATTGTACCTAAATAAATGTAGGGAATCTACGGCGATGTGAATGGTCGGTCGGTTTCAATTCCTGTACCTTGTAAGGCTTCATAGTCTAATCCTTACGCAAAAGTCAAATCAAATTTGGATCTGCTTCAAAACTTTGGCTCACGGCTGCGATGTTTTCAGTTGAACGACTAAATTCTTAAAAGTGGTCTCAAAAGGACGATTATGTTGTCCGATAATATCACGAATTTTACGAAATGTTACTTTAACAGAACCACCGTTTTCATAGTACATTTTAATTATTTTAATGCGATTTTCATGCGATATTGAATTCATTGTAGCAAATGTCAATGAATCTATTACGAATACGTCAAAAAACTAAATGTCATATCATGTTGTTGTGCTGCCACAATTGGAAAACAAACTTTTTGTTGAATAACCCATTATTATAATTAAATATAATTATATTTTTTTAGCACAATTCGAAAGTAGAAAATTTTTATTATAATGATTTAATTGGTATAATATTTCAAATATTCCCAGTGTTATGCTATAGATAAATTGTGAGCCTAAAATTTATTTTTCTGAATTTGAAAAAAAACAATATTTCTCTGACCGAAATTTATACAACTATAATTCATATAATTTTAAGTTAGTCTTATTCAATATCATCCATTTCTAATCCTGCTTGTATTTTTAACTAACAAACAAAAACATCGATGCACACTTTCATTGCTGCATATGCATTGTTTTTTCTTGCTTTAGGCCAGTGATGGGCGAACTTTTTGGGTGGCGGGCCAATAAAATAAAAAAAATAGTGCGGCGGGCCATTAAATTAAAAAAAAAACATAGAGGGTCATTCATTAAAATATTATGGGGTTGCTGTTCAATTAAAAGTTCGGTTTAAGCTGTGTATTTATTAGTTATATTACGTAATATTTTAAAACAACATAAAAATTTTATAAGATACGGTTTATTATGACTTTAAGATTTTCCAGATGTATGGGAAGCATGGATCTGTTTCTGACTTGACATAATTTCCTCAAAATCTGGTTCCAGCTAGGAGGATGCGACTTTTAATAAATTAAATAGACTCTCGTACGACAATCGGCCATAATTTTCTGCGCTTTGGAAATTCATCTCTTGGTAAGGATTTATAGAAATTAAGCTTATCTGTAGATCAGATGTAACATTCTCAAGATTAACATTAAAAGGCATTGAAAAATATCTAAACATGGTTGGATTTTTTTAAAGTCAGCAAATCTGGCCTCAAATTCTGAATACAGTTTTAATAAAGATTGTGAAAAGACTTTTAACTTCTCTTCACTCACAGGCCTCAAAGAATTAAGTCTTGGAAAATGAGTCAAATCATTTTTTCCCAAACATTTAGAAAATATAAACAATTGAGTTTTAAAAGACCCCAAACTGCCCCAAGTTTCATCTATAAATTGATTTCTTCCCTGTAACTTTTTGTTCAGTTTATTATAGTGTTCGAGTAAATCCGTGAAAAAAGCAAACTCGATGCACCAATTCTTATTCTCCAATATTTCCCACTCATCCCAAATTTTAGTTTTGGTTTTTAGAAAAACTTTAATTTCTTCGAGAAGACTCCAAACTCTCGAGAAGGCATGCCCACAACTCAGCCACCTGATCTTTGTGTAATAAAGTGCATCTGAAAACTCTGCATCAACTTCCGATAAAAACTCTTGAAATTGTCGATGTAACAAACCACGGGCTCGAGTAGTATTAATTAATTTTAAAATAATATTCAGTACGTGGTTAATATCCAAGGCAGCCTTGCAAAGAACATCTTGTCGGAATATACAATGTAAAAAACTTGTTTCGCTTTCAGGATTCTGACTCTTATAAACTCCTGGAAACCCCGTATTTTTTCCCACCATGTTAAGTGCTCCATCAGTTGTTAAATTAATTAATTTGGAAATTGGGGCATTAAGAGATTCCATCCCCTCTCTAAATTCATCATAAATTATTTGTCGCCTTTCCTTTCAAAGTTTTCTTCGACTGCTCTGATAAAAATTAGAAGTTGGGCTGTATCACTTCTGTCAACACTCTCGTCCATAGTGACTGAAAAATACTTAAACTTTTTAAGACGTCCATCGAGTTGATTGGTTAAATTAGAAGAGATCGCTTCAATTCTTTTTGTGACCGTTCTACGTGACAGCCATACAGATTCGAAATCGTTTACCTTTTCTGGGCATAATACTTTTCCAATGATAATTAACACTTCCTAAATAAATTCTTCTTCAGAAAACGGTTTTTTATTTTTTGCTATTTTATAGGCAACAGTGTGACAAGCTAACGTCGAGGATCGCTGGACACTTTTTTGATTTTTAAAAAACATTTGCTGACTAGATATTTTTCTTTTCAATTCCTCTGAATGAACTTTCTTGTCTTCATCTGTCATTTTATAGTACTAAAGTGCCTAGCGAGATTATAATCTTTTAGTACACAAATAATTACGTTGTGTACGTTGGCAACTTTATAATTTTACTTCACAATTTATTCTTTACGTCACGAGATTTACTCTTTTACTGATTGCTGATTAATCCATCGCTGGCCCTTTTATATTTGTTGCGCATGTTGTCTCGAATATTCAAGAATCTTCTAGATCTCACATATAATAGTTGTTGTTTTGTTATACGTTCAGTTTTCTATATTAGTTGTTAGTGTTTTATGATGTTTATGTTTCTTCTTGGAATATTGCATCAAAAAGTTGTTGTTCTCTTGTGTGTACAATATTTCCTAGAAAACTACGCAGTTTGTACACAACATCGCATTTTTTTGCTAAAATTGTCAATTTATATCTTTTTTAAAATTTATTTTTTGGGCATAATTTTTTAATAGGTGATTAATTTTTTTGGAAAAACGCTCGGCGGGCCGGATTGAAACCTCTCGCGGGCCGTAGTTCGCCCATCACGGCAAATAAAAACGGCTTGTTATTGGTAGGGATTATCCAACCTCGTTACAACCATATATAACGTTGACTGTCCCCCCGGGGGCACATGATAGTCTTTTTGGAACCTACTATTCCATTTAGACTGGTATCTTGCGGTGCAAAAGGGAGCCCCTTAAAGGCTAGTAGGAGTCACCTGGACAATCCACATATTTCCACGGGAATCAGTACGCCCCAGAGTTCACTATTTGTCTCTTGAGACAATTAGCTGTTCTCTGACTGGTTATTGAGGTTGGCCCCTATATGGGAATATCGTGGTGGTTGTGGTTTCGAGACCCTCATGAGAGTTTGTGGGTCGAATCATTCAAAATAAACACAATGAATGGTTCAGGTCCAGTGAGTATGAATGCCGTCGTGTTCTTAATTATATTAAGCTTCATGCGTTATGGAGTGACCGGAGGATATACGTATTCGATGGCCTCCTAGGGCGTGAATGACATTTGCAAATCATTCAAGTCAAGTTTGACCACCATCTGATTACGACTACCTAGTCGGTGCAGATGTAAATCAAATCACATCATAACGTTGACTGTATACATTAAATTTCGGTAGATTTAGATAGAAAGTTAAGCGGTTATTTTTCACCCTAAAAACTAAAATCTGTTTTAATTATCTGTAGTTTCTTTGTCGACTACTTACAAATAAGCAATATGCATTTCAAAGATATAACGCCAGTGAAAGTAAAATTAAGTGTAAATAAAATTATTTATCTATTTAAATAAAATATTTCTTTTATTTTATAAATTACCTTGCTGCTGTTGTTGCATTATGGCACGTTGTTGCATGAGCATTTGTTGATGTTGTTGTTGTTGTATAATAGGTAACTGTGGATGTTGCGGTGGTAAACCAGTGGCTGAAGTCGGTGCCATATTTCCTGTATATTCATAATAGGATTGTGTTGGATTTTGTTGATTTTGTAGTTGCTGTTGTTGCTGTTGATTAAGACCAATAAAATCAGGTCTTCTAGGTTGAGTGGGTGTGCCAGGATTTGATCTAAATTTTAAATATAATTTCATTTATATTATTACACTCTGTGAAAAATTATGTTAAAAATTGTTGTTGACTTAAAACAATATAGAAAAAAAAGACACATTAAAAATTATAGTAAAGCATTTAAAGAGTAAAATTAATCTTTGGTTAGTTAGGGATGTTAGTAAAAAAAGCAAAAATAATAACAATTATGATTTAAAGGCACGATATAAATAATTGGCCTCAGAAGAGTTCTATATTACTGTTATGAAAAATAAATAATATAAATAAATTGTATGATAAGAATAATGTTAACATAAAAATAAATGAACATGTAATTGCTATCCATTCGGTAGTGCCGAATCTTATTTAGATCCCCTTCAACAAAGTATAAAATCATAAATATAGTGCGACGAAAATTATGCTGAAAATATAATACAAAGTTTTTCAGAATTGTGACCTTTCGTTTGGTTAAATCAATATTTCTGGCAAAAAAAAAGTTGCATACTCTAACACTTTTTAAATCTTTTGAGTCTATTTTAAAATACGTAATTCAATTTGGAGTCCATACTGTTACGGAGATGCTTAGTTTATGTTATAAAAAGATAATTTTCACTAAAAAAAAGTAAATAGAAATGACCTATGGTTTTTGTTAGCAAATCAAGAAGTTTCTAAGAAATTTTATGAATACAAGACAACCACAACAAACTTATACTACATTAAAATTCCATGAACTAATATTAAGTCGCTTAAAAAGGACAGAGAAAAATAACAACAGTATTCCATAAACTAATATTAAGAACACTGAATAATAATGGCAACGGCATCTGTTGAATTTTTCTAGTAAATTCTAGAACCACTCAAAACAGTATGTAAAGGCTCCTTCTGCTGTGGGCAAAATTCAATCTAATTGTGAAGTGAAGACACAACAGTTGAAGCAGCAACTAATAAAGGGTCTGCCAAATAACTTTTTTTTTTAAATGCTATAAGCAATGAACCAATTGGACTTTGTATGGCGTCATACCAAGGTCTTTATGCATAATTCGTCTCAATGATGTCTCTGAAATGTTCAATTGTTGAGAACGACGGTGAATTGATGTTGATGGCACTTCACACACACTTTCTGCCACAGCAGCAATATTCTCGGATGTACGCATTGTTTTTAGCTTTTCACTCTTTGGTTTATCGATGAGGATGCCAGTTCCTTTCACTTTTTTCACAAGATGTTTTCAGGCGAGGATCCAAGACAAGGGTTTTAAATTTTTGTTATGAATATTTTAATTTTTGTAGGAGAAATTTTTATTTTTCATTCCCCGTAGATCTGCTCTTTAATTTGATTAATTGCGACTCATGTTTATTTCATTCATCGAATTGGCATTCATTGTTTTAATTCATTTGAATGAATTCAAACTTAATTCAATTCAAAAGAATTGAAAACGTATGCAACTGATTTTACAAAATCCATTTAAATTAGAATTGAAATTGATATGATAAGTTGGAATTTTCAGGTAGCGGCAGAATAGGAATTGTATTATTACGTCGGCGAAAATCCTATAAAAATCGGAAAAATTTGTTTATTTGCTAAAGGAAACTTAAATTTTTACTTTAATCAAATTAGGACTTAAATTGCTTGCTTCAAAAATAGCAACAGCAGTACAATCTTTGCTTTATTTAAACAAAAAAAAATGCAATTTCTCAGCATTTACAAAATATTTCATTATAAAGGAAGTAAGCTGACTATGTGTTTCTTTCTGTAGCAAAGCAATCAACAATGCATTTACTTTGAAAACCTTTTGCTGTTGCTTAGGCAATAAGCTGATGTTTGTTTCTTCTTTTGCTGTTGCTTTTTATGAAAAAATGGTGTAATAAAAGCAACGTTTTTAAAAAGTATTTACTTACGTACTGCAAGGATGAAGCTGCAGGTATCAGCAAGTAACAGCAAGAAACAGCAATCGTAGTCAGCCACAACTACAAGCAAAAGCAAAAATAAATAACAACTGATTGCTTAAGCAACAGCAAACGGCTTTAAAGTAATTGCTTTGATGATTGCTTTGCTGCAGAAAGAAACACATAGTCAGCTTAAGCAAATATGCATCTTTTTTTTTTGCATTTGCTTTTTGCTTTTGCTGCACATTTTTCCTAAGAAACAGTTAAGCAATTACATATGCATTGAAAATAGTCAAGCATTTTTAATCACTGCTTATAACAACCATTTTGTGTTTAAATAATATATTGCGGAAGATTGTTTTTAAGTTAATCTACATTCATTTGTGCTAGATTTTTTTAACAAATAAATATTTTATGAGAATACTAGCTGACCCAATGAGAAGGAATTTGTGATATCGCAAAGAAGAAACGCACGCAAGTAAGCTCGATGCCCACCGCGACTGTTTTAACGGCGGCAGTAATCGAGTCCATGTTACTTTGGGCCTTTCACCGTCATCCGCCAAGCCACATATTGGAGGCGGTTGGCGTGTGTGTATTTTTGAAGTAAACAACGCTCAACATTTTTGAAGTTAATAACGCTCAATATTTTAATGCGATAACATTTAATAACAAAACACAGCGCACAAAAAAATTAAATGCATTGAATGAATGAATACACAAAAATTTATTCAAGTCGATCCAGTCGTGTAGTTGCAGTGTAGTTGAATAACCTGGATACCGACTGCAGTGCCATCTGCCGGGCTGGTTTGTGAATGTAAACAATCCAAAGTGACACCCAAACGCATGCAAAAAAAAAATTATTCAGTGAAATACACACGTACAGTAGAATTATATACATAAAGATGAGTTGTATGGTATGTGAGGTACCACGCGTCTTTATCAAACCCCGCCTATATTTGTAGCAGAACTTAAAATAAGTTCACTCAACCGAAATACCAAATTCTGTTTAAAAACCGTTAGCAGAAGCAGATTTATAGGATTCTTAAGTTGTGGTTTGTATGGGCGATACCACGTCCTTTTGTACAATCCCGACCCTATTTGCAGCAGCACTTAAAAAATGTACACCAAACCGACGTACCAAATTTTGTTTAAATACCGTTATCAGGAGCAGAAATCATAGATTTTTAATTTGTGGTTTGTATGGGAGGTACCACGCCCCTTTGTACAATCCCGACCATATTTGCAGCAGCACTTAAAAAATGCACACCAAACCGACGTACCAACCGAATTGTAAAACTAAACCACCCAGGGCGCCACCCAAACGCATACAAAAAAATTTATGCAAATCGGTCCAGCCGTTTAGGAGGAGTTCAGTCATAACACACGTACAGTAGAAGATCATAAAATATTTATAATAAAAATTTTTCAAATGTATTACTTTGGGGAAAAGCATATCCATATGGCCATTTCATTACTACTCATCAGGTATTTTATTTAAACAACACAACAAAACCAACAAACAGTGCATTTTAAAAACTTGAGTAAAACATGTTTTCATTAAAATATCTATTTTTTAACGTAGGTAAACTTAAAAATGATTCCATTTATTTCCATTGCATGTAAACGAAGCGTGTTTGTAACATTTTTTTTTTACATATATTTATTATTTTTTTTATTTTTCAAATTACATATGAATGACTTCTAAAGGAAACTCTTATGTTAAAGAAAGAAATGAATTACAATTCACTTTAACAAATTCATTTGAATTAGAAACGAATTACAATTCATTTTACAGATTCATTTAAATTGGAAACGAATTAAAATTCAATTCTGCCTAATTCATTTGAATTTATTTAAAATCTTTTTTGTTATAAAAAGAATTAATTCAAAATGTAGCTAATTCGTCACGAGTTAAAATCAAAAACGAATGATTCTCTTACAGTTCTGATACCTGGCAATATAAATTTAGTTTTTAGATAATTTGTAACGGCTGTATGCATAAAAACTTAAAGTAGGTTTAACTGCCGTTGTTAAGCACAATTTCCTAAAGTTGTATTCATAAAACGTTTTTATCTTAACATAACTTTGTTAACTTTAAAGTAGGAAAAACCTACGTTAAACCTACAATAAATTGACAGTTCAATTTTATTATTGAAAGTTCAAAAACAAAACAAATTTAGTTTACAATAAACTGAGCCGTTTATTTTAAAAGTTTTAAATTAGTTTATATAACATTTTAATTTTTAGCCATTTTAACTAGTCTGTATTTAGTTTTCTTTCTGAAACGTATTTTTCTAATGATTGTGTTGAAATAAAATCTTTTTTCTCCATGTTATGTACTGTGAAGGATCTTTTCGACTGGGGGCTATTACTACTATTACTATTTTGTCCTTTACATAAGTCACTATGTGCAATAATATGCTTTTGAGTTGTGACATTCTTAGATATTTGATATAACACGAAGCAACTTCCTGAGAATAATAAAAATAATGCTAATTATGTGTAGTATATTAGATATCACTATAATATAGTTCAGTAAACTGCACTATTCTTTCGTACTAATAAAAATAAGTCCAATAATCACACAATTTGTTTTGTTTTTGAACTTTCAATAATAAAAATGAACTGTCAATTTATTGTAGGTTTAACGTAGGTTTTTCCTACTTTAAAGTTAACAAAGGTATGTTAAGATAAAAACGTTTTTTGAATACAACTTTAGGAAATTGTGCTTAACAACGGCAGTTAAACCTACTTTAAGTTTTTATGCATACGGCTGTATGAGTTTTAATTTATTCATTGTACAAGAATTATTTCACTAAACGAACTTCACAAATGTTTCATGAGAAAATTTACTCAATTTATGATGTTATTAGGCACTGGTTGCTAAATTTACAATTTGATTTCATCTTGGTTTTTCAACAAGAAGTTTGTTTTGTAAAACAAAACATTTAGATTAACATGATTCAAATTTTTATTGTACTACGAAAAGAAAAGTTCGCCAATTATGAATAAAAAATGATATCTGGCAAATATCTAACACGACCACGTTGACAGATGTCGATTCTTTCATCAAAGTTTTTAATCACGTTTTGGCAAAATGGCAGTCCTATTTCGTTAAACACATCATGGATTTTGGGTTTGAAGACTTAAATCGATTCGTTTGGCCACACAAAAAATAATCCAATGGTGTTAAATCACATGATCTGGCTGGCCACTTTAACTGCTGATTGTCGTGAAATTGTGCGACCGGGAAATTTGGTTTGCAATAAATATATCGTTTCATTGGCTGTGTAATATATGTCATATATGGCACCGTCCTATTGAAGCCACATAACCACGTCGTCAGTAATAGAGCAAAATTGATAGCGTTATCGTTGCCGCATTTTTAGCCTCATCTTCAAAAAAAAAGTGCCTAATCACACCTCCAGACCACATAGCGCACCATACCGTGACACGTTGAGCATGCAAAGGTTTGTCAATAATCGCTCTAGGATTTTCACAATCCAAACAAGTCAAAATGGGCTTCGTCTGAAAAAGTGATTTTTTTTTATAAAAACCAGTCACTTGTTCCTGAATGAATTGAGTGAATCTACGGCAATGTGAATGATCGGTCCACTTCAATTACTGCACCAGTTAAACCGTGTAAGGCTTTAAAGTTAAATCGTTACACAAAATTCGCCATGTGGTGTTTGTCAAAACTATCATGTTGTTGGTATTGCCACAATTTAAAAAAACAAACTTCTTGTTCAAAACCCCGGTCTTTACCGTTTGTTGCAACACAGAAAAAATACTAATTGAATTTAATTTTGTCATAAATAAAAAGTATCAAACGTGAATTTTTTTTTATTCATTCAGTTATGAACTTTGTAAATATAGCGAATCGTTTTTTTTTTTTAATTTATTTATCATTAATTGTCTACGGAAATTAACATCCTTGCAGACATTTTAGTTAAAATACAATATAAATTATCTTAAATTAACACACATACAATAATAAATACTGGCTTAACATACAACATAAAAATTTGCTTAAATTTAACATACATACAATAAAAAATTTTTTGTAAAAAAATATACATAAATGCAAACACCTAGTTAGTTGTTCAGGTAAACTTGTAAGTTATTCCGTATTGCGCTTACTGACAAATTAAATTCTACGAAATTAAAATATTTTTTAAAATCTGCACAAATTCTCCTAAAAGGGTCCGCGTTAGCATAATTGGCTCGAAAGAATTCCACTGCTAAAGGTATAAAATGCCGTGTAGGGCGTTGCGGTATATTTAGAGTAATCCTGTTAATAAGTGAATGAGTAGAAACGTCTCCAATTATCACACCAAAAATGAACGAAATATTAAGTGCTGTTCTACGACTCCGTAGAGTTGGTAGCTTAATTAGAGAAAGTCTAGCTGAATAGGCAGGTAAGTTCAATGGATTAAAGTTCAAACCACGGAGGCAAAAAAGCTGGAACTGTTTTTAAACAGATTCGAGAACATCTGAATATTTTCTATATATAGGGTCCCAAATGACGGATCTATACTCTAGGATAGGCCTGACAAGGGACATATAAAGGCGTTTGGTAATGTATGGATCATCAAACTGTTTAGTCCAACGCTTTACAAATCCAAGTACACCTCTAACTTTGTTTGCTGTCAAATTGATATGTGCAATAAAATTTAGTTTGGAGTCAAGTAGCAATCCAAGATCTACGATTTATTTTACACCAGTTGTGAAGCGAGTTAAGGTCACCTTGGAGGTGTTTCTGGTCAGTTACTCGACAATAACTAAGAAAAACTTTTACATCGTCAGCATACATCAAAATATTGTATGAACGAATGACTTCAGGCAAGTCATTAATAAATAGCAAAAAAAGAAGCGGCCCAAAGTGGCTTCCCTGTGGTACTCCAGATAGAACCTTTATGCATCTAGAGGAAGCGTTATTAAAACGGACAATTTATTTCCTATTTGCTAGGTAAGAGTAAATCCATTTGACAGTTAAATCGGCAAAACCTATTAATTCCAATTTTTTCTTTAGGAGGATATGATTGATTTTATCAAATGCCCTGCTGAAATCAGTATATATAACGCCAGTTTGTGGTTTTTTTTTAAATTCACGCTGTATAATTGTTGAAAAGTGTAAAAGATTTGTTATGCCAGAGCATCCCTTCCGAAATCCATGTTGATTATTGGTTATCAAACTTGATGTATGAAAGCATAAATGTTTAGTGATAATTTTTTCAAATAATTTGGGTATAGTCCTTAATTTTGCAATATTACGATAATTTGAAATATCAGACCTGTTACCTGATTTAAAACAAGGAATAATATGAGAATCCTTCCAGATTTCAGAAAAAGTACAATATTTTATTGACATGTTAAATCAAATTTCTAAAGGGATGGAAATATTTTCAGCGCAATTTATCAAAATGTTACTGGGGATGTTGTCAGGTCCACAGTTATATGAGAACTTAATCCTTTTCAATTCCTCGGAGATTGTCAAAATATCGATAAATGGTATATTAATCGTCTGCAATATTAAATGGGTACTTAAAACATTCATCATAATCTGCAACTGAGTAATTTGTCCAGAAAAAAATCGGCGAATAAATTGCTATAACAGTTTTATCACTAGATTCGGTTTGTTGGAACTTAAAAGTAGAAGGGAATCCATCTGTTTTCCTTTTTTGATTGACAAATCTTTGCTTTTGGATTGCGTTTTAAATTGACTTTCAATTTGTGTATATAAATATTATAAAATAGTTTATTAAACGAAGAGTATGCAGCGCGGCTAATAGAATACCTTAAATAATCAGTAGAATCACTAGACTGTTTGAATTTTTTATAAAGTCTGTTCTTCCTATATTTAGTGTACGATAATTGTTTATTGTTCCAAGGAGGTCCAACCTTTTGCTTGGTTATTTTTTTCGGAATATACAGATCCACAAAGGAATACACCTTAGTGTAGAATGCTTTAGTCATTTGATCAATATTGGTGGAAGATAATATGTTATTCCAATTAGTATCCGTTAAGAGTTTATTTAATAAACTGTAATTTGTATTCTTAAAACAGAATGTCTTTGTATATGAAGGCACAACAGATTTTTTTGGAATTGAACCCAATATTTCGATGGTAGGATGGTAGATATCCTCGGGTGTTATTATAGGTAAGGAGCGCCTAATATAAAAATTGGTAACATCATTTACAAATATTAAGTTCAATAACCTTGAACTATTTGTAATGCCATTTAGTTGATACAAACCCAAATCGTATAAAATGTTAAAAAATTCTGCACTATTAGAACCAAACGTAGTTTGAACATAATATTTCTCTTCCGGTAAATAGTTCCACGATATTGATGGTAAATAAAAATATCCAAAAACTAAAAAATATATTCGTGTTATATATAAAACTTGTTCGTAATTTACAATTTTCATTTTCATTAAAATTTAAATTACGAATGTAAAAAAATAAGCAAAAACCACGCTGATAAACAAAATCGCGTAATTTCTATATCAACCAAACAACACCTCTTGTTTTTGAAATGGCTCCTGTTTTGATTTCCAGAATCATTTGATTTGTTCCAGCTGTGACGATCACACGGGCCAGTGGGCCAGTAGTAGTGAAAATTTATTTGTCTTGCTTGATGATAAAAATCAACAAAATTTAAACCAGTTTCTTTAAAAAAAGCTTTACATTTTCATTCTTATTTTGCATAAAGTACATAATTTTACTGCAGGAATCAATAAAAGTCAAATCAAGTATTTCTGTTTAAGAATTATAAACTTTACAAAGTATTCGAAAAAATATGTGATTTAAAAATCGACATGCTCTAATTACTTAGTATTCATATTAAAAAGCCTTAAATGTATGATCCGAAATGAAAGTAATAAAAAAAAATATTTAAAAATTTATTAATAACATTTTTGTAAAAATTTGACCAAGTTTGTCGGAGCTGTAGTCAACAAACCTCGCACTAGAAAATTTAAAGTACAAAGTAAATTATATATCAGACAACAGACCAATATCATTGGTAACAAAAGTAATTTGGAACGCACTTGTAAACGACTAGTATCATCAAAGTTAAGAAATTGCCATATAGAATTTGTGCACATTAGATTATTGCGTAACTGAAGAGTTTGCAAAATAACCCAATTTATGTACACATTTAAGAATTTTAAGACTTTGCACACAATCAAGCCAGACAGAAATCCAATAAGCACAACAACATTCATATTTAGTTGATTACTACGAGGTAAAACATCTTTTGTTACACTAAAATCTTCTAATAATGAAGACGACATTTTTGGAGAACTGATTAGTCCATCATCTTCCAAATTTTCTTGATTATATGAATCCAAAAAACACGATGTTTTAGTGATTATTGCATCATTGCTGAAAGAATATTTTGACTTCTGTAGTGAATCATTTATGGTACGCGGCGTACTCAAATTGAATTGTTCCGTGTCATTTTCATCGACTTCATTAGTCGTCATTTTTCGAATTTTCGGACTGAAATTTGTTTCACTTGTAAATAAGCTTCTGAATTCCTTTAGGGATTTCTTTGGTCCAATCTCTTCTTTTAAACATTGGCTGCGGTTATTTGATCTGGTGTATATTCCACGGCCTTCTTGTACACCACTAGTCAAATTGTTAGATTTAGCACGTAAAACTAAATTGCGTAACTGATTATCTTGTTTAAGTTTAACCGCCTCTATGCTTTCTTTCATTGCTTCAAAAGTAGTATTTAATGGAGAATCCATATTTAGCAAGTTTTTTCCGTTTAATTGATTTATCAATTCCTGAACTAAATGCTTTTCAAAAATTATTTTTATTTGAAAATTATTTTTAATTTATTTGATTTATAAACCAAGGTAATAAAGACGAAAAAATGTAAAAACAAAAATATATACCAGGGATGTTAAAAGACCTTCCAGTAGCGGCGTAATAGGGTTCCAAATTTTATATTTCTTGGTAAACTTTTAAAACTGAAATAAGGTAGGTCCGTGAGGTTATCATTTACGAGTTGTTTGCCTTTAAAAATTGGAAGTTCGAATTTTCAAGTTTTTTTTTTTTCTTTTTTTAATTTGGACAATATTTTTTGTTTTTGTTACAATAAAAATATTAAGCAAAATTCATAAATAATTTAAAAACAACTTATTTTATTAAGTTCCAGTGAACTCAACAAAAGTTATAAAATAGTAAGTGCGTAAATTTAACTATATTCTGAAGGGTACGTCAAGAACATGTAATCTTTTCAGTCTTCGTATCTCCTCACCATCATCCAGGACAATATTTGAAAAAGTATTCATCAGTATTTTTTTTAAAGAACAGAACGTGCTATCTCAATTCAAAATTTGTAATAGTACGTTTCGTTAACGTGATTTTGGCTTTTTCTCGTCTCTGAAACACTGTTTTGTATCTGGGATATTCAAGTTTAGCTTTTTGCCATCTATTTATATTAGATGATAATGGATTTTTTTTCAATCGAAAAAGTTTTATTTGAATTAAAATTTTTGGAAAATAAACTTTTTTATTATTTAACGGGTTACTTCTCTTCTTTTATCTATAAAAATTACTTTGCTTTTCCTTTATGTATAAGTATTGCACCATAAATCCGAATTTACAAAATGCGCTTGCCCTGTAAAAATATTTTTCCCTCAAAATAGTTGCTTTCAGTTCAGTGGAAGCATAGCATAAAAAATTTTTTTATTTTTTTTTTCAATAATTATTTATTGTATCTTCAAGAAACTGAACTAACAATAAGTTTTAAAATATTAAATTCTAAAAAAAAGTCACATTAGTCCCGACCATGTCAGAACTAACTTTTTGGGTAAAAAAAATTGACATTAAAAAAAAACAAAACCTATTTCTAAGATGTGTCATCTGTAGCATTGAGGATTAAAGCTGCGGTATCCCTCTTTTTTAATCGGCTATGTCCACTATAATCCAAGATATTGCGAGCAAGGGGATTAGGATGGTCTTCAAGCTTCATTAAGTGTTTGCCTGCGTATTTGATGATTTCTGTAGTCACCAGCGGTATGTCTAAATCACAATGTATGTTTGAATTTCTGATGTACCATGGAGCGGAAGTTATTAACCGCAAAATTTTATTCTGTCCACGTTGAATTCTATCCACATTTAAAGCTGAGGCAGTGCCCCAAAGTAAATTAGAAGTTTACAATCTAGGCTAAGTTTTGAGTTCTTGCCAATGAGCCAATGTAGTTGTGTTAGCTTTAGTTTCATTTGTGTTAGCTTTGAGTCAATATGATGTTTCCATGTAAGGCGACGATCAAGATGTATACCAAAATATCTCACATAACTATAGTGAGGAACAATGTGATTCGATATGTGCTTGGATTCTCCGACGGGGTAAAAATTTCTTTTGTTTGGGTACGGTTTTCCGTCGACCCTCGTCAAATTTGGTTTGTGAACAAACCGGTTTCGGCCGTTTGCCATCTTCAGTGTTCCTTTCGTACGAGGGTCGACGGAAAACCGTACCCAAACAAAAGAAACAATGTGATTATTGATTCAAACGGGTGAACAATTATCTCTTCGCAGGGTGAAGGTCACATGAATGCACTTTTGAACGTTCACTTTAATTCTCCATAATTTTAACCACAACTCCAACTGAGTTATATGTTGCTGAAGATTTGTGGAGGCTTGATAGGAGTTTTCGTGCGAACTTAAGACACGCTGTTTCATCAGCAAACGTAGAAGTGTGGACAGTTTCACTTACAGGCATATCGCAGGTATATATCAAATATAAAACTGGTCCAAGAATGCTACCTTGTGGTACGCCTGAGGAAATTGGTTTGGATAAACTAACGAAGTCTCCTTCAACAACAGAAAATATTCGTCCAATTATGTAGCTTTTCAGTAGGTTGCTTATATTACAAGGCAAGTGAGCGGTCAGTTTCAAAAATTGACCTTCATGCCAAACTTTGTCAAAAGCCTGAGAAACATCAATAAAAATTGCTGAACAATACTTCTTCTCTTCAAAAGTCCTTCTTATCACCTGAACCAATCTATGGGCTTGCTCAATTGTGCTATGTCTACTTCTAAAACCAAATTGATGGTCTGGGATACACCC
Source organism: Trichopoda pennipes (assembly GCA_030448955.1). NCBI lineage: Eukaryota > Metazoa > Arthropoda > Insecta > Diptera > Tachinidae > Trichopoda > Trichopoda pennipes. The sequence continues at coordinate 404,160 of JASKUP010000006.1, read as the reverse complement.
ACTATCCCTTAGCATTGGAGATAATTTATTCATAAGCAACTTTTCAAAAACCTTTGTAATAGTCGGTAATAGGCTTATGGGCCTATATGACTCGGTTTTGGCTAGGTCTTTACCCGGTTTTGGAATTATTTTAACTTTGGAAATCTTCTAGTGGTCAGGATAGTATTCAAGCCGTAAAATGGCATTAAATGGCATAAAAATGGCAAAAAAAAGAACATAGAAGTTTTTTTTAATAGTGGACATATAATTTGTTACCATTTCTTCGAAAGGCATTATTATACTAATTGTGGTGCCCTTGGAACTTTTCAAACATAACCTAAGTTTTTTATGAAATATTGATTGTATGCTTAACTCTATTTGAATAGGATCTAATTTTGTTTCAATCGGTCGAGCGGCTTAGAAATTGCTAGCATTATCTCTCTATCGTGACGAAGAAGAAAAGGCGGATTTTTTTGAATTATTAGTTTCTTATTTTGCATAAAAATTAACACTTAAGTTTATATTTTGTAAATATTGTTACGCATGTGTCTTGCTTAAGTTTTAAAATAATTAATAATTAAGCATCAAAGTAAACTACTGGGTATGTTTTTACTAACTGCGTGACATGCAAGACAACAACAAATTTCTAGTTACAAACTGCGTAGAAATTTTATACACGCAAACAACAACAATTTGATATGCTGTTTATTAACTACGTAGTTTTCTAAGAAAACTTATCTGCACAAGACAACAACAAATATCTTAAAATAAATTTCAGGCAGAAATTTTATCAGCATAAAAACAAAAATACACATAGACATACAGGCGTCAATATATTGAATAGACAATATACAACAACAAAATGTGATACAAAGGGAGTAGAAGATTCTTAATTTTTCTAGACTTCTAGCGGACAAATATAAAAAGGCATCATCTGAGTGGATAGTTAGTTAGTGTAAAAAAACCTCGTGAAGTAAAGTCGTGCATTTTAAGTAAATTGTTCTGTAGTGTCAACTTTGTGTATATAAAGTAAATAAATTTCTAATTAATTTAAAAACTCTAAAATCTGGTGTTATTTATTTAACAATAAAGAACTCACAACAAAACGTTTATAAAGGTATAAACGTAGCAACTGGTATCAGAAGTGAAATTGCAAAAAGAAAAAAGAAGTTGGAAGAATTGAAAGTTGAGCAGCTTAAGAAGGAACTGAATAAGTTGGATCTGCCAACAACTGGAAGTAAAGCGGAGGTTGATCGATGAATTTAAGCAGCGTGATATCGATATTGGTAATTTGAAGACAATGTAAGCCTGGATGCAATACTTGCGGCAATTCAATCAGTGCCAAAATTGATGCAATTCAAGAAAGCTCTAGAGCCAATGGAGTAAAACTTGTAAGTGAGAAATTTCAAGAAATATCAGAAATTTTCGGCTAACGAGTGGAAACTGTGGAACAGGGAGTTAGCAAATTTGACGAAAATTGTCTGGCCTAGAGAGAAAAATGAACGGAGAATTGCATGAACTAAAAACGAAAAGGGACGACCTCCATATACGAGAAGTACCGGTGAGAGTCTGAGCACTCCAGCAAGATAAACATCCCGAGCTATGGCGGTAGCGCACCGTTTAATGTATTTAAGTTCCAATTCGAAACAGTGGCCAGCACAAATAGATGGAACTATGAAGAGAAAGCTGCAGAAATAATTACGAGGACATAATGGTGGCCTTACAACGCAAATACGGCGGCGAGCATAAATGAGAACTCTATAGAATGGAGTTACGAGGCAGGGTGCAGAAGGCAAATGAGACGCTGCAAGATTTTGCCATGAAGATCGAACGTTTGGTGCAGCTTACTTATCCAGGTGAACATCATCTATTACTGGATCAGTTTAAAATTAAAGCATTTTTGAATGTCATAAGAGATCCAGATATTCAATATGCAGTTTGTGCAGCGCAGAAAGCATCCTTAACCGAAACTATCTCGTACGCACTGGCCGAGGAGACCGCCAAAGTTATCTAAAAGCCACAAGTTTACAAGGTACGACGTCTTGAAGCTTATAAGGTAAGTTGCGACGACAAAAGAAGCGAGATGAAAGAAATGCTTGAGCAGCTACTGGAAGAAAGAAGTAAGTCGCATGCAAAATGGTTTAGCTACGGTAAGATCCGACATTTTTAGCGAAACTGCGGATCTGCTAAAAAAAAAAGGTAAAGATCTGCTTCACCTCCAAGGGACAACAAACGGGCAAACAACACCAAATCGCACGAGTCACCGTTAAACTAAAACGAGCTAGATCTGAGGGGCAAGAGCTAACTCCCACAACCGATGGCCCCGCAATGTGCATTTCCATCATACAACAGAAAAATAATAACCTAACCGTCTGCGAGTGGATCAACGTAAAGAAGCACGTCCTCATCGTAGACACAGGAGCATCTCAGTCTGTAATAAGGCCCGATTTAGTTAAATAATGTACAACTGCGCACCGCTACTGGGGATTCAGCCATCGTCTATGGAAGAACCAGAGTACGATTGACTATTGGAAACATCAGCGCAGATCACGTGTTTGTTGTCGCTGATATAGTGGGTGAAGTTATTATCGGTGCAGACTTCTTGATAGCTCACTGTATTAATCTGGATATGGGGCAACAGATAATGATCTGGCACAACGTGGATATCCCCTTTAATGTTGGATATGAGAGCAGGGGCACAGTAAGAAAACTATTTGCCGTTGAACGCCAAAAATTACCACCTCTGACGGAAACATTATTTGGGCACGTGTGGAGGCGGATTGTGTGGACAACCGGTAGAAACAGAAGACGTAAGGAATGATGTGATAACAGCTAAAGCTCTCGTGAAAAGCTGCAACAATGGAAAAGTCCCTGTGAGAGTACTAAATCTGTCCAGCAGCGAAAAGACAATTGGCGAAAATGCTGAAATCGGTCGATGTGAGCCGGCAGGAGCAGTAATTAATTGTGCGACACATTCAGTATGCCCCAAAATAATAGCTAAGGAGCGGGATTTGCTAACAGAGCAGGTCGATAAATGGGTACCAGAACTAAAACCATACCGCCGTCTTCGCGATACATAACAAACCCCAAGGAAGAACAGCAGTGGTGAAACATGAAATAAATACTGGCGAAGCGAGGCCCATAAAACAAGCACCAAGGAGTGTTCCCCTTGCAAAACGAAACGAGTTCAAAGAACTTATTAACGAAATGAAGCGGAACGAAGTAATTGAGCGAGCCATCTTCGAGTCTATGGAGCTCGCCGATAGTGTTAGTAAACAAGAAAGATGCCAGCACCAGATTTTGCGTCGACTATAGAAAACTTAATAATGTCACCAAGAAAGACATTTATCCGCCAACAAAACACGTTGTCCGAAACGAAATGGTTTTCTACCTTGGACTTGCAGAGTGGCTACTGCCAAGTGGAGATGGACAAGGAGAAAACTGCCTTTAGCGCGAGCAATGGTTTGTGGCAGTTTAAAGTTATGCCATTTGGGCTCTGCAATGTTGCAGCTACTTGTGAGCGCTTAGTGGAACGTATGCTTAAGGGGCTTAACTGGAAGATTAGTTTAGTATATCTGGATGACATAATCGAAAAGACCTTTGATGAACACCTCAAAAACCTGGATGAAGTTCTCAAGCGTATAGCGGCTGCAGGACTTAAATTAAGTATTAAGAAATGCGTGCCGTTTCAAAAAGAGGTCAAATACTTGGGGCATCGTGTAACAGCATAAGGCGTTCAACTGACAAGGATAAAATATTGCCAGTAAAGAATTGGCCTCGTCCGCAAAATCTTCATGAGCTACTTAGTTTTCTAGGGCTTTGCACATACTACAGGCGATCTTGCCAAACTTTGCTCAAGTGGGCTGCCAGCTTGCATAAGTTGACCAGAAAGTCGCAACCATACCAGTAGAGTGGGGCAGCAGAAGAGGCAGAAGGAGCTTTTGTGTACAGCACCAGTCCTCGCCTATCCGATAGCTGAACATGAATTTATATTGGATACAGATCCTATAGCAGAGCGTATTGCATAACACGACAGAAGCTTTTAGCAGTACTGGAGTGTGTAAAACATTATATGGCCAACACTTTACCATAAGGACGGACCACTCTCCATTAAGGTGGTTGCTGCAGTTTAAAAACCCCGAAGGGCAGATTGCACGTCTGCAGAGCTATGACTTCAGCATTGTTCACAGAAAAGGCGGAAAACACAATAATGCGGATGCCCTTTCAAAACGTACATGCAACGTAGAATGCAGGTGTACAGTCGAGGAAAAGGAATCCATCATTGATGTGAGGCTTATCCAAACTGGCCTGAGGCCCTAAATAAAAAAATACATAGGAAATAGTCAGTGAGAGATTCGCCCTATAAGAAGTTCGCTTTGAAATAATGGAGATAACGCCGCATTAAAAACTGTTAACAAATTTCCGTTATTTTCTGCTATTTTATTTTATAAAACATTTTGAATTTTTCAGTTCTGTGATTGAAGACATAAGGAATATTGTAAAAAATTATAAATTATATTATATAACGAATTTAATGCCCGTTTAAAATTTATACTCGTTTCTGATTTCAATTCAAACATGAATAAATAAATAATAACAAAATTTTGAAATTTGTTTAAATATTTTTAAAATATTTAGATAAAATTATGTATGTATAGTAAAATATGATGAATATTATGTTTGACAAGTTATTGCATACTTTTAGGAAGCGTAAAGTTATTACAACCTTAACCAAACAAAAAATTAAAAAATATTAAATATAAATGACTAAAATTATAGCAATAAAAAAACAAAAAAAAAAGAACAAATTCAGTTGAATAAAATAGTTGCAACAAAGATTCAGATAAAACGACATGTTACAATTTTGTGGTTTTTAGCTTATAAATAAAAATTTTTTTGTAGTCGAGTTGGTTAAAAAATGTAAGAAAAAACAAATTATAGACGCAATTTTGAAAAATGAATTATAAGCTAAATGTTTTTCGTTAGAAGAAATAAAAGAAACAAAATAATAAAAAGAAACTCACCTCATGGTTTGGGTGAAAAATAAATTTTATTCAGATTTAAAGAAGTTGTAGAAGTAGTAAGTTGGTAGAGGTTAAAACACAGATGATAGAAGATAATAATGGACGGAATAATTAATTCAATAACAAAATTATAATAAAATGTTGTTTTATATAGTTGCTTAACTGGGAAGAGGAAGTGATAAACAGATTGATATATTGGTAGAGAATTAAAATATGGTTTGTGTGTACGCACACTCTGTTTTTTCGCACTCTCTCTCTCTTTCTCTCTCTTTCTCACACTCGTATATAAATTGCTTTATTTATTCTTATAAAACGAAACTTTTTACATATTTGGTTGATCATTTGGGGCTTAAAAAATAAAACAGGAATAAAGTTTTATTTAATATTAAAATTGTACATAAAATAAAAAAAAGGAAGAGATGCTATGAAAAAAATTAATTTGACAAATGAAATGCAAGTAACCTAAAAGTATGCTTTCTTTATCTTACAAAATATAAAATGTAATTAACTAGCTTGGTAAAATATAAGAGAAACATGTGTATTAAATGGACTTTTTAGGCGGAATCTTAAAAATTAACCAGCATTTATTATTTATGGGTGTTTTCGTCACTAAAAATTACTTTGTACTTTTTTCGAGTTTGATGTCGTATTCTTTTATTTTCCGTTGTTATTTTCGATTTTCTACCATCGCATTAAACATCATAATAATTAGAGACGAAAATAAAAACGAAAAACAATAAAGACTTTAAGCTTAGAAAAATAATATAAAAAAGATAAAAGAGAATAAAAATTTTTTAAAATTTTTAATCCGATAAAAATTGCCACCATCAGATATATTTTCAAAATGTTTAAAGCTTGTTGTTAAGTCTCACACAACTCTATATTTATTTTCGAACTTAATCCTCTTATTTACTTTTTAAGTAAAGAATATGACGTTATATTTAGAAGCATAGAATCGATTAAGAAAGAAATATTATTTCCAATTTGTTTGTTAGTTTTAAAAATTTTACATCAGAAGAACGTAACACAGTATTAACTATATCGCTACATTCGTGTCATCAGGTTTCTTTCATCTTTCTACCTTAGATTGTATGCATTATAAGCATCATCTAATTAACGAAGTAATTTTGTAAGTAAGAAACGAATAATATTCAAGCTCAATCAATATTATTTAGTTAGCCGAAGTCCCACACCACCTAAAGCTTTTTTCGTTGTTTTTTAATAATAATAAATCGTCACATATATTAGTTTTTTATTTTTTTAATTTAATTTTTATTCTTTCATATTTTTGTTTCACAATACACTAGGTATTATTCCAATATCATACTGATTGTTATAAAGTAAGCATAAATGTGGACTAAGCCTTACCTGTATGTTATAGTCATATAATGTTGAAAAGATTTTTAATTAAAAAAATTGGCATTTAAACAGTTTTTAGTTTTGAATACTGAAAACTTTTAATATCAATCAATCATAACGCACGAAGTGCATTGCCGAATAGCGCAAAAATGTCTAATGTTAATAACATTTTTTATTTATTTATTTATTTTATCAATATAAATATTGTAAAATAAAACATTCAGATAATTTACTTCTGTTGTCGCAATACGCAAAGATTGCATTCTAATCTAAAAAGCTATTCATTACAAAATAAATATACTTCATTTGAAAGTACGTTGGAGTTTTATAAAAAAAAAGTAACGATTATGCAATTTTTATTACTAAAGCTCAAGTTAGAGACCAAAAGGGTATGTTGAAATGTTTATTTATTATACCCAACAACAAAACATTTTTATTTTTATTCGAAAAATTCACACATTTGACCTCTGCTTCAAGTATTATAATTGAAAAACATTTCTGCATGCTCAACTCAGAAAAAAGTAATGCAAAGTATTCGACGTAACTAATATAAAAATGAGCTCACTGAAAATAACATATGGCAAGCTACAACATTTAACTATATATCAGCCAATTAGCAGCAGTGTATTTGGACTTGTATAAGTATAATTGTATTTACAATTTATTGCAAAGGGGTGTTGTTACGTTTTTTTTTTTGTTTTTAAATCGTCAAACTTTCCGAAAAAAAAAGTCACACACTAAAAAATTGTGAAATATTCCCAATTAAACTTTAAGTAACGTTTACATTAATACTCCAAGGTGTTTCGAATTTTAGTCTTATTTAAATACACTTAACCAAAAATTCGTACAGCAGAACTTGGTTCAATTGGATCAACTGCTACACCCGTTTGGAGTGGTCGGTTTCATTCTCTATCTAGTGATTCATTTTCCTAGAAACCGAATCAGGAAAAACTTGTAATTTTTCATAAATTTATGTTGAACTTCACTCTTCATTTTACTTTAATACCAACACTCATTATTCTTAAATTTAAAATGCTTAATTCCAGAAAACTAAGACAAGGTAGTGCAAATTGCTTATAGCCTTTCTACACTGATCAACATTTTGTAGTAACGGATGAAAGGTGTTGAAACTGTGAAATTTGATTTACACTTGTAACATCTAACATCTACCAACAATTGAATTTTGAAAATAATTAAAAGTCACGCTGCGCAGAAAACAAAATATAAAGAATACAACAATGAATTTACTTTTATTTAAAGAGAGAATAAATACAAATTTATAACTAAATTAATGTTTTGGAAAATAAATAACTTACGATAGGAATTTTTTCTTAAGAACTTTGGCTGGTCATCGCAAAATTCACAAAGACTTTTGCTTCCGCCTGAAACATATCGGAGAATCGTCTGAAAATAAATTCTTTATAAATGAGAACCTAACTACAGCAAACTATAAAATCCTTCGTGCTGCTACTAGATTAAGAAAACAGAAACAACTTCACAGTGCATACAGCATGCGTGGCTTGATATATGTGAAGTTAGAGGCTGGAGGTAATGCAATCAGATTAGATGATATAGGTGACCTGAATAATTTATTTCGGAGATCTCAACCTTATCTCGCTGAACCCACAAATGCTCAACACGATTCTGCTAATATACAACAGCAGGGTGATTGAAACTTCAAGATATATGTTTGCAATATTTACAATTTCATCTTATAACAATTACGTATTACGAACTTTATTGATTAGCATAGCTATTTTCTTTAATATATATCATTATAATTCAATTTTTTCACTTTATTTTTCGAAAACATATCATAATTCTATGCGTGTTTTATTCAAATATTACTTTTTGTGCGTTACCTATACTTATATTTTAATAGTGGCTTATGATTCTAGATAGAGTACGGTCCAGGGATGGTCTTGCAAATATGTTGAGGGTTATTGCGAATCAGAAACGTGGCTTAAGGATTTGTCATATAAATGCTCAGAGTCTTAGGAGGAAGATTGACGAGTTCGGCTACATTTTCGGTAACTCGAATATTGACATTATTTGCATTTCAGAGACATGGTTGAATTCCGATATACCCGATTCTTTTGTGTCCTTGAGTGGATACAATCTCTGTAGAGTTGACAGGATGGATGGTTATGGTGGCGTTGCAATTTACTTGAGGAAGAGTATTGCTTTTAAGGTTGTACGAACATCGAAAGAGAACTTTGACATTGAGAATATGGAAAATACTGATCGTACTAATTTGGTTGAGTACTTGTTAATTGAGGTTAGTTGCGAAGTCAGGAAAATTTTAATAGGCGCTGTTTATAGACCCAATAGGAATATTGACACTCGGCAGTTTCTGAGTAGTTTGGAGACCTACACAGTTATGTATGATGATGTCATACTAGCTGGTGACTTTAATTCTAATTTACTTGAGGACTACTCCATTTTAAATGATTTTTCTTCTCTTGGTCTTTTTCCCGCTAACACTACTGTTCCAACACATTTTACATCTACAAGTAGCACATTGCTGGATAGTTTTTGGGTGGGCAACAGATCTGATATTCTCCTCTACGATCAACTTTCTGCTTCCTGCTTTTCAAGGCACGATCTTATATTTATGACATATAATTTTCAGCTAATTACATCACCACTCACCTTCATGTATAGGGATTTTAGAAATTTGGATACGGAGCTATTACAACGTGAATTTTTTGGACTGGCATGGGATGATATATATAATATACGTGCGGTGAATGATCAGCTTACGTATCTTGAACAAAATGTTAATTACTTATATGATCTAGTAGTTCCTCTTAAAACCAGGACAATGACAAGTGGTCTCAAACCATGGTTTTCGACAGGGATAAAGGAGAGTATGCGTCAGAGGGATTTTGCATATAGTAGATGGAAAAGGTTTAGGACAGATGAATTGAAGGATAATTACCGCAATGCCAAGAAAAGGGTTAATAGATTAATTAGGAGAGCAAAGGCTGATTTTTATGCCGAGAAATTCTCAACGGCCCTTGACTCCAGAAGAAGATGGCAGACAATTCGGGAAATGGGTATTGGTAAAACGGAAACATGTGTAACCAGCGCAATTAATGTTGATGTTCTTAACGATAATTTTTTGGATATTCCATTGTTGAATGCTGATCTGCAATATTATGGCAATCGTATCTATAATCATTCTTTTTCTTCTTTCTCCTTTGGGGTTATTGACGAGTGCGATGTACTTGCCAGCCTATTATCGATTAAGTCTAATTCTGTAGGTGCTGATGGCATGAATCCAAAGTTTTTGAAGATTCTCCTACCACTGCTATTGCCCTTAATTACTTTCATTTTCAATGGAATACTGGCTCACAGCTACTTTCCCACTAATTGGAAAGTTGCTAGGATTATTCCGATACCAAAGTCTGGTTCTGAATATAGACCAATTGCCATACTGCCATATCTTTCTAAGGTCTTTGAGAGAATTATACATAACCAAATTACTCGGTTTCTCGATAGGAATAATTTGATAACGGACAGGCAGTCTGGATTTAGAAGGAATCACGGGTGTGTTTCTGCATTACTGGATGTCTCCGAGGATATCCGGATGGAAATTGATAAGGGTAATATTGCGTTTTTGGTTCTTTTAGATCACTCTAAAGCTTTTGACACCGTCGAGCATAACCTTCTCTGCTACAAACTCCATAACTTCTTCCATTTCTCATCCTCCGCTATTAGGCTAATATCAACTTATCTGTCCAACAGATTCCAATATACGCAAATACTTGATAAAAAATCAAGCCTTAAGCCTTTGTCCAGAGGCGTTCCGCAGGGGTCAATTGTTGGACCGTTACTGTTCTCTATGTATTCTAATGATCTTCCCGGCATATTGACGGATTGTAAAATCAGGATGTACGCTGATGATGTCCAACTATATACATGCTGTGATATTGATATGGTGGAGCAATGCATAACTTCGCTGAATCGACAATTACATGGTATTAATACATGGGCTTCTGCAAACGGCTTGACTATAAATCCTTTCAAGTCTAGATGCGTCGTTATGCAGAAGAGACTTTCACGATTCATAATTAGACCTGACATTTATATAGGCAATCAGAGAATTGAGATAGTTCCATACGCTAAGAATCTGGGTGTTTTCTTTAATAGTACTCTCACTTGGTCTGATCATATTAATTACGTATGTGGTCGTTCAACGTCCATGCTGAGGATAATATGGTCAACACGAGATTATACCCCGTTGAGAATTAGAACACTAATTGCGAAAACGTATTTGATCCCAGTATTGTTATACGGATGTGAACTCTTCGCCAGCTGCGACTTAGTCAGTAAAAGGAAGCTAATGGTCACCTTTAACAACGTTGTTCGATATGTGTATTGTTTGGATAGACGTTCTAGAATTTCAATGTTTTCGAGAGAATTGTATGGCGTCTCCTTTTGCAATTTGCTTAATGTTAGGGTATTAGTTTTTTTGCATAAAATGATATACACACACCAGCCGGATTATCTTTATAGAAGATTAACTTTTGCAGAAGGTTGTAGAGGTAGGAGAATAAGGACACTTGGGTATAGGAGCTTAGTGTCAAAGTGGCATTTCTATATATTTGCAATATCTCTCTGGAATTCGATTCCTCATAGGTTACAAATATTAGGTAACTCACAAAAATTTAAAAATGATATTTTGAAATTCTTTTCTCGGCTTTGATAGTATTTATTGTTTTGTTTATATAGAATTGTTTGGTGTTGTTCGTATTGAATTATTATATTTACTCGAATTATCTTCCATTATGTTCGATTTTAACACATTTTATTTTAATTTTAATAATTTTAACATTAGTAATTTTGTAATTTAATTCAGTTCCACACTGAAATATAAGACTAAAGGTCTTGTGTGTGGGATGATACTTATGGATAAATAAATATATGAATAAATATAAATATATGAATAAATCACACACATACATACAAACATACATACATCATGTATACATACAATTTGAATAATATATTTGTTGTTTACAAAATAAACAAAAGGTGTTGAAAAAGGTTTAGTGGAATAAAATGGAATGGAAACATATTGTAAATATGTTTACAGACATCAATGGGTAGGCCAATTCTCATGGAAAGATCTTTGCAAATTGATGTTAGTTGTTGATCAGTGTGAAAAGTCTTGTTTCTATTATTATCGAAATAAAAAAATAAAAATGAGAGTCGTGCCTGAAAGGGGTTTAAAAAAATCGTCATCCGTCAATATATGAATTTTAAAAATGAAAACCGTTAAAATGAAGTAAAGTCGTCACATCTAACACCCCTTAATTACTAGCTAACCTACAATGCGGTGAATAAAAACAAAATTTAATATTCAAAAAACAGTACACAGCGAACCAAACAAAACAATGTTTTCCTGCCTAATTAACTATAGCAAGTACTCCATCAATATTTAGGAATTAAATTGGTTTATTAATATGAAGCTTTATTTTTATTCGCCCTGTCTATAAAAAAATCCCCTTTCGTGCTGCAAATACCAACTAAAATAAATTTTTGGTTTAAAATTATATTATTGGCCAATTTACATTTACAATTTTTATTTTAAATTAAAAAAAATGAACTAAAGGAAAATTAAATTAATATCAACAATGAACAAATGAAAAGTTACAAAAACACAAAACTACAAGCCGGGTGCATTATTTCTCAAATATAATTCTAATTAAAGAGCTTTGGTTTTGTGTTTAACCCGTTAAAACACACACTAAAAAAGAAACCATCAACTAAAATTTTTAAATTTAATTACCCATTATTTTGGCACAAAGTAAATGTAGGAAAGTCCAGCTATGTCCATCTTTTCATTTTTTTATTTCAAACGTAATGTTTAAAATGATGCGGGGTAAAAAGGGTGTATAGTAAATAGTTTTTTTAGGATTTAAATTTTGTTTAAAGATGTAATAAATAAAAATATATTTGCACAGAAAAATTAATTAAAAAGCAAAATATGTACGTAAAAACAATACAGACAACTTGTTACTTGAAGTTGTAAATAGTAGATATAATGATAGATATAATAGATATAATGTTATGAAGTACATGAATTTTAAAATAGAAATGATGTTGCTGATAGAAAATAAAACTTACCTTCTCACAGGACTGGCCATAACAAGAGGGGTAGCTACACCTAAAGGCTTGATACGCTGTTGCATAGTAGGCGTTGCCGTTGTCCCACTACGATTTTGTGCTTGTTGTTGTTGTTGCTGCGTATGGCTTGGATGATCAGGTGACATGGCTTCGTTAAAGCCACGCTGGGGATCCAAACCTCTGTTATTGTGTTTATAAGCAATAAATAAAAAAAAATGTAATGTTATTAACTGGGTAAATAAAGTAATAGAAAATTTAACATGCCTTTGCCTGGCTAAAGGACTATGTCTCGGATGATACATGCGCATATGACGTGGAGAATCACCGCCACCACTATTGCCTTGTACACCATTTACATTGTTACCCAGCCCTGAGGCTATTGTACCATTTTCTAATTGTGGCAAATAGAAGTTAGTGGAATTGTGTCTTTGCAATGGTGGCGTTGGTTCACAATCTTGACTCTGTGATGCCTGTGGTTCCATATCGGTGTCTGAACATTCCCTACCAGGCGAAAGCTATTTTTGAAAGGAAAAATAAATAAAGGCATTTCTTTTTAAGCTAGAAGTCATTTATTTACTTAAAAAATATTAAATTTTAATTATCAAAAATGTATAAAATACTGAAAAGAAGTAATTTGTTTAATATATGAAAAACGAAATCATTTTATATTTGGAAATATCTATAAATAATGTTTGAAAAAAGTTGAATGAAATTGATTTTGAATATAAGACATAATTTTAAATTTTATGAAAACGCAAATAAATTAAAAATACTGAAAATGCCTGTTCAGGTTAATTCTACCACTATAAAAACTATTAAGAAACTGTTTGGTTGTACGAAAAGAACACAAAGAATATTTTTTCAATTTATCATTTTCTCCTTAAGAAAAAGCATTTGCAAAAAATTTGGAAATGCTTACCGTTGTATTAGCGTGACCTACAAATATATGCATGTAAACCAGACGTTTTCTTTCTTATTACCCATCTAACGAAGTTGTTCTGGTATTTATTTATTCTATTCGTGAATATAACAACCAAAGTTGCTCAAAGAAAAAACAAATCTTATCCAAAAGATTCTTGAAATGTACCAAAGCCACTGACACCACTAATCTTAACAACACTATCTGTACTTTAAAGTACGGTCTGCATCTTCTGAAAAGCTTTTTTTAAACTTAAAGAAATTATAATAAATTTACAATGCTACAAAATTGTTCATCACGTCAAACGACAACCACAGTAACAACAACAAATTAATTCAGTAGCTTGTTAGCTTTTCGCATGCTTTTATCTTGGGTATACTTCGTTCGTTTCTTTTTGTGTTTGCCTTTGTGGAACCAATGATGTGTACATGTTATTATTATTATTATTTCACATGATGATTATCTAACTGAGCTAGGTTCGAACCCTGTAGGTATACTGCGTTCCCTAGCTGGGACCAAAAGAATCCAGATGGAATGCAGTTATTGTTGTAGGTGTTGATTCTGAACCAGTATAAATTTAGACGAGTACACCATTCCAATTGGAGTTTTGACAAGACTACTCTTAATGGTAATGGTAAATTGAATTCTCTTTTTCTGCAACCGGTGGAGGCTACCAACAGAAATAACATGTTCAAATAATGTTGACTTATAAGACATTGTAATACAAGTATATGTATGTTTCTTAAAATATTTTGAAAGAGAGTGGTTTCGCGCCACTTCAGATTTGACAGCATAAAATGTTGTACTTTTAAAATACACTAGCCTCGCGTAAAAAATCCAAGTGCTAACTTTTTAACTTCTCTTTTATTATAGTAGAACGCGTTGTTAAGGAAACGGTGCTTGCCATTTTCTGGATGTATGAGAGGAGATGGTAAGTAAAAATGTTCCCTAATTTACGCATTTGACGAGAGTTAAAAAGACTTTGAAATTTTTTTGTGACATTAGACTGATGAATAATGAGTTAAACAAATAAAAGATAAATTATACGAATGTTATGACAAACCTATGGAGTTAGTTGCTTAAAAAACCATCGATTAAACAAGTTTTAAAACAGTGTAAAAGTATTGAGGGTACGAACCTATCATTTAATTTAGAAATTTTAATTTTGATGGAAAATATGTTTATAAGAACGGTATAACGAGCTACAACAGCGAGATGTGCAAGGTTAGGAAAGCTTTTTTTGATGCGATTTTCATTGTACAATAACACCGATCGATGTAACTTCTAACCTATTGATTGGTTATGTTTGGGACATCCTTCGAAGAAGAGTAAAGCCTTTAGAATATCATATGCAATGAAATGCAAATCAAGCGCAGATGGAGTTAGAGTAGAACGATAGAAAGAAGATTACTTTGCTGAATCAGTTTTTGTGAACAAGATTTATTGGCATTTTTTTTTTAAAGATTTCGTTTTGCCAAATGCATGATTTCTTTTCTGAAAACCATAATCACAGATTTTCCACGACATTGTTTTACGGGCCTTTGCCAATATTGTCTTTAGGAAGAATACAGAAATAATTCTAAAAGTTATTAGACAAAGTCCCACAAAATTTAAGTTTAATGGGCAAAATCTCAGAAAATGTTAAAAGTGAAGAAACAATGGCGACATAATTTGCATGCAAGAGGTCGTATCTCTCTCTTTGGAATTTGCAAAATGCCAAGTTGTATACTTGGGTACACTTGATAAATTAAAAAACAAAAATAGAATAGAAAATTGTTGTATTGTCCTATTAACTCGGCTATACTGGTCGATCATTAGAGTAAGATTGAAAAAATTTTTTTTTTTAAATCTTTTTTCCTCCTACGTTTCGCCGGTATTTCCCGGCTTCTTCAGGGAGTATGTACTTTTATTTATTCTTAGTACTATAAAATTATTATTTCCCTGAAGAAGCCGGGAAATACCGGCGAAACGTAGGAGGAAAAAAGATTTAAAAAAAAAAAATTTTTTTTTCTCAATCTTACTCTAATGATCGACCAGTATAGCCGAGTTAATAGGACAATACAACAAGAATTAAGAAAACTACCCTGGTCTATAACCTTAACAGAATAGAAAATTATTATACGATTTGGTAAGCAGATTTGCTTGTATAAACCTTAATAAATTTGGAATACAATTTAGTGTCGCATTCGTAGTATCGTTTTTGCATTATAAAATTTAAACATAATATGGACAAAGTGAAACATTCTTGAGAGATATATTTCAGTTTGAACTAAATACAAAATAAATTTCAGAAATGTTCTAAAACACGGTCCAAATCACAGTCATTTAGTCCAAATTTGGGCAGCTTTATTTTTGGTGATTACAGTTTGATTTCAACATCAAACCAAAAAGGTTATAATTTAATTCTAATGAATTGTTTGTTTTAGGAAATCTGTTGAACTAATATGAGGCTAAGTTGATTCTGAACAGTTAAAATAATTGAAAACTTTAACAAAATAATCAAAATGAAAGAAAAAATTTTAATGAATGTATAGATACTAAATCGAAAACTGTTTAATGTAATAAGATTGAAGAAAACTTATGTATTCTGAAAGTACTAATAATTTCGAATGTTATTAAATACAATTAATAAGACAAATAGTATGTATGTAATGTATGTAAATCATTGTTTAGATGATGAAAAAAGTTTAAATAATATTTAATAAAAAAACTGTTTTTACCTTTTTGTTTTTGCATTTCGGTGCTTTCATTGAAGGTGTAGAGATTTATATTGACCAATTTTTAATTTATGTTAAATATACAAAATACAATTATATGCTGCCAAAACAATTACGAAACTAAATCACCAATTAATAAAATTTTAAATAATATAATTTGCATAAAAAGATCAAACTATATAAGACATGCAAAAACTAATGGCAAGTGCTGCTGAAAAAGAAAAAATATAAATCAACAAGAAAGTGCATTCAAAAATGAACTTAAGATTTTTAACAAAAATCAAGTTGAGAATGATTTTTAATAAAATAAAATGCAATAAGTTGTTTAACTATATAAAAATATTTCAGCTTAAAAAATAACTGAATCTGGCCAATTTTGGTAACTAAATTTTAATTCAGAATATTATTTACTTACGAATAATTACTAAAATTGAACAGAATGAAATTTAAAATTTTACATGCCACTAAAAAATTATATTTTCGAAATTTGTTTCTCATTCCTAAATTAAAAAAAAAACAATTATTATTTATAAGATCGTTAATTACTACAATCAAAAAGTTTTTTCAGCTTAAATTGTGCATGTCACACAGTGGGTCATTTATTACGAAAATTTTAAATAAATTTATATTTTTTTTCTAAAAGCACAAAGAAATTCAGTACCTTTTTGAAACTGCATGCAGGTATAAAAAATATTAAAACTTTAGAACTTTTTGCAAACGGAAGAACATATTGTTTTAGGTTTTGCATAAATTAATTTTATTCTAAATCCAATAAAATTTATTGTTGTTAATTTTTTCAAAACAAAGTTTTTAATTATAGTACTTTTATTCGAATTTTTATAATGTATTTAAATCATTTATTCGGGTTTGAAATCCAAATTTTTTGTAAAACATAATTAATAAAAGAGAATTTCACATTGAGTGCAAATCTATTAAATAGATAAAAAACAACAAACAAAAATCTGTGAACTGATTGTTATTGGGCGTTAGCAGTAACAAAAGCATGTCTAAAAAATAAATAAGAGAGCAATTTACTTTACCACCTATCGCACCATCAAAATTACATTTTTCAATTACAGAGCTATCGCTATTTTTTTATGAAAATGAGAATTTTTCATAGGTAGATGGCGCTTAACGCAATAATTTAGATTTTACCATGTTCTATAATTTTTGTAAAATTTTTTATTATTGGTTGGAAAGGTCTCGGGCTCCGTGAGGTTTATAGCACAGAAAATTCAGGAAAAATTTCAAGAGAAAAGCAGAAGAACAGGGAAAAACATTTTTCACATACAGCGCCGTCTATGATACATAGCATGCACTACAACGGCACAAGTACGTGGTGTGTGAATATCCATCGCGATAATAAGTATGTTTCATTTTAAGTAGATGGCGCTGTGCATACTGTTCATCCTAGAAATGATGAATGTTTTTATTTGGTAAATGTACGTGGGCCAAAATCATTTGCGCATTTGAAAACTGTGAATGGCCACCAGTGCCAAACATATCGAGAAACATATCAACTATGCTGGAGAACGATTCTCATTGGGATTTAACACTAGCGGATTCAGCTGTTTCATCAAATGCGTACCAAATACGAACGCTGTTCGCAATTATCATCACCACATGTTTCCCTTCATAACCAATTCAGTTATGGAACAAATACAAAGACGACACATGTGAAGATACTTTGCATCGCTTGCGCATTCGAACGAATAATCCCGCCATACAAATAACCCATGAAATATACAATGAAGAATTGATCCTCATCAATGCTTGACTATTGCAAACAAGCTACTGATTGAAGTAAGAATGATCGATCGATGCACGATGCATTCAACCAAGAATTAAATCGAGAGCTGCAATACAATGTTGATACATTGCAGGAATTCGTTCGAAAAAAAGTGCCGTTGCTGAATGAATAGCAAAAACAAATATATGAAACATTTATGCAAGCGGTGGGCAATATTAATGGTGGCCTATTCTTCCTGGACACACCTGGAGGAACAGAGAAAACATTTGTCATTTCATTGATTCTGGCCACTATTCGATCAAGATGTGACAAAGCTTTGGCGTTAGCATCATCTGGAATCGCGGCGACTCTTCTAGATGGCGGTCGTACTGCACATTATGCGCTAAAGTTGCCGCTCAATTTAAACACAATTGATACTCCAACATGCAATATTTCCCGATCCAGTGCAATGGATCATTGATGCAATACAAGATCATTGTTTGCATGAGTGCACAATGACACATAAGAAATCACTTGAAGCACTTAACTTCACATAGAAGGATCTTCGGCGAAATAACAACGTCTTTGGCGGCTTGATGATATTGTTGGCAGGAGATTTCAGGCAGACGTTCATAGTAATTTCCCGTGCAACGCCTGCAGATGAATTGAATGCTTGCCTGAAGGCACCACCTTTGTGAAAAAACGTAAAAACATTATCGCTAACCACTAATATGAGACAAAATGATTAAAGTACTGCACAATTTTCCAAACAATTGTTCGCTGTTGGAAATGGAAAAGTCCCAGTTGATGCGACAGCTGCATTAATTACTCTTACCAACGACTTTTGCCGATTTGTAGACTCTCAATTAGCTTTTATTGAAAATGTTTTCCCAAACATTAGTGAGAATTATCAGAATTATGCTTGGTTAAGTAAACGAGCAATTCTCGCCGCAAAAAATAATGATTTTGTACACGCACTGAATTTCACCATTCAATCAAAAATCGATGGCGATTTGGTGATATGCAAATCCGTTAATTCCATAACAAATCTCGATGATGCAGTTAATTACGAAATGTTACAAAAAGAAGCTATCTGGTGGCGAAATGGAATTCGCCGGGTTTGCTAGTATATATATAAATATATATATATAATGAATTATTCAGAAAAATTTTTGCGGCCAAAATTGGTTCACGTTGATACAGTGACTTTAGTTTCAGCAAACAATTTGGTAATTGTTATGAGAAATTTCCCGGTAGCTTAATTTCTCGATTCACCGATGTCAATTGGTAGCCTCGTTCTTGCGATTTGATGGCACAGGATTATTATCATTGGGATCCTTTCAAAGATCGGGTTTTAATGAACAACTGATGCTGTGAAAGATAAAAGAACGAGTTAAGCGAAGTTTTGGTGCAAAATGTGCTTTGCAATTTTATAAACAGAGCGGATGTCTGCCAACGTGCTAGAGGTGAAAGTTTGTCCGATATTATTCCCATACTTCTACTTTATATTAGTATCAATAAAACCGAAGTTGTCAAAAATAGTGTGTTCTAAGTCAATTTACTTCTTAACCTCAAATTTACCTACCCGTTATATGCTAATATAAAGGGTTTTTCAACAAGAAGTTTGTTTTCTAAAACAACAAAATTAGATTAAGATGATTAAAAGTACTACAAACAGAAAAGTTCGGCAATTATAAATAAAAATGATATCTGGGAAATGTCCACCACGACCACGCTGACAGATGTCGATTCTTTCATTAAAGTTTTCAATCACTTTTTGCCCTATTTGGTAATCACATCACGGATTTTGTGTTTTAAGGCATCGATTCAATTGGCTCCGTATAGACTCTGTCCTTAACATAGCCCCACAAAAAATAATCCAATGGTATAGGGTAATCACACGATCTGGGTGGCCACTTAACTGCTGATTGACGTGAAATTATGCGATTGGGAAATTTGCTTTGCAACAAATTGACCAGTTTGTGGCATATTGCACTGCCCTATTTTTTTTTTTAAAGAGAAGTAGCACTTCAGGCAACAATGCCTATTTAGTCAAGTACCGTGCTACATTCTTTAGGAAAGGGATAGAGAAGAGATGAAACAGGTGGAGAAAGTAGATGGATAGTCGCAAATTAACTGCCATATAAAGTCAGCACAGCGACCAGTGACTATGCCTTCATCGCTGAGCAGCCCCACCGACAGTCAATTTTTTATTTTGTAGTGAAAAAACCCAAAGTCTTCGTTGGGAATCAAACCCACAACCCCCATACTGACAAGCTAGTGCACTACCTACTAGCCTACAGGGACCCTATTGAAATGACAAATCAGTGATATCCACGTCGTCAATAATAGGCCAAACTTGAGTTGTTAGCATATCGCGATTGCGTTATCCATTGACCGTTACCGCGTTTCCAGCCAAAGAAAAAAACGGCCCAATCACTCCTCCAGACCACATAGTGCACCATACAGTGACACGTTGAGCATGCAAAGGCTTCTCAATAATCGCTCAGAAGCCCAAATGCGGCAATTTGACATACTCTGAGAAGTGAAAAGGGGCTTCGCCTGAAAAAATTATTTTTTCAAAAAATTCAGTCTGTTGTTCCTGAATGAATTGAGCGAATCTACGGCGTTGTAAATGGTCTGTCGGCCTTAATTCGTGCACCAGTTAAACCTCGTAAGGCTTCAAAGCCAAATCCTTACGCAAAATTCGCCATGTGGTGGTTTTGGATAACCCCAATTGTTGAGAACGTCGGGAAATTAACATATTTGGATCTGCTGCGATTTTGTATCGAGCCTGTCAACTCAAATTTAACGACTAAATTCGTAATAGTGGTCTTAGAAGTTTTCCGAAAATATTACAAAATGTAACTTTAACAGAAACACCTTTTTCATAGTGGATTTTAATTATTTTAATGCGATTTTCGTGCGAAATTTAATTCATTGTAACAATTGCCAACGATGCATCTACTACGAATACGTCAAAAAACTAAATGTCAAAACTATCATGTTGTTGGTGTTACCGCAATTGAAAAACAAACTTCTTGTTGAAAAACCCGATATTAGTATTGGCATTTTCCTTAAGATTTTTTTTGCAATTGTCAATTTATTTATTGTGGTCCTTAAAATTTTTCATAAAGAGCATATTTTGTGATACGTACTAAACAATATTTTCTATTTATAAATGTAAACAAAAATCAATTTCAATAAAAAAAATTTCCTTGATCATTCATTAAACAAATAAAATATAAAAAAAACACAAAAAGGATATAACTGATTTTTTTGAACACATTCATAAGAAATATCCATAACATAATAAAAGCTTTATTTACTTGTTTGGCGGCTAGGACACATAAGCTTCAGCGGTTTTTGGGCCATTGAACAAACATACTTTTTTTGTATTTAATATTTAATTTTATATACATATAAGCAAATTGTTAAATATATCAATGGGTTCTACAAGTGTTGTGTGCATGAGTGTGTGGCATACTTTAGTTGTGTAAATCATAGAAAAACTACATAAAACTACAGAGACGTTTTCTTAAAATTGTGCATTTTTGTTTATTGTTTTTTTCTTTACAGTTTTTTTACAGTAAAACCAAAGCCAAGAGTACTAAACTAGATTCTACAACAACAACGAGCCTTTATTTAATATTTAAAAGAAAAAAATAGAAAAAAGCATAAGTAATAAAAAATTAGTTTTAAAAGGATGACGAAAATAAATCAAATGTGAGAAAGTAAAATTTTTCTATTTGATGTTGGATAAAGTCTAAAAATTCTAAAACTTTTCACAGTTGAGCAGACTCTTTTAGTTGTCATTGAGGTCATAATCCTAAATACATCTATGCATTTATATTAAATAAGCATACAATTTTATGCATAATCTTTTTTATGTTTAATATTTTGATTTAGTTAGCAGTTTGCAAATTAGTTGGTTTGAAAATCTTATATCCCCCCGAACTTTACTAGGATCTTGTGCTTTTAATAATATGCTTTCTACATATTGGTGAACATTCACATGGTTTTTGTGTAATTTTGTTGATTTATTCTCAGTTGAATACGAATTTGAGGTTAGGGAGTAAATTTGTTTAAAACAAACACTTTTTTGGACAACTTCCGTTTTAGTGACACCACTGTAAAGTAGAAATATGGGAATTAATAATGGAATATAGCGACGTGCACGTCCGTAGACGTCGGCTCTTTTCACAAAATTGTAAACCACATTTTGCAACAAAGCTTCGCTTTTCTTGTTAAATGCAGCGCCGAGTTTCATTTTTCAGAGCGTCAGTTGTTTGTGGATTGTTTACGTAAAGCTGGTATTTAAAATGGCCCAGAGGAAATAACCCAGCGGCGTCCGATTGGCATCGTCAAATTGTGAAATTTTCAAGTCTTTAAAATTTCCTTGCTGCAAAGTCTTCAATATGCTGAATTAGGTAAAAGAATGATTTTTAACTCAGCATTATTCAGCATGTCACTCTGATGCAGAAACAACAGCGCAATGCCAAACATTTTTCCATGAAAATTCGTTTATTCAGCTGTGGTTATTAATAATGACGTATCCACATTGAACAGAAAAACACATAAAAAAATTATGTTCTCATGCAAACTTCTTTTGAGGATGATATAAAAATGTTCGTGCGAACTAAGCTAACGGAAAATAGTAAAGGAAATAATGCAAATGATTTTGAAATCTTATTGATTTTCTCTCGTAACATTTAGGAGAATCATTCTATATAATTTGCTAAATTAAACTATGAAGCAATATGAAGCATATTTTATTAACATAAATTGTTTGACCACTTTCCTTAAAAGTTATATTTTTTAAAACAAATGTCAAAACAAACGTGATTTTTTAAAACTTCTTTTATCAAGCAAATAATAAAAATAATTTAAAAACAATTTGGGTTGATTCTAAATTTGAGTTATGCAGCATTGCATTAAACAAAAAACTGTTTTAAAATGAGGCATTTTTGGTATCAAATAAACGCTATGCTTGTTTGCAATTAAAACACCACAACACAAATAGTATCTTAAAAATAGAGGAAATAAAAACTTTAATTTACAAAATTCACATAAAAAAAAATAATCATTTGATTTCATGTTAAATAACTACAAGAAAAAATGTGTACACTCTGAAAAGGAAATGTAAAGGAAAGCAAACGAGAAACTAATGAAAATATATTGCAGTTAATATCTAAAACTAAACAATAGAAATAAATAATAAAAAAATATATAAAGAATAAAAGATTCTAATACAAAAGAAAAGACCAGACCACCAACCAACCAATAATACCACCTAGTCGACCACAAAACTTACAGACAAATGGAAAAAAGTATACAAAAATTAAGTGTAAAGCATACAAACAATAGATGGGCATTACTGATATGAGAAGTTTTATTTTTTATTTATTTATTTTTTTTTTTGTTTCAGCACCGCAAAGAGCAACTTGTTTTTTACATGGTATGGAGATATCCCTGTATATTTGTTCTCATTCCATACTTTCTTCATTTCACACATTTTAACAAATTTACTGACCATGTATATTTAATGGATGCAGTACTAAAAAATGGCCCCGAAAAAATGATTTCTTACTCTATAAGATATATCGGGTTTTTTTTATCAAGAAGTTTGTTTTTCAATTGTGGCAACATCTGCAACATTATAGCTTGGACGTTAAGTTTTTTGACGTATTCGTAGTAAATGCATTGGCAATTGTTATAATGAGTTCAATTTCCAACGAAAATCGAGTTAAAATAATATAAAATGTGCGAACACCAACACGTGTTTGACCGAAATAAAAATGCGGTAACAGTCAATAGATCACGCTATCGCGAGATCCGAACAACTGAATTTTAGCCTATTATTGACGACGATCACTGGCATGTAGTTTAAACAGGACGGTGCCAATTAAACGATCAATTTACTGCAAACCAAATCGCATAATTTAATGACAATCAGCAGTTAAGTGGCCAGCCAGATTGTGTGATTTAACACCACTGGATTATTTTTTGTGGGACTATGTTAAGGACAGAGACTATACGGAGCCAATCGAATCGATTGCAGCCTTAAAACTCAAAAACCGTAATGTGATTAACGAAATTGGACCGCATTTTGGCGAAAAGTGCTTAATAACTTTGATGAAAGAATCGACATTTGTCAGCGTAGTCGTGGTGGACATTTGCCAGATATCATTTTTCATTCATAATTGCCGAACTTTTCTTTTCGTAATACAATAAAAAATTGAATCATCTTAATCTAAATTTTTTTGTTTTATATTGTTTTAGAAAAAAAACTTCTTGCTGAAAAAACCCTTTTATATTTCAATTCTGAATTTTTAAACAAAAACTACTTCTTAACAATTAACTTTTTGATACGCCCAATGTTATATATTCAACGAACTTTTTCAGTTTTTACAACTATCATAATAATCTCTGATAACTATTTCACGGTATACTGAGATGCAATTTTCCCATGCCATTTTACGTTAGATTTAGAAAAAAAATTAAAAAATTTAGAAAAATTACAAATAAGTAATTTATAATTATTCGGAATCTTTTTCAATATAAGCGCAATTTTATTTCGTGCTTGATTCCTTTAAATAAATATTTCATGATATTCTCATAAAACATTTATCCAAATAAAAATAAAAAATAAATTTGAAATGTATTGTAATGGGGGAGAGCATATCCATATTGCAATTTCACTATTGCTCACATAGCTCATCAGTGAATT
This sequence comes from Trichopoda pennipes, assembly GCA_030448955.1. Taxonomy (NCBI): domain Eukaryota; kingdom Metazoa; phylum Arthropoda; class Insecta; order Diptera; family Tachinidae; genus Trichopoda; species Trichopoda pennipes. The sequence continues at coordinate 379,568 of JASKUP010000006.1, read as the reverse complement.
TTACCCCAATATTGTATTGAAAAAACCTTAGAGTCTTATATCCAAAGCCTTACCGATTTTATGAGAATTTTTTCATAAAATCAACATAGCATAGACACCAACTCGAAAGGCATGCTTCTTCCTTAATGGTTAAGATTGTGGGCCAACGATTTTAAGGTTTGTATTTACTTTTCTATACCTTTTGTTTAAACGCTTGTTTAAAGTACCTTTATATATACCAAAGAAAGTACAAAAAAATACTTTGAGAAATTGTGTTACTGGAGTTGGTAACGTTTGAACAAATACTGATGGAAACTGGATTGTTTTTTACCGCCTAGCTTTGTTGTTGATTTTTTTGTCTTCTTTTAGAGTTTTTAAAAATTTTTTTAATTTTTTATTTTGTTTACTATTTGTAGAGCTTAATTATATTGTAATCAAACTGTGATTTTTTACGTACTGCTTTACTAAATATTATTTATTTATTTATTATTTTTTAAAGACCTGGTTTTTTCCGGAAGCATATTTTTTCCCGTCTCCCGCGAGGTAAACTATTCTGCAAAATTCCCAACCAAAGTTAAAATATTCCCTTAAATATAGCTTCAAATTAAGGAGCAATAAAAGAAATTGTTTCGGGTTGCTAACGGGCTCAGTTGCAAAATATTAATGTGTCTCCGGGTTAATATATTTATTAAGAGAAACTGACAACTTTAAAGAAAGCATTAAGAAACAGCAATCGATAACAGTTGCTATCATCAAAGCAATCTATTTAACAAGTGCATACGGTGGAGAGGTTGAATAACTCATACAAATACAACCTATAACAGTTATTAGAATAATGGGAGGAAAATAAAGTGAAACATATATTTATATGATTTTTTACATAGATAATATATATATGTGTATTACATATATATTAGGGTGGTCCTTAGCTATTTGGCAATTTTTTTTCTTCAGATATTTGTTACTCTCATCCACCAGTTTATTAAATTTGGGTAAAATAATTATCCTGAAAAAATTTCATGTAAATCGGTTGGATTTAAGCTGTGTCGCAAGCTCGCCTAAATTTGCGGAAAACCAAAGAATTTACTTTTTTTAACCTTATAAGTTCAAAACTATTGGGTTTATCATAAAAATTGTAAAAGATAAAACTGTTGCTTATGAATAGTTTAATTTCTTCCAGAAATTCCTGGCTTATTGAAAATCTTTAAAAAAACAGTTTTGTTTCTTTTTTGCTAGTGTGGAATGTGTTATTCGAGAATCAAAAAATGCCAGAGCGATATTATCGGAACTAAAGTACCATAAATGATATCGCAATAAGAGGAAATCATTGCAGATGTTTTGCTTTGTCAATTTATTTATTTCGGAATATAAAGTATTTTTTTGCCACAATAGCTTTCGCCATACAAAATATGGTCTTTCAGTTGCGTTTCCCATGTAGTTGTCCTAAAAATATCAAAGTGAGTTCTATTATTAAATTCTTTGAGCATAGATTGAGCAAAATCTATAACACGACTGATTGAACCTTTAATATAACAATTATTTTTTTGAAATGGCTTGGATAAATGTGATTTTTCACTAAGTTATTTTTTCCAAATATATGATGTTTACATGGTAACTATAAGACCGTCTTTTGTAAAAAGTTTTTAACTATAGCGCACGTTTCGTTTATAAGCCCTGTGTTTATTGATGTTGTGTCAAAAACCATAATTTTTATATATATTCCTGAAATATAGCATCAGTTGAATATAATGTCTGTTATTTTCCAGTTTCACTTTCTAGAGCAGGAACATGAAGTAATTTCTGGGTGTGACCGCTTGATATAATTTTGCCAAAATTCACCAAATAGAGGGTGAGAGTGGAAAAAATCCAATTTTCCTAAGAGCCACCCTAATATATATGCTTTATTACATGGACGTTATATATATTATATTATGTTCTCATCGCACTGTTATTTCATTTACTTTCTACTTTTCGGCCAAATAGTTTTAAGCCCGCTTTTAAAATAAAACTTCCCATAATTTAAGAATTTTGATTATCTACTCATATATAACTACGCCAAATAGAACTTAATAAAAATTAAAATGGAAACACACACTATATATAGTATAAAAAAATTAGACTAGTTGCAATATAATAATTAGAATAAAATAAAAGTCCAAAAAATAGTTTCTATTGAAGTATACAGAACAAGAGAATGCATTTTTTGCAAGTTTTACTTGATATTTTTAATTACACAATTTACCCACCTTACTATAAAGCGTTGTACTGCCCGACCGCTGATTAAAACCATTGCCCTGGTCCGTATAAGTCTTTACCTGTGTATGACGCTGGTCCCGTTCATAATAATTGCGTGGCATTCCATGTGGCGAATGTTGAGCATTACCCGTTGACATAACAGTAGATTTAACCGCAACACCTGCGCCACCACTTCCTCCACGCATACTACCAGAATTGGATTGATTATTAACATCACGTTCTGTCGTTATCGTACTAATGCCTTGATTTTCTTTATGAGACCGACGAACTGCATATTTTTCTGGTTTAAGAAGACTATAGATAAAACGGAATAGAAATCGGGAATGAAATTTATTCAAAATAAATTTTATTGTCCCAATTAATACCACCTACCTGGGATATTGTGGACCAAACTGTGTGTAGCAGCAATTATGCCAGCAGCCACGAGAGAAAGGATTATAGCCACCTTTAAATTTTCCTGTAACTTGTTCATTTGTTGTACGTCCCCGCGATACTAAGACCATATGAAAACCCGTCAACCCAAATATGGGTATAGCTAATATTGTTACAATACCCATTAATACCATGCTGAAAATAATATTTTAAAAGTTATTAAGGAAAACTTTAAAGTTGAAATTATTACGCATATTCTATATCGGATGTTTCTTAGGCGTGAATAGTTTATATTTAAAATTTGTTAGTAAGTAGTTTATTATTAAGCACTAGATCATTATTTAATAAAAAATTTTTAAAAAACAAGAAATTTTATTTTTCGTGCTTGATTCCTTTAAATAAATATTTCATGATATTCTCACGAAATATTTATTACAAAAATTTTTATTAAAAAATAAACATTTTATGATATTCTCATAAAACATTTATTCCAATAAAAATAACAAATATTTGAAATGTATTACTGCGGGGGAGAGCACATCCATATTGCAATTTCACTATTGCTCAAGTAGCTCATCAGTGAATTTTACCCCAATATTGTATAGAAAAACCTAAAAGTCTTATTTCCAAAGCCAAACTGGTTCTATGAGAATTTTTCATAAAATCAACATAGCATAGACAGCAATACTCAAAAACACCTCTACACAAACACAGCAAAACATTAAAACTTTTAAGATTTAAAGGAATCAAGCACGAAAAATAAAATTGCTTATATTGAAAATGATTCCGAATAATTATAAATTACTTATTTTTAAAAAACTTTATTTTTTATTATTTTTCAATATTTCGAAAAAAAATTTTTTTTAATTTTGATTAATTATTTGATTCTTCTTTTTGTTTATCCTGATGATGCCAACCAATGGTTTGGCGAAATATTGAAAAATAATAAAAAATAAAGTTTTTTAAAAATTTGTATTAAATAATGACCTAGTGCTTAATAATAAACTACTAAAAAATATTAAAAAGGTCAAATAACTATAATTATTATTTATATTTAAAATTTTACAAAATATTTTTATAATATCCAAGAAACTTTCTTTATTTAAAATTTAATAAAACTAAGTATGCTTTGCTGGCCCTTAATTAATATGAGGTGTTAAGTGTGTAACGGAATCTACGATTCAAATTATGGTATTGAGCCAAATATTAAGCATTTTTTGCATAGGAGGTTGCATAGTGTTTTTGCTGGTGCATTCTAGTTAGCATCTTTAAAGTCAGCTCTCACACACTTTTCGCGTTTCAACAAAAAATTCCTCGTTTGTCTTATTTATTTTTTCATTATATAATGTCTGGAACAAAAAGGTATTTTAAAGAACAGGGACGTTTCCCTTGTGTATCAATAACTACATTGACGCACATGTCGCGACAAACAGCAGTTAATTTTTCTTGATTTTTGCGAAAATCGTTTGTGATTTATTCTTATTGCAAATGTAGCAACAAATTGTGTTTCAGATCAAAAGTTTGAAATGGTTCAAAGATCGCGAAGTTAATATTTAAGATCAAGCTGAATGCAGTGCAGAGCTGGCTATTAAGCAAAAGTTTCATTAAGTAGGTGATCGATGTTTAATCGTAAGAGCATCAGGAAGTGATGTTATTAATTTGGATCATAGTTAACACCATCAATTGATTAGTATGCGCTCTATATCACGTTTTACGGATAACTTATTATGATACATTTATTTATGATTTCTACAATAAATCTTAACCAATATACCTCCAAAAACTGTTCAAAAGAAAACTCAGTTATTTGTTTCAAATTCTTCACCTCCATTAAAAAACACCCGATGATATTTTAAATAAGGAAATATTTTAAACATAACACTTACGATACTATTGGTGATGTATGCCTTATATTTGGCATAGTTTTTAATACATAAAATAAGCATAAAGAAAATATGCTCAGCATGTGTATGGATAGAGAAACCAAAAAGAAAAAGAAAAATCTATAATTACGTCGTCCAATGCAATTATTTACCCAAGGACAATGATGATCGAATGTCTGGAGTATAAAAGAGAAAAATATTGAGAATGTAGAACAAATGAAAAATAATCTTAAGATTAAGAAAAATATAGCTGAACAAAAAACACTTTTTCTTACATCACGTGATTATTTGCTGTTTGAATTTTGTTTACTTACTTCTATACAATGATTGCAAACGGAACAGTGAGAACATCTTGGTGGTCGATAAAATTTACACGTTACACACCATTTCATCTTCACTGTTATGCCATTTATTTCAGCATTCTTATATAAGGGTGCTCGAAATTCTTCTTCTCGATCTTCGTCAGGAGAAGCTAAAATGTTAAGAAAATTCATAACTTTTTTCGTGGCTGATTAAATGCATTAGTTCGAAATTTACCTTTGGGTATTACACCTGGATCCATAAATGTGGCCAAGGTAAAATTGGCTAGCACAAAAAATGTTATAACACCTTGATATGCTGGTACCCATGGATGACTTTTTAAGTAATATTGGCAGCTAAAAATATAGAAGTGAAATAAACAATAAAATAATTGTTTTAGTAAAAAAAAAAACGAAAGAACATTAACAAAGAATAACTACATTATAATAACGGTTAAATTAGCTTTCTTATTAGTCGATGGGTAGGATCTTGTCGTGAATCAGTGAGTGTTTGTCGTCTGGTCTGTTTTTTCTTTAGGGCAGCCTTACGGGGTGTTTACTTTTTTACTGAGACTGGTTACTCCATTAGAGCAAGTCAATTAGAACCGTGCTACCTCTGTAAAATCAGACATCATCTGTTTCAAATATTGGTAGTCTTGCTGTTCGTCCTAGTTCTCAAGGAGGCAGTAGTATTTACTACGTGACAGTGCATTACCAAATTAACAATGAAAAAATATAAGAAATTACCCAATATTTTGAGAATAATTAGGCTAAACTGCAAGTAACTGGTGTGAAAATACAGAAAGTGGCTCGGAGAAAGCAGAGTCATCTGAATGAAGAAGTGCCCGAAAAAGCATTCGGATTTCACTTAAGTATCTCATATGCAGCAAAGATTCGAGCCGACAAGTCTTCCAAGGAGGGAGCCACGCTAGATCCGGCTGCGAGCATTAAAACTGCGAACAAAATTTCTAATGTCTAACCTGCCCTTGCCAGTAGAGAAGCTGTGAACAATACTACAGGCACCAAGGCTGTGTTCTTTACCGCACAAGGCAAAAATGCACCTCTACGGCACGCTCTATCTGCCAGAAGCGATTGAATTCCTAAAACGATTGAATACGAAAGTTTATTTTCCGGAGGCTCGACAAGTCATCATTTGAGTGAGAAACCTAGAACAGCAAACCTTTGACAGAAATGTAGTAGGGGTTTCTGAAGCCAAAGATCGATTTAGGTGGTAAAATATCTTGCAGATTCACGAGTACTTGGCACCATTTCGGGAGAGGAGTGGAAGAATTTTTTACAATTTCATGCTACTGCGCGCCTACCGAGGAGATGACAAGGATGGCTTAGTTCATGAAAAAGATAACCAAACCTCAGGCAATAAGTGAAAGTCAGCTTATGGGAAAAATCTTTCAACGCATCGTTTCTGTTTCTAAAAATGGTGAAGGTGACATGAGCCAATTCTTACCACCCTAAGTCGGCTTTGACTTCGTTGCTCCTTACCTTGCAGGGAGAAGGTAGATGCTATGTTCCGGAGGAATAAGAGGAAGACATACTGGGGTGGCAAAGAGACATTCTCTTAGACTTTCCAGGATAGTGATGACGTTGTGGGAAGTTTATCCAACGCGCTCAAACTGGTGACTGAATATCAACAAACTGCCAGGATATAACTGTGAAACTGGTAAGGATACATATCCTCGCTGAATACTCGTAGAAGTTCGAAGCTGGATTTCTGGAGATCCTTGTGCTGCGCAATTTGTGATTTTAATTAGAAATCTTATGGCAACTGGACTACTAACGGTATTAATACTCTTAAGATATTGAGAGACCTGCACTTGCTAGGCTAATCCCGGGGTATGCTTATGGCCACGGACTCGAGGTCACATACGTACAATGAGAAGATACTTCTGTGGACTCTTGAGGGGTTTTATACCATAAAATCTTGGAGCCTACGAACTGGGCAGTCTGTGATTTTCATTTCTAAGGAATACTGCAGGTGGGATTTAGTAGCCAGGCAATGATCTGGTCATTTTATATAAGCTCAATGGCAACTTTTTATTTGATGGCGTACCAACGTTTAAGATTGATATTTTTTTTTATTAAAAGTTCAATATTTCGGTAAGAATTACACCCAATAAAATTTAAAACAAAGTGGGATAGCTGCTTTTAGTAATGTAAAATATCAGTTCCTTACGAGATTTAAAAAGAAATAAGACCTTTTTATGTCAGTGAGATTTCAATCAAAATCTGTAGATCTAACATTACAAGAAGCAGGAATTTCATAAGATATCAGATATTCATAGAAAGCATCTGATGTTTTTAAATCTATTTTTCTGGGGTTTTACAGTCTTGCAAATTAATACGAAAATGCTCCAGACTCTCTAAACCATTAAAGATATGAAAACCTGTAGCCAGAATGAAAATTGTCAAAAATAGCAAACAAAAATGAGTACAAATGCTATTTAATAATACTGACGCACTGCCCACTAACTGTTATCATTTTCGAAATATTAAGCTATTGCGCAAAATTAAAATTTAAAATTTTTAGAGCAATTATTTGGGTATTAAAAAAAATAATATAAATTCCATAACATTTAGAAGATTTTAAAATTGTTTGTTGTTGTTTGAATTAAGGATATTGTATACATTTTATAAATCCTTTAAAAGTTTAATATGGATATTAAAATGAAACTGAATATTATTTTCGAACATTGAATAAACAAGTCTGCTGCTGCAACAATTTTAATGAACGAGTAAACTAATGCAATTAGTTAAGCAAGTCAGTCAGTCAACAATTTGTATTTTAAATGTGAATAATACTAACAAACTGCATCAAAATTTAATAAATTAACAAAAAATATATATATACATACACTTTTACAACGTACAATTTTCTATTTAAATAAACAACAATAACCAATAACAAAGGATAGACATACAGAGACAGACAAGCGATAATTCTAGAACTTGTAGATAATTGTCATTTCCATAGCAATAACAATTTTGTTCAAAAAAAAAAAACTTAATGCTGAACATTGACCAATATTTGCAAACAAATATGGATAAATTATTATTTTTATCGGTAGAAGTTGGTGGGACGGTTAATTGACTGTAGTGAATAGAAAATAAGATTTAACAAAATTATTATAACGATGACGACAATAGTGAGTACAATTTTGAATATTAAATTATATAATTTGTAAAATTTAGGAGTGCATGAAACTGCCAGGAATACGCATGTATTGTCCACCTCAACTAAGGATAACAGCTATTACACAAATTCTGAGCAACAGTTTTTTTTTTTAATTGAAATTTAACATGCATTTTTGTGGACAATATGTCAGTTGTCGAAGACACAAAGATACTTTTTGGAAGGTTAAGCCGTTACTTGGAAAGAGTAAACAGCAGCATCGACGAGTAAATGATAACATTTTTAGGAATGCAAAGCTTAAAACAATGAAGTAAGATTGAAAAAGTTTGTCACCTGGTAAATTAAATTTGGACTTTGTTGTACACCAAGGAATAAACAGATGGCCTGATGAAAAAACTGGTAAACTTAAAGGATTCGATGTGCTGATATACAAAAACTTGTTGCAGATCTAACTAAAGGTAGCGAGTTTATCATTGATCGGTACTTTTAATCGCTACATATACTGGAATTTTAGTTAGAAAAAAGGATATTTGCCACAGGTACAATTCAATTGAACATAGTAACCACCAAGAAACTTCCACATTATCCAAAGACGAAATCGTGGTAAAAAAAAATTACAGGTAACTGCGAACGGATAGTAAGACAGGATGAAAATATTTGTATATTTGTATTGCAAATAACATTTTTTAGCACACATACAACCAAGATCTGTGCTAAACTAAAGTATTGTAAACCAATTTATATGATCGTTGGTATATAATGAATATCTTATAACGGAATATGTTTATAATCATCTGCTTTTCTTTTTTTATTCATACCTTAAAATTAAGCTGTATATGAAAGCAAAAACAAAATTTATTTTTCTTTTCCATACAAATACACATTTAATTGATTTGTACATACACACACACACATCTAACCTTGAGATATTTTCTAACCAGAAAGTTTACCTGATCATTCGGGAAAAGCTTTTAAACTGATACAATATATTACTTCTGAAACTCAAAAGTTGTTGTTAGAATTATAAAATTTGATTGCGTTACTTAAAACTGCAATTTATATGTAAAAAGTTTTGCAACAAGAAGTGTGATTTTTAAAACAATATAAAACAAAAATTTAGATTAAGATAATTCAAATTTTTACTGTATTACGAAGAGAAAAGTTCGGAAATTATGTATGAAAAATGATATCACGACTGACAGATGTCGATTCTTTCTTTCATCAAAGTGTTTAATCACTTTTTGGCAAAATGGCGGCCCTGTTTCGGTAATCACATCTCGGCTTTTGAGTTTTAAGGCTGAAATCGATTTGATTGGCTCCGTATAGTCTCCGTATAGTCCCACAAGAAATAATCTAGCGGTGTTAAATAACATGATCTCGCTGACCACTTAACTGCTGATTGTCGTAAAATTATACGATCGCGAAATTTGAGTTGCAGTAAATTGATCGTTTCATTGGTCATCCCCCCGGGGGCACATTTATGGTCTTTATGGTACGTAACAGCTGTCTAGATATGTACAACTGGGGGTATAAAGGGTCCCCTGAAGACAGGCAGGGAGTCAACTGGAAACTCCACTTAATTTCCACGGGGATCAGTGAGCTCGCAGAGTTCATTATTTGTCTCTTTTGATATTTAATAGTTCTCTGGCTGATCATTGAGGTTGTGAGCATGCTTGACATATGTTCTGGACAGGAGTTGGAAAGTCTCCAACTCTTTAGCAAGGTGTGATGATTTGCAGACCTGCACTGAAATCATTAAAGTTGCAACTAGGTGGTTCTGTTGCTTAGAATTATGTCTTCGGCTATCTAGGACGCCTGTATGACGTTCCAAATTATACAATAGTGGTTTGTCCACCATCTGATTAAGACTACATAGTCAGCCGCGGATGTAAAACAAATCACACTCTGATCGTTTCATTGGTCCCCCGGGGACACATTTATCAGTCTTTATAGAATACTTGACTATCTAGACCTGTGCTGCTGGGGGTATAAGGGAGCCCAGTCCCCTGAAGGCAGCAGGGGTCAACTGGAAGCTCCACGTTATTTCCACGGGAATCAGTAGCCCGCAGAGTTTCCGCTATTTGCCTCTTTAGGCATTAAGCTGTTTCTCTGACTGATTATTGAGGTTGGCCCTTCGGGAGTATTGTGGTGGCTGTGGTTTCGCGGCCCCATAACAGGTCTGTTTTTTTATGGTGGTCAGGATCATCTCGCCTTTAATAACACCTACCTGGTGAATGATCCTAGATCCAATGAGCATGCTAGTCATGTGTTCTGGATAGGAGTTTGATAGTCTCCAGATTTTCAGCAAGGAGTAGTGGTTTGCAGCCCTGCTCTGGAACCGCTGAAATTGCAACTAGGAAAGACCTGTTGATAGAATAAATCTTCGGCTTCCTAGGACGTGATTGACGTTGCATTTCATTCACAGTGGTTTGACCACCATCTGATTAAGGCCCACGGCCAGGTGCAGATGTAAATCTTATCACGAAATGATCGTTCCATTGGTTGTGTGACATATGGCACCGTTCTGAAAGCACTTGTCAGTCGTCAATAATAGGCCAAAATTGAACTGTTAACATTTCGCGATAGCGTGATCCATTGACCGTTACCGCATTTCCAGTCTCATCGAAAAAAAAAACGGCGCAATTACGCCTACAGATCACATCGCGCATCACGGCTTTTTAGTAATCGCTCTAGGATTTTTAGAAGTCCAAGAAGCCAGAAGCGGCAATTTTGCTTGATGACATGCTCTGACAAGTGAAAGTGAGCTTGGTTTGGAAAAATGATTTAAAAAAAAAAAGCCAGTTGTTCCTGAATGAATTGAGCGAAGCGGCGATGTGAATGGCCGGTCGGCTTCAATTCCTACACCAGTTGAACCTTGTAAGGCTTCAAAGTCAAATCCTTAGGTAAAATTCGCCATCTGGTGGCTTTGGGTAGCCTCAATTATTGAGAGTGTTGAGAAATTGACAAATTTAGAACTGCTTCAACACTGTGGCTCACGGCTGCGATGTTTTCAGTTGAACAACTCGATCGACCCGAAGGACGATTATGTTGTCTGAAAATAGCACGAATTTTCAGAAATATAACTTTAACAGAATCACCATTTTCATAGTGAATTTAAAAGTCGGTGATCGATTTACTTTTTTAATAAAATGAAATTTCTATTTTACATTAAATTTCAATTAAATAAAAGTTATTTTCTCTTTATACTTAAGAGCTTTAAAAAAATATTTACAAATATTTGTACCAAGTGTTTGAGTATGTAAGTGTTAAATATTAAAAACAACATCATAACTTTTTGCTACCATAATTCAATGGTATTCAATTTGTTTGCGTATTTGTTAGTAGTGTGCAACAGCACTGTAGTAAAAAATAAAAACAAATGAAAAAAAGAAAATATCTTAACATTGAAATAGTTGCACAAGTTATTATAAATTTTATTTATTTATTTATTTTTTTTTGCAATGTTGCCATAGAATTGACAGATTTTTATATTGAACAGATAATTCTAATAAATACTCTTTTATTTTTGTTTTAAATGTTTTATTTGGGGCTTTAAATATTCCACTTTTATTATTTATAAAAACGCATTATTTACAATTACATATGTAAACATTCACACATGCATTTGTAACTAAATTTCCTAGAGAGATGGGATCATGAATTAATTTTTACTCACTTACAATTATATTTTTGACTGTATTAAAAATAATTTAAATGTGTAACTAATTATTGGTAATAGAAATACTGCCATTTTTTCCATCTAGAAATTTTTAAGTTTGGACACGAAACTACAGCTATTGAAGTTAGCCTAAGATTGGCATCTGATTACCATTTTGATTTGATTTTTCTTTTCGAAGATAAATTAATCGAACTACATTCTTCCATTATGCTTTCAGGCTTTCTCTAAAATAACGTTACACGTTACAACTATAACCAACAACGAACTGGAAATACTATTTTCACTTAAGTGCTATATCAGGAATAGCATTAACTTTCTAAGAAATTAATCGTTATTATTTCTTCAAAATAATTTTATTTTGTTTGTTTCTATTTGCTTATCATATGGATTATAGGGAGATAGGCCAGTGACACTTAAGTAAAATGGGTTTAAATGAAACAAAGAATTCGACAAAGTTTACCGCCTTCTTTGGGCATTCTTAACCAGGCCAGGAGATGGTAGTATTAACATCAGCACCTGGCTGCGAGGCCTTAATCTGACGGTGGTCTTATTACTGGGTGCAGGAAGAAGTGTCCACCCATGTCCTAAGATGCATACAAATTAACTGCATATACGCCTTAGTAGCAATATAGATAGATAGTCCTTTACAAACCTGTAACTAAAAACATTATTAAGACAAGGAAAACGCTAACGAAGAAAGTAGTTAATCAATTTGCTCGTATATGAGAATTGAAATATAATTAATAATAAATAAAAAATAGCAATACAGCAACACTGTGCAGCTGGTAGAAGAGATTGTGAGTATGATTTTCTGCAGACTGGTGCGCTAGTTATAGCTTCATATTTCTTAAGCACAATTCTGGCCACAGCTACACTTAGTATTGGGCAGTCAAGTCCTGTCCTTCCCAAGCAAAAACCAAGCTTGTAGAATCACGTGGCATTCCGACACTGATTTTGATACTAATCCTAATATTATAATATGGGATGTATTTGAAGATACTTTAGTGTTATACGAGAACTTAAAATTCTGACTTTCTAACAGGGATCAATGGGCGGAGAAAATTTAATTGCACCACCTAAATTCACTCACTAATGGTTATAACTAGTAGAAAGGCTATACTAGAGTTGCGAAATTTTCAAGCTAAGCTGTTTTTATTTTCGCTAGAGAATGTTTGAGTAGAAGATGTAGCTAATATGAAATAGACTAATCGTTGGCAAGGACTGTATTGCGTAAAATATTTAATGAAAGCTGAGATCTAGAATTTAACACTGTGTTGCGTCTCTGACCATGAAATCGATATATAAAGCGAAATGGCCAACTGTCTCGCCAACAGAAAGAAGCGCTTATCAGATTTATATGCCACTCCTTAGATATATCTTTTCAAGTTTCGAGTTTCTCAAAATCTACTGAATTCAACGCACGTATGAGATTTTTTTAAATCGTAAAAAGATGCTCGCTTAGTGCTAATGAAATTACTCCGCGGTGTATATAATTCTTTTTATGTAGTCCAAATCCCGGGTTGTACATTTCAAAAGCATTTAAAATTTAGGTACCTTAGATGGCAAGTGTTTGTTTTAAGAAAATAACCATACGGAGGCCATTTTAAACTGCTTATGGCTGGGAAATCATCTTCAGTGGTTGAAAAAAATATTAGGATTGATTCAATCCGTCAAATTAATGGAGTTTTAAACAAACAAAAATATGTCAGTATATTGCCAGCTATTAGAAAATTTCAACAGAAAGAACAATGATAAGGAATAAGCATGGACAATATTGAATATGGGAACTATTTTCCAGAAAGTAAAGGTCATAATGAAGTTATTGCATTGCAATGCGCAGTCGTTGTGAAACTGTGTTAAGAAAAACAGATTTTGTAGCAAAATATTACAAATATATAGGAACGCAAACGCGTAAATGCAAGACGCTTGTTTAATTAGTTGTGGCAATCAGATTTATCAAACTAGTTGGGTCAAATATTTAGAAATAAATGTATTTTTCAGTTTATTTCGTTTCTGTGATTATAAAGGGCATTTTTATAGAGATATAGAATTTTGAAAGGAACCAAAAAAAAAAGTTACAACTCCTGCACATCAAAGTTGTAACGTTTTGACCAATATCGTTTTTAAAGAATTACGGACCAATGATGCAACAGTCAGTTTCTGTTACGGTATCTCAACACCCCATATACGGCAGTGTTGTTTGTTGATATTTAGCTAAACCAAATTTGCTTAAAAAATTTGAGATCAATGGAAGTCTTGTTTTGGGTCGAATTTGCACAATTTGGAAGAATTGTTTAGGCGACATGAACATTTCATTAAAAATTTCGATTTTTGCCGCACAGTCTCGGTCAGCTGATTATAAGCACTTAAATTTTTGTTTTTAATTTTGGGGCACGTAGTCAAGGTGATCTCTTCCCCATCTTGACATGTGCTTTTGGGGGTAAAAGCTGGCATCAATCGCCTAGACTATCAGGAGCCTGAAACTGGAAGAGAATTGGATTCTCGAGGTCCGATCAGCTACTGTCTATACTGGTACTACGGAAATTACTGTTTCGCAGGAATACGACATTGTACTGTTTATTGGTGGAGGGCCTTCGGTGAGTGGTTTAAACCCAAACCACAGGAAGGTTGATTTTGTCCTAAAAATGTGTTGCAGGGGCGACAAAGATTTTAGACAGACTCCGAATCTTTAGCACGGTCCTGCTCGCTGTGCTCTTGAAATTGCTAGCTGAGGTATGTATGCGTTTTGGGAGCGTTGGCGTTTTCACCCTGTGGTAAGACCACTTTCAGATTTGGGCCAAACGGACAGGTGCTGACGAGAATCTGTATCACATCTGTAGTTGAATAAATGTCTAGACGCTAGACGAATTAATGTGCTACATGTTATTAAGTACCAAGTTGATGGCTAATGAAAAAATAATGTTAAGATTAAAAATGTGAACAACGAAAAAAAGTTGACTGTGAAGTTCCTTTTCCTTTTCAACTTAAAATTGCTTTTTCCAGCTCCTCTGATTAGAACCATTCAACGGATTTTAAATAAAAATACATTATTTTATAATTTATGTAGAAAGTTTATTAATAACATGTTAAATATTTTAACATTGGATGTTAAAAATAATTTCGTGATAAGATTTATATCTGCACCTGGCCGTAGGCCTTAATCAGATGGTGGTCAAACCACTGGGAATGAAAAGCAACGTCATTCACGTCCTAGGAAGCCGAGGACTAATTCTAGCAACAGGGCTTTCCTAGTTGCAATTTCAACGGTTCCAAAGCAGGGTCGCAAACCACTACTCCTTGCTGAAGAGCTGCGGACTATCCAACTCCTGGTCCAGAACACATGACTAGCATGATCACTGGATCCGGATCATTCACCCGTTGATGTTATTAAAGACGAGATGATCCTGGCCACCATAATCAGTTCATGCTTGGAGCCGCAAAACCACAACCACCACGCTACTCTCGAAGGGCCAACCTCAATAATCAGTCAGGGAACAGCTAAAAGTCTAAAGAGACAATTAGCGGAACTCTGGGGCTTACTGATTCGCGTGGAAATAACGTGGAGCTTCTATTTGACCCTGCTTGCCTTTAGGGGACTGGGCTCCCTTATACCCCCAGCAGCACAGGTCTAGATAGTCAAGTATTCTATAAAGACCGATAAATGTGCCCCCGGGGGATATAATTATTAAATTATAAACTGAAGATTTCCTTCCATGAGTCCTTAATGCTCTTGATAAACTTAACGGCACAGCCAACAAAATTTAGTGTTTGTTGAAGGTAGTTTTGTTAACTTAAGTACGCATTAAAGGGGACGAAAAACGATATCTTGCAGGAGACGAAATTTTCAAACTTGAAGGTCGTACTAATGCTTCCATGCACTTATATAACGGGTAAAAGAAGTAATAACCGAAGAACTAGGAAGTAACCGATTTGCAACAGAATTTTAAGAGCAGGATTTTGAATCTATAGTTACGGAAGGGAATGTCTTGTATTCTGGCAGGAGTTTTGCGTTACACAGAAAGGTATACAAATTTTAGTAAGCTGACAGATATTCCGTTCGAGTGGTAACATTGTGGTTGGATCCCATAAATCCAAAAAGATGACAGAAGAAAACTGCATACAGGCAGACTTAACAAGTTGCTTAGGGGATCTTAAAAAGTGTCAGATATAGTATGGCACTTAGTATGGTAATGTCACGCACAAAGTTATATTAGAGAGCAGTATTATATCAATGCAAATACCATGAAGAAAATTAATCTAAAGTTATTGTGGAAACTCTACAATTTGAAACGCAAAACCCTTTAATGTCACTAATCAATCGAGGCAAGAAATTAAAGGTCTAGAGTAAAAGATTGATGATAAACTGACGATAATAATTAGGAAGTAAAATATATGGCGCACAACTGAGTATCTACAAGACCTCCCTCCAGTTTTTACCACTCCAATTAGTATTGCTTTCATAGGGGTATTTCAAATTTAATTGTCACTCCTTGCACAGAATTTCATAGAGGGTTCAAAGTTCTACTCTTCTCTAGAAACTCTGACACCGAAATATACTCAGATAAACTTCGTGTAGATGTATCTTGTCTTCTGGATGAAGGCAACGCATTTAAGTCTGAGAAATTTGCTTACCAAGTGACATCTAGACTTACTATGAAATGCTAAAAAACATACTTGTCATATTGGAAAGACGTCAGTCGCAATTTCGCTTGGAACCATGAACAACACTTTCTTCAGGCACTTTCTAGAATAGGCCAAAAAATACGGTATAATCTAAGACTTTTAGGTTGACCAAATTAACATTGCTTTCTTTTGATTACCAATGCAGCATCAAACTTATAAGCCGAAATCGATAGCATATTCCGAGATTGGTATCAAATTATTAGTCAATAGACATTTTGTAAACATGCATGCCGAATCGGACAGCCTTTTTAAGTTTATGGTCACATCTTTAAGGACAGTGAGTCAGTCTTTCATCTTTTCGTGGGCAAGTATGTAATAGATTGGCGATCTTTTGAGATATTTGACGAATAAAGAGAGGTGACACATTTTCGTACCTGAGATAAAGGATGGTTTGTGGTCATTACATTAATTTTAAAATTGAGAATCAAGTAAAAGAAAACGAACTTTAAAGTTTAATATGACCTATATTATTTTGTACACACAAGATAGTTGTATATTATTCTTTTACTTAAGCAGAGTGCTACACTTCAAATTGTTTGACTATGAAATTAAGCCTTGTTTTATTTATATTTTTTCCCTTTCATTTTGTTACTTATATCTTATGCAAAGATGTTTGCATGTATGTATGTATTGTAGCACTTTCATTGTGTATATTATCCTTAAAAATTATTAGTCTGATGCTGTTGCATGAGAAAATATCCTAAGGCAGATCTTAGAGAAAATAAATCTTAAAGAAAATAGTTTTTGTTATAGTCTTTACAAACATTTAACATACTTTACATTAATGCTATTGTAATAATAACATGAATGCATTGCAAGAGCGGTCTATTTTATAGCAGAAGATGACACTTACGAACTTCAGATATATTTTTTTTAAATAGTTTTCGTAGAAAACATAAAGGGAATTAAAGAATACTCAAGTAGAAGAAGTGAAAATAAATGATTGCAATATAAAATACCGCCATAATGAAATACAAATACTCTTTACGTGTAAAATAAATTTAAACATTTTACCAAGATTTACATTGTCTTTAATGCTTTACACTCAAACCTCGTTTTATGCGATTTTTTTAATGCGAATTTAAATTTGTGCGATTTTGAATTTTTTTGCACGCTTATATTTTCGCTTGTAGAATTGCAAATGATGTACTTGTGACTTTTATTGCAGCGCGCTGTAACTTATAGCATGTTCAGACATACATTTTTAATTGACTCAATATTGTGTTTATTGGCAATATTGTTTTAGTGTTCAGACATACTAAATTTAGCTAACTCAATAAACATTTGACAGCTGGAAAACAGCTGTGTTTTTATTTCAGTTATATATTTTATTTTATAAAAATGGAAAGAAATTTAGTTATTAAAAAGCAATTAGTATTACTAATGTATAAAAGAAATGCTGAGTTTTTACGTTTAGTGCGATCGTGTTTTGATGCAAAGTTGGCGTTACTAAAAAAAAAAAAACAGGAAAATTTGCAAATTCTGCAGAGTTTACGAAACCTGCAGCTCATGCTTCTTGCATTATTGGAGAAAAATGCAACTCAAAGATCTTTATGGAAACTGGTATGTAAATATGAACAATTTTGTTAAAATCAATTAATACATTTCCAATTTACAGAATCGCCATTCTACATTCTGGGAACTCAGTTGCAACTCCAATGATGATTCTTTTTTTAAAAGACACTTTAGAATGACCCGTACTAGTTTTGACATCCTATGTTGTTTGCTAGGAAAATTAAATAAAGTCGACACTATGTGGCGAAAAGCAATACCCTTAGAAAAACGCGTAGCCATTGCATTATTTACACTAAGTTCTTCAGGGGAGTACAGAGTAACTTCCGAGTTATTTGGTGTGGGTAAATCAACTGTGTGCACAATTTTAATTGAGTTTTGTGAGGAAGTATGGCAGGCGCTGTCCACACAGTACATTAAGAAAATGCCTCCGACGCAAGAACTTTTAAATGAATGTTGTGATGGATTTCAAATGCTTGGATTTCCACAATGTCTTGGGGCCATTGGTAAGTTAAAAATTTTTGACAAAGCAGGAGCATTTGATAAAAAATAATGGTCACATTAAGTAAAAGTACATTTCGTATCATTTCATGCATAAATGACAAAAGCAATTCCAATTTATATTTTAAGATGGGTGCCATATTGAAATAAAACCGAATCAAAACGATGCCACCGACTACTATAACTATAAGGGATGGTATTCTATGGTACTTTTGGCTCTTGTGGATTACAGGTACAAAATAAATAAAAAAATTTGTTTGTTATTGAAATATTTTATACGTTATATTTATACAGATACCGTTTCTTATACATTAACATTGGAGCTCCTGGGCGTTGCAATGACGCCCAAATTTTTAATTCATCCCAATTAAAAAAGGTACTGGATGACAGCGATATATTAAAAGCCAATAAGAAAGAAATAGGTGGCATTCAGATGCCAGTTTGTATTTTGGGAGACTCGGCATTCAAATTCTCAACCAATTTAATGAAACCATACGCTTTTTCAACGGCCTTGTCAGAAGAACAAAAGTTATTTAACTACCGATTATCAAAGTGTAGAAGAGTGGTTGAAAACGCATTTGGTCATTTAAAAGCACGTTTTCGTCGCATTGGAAAGGGAATAGATAATCGAGTGGGGAACGCGCCTATTATAGTTCGTGCTTGCTGTGTCTTGCACAACTTTTTGAATGAAAGAAATGACCACATAAATCAAATGTGGCTTGAAAAGGTCCAAGTTTTCGAAACGAATCGTGAGAGCCCCATACATAATGTTACGATTGGTGATAACGAACCAACCGCGGAACTAATAAGACAAACCTTGTGTTCTTATTTTAGTAAGTATAAGCAAACTATTTTTAAAATATTTAAAATTTTAATTTAATTTTTTTTTATTTATACATATTTTTATTTTAATTTTTATTCAAAAAACAAATCAGCGCTTTGTTCACCTCTCTGTTGTCAGAAGCAATTTCAGCAAGCATTTTTATTTTCTCTCTTTCTATTTCAATAATATTTTTTTCATTCGTTGCGCTTCTATTGAGGTGCAACGTTATTTCTTCTGAGACTTTATCAAATTTTTGAAGAAGCGTTTCTTTAAAATTAAATTTTCTTTTCTTTTTTGAAGGTTCCGATGTGCAAGGTTCAGGTGACGGGGAGGTCGGCGTCAGCGGCGATGATGGCGATGTACTTGATGACAGTACCATTGTTGAAACATCTGCATAAATAACAAATATTAAATTACTTTTTTACTTTTTTTAAGTTTTATCAAAATAAAAACTTATAATGTATTACAATTTTATTTTATGTTTTTATATTAAGCCGGCTTCAGCCTCATAAAAACACTTACCGCCAATGCTTTCAAGGGTTAGCTCATTAAAAGCATTTGCCTTGAACCCTCCTATTATCTGGTGGACCTTTTCGTACTGGCTCCATGTAGAAGGTGATCCACCAGATACCCCCATTGCCGCTTTTTCTTTTCTGCAAAAATATTAATTTTAGAACAATTTTTTTTAAACATTGTCAGTATATTACTGTTTTGTTTTAAATACAAAAGCGTGTTCCAAAACATCGAAATACATTTGTAGTAATGTAAAGTTGAGTTTGTTTTGTTGCAGCACTATGTTGTATTTTAATGTTATGGAACACAAAAAAAAAACACAGTAACACGCGACAGCTTTTATGTACGTGTATAAATACCTGTATCGCTGTGTGAAATTCTGCAACTTCACTTGGACATCACGTGCACTGCAATCGTGTCCCTGGGCGCCGAGTTCATCCGCCATCTCCGCGTAGATGTGGCCGTTTTTCCTGTGTCCACGAAGGCCATCAATCTTACTCGGCCACATGTCAATAAGGGCTGCCTCACTGGCCTCATTCCAGCCCATTCTCTTTTTCTTTGCTCCTACATACCCACATATAAAAAAACGAAATTTGTTATATATTATTTTAATATAAATATTAAAAATTATAAATTAAATATTTATGCACTTACCTTCAGCTTGACTTGCCATTTTTAATAGTTTGTTTTGTTTTACATTGATGGCATATGTCAATGTAGATAAATGGTAGATAATTTGTTCTCACTGAACACACCTATTAACAGTGTTGCATATCAAGGTTTACTCAATATTTATAACAATTTTGTACTTATTGCGCAATAACTTAATTGAGATTTTGTATCGAATATTGAGCTCAATAATGTCATTTATTGCGATAATCTCAATAATTGCGTATGTCTGAACACCATATTAGTGTGAATATCATTCTAGTTTTCAACTTAGGGGAAATCCCTTTTAATCAACAAATTAAATAAAATAGTTTATTGTGGTGTTTGTTTTCACATCTTAGTGAATATTACTCATATCAAAAATTGAGATTAATTTATCGTAAAAGTGATTAAAGTGAGAACTTATAAAGTTTTGTTATTTTAAAGTTTCTGTGCTCAAAAATATTATGTACGTTTTCAGATTACAATATGGATAAAAATAAGAAAAAACGACAAAATATATCCCTAGAGACAAAAATTAAAATTCTCGAACGCTTAGAAAATGGTGCAAAGTATACATCTCTTGGAAAGGAGTTCAACTTAGGGGAATCAACTATACGATCGATAAAAAAAATGAAGATTCCATAAGAAAATCCGTAATTTCGGGCACAGAAATGAGTTCAAAGTATTCGTCTTATACAAGGGACATACTGATTGAAAAAATGGAAAAATCTCTTAATTTGTGGATTGAGGATTTAACTAAAAAAAGGATTCCCATAAGCGGATATATGATACAAGAAAAAGCCCTAATATTTTATGACAGAATAAAGCAAAATCAGCCATCAACTTCTGAACCAAAAGAAAAAGAATTTTTAGCTAGCAATGGGTGGCTTGCATGGTTTTTAAAAAGAAATAATATTCACAGCTTCCAAATTAGAGGTGAGTCAGCATCAGCAGATGAACATGCTTCTTTAAATTATCCACAAAAATTAAAAAAAAATAATAGAAGAAGGACAGTATTGCCCAGATCAAATATTCAATGCAGATGAGACCGGATTATTTTGGAAAAAATTGCCAAACAAAATCTACATTGCTAAAACAGAAAAGAGTGCCAGTGGATTTAAAACTAGTAAAGATTAACGGTTTTACTATGCAACAACGCTTCAGGAGATAGAATGTTAAAACCATTAGCCGTAAATAAGTTTCTAAAACCACGGGCCCCTAAAGGAAAAGACTTAAAACGTTTGCCAGTTCACTGGATGGCAAACACTGTACCAGAAGTTGAATCCTATATGAAGGAAAAAAATCTTGAATTTAAAATTTTGCTTGTTATAGATAATGCTCCTGGACACCCACATTTGGAACATTCAAACATTAAGATTGAATTTTTGCCACCAAATACCACCAGTATTCTTCAACCACTAGATCGAGGAATAATCTCCACTTTTAAGAAATATTATATTAAAAGCACATACCAATTTATTTTAAATAAAATTGAAAATGAAGAATTAACATTGACCGAGGCGTGGAAAAATTTTATTTTTTCGACTGCATAGTTTTGGTTGCATCTGCAATATCCAGTACACGACCAAAAACATTAAATGGGTGCTGGAAAGCTGTATGGCCAGGTTGTGTTCGTGGTAATACTGCTGATGAAATATCTGTATTATCTGAAGAAATTTTAATGCTGGCTCTACAAATTGAAAGCGATGGATTTGATTCTTTGAACCGTAATGATATAGAAGGGCTTCTCGCAGATGTTCCGTTATCTGATGACGACATTGTTGCTGATAATATGGAAGATAATAATTGCGAAAGTGTTTGCGAAAAACTTGTAGAGCCCCTTACTTTAAAAAAGATTGATAAAATTCTTAAAACAGTTAAAGACCTACAGAGCGAAATTCTTAATGTGGATCCAAATACGGAACGGGCACTAAAAATTCCGCATGGGCTTAACAACACATTTTCGGCATATCAAGAGTTAAAAAAATCGACATCACAAAAACTTATGACAAATTATTTTCAACAAGTACATAAGGAGAAAAAACTGACTGAAAACTTCGATGTTCCTTACAGCCAAAGTGAGAACAATTGTGGTGATAAAAATAGTAATCTAGCCATAGATGTGTTTGTTTCCTCTAATGATGAAACCGATATAGAGCCAATTCAGAAACTCGGCACATGCAATATTAGTGATTCTGATTATGAGTTATAATTTATTTCTTCAATGTAAATATTTTTTTCTTTGTTAAGTACGTAGTGAATTGATGTTTATTTGTTTTTTTAATGAATGAATTACTTTTTTGTTGACTTTTTTTATGCGATTTTGTTTGAGTTTTAATGCTTTACTTTGAATTTATGCATTTTTTTAAAATTCAGGGACGAATCATTAATTTTAGTATGGAGCTGGTGTATCGTTTTATGCGAATTTGTTTTATGCGATTTTCTCTGGAACGGATCAATCGCATAAAACGAGGTTTGAGTGTTTACGCTTTCTGCTGAAAATAAAAAAGGTATTATTTGTCATCATTATTTATTTCAATTGTTTAGCTATATAAGCAGCAGAGAAATTGCTATATGGATATGCTTTCTCTACAGTAATCAGTTTTACTGTTTGTTTTTTGATGATGGACATTACAAAACGTTTACAATTAGAAAACATACTGTTGATTTACATACTGCTATCTTTGAAAAGCTAAATAACATAAACTACGTGTTGTCATCAAATACGACCTTTAGAAAAAATAGACAGAGAGCTTGTTCAGTTGTGGAAATATCAACATCTTTATTAACTGTATTTTTACTTTCAGGAAATATCCGTTACGACATCAAAATCATCTCGTTAATGATAAATTATAAAAATTTCATGGCGTTTAAGTACACTTTTCCTGTTTTAAAAATTACCTACCATTGGGCAAATTAATTCAAGCGTGCTGGATCTAATTCGAAACGCATAGTTTAAACGGTAACTTCCGAATCCATCAATAAAATAACGATCTTTTAAGTATCTTTATTGTTGTATAAATGAAAGTATTTACGTTAACACCGAAGTCATGATGCTGTTATTTACTTTTTTTTTAAAGTTAATTTAACCGCGCACAACTTTCGGTATGAGATATAATAAAAGGGAGATAAAATAAAAGACATGTAAAAATAGTAAATATTTTGTATGATTTTTAATTTTTATTCGAATTAGTGTTTTAAAATTTTTACTTTTTCAATATGTGCTGGTAAGTTTCCCAGGCAGAACACTTTCTTAGTAATATTGGTATAAGCAAGTTTAAAATTTCCAGCCTATAACTATAACAAGCACTCTTCTCGTCAAACCAAAAGGAATAAATTGTACTATTAGTACATTCTATGGATTGCTAAATCATGACTTTTTTAATATTTTTCATTGCTATTTGTAGAAAAAAGTTTTCAAAAACTTTTATGTGAATCTTACAAACTTCGAAAAACTGGTCGGAGGATGCACAGAAACTTTCATAGTTTTTTGTGTGGATATATATTTCTGATGGATATGTTAGAAGTTGTGGTTTTATTGTATCCATTCTACTTTTGCTGCATGATATTCGTTGCGCTATGTATCTAATAAAATATCGGCTTGAAGTAAGTTCTATTTATACATTCAAAGAGTTAAATTAGTCGGCACTTTCATCAATATGTTGTTCATTATTCTGACATTGATTATCATGATTGCATGGTCGTTTTCACAATTTTTTGACGAACTAAACTGGCCTAATTTTTTAAAGTTATCAGCTTAACCATTGCGATGTGAAATTTGTGAACTGAATGGTTCTTACAGTGTCCGTCTTTGGCGCGACATATGAAAATACGTTTCCTGATTAAACCGGCTAGTTAAAATAGTGAATAAATACGGTGATACCACCGAAGACTATAGCTTTGACACTAAAATATTTAATATTTTAATATAAAATATTAACAATACAGTATAACAAGTGCTAAAGTAAAATAACGGTAAATCAAACATAAATTAACCAGAAGAAGGACTTGCCATTTCCTTTTTTATCATATTCCTATAAGAACAAAAAAGAACGCATGTAGCGAACACTGCCTTAATGAGAATATTGGTTAATAAGGCGTCCAAAGTTCGTCGACAGTCTATGCTGTTTTATTTTTACAATAAAAAGTCTGTATGGTATTGCTACGGCAACACAGAAGATCATATTTGTTTTGTATACAATAAAATTACTAGAATTTGTAGAGCCCAACAAACACAATATATAGTATATAATTTTAGCTTACAATTTAAAGCTAAGTTAAGAATAATTATTTTTTTTTCTTGTTTAGAAAGTCCAAAAAAATAATACTAGGGGACTAAGAAAAGGCTTGATCACATAATACTTTAGATTAGTTCATATGCACTTATCTGAAAGCAAACCTTTTTGTTTGTTGGGGATAATATTGACAATGTAAACACACATACACACATAAACAATGTTCATAAGTATGAATTGCTTTTGCTGAGAGTTTATTTTCATTTTGGTAATTTGCTCTCCGTTGATGGGATTTCGCTCATTAGTCATAGACAAGAGAATTTTCCGAAAATCCCTTTAAAAATTTAGCAGTGGCAGAGCAGTGTATGGCAGTGCAACATCTTTATAAATCTTTGGTCGCGCGAACCCGTTGTGTAACTTTTTGCCTAAAATATAACAATCAACGAATGCCGAACTTTGTTGTTGCACTACCGAACAATGAGCTAAAATAATTGAATTTTATTTTGAGGATGGTGAACTGTTTTACTGCAACAATAAGATTACCTCTTTTTTTCAATGTAACAACTGGGCCTTCGAAGTCAGAAGAGAATGAACAGAAAAATCTAATAACGTCAACAAGAAAACTATGCCCGCACCTTACTTTGTTGCAATTATCAATTCAACGTATTATGAATCTACTGACATACACCCTTCCAATTGAGTCCAGCTGGTTGAAAACCTGTAACTTCATGGAATACCGCCAGCAAATTAATGTTTCGAACTCCATCTTCTAACCAACTTGCAAAATATGATCAATGTTATCATCACTGTTATTTATAGCAGCCATAAACATCCTTACAAGTGTATAGGTTTTAGTCATATATGACTAGAAGGTATAGTTCCACCATATGCATGAATTTGGCAATTCTGTAGAGAATCGTGTATAACTTAGGCTTCAACAGGAAGTAAACACAGTTTTGTTCACAATTTATGTGCGTTCCCGCCAAAAAGCTCAAACTTATAAAGTTATTTAGTACTGTATATTTAATTCGTTTGGCATCACTTAAAGGGTTTTTCAACAAGAAATTTGTTTTCTTTTTGGTTAACTTTCAAACAAAAAATTTAGATTAAGATGATTCAAATTGTATTATGAAGAGAACCCCCCGGGGGCACATATATATGGACTTTATAGAACTTCGACTATCTAGACACAGTGCAACTGGGGGTATAAAGGGAGCCCAGTCCCCTGAAGACAGGCAGGGAGTCAACTGGAAACTCCACTTTATTTCCACGGGGATCAGTGAGCTCGCAGAGTTCATTATTTGTCTCTTTAGACATTTAATAGTTCTCTGGCTGATCATTGAGGTTGACCCCTATATGGGAGCATCGTGGTGGTTGTGGTTTCGCGGCCCCATAACAGTCTATGGTGCTATGGTGGTCAGGATCATCTCACTGATAATGACACGCAAAGTGAATGATCCAGTCCAGTGAGCATGCTTGACATGTGTTCTGGACAGGAGTTGGAAAGTCTCCAACTCTTAAGCAAGGAGTGATGATTTGCAGCCCTGCTCTGAAATCATCGAAGTTGCAACTAGAAAGTTCTGTTGCATAGAATTATGGCTTCGGCTTCCTACGACGAGCATGACGTTCCAAATTATGCAGTGGTTTGGTCCACCATCTGATTAAGGCTTCATGGCCAGGCGCGGATGTAAATCGAATCACACAGTTGTATTATGAAGAGAAAAATGCAACAATTATGAATGAAAAATGATATCAGGCAAATGTCCGCCACGACCACGCTGACAGATGCCGATTCTTTCATCAAAGTTTTTAATCACTTTTTGGCAAAATGGCCAATGGTGTTAAATCACACGATTTGGCTGGCCACTTAACTGCTGATTGTCGTGAAATTATGCGATCGGAACAATTGGTTTGCAATAAATTGATCGTTTCATTGGCGGTGTGACATATGGCACCGTCCGACATGTGGTTGTTCCTGAAAGAATGGTCAGCTTCAATTCCTGCGCCAGCTTCAAAGCTTCAAAGTCAAGTCCTTAGGTAGGAAAAATATTCTTGTTGAAAAACCCGATAAAAGCATCAATAAAAAAAATTATGCATTTTTAAAATAAGCTTTCCTTTGCTAAGAAGCGGCACCTCGTTAAAACTAACTACCCATACATTCTATCTGCTATTTGGGTCTAAACTGAATCTCCCAATTTGCTCTACAAATGACCACACCATTGTCAGGCCGACACAAAAGTTTTAGATGCATCTGACATCCATGATACCAGAATTAATTCTTCAGTACAAGTGGCTAGCTGAGAAAAATAAAAGTTTGACTCGGCATCACCTGCAACTAGTGACTATACCGCAAACAGAAAGGCAAATACGATGCAGCAATGTGATATTTTTTGTGCACGCTTTATTACAATTTGAGATATTAAGCCTTTCCCGATTTAAACGCTCACGACTGCTTTTTTCTTGCAGAAAGCAAAAGAAGAAATTCAAACAATAGATCAGGCAATCTTAAAAAATAACAGCTCGTGAGGAGCTAAGAATTGGTATTACTAACGCATTTTTAGTTGTGATAACAAAACTCCACATTTATAGTGTTTGAAATAACAAAAACATATAAAAACATAATTAATAATATTTTTTGACTTATACAGAATAATTTGAATTTTGGTTAAGTAAATTTATCATATTTTTTCTAAGTTGCATTCATACTGTAAAATTTTGGTAGTTCTCAATGTAAATGGAATAATAACTTTAAAGAAAAATTTTCTTACTATAAAAAACTGTGAAGTATCAAAATAACTGGTATTATGTTGTTTGGATTTGTTCCACCAGTAAATTAAATCGTATTGTCATTTTCTTCAGTGTAAGCCGTCAGTCTAGACCAGTGATGGGCGAACTACGGCCAGCGGGCCACATCTGGCCCGCAAGAGGTTTTAATCCGGCCCGCCAA
This sequence comes from Trichopoda pennipes, assembly GCA_030448955.1. Classification (NCBI taxonomy): domain Eukaryota; kingdom Metazoa; phylum Arthropoda; class Insecta; order Diptera; family Tachinidae; genus Trichopoda; species Trichopoda pennipes. Next base: position 352,087 of record JASKUP010000006.1, on the reverse strand, counting down.
GCGTTTTTCAAAAAAAAAAAATTAATCACCTATTAAAAAATTATGCCCAAAAATAAATTTACATTTACATTATGTTTTAAAAAAGTTATAAATTGACAATTTTAGCAAAAAAAAATGCGATGTTTTCATATTATATTGTGTCCAAACTGCGTAGTTTTCTAGGGAATATTGTACACACGAGAGAACAACAACTTTCTGATGCAATATTCCAAGAAGAAACATAAACATCATAAAACACTAACAACTAATATAGAAAACTGAACGTATAACATAACAACAACTATTATATGTGAGATCTAGAAGATTCTTGAATATTCGAGACAACATGCGCAACAAATATAAAAGGCCCAGCGATGGATTAATCAGCAATCAGTAAAAGTGTAAATCTCGTGACGTATAATTGTGATAAATTGTGAAGTAAAATTATAAAGTTGCCAACGTACAGTTTTATTTGTGTAATTAAAATAATAAAGTGTATTGTAAATACCCCCATAAATGTCAATCGAAACTAGAAAGAGAAAAATTGATTCGGAATGTCGAGTAATTCAAGAAGAGTAGACATGGAAGTACTTCTTTATGGAATATAACCAAAAACCTTTTTGTCTTATCTGCCAAGAACCGGTAGCTGCACTAAAAGATTATAATATTGCTAGGCACTTTAATTCAAAACATCTTGGGTCGAAGTACTATAAAATGACAGATGAAGATAAGAAAGTTCATTCAGAGGAATTGAAAAGAAAAATATCTAGTCAGCAAATGTTTTTTAAAAATCAAAGAAGTGTCCAGCGATCCTCCAAGTTAGCTGGTCACATTGTTGCCTATAAAATAGCAAAAAGTAACAAACCGTTTTCTGAAGGAGAATTTATTAAGGATGTGTTAATTAGCATTGGAGAAGTATTATGTCTAGAAAATCTATCGAATCGTATCTATAGAGCTGTCACGTAGAACGGTCACAAAAAGGATTGAAGCGATTTCTTCTAATTTAACCAATCAACTCGATGGACGTCTTAAAAAGTTTAAGTATGACAGGATACAGCCCAACTTCTAACTTTTATCAGAGGAGTCGATGAAAACTTTGTAATAACTGAAGAACTTGCTTGTTTGAGATCTTTGAAAGGAAAAACGACAGGAAAAATAATTTATGATGAATTTGGAGAGGGGATGGAATCTCTTAATGCCCCAATTTCCAAACTAATTAATTTAACAACTGATGGAGCACCTAACATGGTGGAAACAAACACGGGGTTTGCAGGAGTTTATAAAAGTCAGAATCCTGAAACCGAAACAATTTTTTTACATTGTATAATCCACCAAGATGTTCTTTGCAAGGCTGCCTTGGTAATTAACCACGTACTTAATATTATTTTAAAATTAATTAATACCATTCGAGCCCGTGGTTTGTTACATCGACAATTTCAAGAGTTTTTATCGGAAGTTGATGCAGAATTTTCAGATGTACTTTATTACACAAAGATCAGGTGGCTGAGTTGTGGGCATGCCTTCTCGAGAGTTTGGAGTCTTCTCGAAGAAATTAAAGTTTTTCTAAAAACCAAAACTGAAATTTGGGATGAGTGGGAAATATTGGAGGATAAGAATTGGTGCATCGAGTTTGCTTTTTTCACGGATTTGCTCGAGCACTATAATAAACTGAACAAGAAGTTACAGGGAAGAAATCAATTTATAGATGAAACTTGGGGCAGTTTGAGGTCTTTTAAAACTCAATTGTTTATATTTTCTAAATGTTTGGGAAAAAATGATTTTACTCATTCTTTGAGGCCTGTAAGTGAAGAGAAGTTAAAAGTCTTTTCACAATCTTTATTAAAATTGTATTCAAAATTTGAGGCCAGATTTGCTGACTTAAAAAAAATCCAACCATGTTTAGATATTTTTTCAATGCCTTTTAATGTTAATCCTGAGAATGTTCCATCTGATCTACAATTGGAAATTATAGAAATGCAATGTAATAATAATTTAAAACAGCTATGTTTAAATACAGATGAGCTTAATTTCTATAAATCCTTACCTAAAGATGAATTTCCAAACCTAATTAATCATGCGCAGAAAATTATGGCAATGTTCCTCATATTTTTGTGAACAGGCCTTTTCCGTAATGCAATGCAGAAAAAATTCAATAAGAAACCGATTTTCAGACGAGAGTCTATTTAATTTATTAAAAGTCGCATCCTCACAGCTGGAACCAGTTTTTGAGAAAATTATGTCAAGTCAGAAACAGATCCACGCTTCCCATACATCTGGAATATCTTAAAATCATAATAAACCGTATCTTATAAAATTTTTATGTTGTTTTAAAATATTACGTAATATAACTAATAAATATATAGCTTAAACCGAACTTTTAATTGAACAGCAACCCCGTCGCAAATATCCCTAAATATTTTTATAATAAAAGATTTACAAAAATTTGCAAAGAAATATTGAATTAAGGACCTTTAATAATAATATTAAAGACGCAAAGAAAAATTCGCACCCATTTTAAGTATGGAAATGATAAATACTCGTGTATGTCTTCAATCATCATTAATGTTTGTACTATGAATTCACTATGAATTTTAGAATTTAAGCAGATGGCATAAAATAATCAAGCATAAAATCCAAAAAATTAAGAAGGTTATATAAGTTCACTATCCTTATTTCTATTTCAAACAATTTTATTCTAAAAGAATCCAACGACCCACTACACAACTATTGAGTGTATTTGCTGAGTACATAAAATACTAAAAATTAAAACAGACCTTAGCGAAAAAAAATGTAATAAAAGGATTAAAAGCAAAACGAAAAAAAAAACAAAAACCAATGAGCTCCAGGAATCAAGCTGTAGTACAAAGGGATTACAAACCAAAAACATGATGTTGTTGTTATTTTAGAGAGGATAATATACCAGTTTTAACACAGTGATTGCTGCGCCAAATTTTGCGTTATAATAATCGGCAGTCTACTTAAATGATATGAGAAAGAAGAAGCAAAAAAAAATATGAAAGCAAAATATAAATGGCGCAAATAGAAAGAGTAAAAGTGCACTAATGGGTGTTTTTATAGTGGCATGGAACTTTGAAATAAAAGAAGATTAATTTTTTAAATTGATATGAATTTTACTTTATTTGAAATGCTCTGGCCAACATGGTTTTTAAAGATGTACAGACCAATGATTCCACCAGCCCATAAAGTATACCAAACAGTAAACTGTTCTGGATATAACGCTGTATTAACATACACTTGAGGATTGCCATCACTCCAAATACGGCAGCTTTATTTATTGGCATATCCATTCAAACAAATGGAAATTCATGGCCAAACAAACCTCGCTTATAAAAATCGGGATCAACGGCAATCGTGTTACGGGCCCAATTTTTACAATTTGGTAGTGTTGTTGAGGCGTCTCTTTGTCTATTCATTTTGAAATGCCAAACCTAACTAAACGTAAATCAGTTAACAACTGACAATATATAACCATCAGTTAAAATGTTGCCAACATTAATCTTTACAAAAAAAACACCCGATAGTATTTTATAATTAAAGCCTTCATATTTTTAACATGCGTAAAACTTCTGGAGTCTCTACATACATTTTTATATATACATGCATAACAAACCTTAAATTAAAGTAGAATAGATAATATTACATTGAAACGTAAAACATAGTGGTTTAGTTGTAGAATATGAAAAGTTTTTGTACAGTGTGACGAAAACGGAAGCTAAAGTTGAAATTAAAGCTGTATGTAAGGGTAAATGAAAATACAGAATCATTATTTCTGCGTCTTAGATAATAATTATTTAGTTCAAAAAACTTCGTACAGCATTTACAATTAGCAAAGTTGAGATTGTTCCAGAAACAAGGCTGATCTGATAAAGAAGTTACTATTGCTTTAATAGTAATGTTAGGTATATAATGAATTTATAATTTCTTGGTGTTCAGATAAAAATCAGTGTTAAAAACAACTGTTTTACCTTGAAATTTAAAAAATAGTGAGTATCACTCAGCCCTTAATTTAATATAATGTACGGTTTCTGTTTCAAAGTGAGAAATTCCTTTAGAAGAGTTATATAAAAATTACTCAGTTTTTCGCTTCGAATGCAGAAACGGTATAAAAACTCATCGGATAATATGTCTAAAATTCATTGCAGTATTTATATACTAAACAGATTACTAAACAAACATAACGAGTTGTAGGAACATTCTTGTGTAAATATTGCACACGAAAACATGAAATAGAAAATAAACAATGAAATGTCAAAACTTGTTAACGAAAACATATTAAATAGGTTTTTGGTACAGCTCGTTTTTTTAGTTAAATAAAAAATAATGTATTAGGCGGCATTATGGATTCCGGATGAAAATAAACATGTTTAACATGTTATAAATAGAATTCTAAGAGATAGATCCGATATGCTCTCCCTTGATGACCAGAGGTAAGAAACGCTTTCAAACATTCCATTTTTGTTAGATTTATACAAAACTTTTAACTTAAATATCCATTTTGTTTATGTATGTATTTATTAAGAACTATTCAATGCGATCTAGCTAATCCAAAGAAATCTACAGCAATTCCAATCACAATAAAAGTGGCTGTTACATTAAAATTGGTTCTCCAAGTCAGATATCAACACCAAATAATTTGCTCGGCATTTCCGCACTACAACTGTCACCTGGCCAAATCGTTGTGTTGCACTTTAAAATCAACAAAGATTTCGAACTGCTGTTGCTGAGTTTGTAAAAGTTTCACAATTTAATAATGTCGATTTTTGTGCTTCAAAAATCCATTTATTATAATACAAAAAATGGATTAATACATTATTCAATATATTTTTCATCGTTAACCCACTAATTTTTCCCATCTTTCTGATAGCATATAGATTTGAAATAACGAATTAATCAAGACTATTTTTGATACCCTGTTCTAAAGTGAACCTTATTCCAGTAAGGACATTCGCTAGATTGAATAAAATGGTGGTCAGAAGGGGCACCGTCTGGGCTATAAGGCAACATATGGTCTTCGCGCCTGGTCGAATATTATGATCGTTTTTCGTTGATTGCTCCCTTCAAACGAAACAATTGTTTTTGGTATAGATCCCCTGTGATCGTCTGACCGGGTTTCAACGTCTAATAATACACAGCCTTCTGATCCCACCAAATACAAAGCATTACCTTGGTATCATGCATACTCGGCTTCGCTGGATCGAAGAAAATGGTGGTCAGATGGGGCAACGTCTGGGCTATAAGGCAACATATGACCTTCGCGCCTGGTCGAATATTATGATCGTTTTTCGTTGATTGCTCCCTTTAAACGAATCAATTGTTTTCGGTTCAGATCCCCTGTGATCGTCTGATCGGGTTTCAACGTCTAATAATACAGAACAGCCTTATGATTCCACCAAATACAGAGCATTACCTTGGTGTCATGAATATTCGGCTTCGGCATTGATTAGGCTTGTTGGCTGTGCTTTACTTGGGATTATCGTAATGTAACCATTATTTATCACCAAAAAAATAAAAAAAAATAAGATGCAAAAATTACTTTGGTAGCGTTCAAGCATTATTTCCGACATATAAAATTATTTTTGAGAAGGCTTCTTGGGCTGAGCTAAACGAATTTTGTAGGCAATTTAATTGGAAACTTTGTTTCTCGGATAATAATGTCGATACCATGGCGGCAATGGTTGTAAACACCATTTTGTTTGGAATGAAAACTTTTGTTCCATCCAAAAAAAAATTTCGATTAAAACCAGATCGAAATCTTTGTTTAATCAGACGTGCAAAAATGCAGTCAGATCAAGAGAGGAAGCATTCAGTATCTGGCGTAGAAACAAAAACGCAGATGGTGATTCGCTCTGCAAAAGAGCGAGATCTTCGTGTGCCAATGTACTAAGGCGCGGAAAAAATCTATACGAGGATAGCCTTCATGCCCCTAGGAGTGCAAGAACTTTTGGTAATTTCTCAAAATAGTAAGGAATAATGCTAGTTCTTCAATTCTGACTCTTTTAAAAAATTATCAAATATTCAATGAGCCGGTTGATAAAGCTAACCTTTTGGCTGGTATATTTGCAAATAATTCCAATTTCCCGGAAAGTAGTAATAGTAAAGTACGCGTTATAATGCCGAAGATATTCTTTCGAGCTCGAGCGGTTAAAACGGTTTTAGCAGATCTCAACGTCAACAAGTCCCTTGGGCCTTATGGGATACCAGCACTAATCTTGAAACAGTGCGTGATTTGATTTACATCTGCACCGACTATATAGTCATAATCAGATGGTGGTCAAACCACTTGGTTGATTGGACATCAACCACGCCCTAGAAGGCCATCGAATACGTATATCCTCCGGTCACCTCTAGTAGCAATTTCGAAAGCCCGAAGTAGGCCGCAGCCTTCACTCCTTGCTGAAGAGTTGGAGACTTTCCAACTCCTGGTCCTGAACGCATGAAGCTCTTTTTTATGAAGAACACCACAGCATTCATACTCACTGAACCTGAACCATTCATTGTGTTAATTTGAATGATCCGACCCACAAACTCTCACGAGGGTCCGAAACCACAACCACCACGATACTCCCATATAGGGGCCAACCTCAATAACCAGTCAGAGCACATCTTTGCCTAAAGAGAACAAATAGTGTACTCTGGGGCGTACTGATTCCCGTGGAAATATGTGGATTGTCCAGGTGACTCCTACTAGCCTTTGAGGGGCCTGGGCGCCCTTTTACCCCGCAAGACACCAGTCTAAATGGAATAGTAGGTTCCAAAAAGACTATCATGTGCCCCCGGGGGGAACTAATCTTGAAACAGTGCTCTTCAACGCTAGCGCGTCCATTAGCAGCCCTTTTCAGCATCCAATGAATTTTCAAAGTGTTGGAAGATTGCAAATGTAACGCCGATCCGCAAAAAGAGTGAGGTAACTCTGAAAATTACCACCCAATTGCAATTTGTTTTTTTTTTAATTTTCATCTTGTGAGATATCTGGAGTCCAACAGCTTACTTAGCGACCGACAGTGTGGGGGGGCTGAACGGGCGGAACAATAGTGCAACTCCACACACTACTTCGGAAAGAGTAAGGTGGTCGCTCTAGATATTTCCAAGCACTTCTGTCAACCTTGGTGCTTTTGGTGTCGGCGATAATATCTTCAGATTTATGTCGAGTTTTCTCAGGAATCGCACTATACGAGTTGTTATAAATGGTATTTCATAAGGCGAGTTCTACATTAATTCAGGGGTACCGCAAGACTCCTTTCTTTATCCTACCCTATTTCTTATTTTTCTAAACGGCCTTCTTTGTCAAACTTTCAACCCTATATACTCTTTCGCAGATGACAGGACAATTTGTCATTCGTATTCATTTGGTAATATACCGAACCAGTTGGAGGCGAAACATGAATGAAACGCTCAATCACGATCTCGCGATCACCAAATGGGGTTGTTCAAATAGAGTCGATTTTAAAGCTTGTAAGACGCAATGTTACATGCTTACGCATAAATCTGTGTTCGAAAATAGTGCTACACCTGTTACTATGGGTGATATAAGTATTACGTAATCGGAAGCTCTAAGCAAAAAACTTCAGTGTGATTTTTCAGGTTACTAAGGAAGCTTTCATTTTTACCACCTATGTATATCCGTCCAAAGATGGAATACAGCTCTCTTGTGTGGACCGGCGCCCCAAAGTCTATTTTGGAGTCGCTTGACCACGTACAGGAGAGGACCAAAAGGCTCATTGGATCTCTATTGATTCCTTAGAGCATCGACGCAATATAGCACTGCTTTATCGTTACTACAATGGTAAGGACTCTAACGAAATCAGGGAACTCGTACATTTTTGCGTTTGACTTGATTTTCGTTAAAAGCACATCCATTTGTGGTCGATTGGCCAGTGAATCACACTACGCATTACAGGGAAAATTCGTTTTTTAGCAGAACAGTTCGTATGTAAAATAAACTCCTTCCAGAGGTTTTTCCCGTCATTTTTAATGTAGGAAAGTTTAAATTGAATTCCTTCCCATAACCTAATTTCCTAGTTCTGCTTTGCATAAGTAGGGATCATCCCCTAAGTACTGGTCCGAATGAAAAACAAAACATTTGGCACTGTACCTCAGCAGGTAAGGCAAAGATGGCTGAAGTACTTTACGTACAAAAGAGAAACTTTAAATTCTATGTAATAAGTTGTTGAAAATGAATAAATGCAGCATAAGCCGGTTAAATTTTAAACGAAAAAAGTAATGAAACACTTGACTAAAATTCAAATATAGTATTGTACTATTAGAAAACTATAAATTAAAAAAAAAACAAGGAATACAAAGAATAAAAACAGACAAAATCGTGGGAATGGTATTTAAAGTACTTTTGCCACCCGTTCACTTTGTTATTTTTGCATTTTTAGTGTAAAAAATGTGAACGACTTGTATTAACGTCATCAGCAACACATACAATACTTACCAACTCACTGTTATATTGTATAAAGAAGGGTAAATGCTTTTGTTGTATGGCAAGAGTAAATGCGTTTACAGCAGAGATTCTTAAATAGAATCTGTATAAACAGTTTTCTTAATTTTATATTAATTTAAGCTTAAAATCTACATCACGCATTTTATTCTTCTTCTTTTGATAGCTACAGATGTCAGATGTTTATTTTACGAACATAAATTTCAACAACAAGAACTCTTACGCCGAAAACAGTCTACATATTTTCTTAAACCATGTTTGTTTTTTTTCTTAAATTTTTTCGGAGTATATAGTCAGAAGTCTCGAAAATTTTTCAGAAGCCAGAAACTAGAAGATGATTGTCTTCTAAATTTGGTACTACGTGAACCAGTAGTCCACGTGGGTGCACTTTAATTTTTAAACTGAAAGTGAACTAAAAAAAAATCTTATGATAACTTCAAAGCACAGTAGGAGAACTACCAATTTGGCAGCGTTTTGGTGGAATTTGAAATTAGAGAATCCCTTGTAGATTAATTGGTTGTTTTTAATTTTTTTTATATTTTTTGTTTTCTTTCTTTTGTTCTGTTCTTTTTTTCCATAAAAATTTGGAATTTGCTTTATTTGATTTACAGTTATTGTATATGTTGAGAGTTGTATACAAAAAATATAATATGTCAGTTGGGTATATTAGGTCGGGTTCGTCCCGACATTGGTTTATTTATGTTAATGTTCTGTTGTCTATGACATGCTTAAAGGCTGCTGAACTTTTTTTGTTACTTTTTGATTTTTTGCGTTTTTAAAGACAAATTTCCTTTTTAATTCCTCACAGTGAACGAACCGGCACTAAAAAAAATATCGAAGTTAAAAACATTATTTAATAATGTTCTTGACCAGAAATTAGCAAAGAGCAATGCCAAAAATGCGGGAGGCAGGATTATGAAAGGTTCGTTACTAATAGGAATGATGCTGGAAGAGGCGCTTGAAACAGGAAATAAGGATTTCATCAAATAAGAACTTAACCACACGGGAAAATTTCGGAACCTCTCACTAGGGAAGACTTAACGGCACGTTTGAAATATCAAAATATCTTGAGGAAGTCTAGAAAAACACATTTAAATGGATGATGTCGTCAAGCAGATTCTTCTAGATGTGATTAAGTTATTTGATTTCTAAAAACTCTGTCTGACTATGAACAATTTTCTTTCTTTCTTTCATTTCCTTGTACAGCATGGTAAAATTTAAAGAAGAAAACTTTTTCCATTTTATAAAAAAATAAGAAAAAATTATATAAACAAAAAAAATAATAATAAAACCAAAACAAATAAAAATTAAGAAAACAAATTAAAGAAAAAAAATTATTTTTTTTCGAAGCTTCTATAAACAAACTACGGCCAGATTGTTAATTTCTACATCTGTGCAGTGGGTGAAAGTCATCAATTTGGATTTTTTTTATACCCGTGTAAAATTGGCACCTAATATATGCGCCAAAAAAATCAGCCCTTTATATTCGAAAGCACACGTAACGTAGTGAGTTCACTTAAATTTACGCGGTTCTAAGATCGTATACTGGTTTTCAAATGCCATCTTAATTCAGTAAGTGTCCCGAAAATAAAAACTTTTTTCGGCTAAAAATCAATCAAAAAAATACAAGCTTTTTTTGTGTTGATCGGAAATAGTCTCAGATGTCCAAAACCTTTCAATCTAAAAATCAATTTAAAAAATGCAAGGTTTTAATTTTTTTTCTTGGTGTAAATCGGAAAAAGTCAGTGCAGGTTGATTTGGCTGGTTGGTCGTGATTTACATATGACTTTTTAAACTTTGAGTTATGGTAATGTAACCATTTTTCATCACCAGTAACAATACGCAGCGCTCAAGTATCACTTCCGACATGCTAAATCGTTTTTCTTATGTGACCCTAAGACCTTGCTCTTGAATGAATCTCAATACTTGTTGTATGACTCCCAACTGCAATGCAAGTTTTTCTTGCCCTTGACAACAATCTTCGTCGAGTGGTGCTTCCAATTCCTCGTCTTCAAATTTTTCGACTGAGCAGTGCTCTCCTGGTCTTCTGTGGCGAAATCACCGCTTTTGAAACGCGCATACCATCGTTCTCACATTTTTGATTTGGTGCTTCTTTACTGTAAGCTTCAACCACCAATCGATAACTTTCAGCAGCCGCTTTCTTCAAATGAAAGAAACTTATCAGACTTCATCGCAAAACATCTTTTTAAGGCAAAAAATACGACATAATTTTAGCGCTTGAAAAAAATGTGTGTTTACACTTTGGCGTCTATCGAATACTGAATTATAATAACATATGTTTACCCTCCAAAAAACCTTATTTGTTATTATTAACACAAACCGCATATGTTAGTAATGTAATATATAATATGTTATCCAAATCGACATTATAAAAATATTAGCTTAATATAAATATTTTTGCTTATTTACGTGATTTCTTTGCGTTTGATATTTGCGCTTATGTACAAATCTACAAAATTTTATTAAATCGAAACTATAACAGCATGATTACCGTCATCGTCGTTCTCATTTTTGACAGTTTTCCGCCGAATATAAAATTTGTTTAATACTGGGTTTATACATTATTTCACATACGATTTGCTTACGAGTGTTTATAAAATAACCTGCCGTTCCGCAGAGAATGAATGTTAAAATTTCTGTGTTTTCTCTTACCAGCATAAATCATAGTCAGGGAGATATAAGAATTTCAAAATGGTTATTGTTTTTTACACCACGCTTTGGTAGCATTGATTGATTGATTTGTGTGATTTGTTTTACATCTGCACCGACCGCGAGGTCATAATCAGATGGTAGTTAAACCACTTAGTTGATTGGACACCAACTACGCCCTAGAAGGCCTTCAGATACGTATATCCTTCAGTCACTTCTAGTAGCAATTTAGAAAGTCCGGAGTAGGCCGTGCCCTCACTCCTTGCTGAGGAGTTGGAGACTTTCCAACTCCTGGTCCAGAACGCATGAAGCTCTTATTTATCAAGAACACGCCAGCATTCATACTCACTGGACCTGAACCATTCATTGTGTTAATTTGAATGGTCCGACCCACAAACTCTCACGAGAGTCCGAAACCACAACCACCACGATACTCCCATATAGGGGCCAACCTCAATAACCAGTCAGAGCACATTTTTTGTCTAAAGAGAGCAAATATTGTACTCTGGGGCAACTGATTTCCCGTGGAAATATGTGGATTGTCCAGGTGACTCCTACTAGCCTTTGAGGGGCCTGGGCTCCCTTTTACCCCGCAAGACACAAATCTAAATGGAATAGTAGGTTCCAAAAAGACTATAATGTGCCCCCGGGGGGAGATTGATTGATTTGATATATTGATTGATTTGCATATACTTTTCTCTTACCTTAAGTTCACTTGGCCATATCCCGCCATGTAACAATTCCTGATTATCGCCGAAACCTCTGGTTATTTTTTTAAGATTTATTGCTGGATTCATTGTATTTTACAATAATGGCATTGATCTTACACTCCTTATTGGCTATTCTTAATAATTTTAAATATTCTTAATGTCAAAAGGTCACCTTGTTTATTTAGTTTTCATTTTTAGTATCGCCAGGTAAAATAAATTTAACAATTTTATAATCATTTTAAGGCCGCAGCAAAAGCCGATTTCTTTTTACTAATTAAAATTGAATGTAGTGGCAGTTTGAAAAAAAATAAGGAAAAGTCACGTGTGTTTTTTGACAACAACAACAACAGCAACAACAAAGTGGTCAACCTAATTTTAAGGCAATGAACTTTTTAAGTCATAATATCATATCATAACTGCACTTTTAATGACAAAAATTAAACAACAAATTAATTTATTACTCAAAATAGTAATCACGTATTGTAAAGGCAGCTACACGGTTGAAACATTGTAGCGTCAATTTTGATTGCAGGATTTATTATTTAGGAGTTTTTATTTTAAGCAATGTTTTTGATGCTTGCTGAAAGATGTGTAGATAAAATAATTACAGCATTGAAATAATGTTAACAATAAAGTAAAATACAATTCCCCGAAAAATCCTGAAAGACTTTCAGATTTTCGTAAGAAATCCACAATTCCCATTTAGTTTAAAAAAATCTCCACTATGAGAAATAATGTTTTTTCCTTTATAACGAGAAAATCATTTCAACTCTAAATAAACAGTTCTCAACATAAAAATCACAAGTCAAGAATATTAAATGTACTGACTGTGCCATGAAATCATTCCTACCTTTAGTTATTGGCTTTAAAAATAATGCTCAGTATATAAAGATGTTGATTCGCTGGCTTAAAGTGACAATACGAAAATTTTAAGTCATTATATATTTCTTATTTTTTGCACTTGGTATGATGGTAGTTTCGTTTCCATATTTTTTTTTCTTTTCTAATATAACGCCAACTGTTTTATTTGTTGCCCCTTACATCTGTGTCTTGCTTGTTTTAACAATTGTTGGTTCATTACTCTCGCACTTTCTTTCTTAGGGATACTTTCCGTTTGTCTCTTTTTTTCTGTAAAATTCTTTATTTTATTTTTCCAGGTCATTAGAGTACATTTGCAAAAGTTTACATTGGATTTTTCATATCGAAGTGGTGGCCATTAAAGAAAAAACAGTTGAATTTGTTTTATAACTTTATTTAGATACAGAAAATTGTGTTGGAATATCGCAAAAAGATTATTAAATACTGTTGTTTCTTTAAAAAAATTTAAGAGGTCAGATATTACTTTTAGGTGAAAATCTGAATTCAAAATCTATTTCAAAACCAAGAGTATTTTCGTGAATACAATAGCAACTGTTTTGCGTAGTTAGCGCAAATTATTAAATTAAATTGTTTAAAATTTATTAAAATGCAATTCTAAATTTCACAAATCCAATTGCTTCAGCGTTGCAGGGACCTGGATGAAGAGAGTTGACAATTTTACATTTTTTAGTTCACATAACATTTTAAAATTTCTTTAATAAAAATTCCTTTAGGGGCGACAATTAACTTAGCCTGCATCTGGGTTGCTAAATTTGACCTAGTTGTTGTGTTTGAAAATATCTGATTTCTTTGAAAATGTATTGCATTACGGGTATTGTGTGTAAATATCAAAAGAAGAAGTTAGAATTTATATAATCGCAAACAAATGCTAGCAACCCTGAAAATTACCGCCCAATTCCAATTTGTTCTGCACCTTTTAAAGTAATGGAAAGTATGATTAATTTTCATCCTGTGAGATCTAGAGTATAAAAGCTTACTTAGCGACCGACAGTGTGGTTTCCGTATGGGACGCTTTACAGGTGACTCGCTAGCTTTCCTTTCGAAAAATTGCTGCAACTCTATACATCAATTCGGAGAATGTAAGGTGGTAGCTCTAGATTTTTTCAAGAAGTTTAATAGAGTGTGACACTTTTGTCAAAACTTGTTGCTTTTAGTGTCGGTGATGATTTCTCCAGATTTATATCGAATTTTCTCAGGAATCGCACTACACGAGTTGTTATAGATGGGATGTTCTTGGCATGAAGACCCAGTGTGATATTTTCAGGTTTCTAAAGAAGTTTTAAAGTGCCTAGCTTTTCGTACTATTTATACTATCTATATCCATCCAAAATGGAATGGAATCCTCATGTATGACCCAGCACCCTAAATTCTAATTTGGACTTACTCGACTGCCTACAAGAGTGAACCAAGAAGCTCACTGTGGACATTAAGGTATTCAACTCCGTTGGTTCACTGGAACATCGACGCAATGTGGGTTATATTTCACTGACTTATTTATGCTCTAAGAAAATTAAGCAACTTGTTCCCGTTACTCGCAATCTTTTCCGTTTAATACCCCTTTCGTTGGCCGTTGAATTGCACTACGCATAACAGATAAAATTCTGTTTTTATAACCTAATTTCCTAGTTCTGGCACAATGAATTGCATCAGCAGGTGTCATCTCTTAATGCTGATTTGAAAAAAAAAATGGTAAACAAATGTTGAACTATTAAACTCTGGCCAAGGCTTTATAAATCGTGTCGTGAATTCAACGCCGTATATTTAATTTGATTTAATTTAATTAATTATTGTGGATTATTCTTAAAATCGACCGGTCACGTTTTCTAATGCAGACAATATATCCATACAGATTTTCTGAATTATAGTAAAATTCAAATAAAATAAAGTTTAATATTAATTTGATATTTTTTACTTCTATGTAAATTCAGTTACTACGAGAGGCCGTTATTGCGTAATTCGAATCGAATAAAAATGTAACAAAATCGAACATTTCGTACTGTGTAATACGACTGTGGTAAATTTATGAGGAATTTTTTTTTTCTTTCGAAAGAAAAATGTCGCTTTCGTTAATGCAACTGTGTAATACAAAAGTGAATGTCGAAAAGACTAGAACTTTGAAAATTATTCGAAAGCCTTGTAGTTAATGAAAAAAATAAAAATAAATTACAAAATGGAATTATTTATGTACAGAAACATTAAGTAATTGTTAATTTGATAAAAGTACCTGGTATATTTAAGCATTTAAAAAAATCTCACTTAACAAATGTAGTTTTAAATTACGGTGGAATTTATGCCAAATTATCCGGATTTAGCTAAAGGAATCCTCAAAGTTCCAGGTGCTAAATATAAATATAAAAAGTTGTGGGAAAAACTTTAGATTTAAACGCTGCATCGACGCCAACACGTGATGTTAATGGTTGGAAAAATGATTTTACATTAAAATTTTTAATAAATAATTTGATTATAATTACAATTTTCTTAATACGTTTGGGCCGATTTTAAAAATAATAATTAAGAATAAATGCTGTCGCAACGAAATTAACATTTCAGAACCCTTTAAGAATTGCTCACTTACAATAATAAATGATGCTATTAATGAAATGGCTGGAGTATCTGCCGCAACAGTTTTAGATCCATAAATAGATCAATGGTGCAGTTCACTTTGAGCTAGAACCTGATTGTGAGTTGTCAAAAGAAGGAATAAATAACAATGAATGTGTTGTTAGCAGACTAAACCGTACAGAAAGTCGCCTTTAGAAAAAGGTTGATGAAAACCAAATTTTCTAAAAAAAAAAAACACGATGAAAATATAAAACGACATTTACGAAAATCAGGAAAACAGTAGCAAAATATTGTCAGAAATTAATATTTTTACTGGGTTTCAAAATCACATAAAAAGAAATTATGAATTGCAAGAAAGAAAATACAAATTGTATAAAGAAAAATTCGAATACAAAAAAAGAAGAACAACCTCCGTTGCGGAAAGGGAATAGTGAATATAGGCCGATTGCTATCTTATGTTTTCTTTCAAAAGTAATGGAGAAACTTCTATTTAGACAGATATATAATTACGTTAATTCCAACGATTTATTGTCTCCCATGCAATCAGGTTTTCGAGAGAGTCATGAAGGTGTTACGGCACTTGAATATGTTAGTGAGAATTTGCGGCAAGGGTTAGATAGAGAAGATATTAACTTCTTAGTGCTCATTGACCATTCTCAAGCATTTGACACGGTCAATCATGAAATTATGGCAATAAAATTAAAATTCTTTTTTCGTTATTCTGACCTGTCACTGAAACTTGTCTCCTCATATCTATCGAACCGTATGCAATCGGTGTTGATGAATAATGTTTGGTCAGATAGCTTACCTCTTACTAGAGGAGTGCCACAGTGTTCCATTCTGGGACCGCTACTATTTTCACACTCTATGTGAATGATCTGCCGAAACAACTCTCTAGCTGCATATACACTTATATGCAGATGATGTGCAGCTAACACTATGTAGCTCTATTCGGAATATTGACTCCAGCATATCCTCCTTAAACGATGATCTGAATAGAATTTACCTTTAGGCAAATGCAAATGGGCTCTACTTAAATCCATCAAGCCGAAATGCATCGTTATATGTAAGAAAAGTTTGCAGCCTGTACTGTCACATGATATTGTATTGAACAATGAGGAAATTGTGACTGTTAAATCTGCTAAAAACCTCGGTATAGTATTTAATAATAAATTAACATGGACTGATCATGTGAATATGCTGGTAGGTCAATTGTTTATAAAGCTTCGAGCACTGGGGTCAACACAATATTTTACACCTTTAAGGATACGAATCTTGCTTGTTAAAATGTATCTTATACCCGCTTTAACCTATGGATGTGAATTGTTTGGATGTTGTGACTCAGTCAGTAGGAACAAGCTTGACGTTGTGTTCAATAATATCGAAAGATATGTCTATGGATTTTGAAGATTTAATCATATATCACATGTCACCAACAATCTTCTTGGAATCTCTTTTCAGGGACTAATAAAGGTTCGTACCCTTTTATTTTTACATAAAATAATTGTAACAAGAACGTCAAATATTTCATTGAAAAAATACGTTTCTTCCAATCTCCAAGGAACAAAAATATTATTTTGCCTCGTCATCACTGCTTTGTATCCGAATGGCAATTTTATAATAATGCCGCTCGTCTCTGGAATAGTCTTCCACTAAGTCAGCAAATGAATAGCAATGCTACCAATTTTAGGAAATTTTTATATAAGCATTTCACATAAACTATTTTATAATTTCTTATTTTTTTTCTTTTTTTTTTTTTTTGTTTTTTTGGCAATCTTTTGATTAGTTTATTTTGTAATGTCGTATCTTAAGAATACTATTATAATGCTGTACGTTACTGTACTATAAATATAAGACACAATCTTGTTGTGCAGGAATTAGATAAATTAAATCAAATAAATAAATAAATAAACTCCTGATACAAGTAGAAATGGATTGCTGATGTATTCCAAGAAGTCGATCCTGCCCAATTTGATGATGATATATTCCCCTTGAATCAGAAACTTAATGTGACACATATGTAGCTAAAAGATTTTTGATTGAGTTTGAAGTTGTTTATAAAGCTAAAAAATTTTATATATGTACATATATGTACATATATACGTATATACATATGCAACGTAAAACATTTTTTACTTACTTTTTTACACTTAGTTTCATAAAATTGAAATTATCTCCAATAATTTTTCTTTGAACTCTTTCTTGGATGTCATCCATTAAAATATTTTTCAACTTCTCTTTAAAAACAAAAGGTTTTTTGCTTAAGACTATACTGCCAAAAATATTAATTTTTCTACAGTTTGTCCGTTAAATTTGACATTTTAGTAAAGTGCTGGCAAGTTTTTTCACAATTTGATCCCTTTTTTTTTAAATAAGACTCTTCTTATTATACGAACGTTTTACACAATACCAAATGCCTTTCGATTGTCAAATTCTATTCGAAAGGTTTATCGATACGAATATAATTACGCGGTAAGGGGCCAGATATTCGGAATATGCAATTCGAAGAAAATTAAGTTTTTTTTGCTTTTCACAACCTTGTGTTGTGTTGTGTTTGTTAAAAATGTTTAGTTGTATCTTTGCTAAGATAGAACAAGATATGAATAAAGTATTGGTAAGGAAATTGTGCGTTCGAGTTAATTAAATTAAATATTTTGTTTACTTTTATGAAAAAAGAAATAATTTTTTAGAACACAAATATAAACTAAATGTTTGCAAAGCCAAATTTTTGGGCTGAAGATAAAAACCTAATAAAACGTTTACATTTTTTTACTTGTTTTTATTTAATATTAAAACGCTTTTTTAAAGATGTTTTCAGTTCCTAAAACAGAACGCTATTCCTTATATTTTTAACCCAGATTTAATGTGATACCATGTAAGTAAAAGCATCTGATAATAGAACAATAAAAATATTTTATTTTCGCCCAAGATATTATTCAATTGACCTCAATTGTGGGCAGCTTAAAATTGTGGTCAATTAAATGATATTGAACGCTTGCCAAAAGGGTTTTTTTAAAAAGGCCAACGCAACAAAAAAAAACGAGTTCAGTGTTAAATTGCAAAAACTTTATCAAATAATTTGCGAAAAGTTCCTATGAGAAATAAAAAATATTCAACACATTAATTAAGTGCATATGCAGCAACTTGACACTTTAACTGCTTCGAATTACGTAAAAGTCAAACATATTTTTTACAGCCATTATGATCCAACTAAAGAGCGGAAAGCTTCTTTTTTATTGTGAAAAAAGTGAATTTATTCACTTTGGTGGTACAAATTTTTATTATTTGCCTGCACAACAAATATTTCAATAAAAATGGAAGCAAATTCTCTTTGGTTTAAAATATCAAATTTGTTGTTTTTTTTTTTTTTTTTTGTTAAAGAGAAGTAGCACTTCAGGCAACAATGCCTATTTAGTCACGTACCGTGCTGCATTCTTTAGGAAAGGGATAGAGAATAGATGAAACAGGTGGCGAAAGTGAAAAGATAGCCGGAAATTAACTGCCGTATATAAGAGAGCACAGCGGCCAGTGACTATGCCTTCATCGCTGAGCAACCCCACCGACAGTCAATTTTTATTTTTGTAGTAAAAAAAAACCAAAGTCTTCGTTGGGAATCGAACCCACAACCACCATACTTACAAGCTAGTACACTACCTACTAGCCTACAGGGGCACCAAAATATACTTTGATGTAAATATTCTTAATATTGCTTCCAAAAACAAAAAAATTAAAATGCTGAAATGGCAAGACAAAACCCATTCTGATCGCTTTGCTGAAAAGAGTCTTTCACGTTACGATAAGGTA
Organism: Trichopoda pennipes; assembly: GCA_030448955.1. NCBI lineage: Eukaryota > Metazoa > Arthropoda > Insecta > Diptera > Tachinidae > Trichopoda > Trichopoda pennipes. The sequence goes on along the minus strand of JASKUP010000006.1, from coordinate 333,019 downwards.
CAAAAAAATGTTAATGAAGTTTACCATTCTATTTAGAATGCAAATATTGTCTTATGTCTAATCTAATAATTTATGTCAAATACTAATTTTAACTTTGATATTAACAGCACAATCAGTTTTAGTTCTTTTAAATTTATTGAACCGAAACTAAACCACTTAAAAGAGCTGGTCTCTTTTACAAAAACATTTATTTTTTATTTGGCTTTCAGAAAATAAAATGTTGACATTTTAATATCTATTATTGTAGATAGAAAGTACAAATTTTAAAAAATAAATGAAAAAAAAAACAAAAATTAAAAGTCAACCAGTAGCGCATAATTGGTGCGGAGTGTATGGTTAAATTTGCACCTTTTGAAACTATGAATTCGTTGAGATGAATCCATAGTTGTAGCACTTCGAATCTTTTTTACCACGATTCTAACGAACTACAACTATACAAAACATGTGATGAAAAGTTTATTCAATGCGATAAACAAACAGTCAATAATGCAATGACTCATAAGAAGACTGTCGCAGCTTCAAGCTTGCATATGATTACAAAAGGTGAAAATCATGTTCAACCACTGAGCTCGCTTTAAATTGACAGCCAACACTACTTAGCATACCTGGTGTCATTTTTATATTATCGTTTAATCTACTAAACCCTTAACATTTGACTCCCAAAAATATTTTGGATGTTTTCAATTTCTTTGCAGGTAATTTTTGAAGACCATTTTGAAAAAATTTTAAATTTGTTTGCTTGATTTCTTCCTCAAAACTTTGTTCTATAAACTAGTTTAGTTACTTGAATTCTCTATTAAGATAAATTTTATTTTTAAGGAACTGTATAGAACTTTAAGTTGGCAACACTTTTTTAAATTACTTTGTCAGCTGTCAAGTGATTTATGTTTAGTTTGATTTGGCATATCAACATAAATAGACTGATGCCTGAACAACTCACCTCAATTGGGCCCCAATCAAGACTGCCGTTGTTCCCGATTTTCATAAGCCAATTTTGTTTAGCAATGAAATTCACTTTTGTTTGATTGGATACGCCAATAAACAAAATTGCCGTAATAGAAACTGACTGTGGTCCAAACATTAGTCCATTACTCTTTAAAAACGATGCTGGTCTGAATGTTAAAGTCAATGGTATCGGCTATAAAGCCATGATTACATACTGACTTTTTCGTTGACCAATTGAACAAACATGATGTGCAATAGCTGTGTTTTCAACAAGAAAACGTTTAGTGAATTGGCTTTCAAGATTGCGTGACTTAACGCCGCTACACTATTCTCTGTGGGGATATATGGAGGACGACATTCGCTGCGTTATTGCCAGCAGTGTCAGTCATATACCAAAAGTCATATTTAAATTATAATGCCAGCAGATTATCTTGAGAATAAAGTAAATTTCATGTTAATTTAAAAAATTTTACTCTATTTTAAATTTCTATCTCTTATTTATACTTTTACAATTTCTTTAATTAATTTTCAGTTTCTTCAACATTTTCAACCGTAAAGTAAAAACAAAAACTAAGTACTCGAAAAGTAAAATGGTTTATTTTTGTGTTAATTGAATGAAGCTAAGAAATCTACTAAAAAGATGGTTTTACTTATGCAACATTAGGTTCATCTTGAAACAAAAACAACAACAGAAAAAGAAACAAAGAAAACCATTCCATACTTCATTGTCAATGACACACACGTCACCTTTGTGTTGTAAATTTTATTCTTTTTCTTTCATTTTCGTTGAAACAAGTTGTTGACAGTGACGCTCACTGTGCTTTCCAGCAGAACATTAAAGATTATTTCTTGTTCACTGATTTTTTACATAAAAAAAATGAATTTCAGCCAGGATGTATACAATTTTTTTTTTGTAAAAAAGGGGAAACACGATAAAATTTTACAAAATCTAAGAAACGTTAAATTTTTGCATGAATTTTCTTTTTATAAGTTTTAGCATAAAAGTTGTTGTACACTGCGTCTAGTTGTTTTAAAAATGGAACTTCGATCAGGAACCTTTTGAGGCCAGATGATTTATAACAGTGATCGTCAAGATAACTCTCTGCAACAGTATTAGAGAAGCCCTCGAACAGCAAATTGGCACTCATGGTACTGTCTTGATAGGGTATTTCCTTATAATTATCATGGCAAGAAAGAGTCCCACTATTAAGTAATAATTTTCTTCTTCTAATAATTAAATCCATAAATCAAATGCAACTGCTCAGAAAAAGACTTTAAAAATGTAATTGTTTCAAATACAAACAATTTAAAAAAAGATATGGTCTATGAAAAGCAGAAGTGAAGTCGTTCTAATAATTTTCAGCGTGACTGTATGGGTTTCTAACATAAAATTTCAAAAACACCCATACATATATACGAGTACTTATTTCGAAATAAAGACCATATCATTTTTTGGGAAATGCGTGCATATAATTACAGCTGTGTACAAAAAAATAGAAGAGGTGTTACCAAAATATTTTTTGCAGAAAAGTATACACTACCGTTTTGTTTGAAAGAACTGGGGCCTGATTCTGAGAGTCGAAAGCGTTCGGAATTATAGTCGTATAATCGAAATTTAGTGCTTTTGGTATTCTGTCAGTCGATATCGCTTAAAGTGTATCGGAATTACGTATTCTATGAGTCGATAGCTATCTAGCTATAGAACGTGAGCCTTCGCTATTTTGCTCGATAGCAAATAAGCTATCGCAAAACGTTTAGCGCCAAAAAAAACAAAACAAACAGAAATAATAAAACCTAAATAATGTTTTAAAATGCACCAGAAATCGCATAAAAAAAGATTTATAAATAATAAGATTTAAATTTTTTGCATCATATTTTAATAAATGGGGCATATATATGTATGTTAATAACAAAAGCATAAGAACACGCAGTTTTAACAAGGTATTTTTGTTTTGTCTCTTTTTTTAAGAACAAATCAAGAGGAAGCATGTCAATAAAAGTTAAATTGTTTATTGTTAAATTGTATTTCATTTAGAATATAATTAAAGGCTTCTTTCGTTAGTCGGAATCGCTTTACAAATCTGTAAAAAAGAAAGAATCAAAATTTTTATTAAGATATAATATTTTAAATACTCTGAGTCTGCCAATGTTAAGGGATCAGTTCTTATGCGGATTTGTTTTCTAATGCGTGTTAAATTGCACTCTTCTTCATCCGAAGAAGAGGAAAAACAAAACAAACTTGGATCCATTAATCAATTGCTATTTGTTTTTAAAAATTTTGTATATAATTTTTTTCAATTTTTAACGAAACATATGTTTCTTGTTTATGTTAATTTACAGTGTGGGTAAATTTTTCTTGCTTCCGTTTTACAACACTGAAACACAAAACGATTCGTTACGCTTTGACTCATAGAATTAGAATATTGCGAACTATCGGAATTAATTGCGATACGCAATTATTTCGCTATCGACTCTCAGAATCAGGCCCCTGGTTACAGACAGTATGGTTTGAATACCAAGAAAAAATATGCAAGAAAAATGGTGGCGCGAAAATTATTATTAGGATCGTCCCATTTCCTTACAACTGAATCAGTCTGCTTTACCAAATAAAGGGCATCAAGGAAAGAAATAGCAAACCAAACAAACGAGCAAATTGGCGAAATAAAAAGGATTGATCAGTCTGTCCTGATCTTTACCACAAAAAACTTCTATGGGGAGCCATTTAGAAAGCTGTTTTTTAGATTACTGCGCGAAATACAAGACAATTTTTCTTAGAAAAATATTGTTACCTGAATAACACCTTATTGGCAGTCATAAACAACAAGGGCTGCTTAACCAAATTATGATACAATTTAATTCTGAATAGAATGAATATTGTTGCGAAAATGATTTATTAAGTTTTAAAGGAAATAGTTGACAGTAAAAGAAAAGTGAACGACCCACTGTGCATTTTACAAAAATTGCGTAGTTTTCTAGGAAATCTTGTACATACAAGACAACAACAACATGCAAATCAGAAAGTTTACCAAATAAGTCAACAACAGAAGCAGGCCCTTAAACTGAATGATAACGACAACCCTGTAAGCTAGTGGGTAGTGTACTAACTTGTAAGTATGGGGGTTGTGGGTTCGATTCCCAACGAAGACCTTGGTTTTTTTTTTCACTAAAAAAATAAAAATTGACTGTGGGTGGGGCTGCTCAGCGATGAGGGCATAGTCGCTGATCGCTGTGCTGTCTTATATGCGACAGTTAATTTCCGATTATCCTTCTACTTTCACCACCTTTTTCATCTATTCTCTATCCCTTTCCTAAAAAATGCAGCACGGTACTTGACTAAATAGGCACTGCTGCCTGAAGTGCTACTTCTCTTAAAAAGAAAAATAATAACGACAACAATATGTGGTTATTTTCAAACGAAATATTCTTGTGTGTGCGAGAACCGCTTAAAACAATTATATAAGCACCAATTGCTGGGCAAATGAATGAATTCAAGTTGAGTCATCAGTGAGTAAAGACAAGAAAATTACCAAAATTACTTTGTGTGTAATAAGTAATAAATCATTTAGCTTAATTTAAAACTCTAAAATACTCTGTTATTATTTTGCAATAAAACAACTCAAAATAACATAATGTTTTTACAATTGATTTAATTTATCATTGTGTTTAACATTCCATTAAAGTGAACAGCTAACTTTGAGCTGACTTTAGTTTTAACTTAATTTATTTATTCAGATTCAAAATGAGACAAAATTTTGTTGTTTGCCTTTAGTATACGCTATTTTTATGCACATAACTGTTATGGCAAATGATTTTTTTAAACTTTGTCTCTATATAATACACACATGTTATTTCATATTTTAAGTTTATTGTTTTAGTTTTTTCGTGTCACACTTTTTTCATGACATTTTGAACACTGTTTTAATTGCCTTAGAAAATTGTGCTATAATTTTGTTTCAAAAGTTTTAGGTGGTGATGACCATAATTTTCAATAGAATTAGTAATTAAAACTATTAAATGGAAATTTGTAAAACGTAGAAGTGCTAACGACAAGTAATTTTATTACCATTTTTTATAGTGTTCACTATGTTCTTTTGAGGTTTATAAACTTTATTTTCGTTGAAAAACAATTCGGGGTAATATAAACATTTAAACCTAAAGTGGAAATATCTTTCGATGCATATGAAACAATTTTAAATGTACAACATTTAGTGGAAAGTGTAATGCTTCTTTACAAATAATACAACAAATTAATGCTAAATAAGAACAACAAAAAATGCTATTGTAAAAGCTACTCGCTTAGTTTTTAGCAGAATATTTAGATAGTAGTATTAAAATAAATAACACAGAAATTTGTTATGTTAGAGTGGGCGGTCGGTAAAAAAGCAAAATATTTTAGATTTCTCTAACAATCAGATTCAGATTTATTAGTACAAGAAAAAACATCGGCGGAATGAATATGTGGAATTTTTAAGGTTGAGCAGAAAAGGCCACTATTCAAAAAATGTAACATCATCACATAGACAAGGATGATTTTCGCGAGACAAGTTTATGTAAATACAAGAATTAATATGTTTCTGTCAGTAGTTCAACTTATACCCAATAGCGGAGGCGGCAGATAACAGACTCCTAGTTAAAACCCCTTGGCCTCCTGTTTTAATGTAGACTTAGCTTTGCATAAGGAAATCTGTCCCTGTAAACATCCTTTTTCTACTGGTGGGATAACTCAAATGCTGACACATTTAACCAGTGTCTGGTTTTTATTGACTAATTGCAGAAACCGAAAGAGGCGAACAAATACGTCTTCCTGGAGTTGGGCGGCTTAATATCTAAAGAAACTTTTTCGCAGCGATTGCCACCTTTTTATAATTTCTACTCATCTCCATTATTGTCTCATCTAAGTGTAAGCAAATAATCAAACAGAAAAAAACTTATTGAAAAATTTAAATTCAATTCTTAGTTAAGAAAATAATCTTTACATGAACTAAAGTGAATAAACACAAATCGAAGGAAACCCAAAACAGCCACTGATGAAAATTAGCAGTTAATTACATCTGATTAAAGCAATAGCAAGAAATAAACACAAGGCAATATTAGCAAAATTAGCAACAAATGTAATATCGACACCATGAATGCTCTTTGTGACTTCTTCTGTAAATTCTTTTTCTTCCACCTTCAATCAAATGCCGAAAAATCAATTACAGATAATTTATTTGTAACACAACTTTCATTTATTAAACAGAAAGTAACACACATGTAAGAAATGTGGAAGCCCAGCAAGGTTTGAAATAATATTGTTACGTTTATACCTTTTATAAACGTATTGTTGTGAATTCTTTATTGCAAAATAAATAACACCAGTTTTTAGAATTTTTAAATTTATAACAATTTTATTTACTTTAACTACGCAAAGTTGACACCAGAACAATTAACTTAAAATGCACGTCTTTACTTTACGAGGTTTAATTTTACACTGATTGGTTATCCACTCACACGATGCCCTTTTATATTTGTCCATTAAAAGTCTAGAAAATTTAGGAATCTTCTAATTCCTTTGTATCACATTTTGTTGTTATATGTTGTTTATTCAATGTATAGGCGCCAGTATGTCGGTGTGTATTTTTGTTTTTATAGTGATAAAGTTTCTTCTTGGAATTTATTTTAAGATATTTGTTGTTGTCTTTTGTAGAAAAGGTTTCTTAGAAAACTACGCAGATGTTAAACAGCATACATGTTTTTTGTTGTCTTGCGCGTATAAAACTTCTACGCAGTTAGTAAACAGAACAACAAATTGTTGTTGTTTGCGTTTATAAAATTTCTATGCAATTTGTAACTAGAAATTTTGTTGTAGTACCATAAGTTTTCTTAGCAAGCCACGCAGTTCGCAAACAACATACCCAGTAGTTCGCTTTATTGCATGATTAAGTTTTCTTTTAAAACTTAGGCAAGACACATCCGCAACAAAATGTTTTTTTTATTATACATTTGAATACATATTTGGAACTGAAATCGAAGACCATTTGCTCATTTATTGAATGTGTTGTGTTGTTTGAGCCATTATAAAACATCAAATTTTGATTGGATTCATCAGAAACATTTGGTTTCAGAGCCTTAACAAAATTAAAAGGAATAAGACGGACTGCTGGGCGTTTGGTCATTGCATTTCGAGGCAAAAAATTATGGATACTCAAAATGGGTATTCTTCAATTTCTTAGAGACAGATATATTAGGCATTTCGATCATAGGTATCATCAATTTACTTTGGGCAGTTACATGTTAGAGTCCAGTTATACTACTTAATATAATAAAAATATTACACTATACACCATGCCAAAAAAATTTTATTATCAAATTACTATCAGATCGATTTCATCATTTAATGCTCCCAATATTTTATTAAACTTATGTGTTTATTGAGAAGCAAACATCTAGTACATCCAAGGACAACTAGCAACTAGAACACGTAAAGATTTAAACATATAAGAGAACATTCGAAGTGCCGATAGCACGCAAAAATCCAAAAATTACAAATTGTATATCGCTACTCAACAACGGTATAAATAGTGATTACAACTTTTGTTGCCAGACAACAACAGCAATAATTTAAAGTCAGAAATGAATTTATTTTTTCCACCGATTTTTGACAAGATTTAAGTAAAGTAAAGGTTACTGGTCTTTAATATTTTTAGAAAACAACTTAAAAAATGAAGTGTTTTTCATATTAATTTTCTAACGAATTGTTCTTTTAAAATACAAAAACCGCATTTAAGGGGTTAAAGACTTTGAATCTTCTTAAAGCTAAAAACTTTTCTTGGATTAAACAAAATTTTAAAAGGTCGCCAACATTCACTACAGAATACAGGATGTCTCGTGATTTTATTTTATAAATGAGCCATTTGCATTTTCCTTTTTTTAGAATTTTTCTAAAGGTTTCTGCACTTTGCATTTTTTTTTTTGTGAATAAAAAAAATATGTTGTAATTTATTGTTGTTTCCTGATACATATTTCATACGTATTTTTTTATTTTTTTTTAATTTTCTGTTGCCAATCAATTGTTTTTCGTAAATAAAATCTTTTTTCGCCTTAAAATTGCCTGTTATCGATACTGTTTTCGTAAAGCTATCGAAGACTGAAGCAAATTTTGTTCTATCTATACACACTGGAAAATAATTTTTCGTTTTTTTATTTACATTTTGTTTTTGATTTCAGGCTATCCACTCGTCTTAAAAATTTTGTAATACAGCAAAGCAAAAATAAAAAGAATAAGATAAGAGAATTTTATCGAAAATGTTTACACGTTGTTTAGTTTTAGAATGGTTTCATAACACACTGTTAACAGCCTATTAAAAGGGAATAAAGTTTATAACTATAACACTTTTGCTAAAATCTGAATAATATTCATACATAAGTATTCTTAAGATGTCCCACTTACATATCATACATTCATACAGTTTTATACTATTTGGTGTTTCAGTTTAAGCACATGGCATATCGATGAATGACTAATCGAAGTTGCTGTAGTTGTGTTTATATTTATTTTATTCTACAAAACAAATTGAAAATATTCTCAACAATTTTTTACTCGCATTGAGAAGTGTTGTTTATTTTAATTGGGTTGAAAAAATAAAACAAAAACAACATGCGAACTACGCAACTTTATTAAAGAAAATAAAAAAGAAACGGAAGAAAAAGCACATACTGTAAAAAAAACGATTTTTCATAAAAATAACGTCATTAACGAGAGCCACGACGACGGGTGCTTTACATACCGACTACGAATAAAACAGCAGCAACAATTATGTAGCAGCAGCAGTAGTCTGCCGAGTCAACAAATGTATGTGACTTTTTACTCTATGTGACACATATTTTCTTTTTTTTACTATTTGTTATTATTTTGCTTTTTACTTATTTAAATAGAATAAAGTTGTATTGTAGTTTTGTGTTTTATTTTGTGTTTATATGTCGTCATCATTTACTGTCATAAAATAAATTATTTAAAGAAAGATGAAGCATTTTTTGCATTGAAACTAAAATTGTCTATCTACAGTATCCTTTTATTTAACGTTTTAATTTCATTTTCTCGTTAACGTAAATACACATTAATTTAAATCATTTTGGCAATTATGCATCACTGTTACACTATAAAGGGTATTTTGTAGAGGTATAGAACTTTAAAATGGAATAAAACAAAGATGAATTATTTTAAATTAATATGAATTTTACTTTATTCGAAAGACCATCTTTTGGCATTATAATTTGGCATATGATCGCTACGGCAGGCGCCGACATACTCTAATCTAGTGGTTTAATTTTCGATTACTTTTACTAACATTCGTTACCGTAAATCGGAAATAACGTGGCGTATGCTATCCTCCAAGTGGTGGATCATTTTACTCTCATCGGCGTAGACTAATGACTACCCATTAGGGTGGTTACAAAAAGTAAATTTTGGATTTTTCACCGGCTCAGTTCAATCTGATAATAGTAATACGTGCCGCATTAATACTAACATTGCTGCAATACGGCACGTGTATATATTATCAGATAGAACTAAAACTTTGCCAATCTCATTTTCTAATCAATTGGCACATTTTAGGAGGGTGAGCCGGTGGAAAACCCAAAATTAGTTTTTCGTAACCACCCTACTACCCAAATCCCCACAAAAGCTAGTGTAGCGGCGTTAAATCACACATTCTTGAAATGCAATTCACGGGTACATTATTTGAAACCATGAGGTTACCAAACGTTTACTTCAATAAATTAATTCATCACATCATAATTGAACACATCATGGTTGTTCATTTCGTGATAAGATTTACATCTGCACCTGGCCGGGGCCCTAATCAGATGGTGGTCAAACCACTGTGAATGAAAAGCAACGGCATTCACGCCCTAGGAAGCCGAAGACTAATTTTAGCAACAGATCTTTCGTAGTTGCAATTTCAGCGGTTCCAAAGCAAGGCTGCAAACCACTACTCCTTGCTGAAAAACTGGAGACTATCCAACTCCTGGTCCAGAACACATGACTAGCATGCTCACTGGATCCGGATCATTCATCCGTTGATGTGATTAAAGGCGAGATGATCCTGGCCACCATAAATCAATTCATGCTGGGCCGCAAAAGCACAACAACCACGATACTCCCGAAGGGCCAACCCCAATAATCAGTCAGAGAAACAGCTAAAAGTCTTTAGAGACAATTAGCGGAAACTTTGGGGCTTATTGATTCCCGTGAAAATAACGTGAAGCTTTCCAGTTGATCCCTGTTGCCTTCAGGGGACTGGAATCCCTTATACCCCCAGCGGCACAGGTCTAGATAGTCAAGGATTCTATAAAGACCGATAAATGTGCCCCCGGGGGGGAACATCATGGTTGTTCAGAGTGTGATTCGATTAACATCCGCACCTGGCTATGTAGATTGAATCAGATGGTGGACAAACCACTATTGTATAATTTGGAACGTCATACAGGCATCCTAGGATGCCAAAGACATAATTCTAAGCAACAGAACCACCTAGTTGCAACTTTAATGATTCCAGGGCAGGGCTGCAAACCATCACACCTTGCTAAAGAGTTGGAGACTTTCCTACTCCTGTCCAGAACACATGTCTAGCATGCTCAGTGGACTGGATCATTCACTTTGCGTGTGAGTATCAGTGAGATGAGCCTGGCCACCATAATAACCATTATACTGTGATAGGGCCGCAAAACCACAACCACCGAGATACTCACATACAGGGGCCAACCTCAATGATCAGTCAGAGAACTATTAAATGTCTAAAGAGACAAATAATGAACTCTGCGGCTCACTGATCCCCTTGGAAATAAAGTATAGCTTTCAGTTGACTCCCTGCCTGTCTTCAGGGGACTGGGCTCCCTTAATACCCCCAGTTGCACAGATCTAGATAGCTGTCACGTTATAAAGAACATAAATGCGCCCCCGAGGGGGAACATCATGGTTGTTCAATTGATGAACGAAAAAGTCAGTAATCATGATTCTATAGCGGCCACCATTGACCGCCATGTTCTGATCGGCATCTTTTTTAGAGGGGCCACTAGCCACAATAAATAAAATCTACTAGCCAAATAAAATTCGCTTTTGAAAATCGAAATCAACGCCAATCTTGTTTTGGACCCAATTTGAACACTTTGGAAGCGTTTTCCAGGCGGAAGTCTATTCATAAATATAAATCACTTGATAGCTGATAAAAAGTCCGCATTACAAATATGTTGAAAACTTAAAGTTTTATACTTTTGTAAAAAAAAAACATCCGATATTTATTAATCTTGCTTTGTCTAACTTTCCGTGTAAAAAAAAATTAACTAAATCTGTTTACTGATCTGGCCATGTATGTATTTTGTTCTACAGATTTTATAGCAATATTTTTGATTATTAACTTTAGATATGTCAATGCACTGTTCCCTCTCAACCTCTTTTCTATTCCTTTTTACATTTTTGATACATTTTTATCCAGTAGCTTGCTGACGAACAAATCAGCTTCGAAGCATTTGTACATACACATTTGACAATACCATCTGTACTTTTGTACGTGTATGTGTTTTTGTAAATAAATATTAATTTTTAATAAACTTGTTACTACCAACTTTAACATAACACACGAGTATTATTTGACAACTAGGGTGAAAATGTATAATTAAACTCAACTTAATATGATTTGTATAGAATGTGTTTTGAATACATTTTACTATTATTAAATGTTATTTTAGTCTTCTTGACTTTTTATTAAATAATGAAGTGAATTTATTTTTAGACACAAGTATCCAATTGTTAGTGTATTAATCATATTATAAATACAAAAATCATTTTCAAGTATATTTAAAATTAATTAATATAATATAATTGTGCTAGTAAAAAACTGTATTTACCAACATTGTATGTAGGAATAACACTTGATTTATTAAATTATTAAACATTGTTCATATAGAGTGATGTTATTATTTCAAGGTACTTTGGTACCTTGTTTAGAACAAATAATCAATCAATCATAGAATATCACTTTACTTCATTGGAGACAAATATTCGAAAAATTCGAATGCACATCTCTTATAATCAATCACCAGCAAATAGTTACACTGACGGTTATCTTAATGAAACATGGAAACCCATGGAAATTCGAGCACGTTTTTTAAAACTACAATAGCATCCAAATCTAGATAAAGTGAATTAATGCGCCGATAATTTTAACATCAACTGAAATAATTTTGTTTTCAAAACCGCATCACAAATGCAGCATTATCTTAGTTTCTTCTGACTTTGTTTTCTGTAAAGCCAATGTATTTGAATTCCATTACCTTAACCATGTTTGAATTCTGGTGTAGAACAGATCCTTGCCAATAGTTATGTTCCGACAGAGTTACGTCAAGATGGCATGATTGTATTAGTTTTTTATTGCACCCAAGGTGTCGAAAGCTTTTATGCAGATATTATAATGTCAACATTTTATTACTACTACGTTTTCTATAGTTTAAAATAACACATTTATTTATTTATCACTCACAGAGCTGATTTTAATTCGTTACAATTTTGCTAAATTTTGAATAAATTCATTTCATAACAAAAAAGACTTGAATGAAATTTGAATCAAATCAAACGAATTAGACAGAAATGAATTTCAATTCGTCTCCAATTCAAATGAATTTGTAGAATGAGTTGAAACTCATTTTCAAATCAAATAAATTTATAAAATGAATTGCAATCTGTTTTCAATTCAAATGAATTTGTTAAAGTGATTACAAATCATTTTAAATTCGTTTGAATTAAATTGATTTGAAATTCATTCAGATAAATTATAATAATGAATTTCAATTCAAATGAATGAAATAAAAATGAATCGCAAGTCATTCAAATTCAAAAGCAGATCTAAGGGGAATAAAAAATGGAAACTTCTCCTACCAACATAAAAATATGTTGTATAAAAATTAAAAACCTTGCCCGGAGTCCACCCCTGATCAAAGAAAACATGGTGTTTCGTCATGTTATTTATGTTATGCTTGTTCAAGAAAATAATATTATTTTTCACAAATGAACAAAAATCAAAACACAAAAAATATTGAAACACATTTTCACTTGTCAGGTATGTCAACAAGCAAAATTACCGCATTTGGACTCCTGAAAATCCTAGAGCGATTATTGAGAAGCCTTTGCATGCTCAACATATCACTATATGGTGAGCTATGTGGTCTGGAGGCATGATTAGGCCGTTTTTTTCCCCCCAAGATGAGGCTGAAAATGTGGTAATCGTCAATAGATCACGTTATCACGAAATGCTGACAACTCAATTTTGACCTATTATTGATGACGTGGGTATCACTGACATGTAGTTTCAACAGGATGGTGCCAAATTGTCAAACAGCCAATAAAACGATCAATTTATTGCAAACCAAACTACCCGATCGCATAATTTCACTGCAATCAACAGTTAAGTGACCAGCCAGCCATGTGATTTAGCACCATTGGATTATTTTTTGTCGAGCTAAGTTAAGAACAAAGTCTATACGGAGCCAATCGAATCGATTTCACCCTTAAAATGCAAAAAGGGATTAAAAACTTTGATGAAAGAATCGACATCTGTCAGCGTGGTAGTAGTGGACATTTGCCATATGTAACATATCTGGGATTTCCATATACCCAAGTTCAATTTAGGGCGCACTTAACATTCTTAAGACTTACAAATTGATTTTGTTTTCCTACAATAAACTCCGACTAATCTGTCTGCTAAGTGTTGCAGCACAACACTCCAGACACTTTTATCAAGATTATTAAATTGCATATTTTTTCCTATAACGCGGTGCCCCATCAGCATTTTCTTTTTCATTAAAAAATACATCTCTTCACTTTTGCTGATTCCCATTAAAAAACAAAACCGTTAATAAATATTGAGTCTCTTTAATTTAAGGAGCTTAATATTCAAATTGTATTTCGTTAAACTATTTACCCAGTGCTAGAACATGTTTTAAAAAGCTCTCCTAAAAGGTAGATAAACTATTATAGGTACAAAAACATTTTTGCATTGCAGAAGATGAAAAAACGGATGTCCTGCGAAAAGTGGAATAAGCTGCCCGACACCCAGATTGTGTTAGGGATGATACAAGCTATGTTTAACAATGGATTTGCTAGTCTTTAAGTATAGCAGGAAGTTGCTATATGAAGAAAGAAACGATAATTAGAAACAATCAAAGAATGGTTAAGAGAAAAAAAAAACAAACGCTGTGTCTTAAAAATGCTGAAACAAGGCACATCATATGATAATTTTGATTTGATTGGTCAGCATTAGAATAAGAAGTCATGTGGTAAAAACTACAGGCTGATTTCTAAAGTTTTTCTGGTCTTAAGTTCATTAACTTCGAGTTATTTATTTTTTTAAATGTGGCACCAACACTAAAAACATTAAAATGTGGGATCGAGAATAATCAGTTACATAAATAACTTTCATTAATTCTATAAAAATTTTGATAAACATTCTTTTGGCTTCTTTAAAAAAGGTAGGTTCAGTCTAATTGATCTGGCTTGAGTTACATTTAGGTTTTAACTTTATAGTCAAAATTTAGTTATCTGGTTCAATATTATTGACGAAATCTATAAAAATCAGTGTACACATTGCGATGGGAAAAATGTTCTCTAGGCTATTGGCCACTTAAAGTGAATAAACTTTATGTTTTATATATTTTTTTAGTTTCTTCTTAATCCTTTTTTCTTGAATTTAGTTTCGTCATTAATAATTTCCAGCCGTATGCAGAACAAAAGCAAGTGAGAAGATAGCATAAAATAAAATTGAGCAAAATATCAATGAGCATCTTCACATAATTTGACACCAAAATGAGTCCCTCATTACAATCTATAAATATTCAAGAACTAAAGTGTATGGGAAGATGCCATTGTCATATGATAACTATTTATTTTGCATACCTTTTTTTTGTACAAAGAAGTAGCATTTAGCTATCGTTAAAACCCAAGCTATCAAACTAATTATAGCCTAATTGTCGAGATGTTAAATAAATAATTTTAATCTTTTTATACACTGAAATATTTAGAGCATTCATTTGAGTTTATCAGGACTTTATTTAACCATCCTTTAGGTGTTTTTTTCTTTGTTTTATGTAAAAAT
This sequence comes from Trichopoda pennipes, assembly GCA_030448955.1. NCBI lineage: Eukaryota > Metazoa > Arthropoda > Insecta > Diptera > Tachinidae > Trichopoda > Trichopoda pennipes. The sequence continues at coordinate 317,951 of JASKUP010000006.1, read as the reverse complement.
CCCGCGAGTGTGTTCGCGCAAGGTACCATCTGGAAATGTTTTAAGAGAAATGGCTTTCCGTATTTCAGTGGTATTTTTTTGAAATTTCAATTGGTCCTTTTCTTTTTATTGTATAATTGTACTATTATTTCCTTTTATTTTCCCTGTTACCTATCGTTTTCTCAAACACTCTCAAGCACAACCAATAATAAACAGTTTCTTATTCTCGACAGTGCAAGCCTCAAAATGAGAGAATCAAAAAATATGTATGTCTTAAAATAAATTAAATTTTATATAACAACCACATTTTTCGAGGATTATTATAAGTCAAATTACATAAAGAAAGCATTATGCCCTAATTCTGCTTCATTATATTTTATCTTTCGCTTAAAATTTCACTTCTATTCTAGCAGCTTATCTTAGCGAAGCTTTTAAGCAAAACGTTAGAAACGACTGGTGGTGTTACAAATATAGAAATACTACCAAACAAATTTAATTCTGTATTTACTTACTGTGGCGACATCACAAAATAAGTCTAATAAGTTGAACTTAAAATATATGCATATACAAATGCCTTAGGGTGGATCAGTAATTTAAAAATACAAATTATTTTTAGTTTTTTTAAAGAGCTCAGTGTGCAAATTTTGCTGAATTGTTTAAATAAGTTTTCACTTTCAGGATAAAAGAATGGCCGGCCACAACATTTTATACACAACAGCATACCAATATTATATTCAGGCGCACGCCTTAACAGAGGAAATTTTTTTTTAACAGCTTCCATTCTTTATTTGCAATCTATTTTACACAATTTAAAATAATAAGCAAATTACTTAAAGTGTCGAGCTTAATAGCTCAATAAAAATAACAATACTTGTATTATTTACATATTTACATTATATCTCTATTTTCTAAAGAGCAGGTCAAGTACATGTACCCTTTTTAACCTGCGTGCTTCATTACGTTGAATGATAGCTGAGACGGTTAACATATCTGTCGCTGAAACGGTTAATTTCTTCCTTGATCGTTGCGATACCAAGATCTTTATGAATGTTTATGTTTTTAATGAACCAAGGAGCATTTGCAATTGAACGAAGATTTTTCGATTGATATCTTTGCACAATTTCAATATTAGAATGACTAGTGGTTCCCCACAATTGTATACCATAAGTCCAAATTGGCTTGAGAATAGTTTTATACAACATAACTTTGTTTTCTAAATTCAGTTTATATGATGGTCCTAATAACCAATACGGTTTCTTTGTTTTCATATTTACTTGCTTACGTTTTGTTTGTATGTGCTTTTCCCATGTTAATCGTTTGTCAAGGTGCGGTCCTAAGTATAACAGAGGAAATAAAATTTTAAATTTCGACTTTGGTATTCACACATATTGAACTTAGCAAAATGAATTACTATTTGATAAATATTTAAATTTTATTTGTGAAAACTTCTTGAGCTTGTGAGTTTAGAAGAAATGATGAGAAATTCGAATTAATTTATTAAGTTAACACTAGATACTAAAAATAGAAAATGTGTTTAAAAAATTCGGGAAACAATAAACTAATCCAATTTTCGTTTTCATCTTAAGTTAAAGGTCATTAAAAGATCTTTTGATTATATATTCTACATCTGTGTTATTTCCTTAACAATTGCACAGATTGGCTTGAAAGATTAGATTTGCAAACAATTGGCTTATTGATTTAATAAGATTTGCCAATATTACAGCCAATAAGGGTCACCTCGTGGTGAAAGTAGCAATAGAATAATTAGAATTCTAACAAGTTAACTAATAGGCAAAAGGCATTTTCCTATCCTATCGACTTCCATTTTCTAATATCTTTCAGTTAAGGACTAGGCTGGAGGCTTTTTAATTTTCTCGTAATGTTAGCGACTTCTATTTCTTAATATCTTTTTTCTTCAATTTTTTTACTAAAGATAAACAGTTAGAATTGTAGATACAATAACAATTGTAGTTACAATAACAATTGTAAATACAATTGAACTCTTTTCCTTTTACAGCTTTTTGGCATCATTATAAGTTGGTAGCATGTTGCACTCAAAACCTTAATCAATTATTCTTGTTCCCCTGTCAATGGACGCATCTGAATACTATTCGCTCCTAGACAGTATTAGGCATTAAAATTGAAATAACTTGAAAAAGTTGTGGCAACATTTAATCAACATTTTTCCTTCACAATTGAAAGCATTCGGTTAAAATTGAACTTTTGCCACAATCCGAAACATGTCACTTTTAACAAGGTAATCAAATTTTACGTATAAATTAATTGTAAATATAAACACGTTTCCTTTGTCAATCCTTTTTCAAAAACTGACAGAAATATTTTGATCCGACCTAATATGTAGCACACTAACATACATTACATACACATATTTGTGATGCGACATATTCTATAGTTTATTATATTTTCAACAATTTTGCACTTTGTATTCCAATAGAAAGGGGATGTAGAAAGGAAATTTAAAGATCTTATTTTACACTTAAGGATGAGTAGAGTATGTATAAAATTTTGTAGTATAATTAAAATGATATTTAGAAAAGCAAATTGGAGGGCATGCAACAGCATACTCAAAAGATTTTAATTTAATAGTTTAAGCAATGTTGATTTTTAATTTCAAATTATATACAAATGAAATACAATCGGACTGTGTTATTGTTGAATGAAAATGCTGCGATTTACATGCTGGTAACACTATTTAAAATTATCTCTTCCAAATTGTAGCCAGACTTCACGTTACTAGACTGAAAAAAGTTAGTTTTGGAAATCAAAATTTGACGATTAGTAAAATTTGAAAAATGGATTCTTCAATTGCCTATGAAGATCGTGCGATGTGTTACCTCTCGATGCTACAGGTTTACGCTGATAAAAAAAAACAATTAACGCTTTAAAGGCCAAAACTGTGCTTATTCATAATAATAAGCTGAAAGACGGCCCAAATGTCGCAGTAGACACATGTGTGAAATTATATTCACATATTAATATCATATTTTTTAAATATAACATTCTATTGGGACTTTTAAAGCGCCCTTACAAATTAAAATAATATCATCAACAACCAACTGTCATCAACTAGCTGTAAGCCACAGAAATGATCTATGCTTTGAAAAGTAATCTAAATGTAATTTAGCTAAATTATAAGTATAACAGTATAAGTTGCGAGCATCTCGCGATAGCGTGATCCATTGACCGTTACCGCATTTCCAGTCTCATCTTCGAAAAAAAAGACATAATCACGCCTCCAGACCACATAGTACAGCATACAGTGACACGTTGAACATGCAAAGGCTTCTCAATAATCGCTCTAGGATTTTCAGTAGCCCAAATTCGGCAATACTACTTGGTGACATTTAAAATGGGATTCGTCAAATCCGTACGCAGCATTGTTTTGGCTAACCCCAACTGTTGAGAACGTCAAATTTGTATGTGCTGTGGCTCACGGCTGCGATGTTTTGAACTGAACGACCCGGTCGAACACGCGACCGACTAAAATTTAACAACCAAATTCTTAATAGCGGTCTCAGAAGGATGATTATGTTGTCCGAAAATATCACGAGTTTTACGAAATGTAACTTTAACTTATTTTAATGCGATTTTCGTGCGGATTTGTATACGTTATAGCAATTGCAAATGCATTTACTACGAATACGTCAAAAAACTAAATGTCAAAGCTATTATGTTGTTGCTGTTGCCACATTTGAAAAACAAACTTCTTGTTAAAAAACCTTGTGTTTAGGTGCCACTGTAGACTAGTAGGCAGTGTACTAGCTTGTAAGTATGGGGGTTGTGGGTTCGATTCCCAACGAAGACCTTGGTTTTTTTCCACTACAAAAATAAAAATTGACTGTCGCTGGGGCTGCTCAGCGATGAAGACATAGTCACTGGTCGCTCTGCTGTCTTATATACGGCAGTTATCATCTGTATCATCTATTCTCTATCCCTTTCCTAAAGAATGTAGCACAGTACTTGACTAAATAGACATTGTTGCCTGAAGTGCTACTTCTCTTTATATAAAAAAAAAAAGCGATATTAAAGATTATTTATCACAGATTTTTTAAAATTCAGCAACTAGAAAGGACGGCAGTCGAATTGTTGTATTTTCAGAAAAAGAGACAGTGCGACTTAAACAATAAAGAAAAAAAAGCAGCAAGAAAAAAGAACTATCCTGTTCTGTTACGAGTATAGAAAGAGATTTTTCCTTATGTGCTTGGATTCTCCGACGGGGTAAAAATTTCTTTTGTTTGGGTACGGTTTTCCGTCGACCCTCGTCAAATTTGGTTTGTGAACAAACCGGTTTCGGCTGTTTGCCATCTTCAGTGTTCTTTTCGTACTAGTTGCGTTCTATCGTCAGTTGTGTTTATATAGTTCGTGTCTCCCTTCATGTTATTGCGTTCGTCCCTTTCTGTCTTTTTTGCCTACATCTCTCTCTCCTTTTTTGTTTGTCTCTTTTTACCTAATTTGTCGCTCCCTTTTTCATTCGTCTTCTTTCCTACCTAAATTCTTTTACGATCACGCTTGTTGTCCGTTTTTGTTTATGTGTGAACCTATTGGGTTTTTTCTTTTTTTTTTCCTCTTTTATGTGACATAATAATCTGTAATTGTACGTTTATGATGTTCTTTATTGCCTTGGTCTTGCGCACCTGCGTAACGTTTTTGTGCTGGTGTAGTGTTTGTTTTCCTGTAAAAATGTTTCAACAGAACAGTTAATAGGGGACTCTAAGTGCAGGAGAATTGGTGAGGATCCTACGGAAGAATACCAAACGAGAATTAAGGGGATTATGGAAAAGGCGACAAGGATAATAAAACCAGACATATCGCACACATTAACACTGATGAATCCATCCGCACCATCTATGATAGCACTACCAAAAATACACAAACCAAACACACCAATGAGACCCATAATTAATTACAAATCCGCACCAGGCTACAAACTTTCGAAATATATAAGAACAATATTAAAGGACACCTTAGACCTGGAATATAAGCATACAATAGCCAACACTACAGAACTGATTAGTAAACTGGAGAATGTGAAAATAACGGAGAAGACAAAACTGGTCTCTTTTGACGTGAAGGACTTGTATCCATCAATTCCGGTAATGGATACATTGAACATTGTTCATAGGACAGTAAAAAACAAAACGGAGAACAAGGAACTGGCAATACAACTTACAGGCACACTAAAAGCGACACTAGAACAGAATTACTTTAAATTTAACAACAATATATATAGACAGATAACAGGACTAGGGATGGGAAATCCAACATCTGCCACCCTCATGGGGGTATTTATGCAGAACTTGGAAGAGGAGTACGTAAAGGAATTGAAAACCAACTTCGGAGTAATATTCTACGCAAGATATGTCGACGACATCATATGTGTACTACAAGGAAATAACGAGGAACAAATTCTGGATTACTTGGATGGAAGACACAAGGACATAAAATTTACAATGGAAAAGGAAGAGGAGGGGAGAATCAATTATCTGGACCTAACGATCAAGAGGAATATAATCTCGAACAGAATCGAATATGAAATATACAGGAAACCAACAGCAACGGACACAATAATACACAACTCATCAAATCATCCCCAGCAACACAAAAACGCAGCAATCAGGCAGCTAATAACAAGACTCGAGAGAACACCACTAACACGGCAAATGTATATGAAGGAAATGGAAACAATATACACCATAGCGGAGAACAACGGATACAAAAAGCGCCTCGTAGATAACATCAAGAAACAAATTGGAACGAACAAAGAACAGGAGAAGGAAAGAAGAAAATGGGCTACATTAACATATATGGGAAAATCAACGTACAAACTGGCGAAGTTCTTTGGAAAACACAACATCAATACCGCATTCAGAACAAAAAACAACCTAGGGAAAATACTACGGAATAAAACAACCGGGGAAAATATACTAGACAAACAAGGAGTGTACAAATTAACTTGTACATGCCATTATAGCTACATCGGGCAAACAGGACGAAAAATTAAGACCAGATTTAGGGAACACATTAGAGACTATAACAAAAGACTACGAGAACCAAAATCGACTCCAGAATCAAACTTCGCGAACCATATATTTGACAACAAATGTACACCAGGACATATTAAGACAACGGTTAAACTGCTTCACACACAGCACAAAGGAAGGAGACTAAATGTATTGGAAAACATGGAAATATACAAACAAAAAACGTTTGACGGACGAATAATAAATGAACAAATAAACACTGCTTCGGACACAATATTTGAACCGTTGAAACATTTTTACAGGAAAACAAACACTACACCAGCACAAAAACGTTACGCAGGTGCGCAAGACCAAGGCAATAAAGAACATCATAAACGTACAATTACAGATTATTATGTCACATAAAAGAGGAAAAAAAAAAAAGAAAAAACCCAATAGGTTCACACATAAACAAAAACGGACAACAAGCGTGATCGTAAAAGAATTTAGGTAGGAAAGAAGACGAATGAAAAAGGGAGCGACAAATTAGGTAAAAAGAGACAAACAAAAAAGGAGAGAGAGATGTAGGCAAAAAAGACAGAAAGGGACGAACGCAATAACATGAAGGGAGACACGAACTATATAAACACAACTGACGATAGAACGCAACTAGTACGAAAAGAACACTGAAGATGGCAAACAGCCGAAACCGGTTTGTTCACAAACCAAATTTGACGAGGGTCGACGGAAAACCGTACCCAAACAAAAGAGATTTTTCCTTCGCTATTCTGAAGGTTTCACAGCCTTATAAGTATTCGAACAGTCATATTTTGTGACGAAACGAAGATGATGTTTTACTACAACGATGGACTTTCTAGGAGTTGGCGCAAGCCTTTAATATCTCTAAAACAACAAAATATCATGCGAAGCATGAAGTTTTTTAAAACGTCCATAATTATTTGGGGTTGTATCTCAACTCAAAGAGTAGCCACTGCTTTTATAAACTCTTTTAATTAGTAATGCGCAAAAATTTAGATTCATAAGTTATACGGCTATAATACAATTGGAAGGACAACGATAATACGCCCAACAGACAGACGCCTACAGTTTTTGTTCCAAATATTAAATATTCTAAATTAAAATTTTTAGCCTTTTCATTAACACCAAAACTGCAAAAAGTTTATTGACAATTTAAAATAAGTTAAAAATTTTTGTTTTTGTTGTATTTTTTTATTTCGAGCTGTTTACAAGTTTTTTAAATGTATTTGCGATATATACTTAAAATATTTTTTTTAGAATAAATATGTCATTATTAAATTATAAATAATTTTAATTAATCCATGTTTGACTGGCCCCACCTGCCCTTTAAAACAACAATTATTTTTTCTTACTTAAAAATAACAAAGTCAGAATCATTTATTTTAAACCCTCCTTCCCTATCCCACCTGTTCTAACAGCGAGTTTTATTAAAATTTTGTTCAATATAAAAAAGTTATTAAAGAGAATATACATATGAATTGTCTTCTATTACTAATTACACTTATTTATTCAGACAACAGTGCGTGCATTTGATATCCCACCCCCTTCCCTTTTTTATTGACATAAATTGTTAAAACTGATGCTTAAATCATTCTTTGAAACGCAAAAGTTAAACAAATTAAATGCAGATATTTGATAATTGGAAAAATATTATTAAAAATTAAAATGTGTTCATAAAGTCGCAGCTGCCTCAAACGAATTGCCTCTTTATAACTATGTTCTTCATTGTACTATGACAATTTCATCAAATTATTGGAAATTTAAATTACTATTGCAAATACTTCAATAAGCACTTAAGCTGCTTACTTCTTTGTTCACAGTAATATAAATAAGTAGATATAAATAGAATTACAAATAAAACATACTACAACAGTTACAACTACTATCTAAATAGATAAAGGTTGTTTTTTATAGAGGTATAGAACTTTTAAATAATAAAAATAAAAACAAAGATGAATTCTTTAAATCGATATGAAATTTACTTCATTCGAAAGATAATCTTCTGGCATTATAATTTAAATATGACTTCTTGTATATGACCGTCACGCTTGGCTCCCAAGTTGCTTAATCTGAATGTCCAATTTTCGATGCCTTTTTTCAACATTTGTGGCAGTATAAGGAGGCGAATGTTGTCAATCGCTTCGAGCTTATAGGCGAAGACTAGCGGCTTTACATATCTCCACAGAAAATAATGTAGCGGTGTTAAATTGCACGATTCTGGAGGCTAATTCACGAGCCCAAAACGTGAAATTATAAGTATTAAACGTTTCTTTTAATAAATCAATTGCGGCACAAGCTGTGTGGCATGTTGCGCCGCCTTGTAGAAACCACAACAAAGGCACATCATGAAGTAGTCAGTATTACAGTTCTAATTCGGTCGTCATTGACTGTAACATTTTTAAAAAAATACGGAGCAATGATTTCACCAGCCCATAAAGCACACCAAATAGTCAGCTATTCTGGATGTAACGTTGCATTCAAGCAAAAGGAGTAAGTAACAATGCGCTTAATTTACATAATTAAAATGTGTTGTTCAGACGTCAGTCTATACATGTGGAAATGACAACCTAAACTAAACATAAATCAGCTGACAAAAGACCGCCATTAAAAAAAATTTTTGCCAACTTAAAGTTCTATACCTCTATAAAAAAAACCGGTATAAATAAAAGCAGAAAATGTATTTAAGTATAGAGAATTTAAAAATATTTTTTCTACAAATATTTCACATAAATAGAGCAAAGTCGGTTAGGATAAGTAAAATATAATATAATTTATAAAATATATTTTTTATAATAAAAGCCCAGAGAGGAAAATAGCAACTGTGTGAGCGATAGACTTTTATTGCACTAACCAATAAAGAAAAGGGTAATTTTATCGTATAACTCTTGCGCTCTGAGGCGGCCACTGGCAACATGAACCAATCTTAGAACTACCACTGTAGCAACTGCCAGACACTAATTTGGGAGCTATGATAGATTGGTTTTCATAAAACTGAGAAGATAGTGCGCAACAACTGCAAGATATGTATTTTAAAAGTAATAGAGATTTGCGCCGATTCCAAGAAAGACAAATAGATGAAGTCTTACTGATAAAACAGCCTGAAGTAGAAAGAAGAAAAAATAATCCCCCGCGATTACAAATTTAACGACAGGAAAAAAATATTTTAGTTAGGAAGTAAATTGGCTTAAAACACATGCTTTTTTTAACAATCAATGTAAAGTAAAAATATGGGAATTAATAATGCTCTCTGGTAAATATCCACGTCGGGAGACGTGTGCTCTATCCACAAAATGTTGTAGCTTATTTTACAACAAAATTTCGCTTGTTCGTCAATGCAGCACCAAATTTAATCTTTCAGAGCGTAACTGTGTTTCCGTAAGCCCGGTCTTTCAAATGGCACCAGAAAAATTTATCCAGCGGTGTTAAATCACAAAAAACATGCGGCGAATTAACATCGCCAAATCGAGAAATGAAGCGAGATAAAAGCTTCAGTTGCAATAACTGAATTTTTTAGGTGGCTGTGTGGCTTATAGTGCTGATGTTAACATTCAATAATTATGAACACAAAAATTGGTGACGGCGTTTCCTTCCTCATTTTCCAAAAAAAAAAAACTACGGTCGATGATGCCGCCTAACCACAAACCGCACCATACAGTCAGTTTCTTTGGATATAATCGTTTTTCGAGGACTGTTTGTGGATTTTATAAGTCCAAATGCGACAATTTTGTTTGTTCACACAACCCGTCATTACTAAAGACGATTTTATTGAAAAATAGTTTGGTTTCGTTCAGTTTTTCAAACATCTAATTCACAAACGTTTGACGCAAACAATGGTCGATCGGTCGGCTATAATTCATGGACAAGTTGAGCTTCATAATCGTAAAAAGAAGACATTTATGAAAACTGTTGCGCAAAGTGTCTCTAACAATGGCCAAATATTGAGAAGGTCGACGAGTTTATGTTTCAAGCTCATTCGCAGCACTTACGAGTCAATTGTTTTGATCTATTGTCAGCAACAATAACGTATGCCTCGAATTTAGCGATTAAATTACGCACTACTGTAGAGGAAAAACTGCTCGAATTTTACAAACTAATACCGTGAAATTTCACCATTTTTTTTTGTTTTTTTTTTTTTAAGAAGTAGCAATTCAGGCAACAATGCCTATTTAGTCAAGTACCGTGCTACATTCGTTAGGAAAGGAATAGAGAATAGATGAAACAGGTGATGAAAGTAGAAGGATAGTCAGAAATTAACTGCCGTATATAAGACAGCACAGCGACCAGTGACTATGCCTTCATCGCTGAGCAGCCGCACCGACAGTCAATTTTTATTTTTGTAGTAAAAAAACCAAGGTCTTCCGTTGGGAATCGAACCCACAACCCCCATACTTACAAGCTAGTACACTACCTACTAGCCTACAGGGGCACCTTTGCTTTGCTTCAAACTTAAAATTTCTTAACTTCTTACTATTTAAATGCCAAAGGATGACAGCTCAATTCTAGACATTTAGTCATTTGACAGACAATCTACTCTCTAACCTTAAATTTGCCCATCCATTATAAAATTTAGTCTAACTAAGAATCAGCAATAATAGGCTTGAAATAAAGTTCAAATGAAGTTAAAATGAAGCGGGAAAAAGAGCTTGCATGGCCAGCTCTTGTGAATGTTTTTTTTTTTTTTCCACTCTCAAAATTATTTATTGTATCTTCTATGAAAGAACTAACAATAAGTATTAAAAACTTAAATTCTAAAAAAAGTTAGATTAGTCCCAACCATGTCAGGCCTAACCTTTGGGTAAAAAAAAAATTGTCATAAAAGAAACAAAGCAAATATTCCTAAGATGTATCGTCTATAGCATTAAGGATTAAAGCTGCGGTATCCCTCTTTTTTAATCGGCTATGTCCACTATAATCCAAGATATTGCGAGCAAGGGGATTAGGATGGTCTTCGAGCTTCATCAAGTATTTGCCTGCGTATTTGATGATTTCTGTAGTCACCAGCGGTATGTCTAAATCACAATGTATGTTTGAATTTCTGATGTACCATGGTGCGGAAGTTATCAACCGTAAAATTTTATTTTGCATACGTTGGATTCTATCTACGTTTGAAGCTGAGGCAGTGCCCCAAAGCTGGATTCCATAAGACCATATTGGTTTCAGAATACTCTTGTAAATTAGAAGTTTGCAATCTAGGCCAAGTCTCGAGTTCCTGCCAATGAGCCAGTGTAATTGTGTTAGCTTAAGTTTCATTTGTGTAAGCTTTGAGTCAATATGATGTTTCCATGTAAGGCGACGATCAAAATATATACCAAGATATCTCACATAATTATGGTGAGGAACAATGTGATTATTGATTTGAACGGGTGAACAATTATCTCTTCGCAGGGTGAAAGTCACATGAATGCACTTTTGAACGTTCACTTTAATTCTCCATAATTTTAACCACAACTCCAACTGAGTTATATGTTGCTGAAGATTTATTGAGGCTTGATAGGAGTTTTCGTGCGAACTTAGACACGCTGTATCATCAGCAAACGTAGAAGTGTGGACAGTTTCACTTACAGGCATATCGCAGGTATATATCAAATATAAAACTGGTCCAAGAATGCTACCTTGTGGTACACCTGAGGAAATTGGTTTGGATACACTTACGAAGTCTCCTTCAACGACAGCAAATTTTCGTCCAATTATGTAGCTTTTCAGTAAGTTGCTCATATTACAAGGCAAGTGAGCGGTAAGTTTTAGAAATAGACCTTCATGCTAAACTTTGTCAAAAGCCTGTGAAACATCAATAAAAATAGCTGAACAATACTTCTTCTCTTCAAAAGTCCTTCTTATCACCTGAACCAATCTATGGGTTTGCTCAATTGTGCTATGTCTACTTCTAAAACCAAATTGATGGTTTGGGATACACCCACTCTCCCTTAGCATTGGAGACAATTTATCCATAAGCAACTTTTCGAAAACCTTTGAAATAGTTGGTAATAGACTTATGGGCCTATATGACTCGGTTTTGGTTAGGTCTTTACCCGGTTTTGGAATCATTTTAACTTTAGAAATCTTCCAGTGGTCAGGATAGTATTCAAGCCGTAAAATGGCATTAAAAATGAATAGCATGATTCTGACTACAATATTGGGGAGCTCCTTCAACATTTTGTTACTTATGCCGTCCATACCAGGAGCTTTTTTTGGATTTACTTCAGAAGTTAACTTTTGTACTTCACGCAACTTAAACTTTAAGGGTCGAGGGGGTAATCCAACTACGCTCGGCAAACTAACATCATCAGTACATATGTGTGGGGTGAATACATCTTTCAAGTAATCGGCAAATAAGTCACCTTTTTCAGCGTCCCTTCTTGCCCAATCTCCACTAATATTACGTAGGGGTGGCTTGTACTCAACGGGCCTTTTAAGGTTTTTTGTAGCATGCCATAAAGAATAATTGGAGTTTGGTGTAGCATCGAGGCCTTCCAGATATTTCTCAAAAGATGCAGTTTTTTCATATGCTAGTAAGTCCCTAAGCCGCTTTGTGCATTCTCTAAGTCTCTGCCTCTGCAGGGGCGATCTGTGTTGTTGCCAATCTCTCCTAGCTCTTCGTTTTTCCGCTACGAGACGTTCAATGTCTGAAGAATATATGTGACCTAAAGCAGTCTGCGGATGTTTAGTTGTTGCAAGCTGTGCTGCTTGTTTAATATTTTCACTAAAAGTTGCAAGGCTACACTCCACATCCTCCTTTGTTTCTAGCAAAATATTCTCCGAACAATGGCTGCTGAGATATTTTTAAAACTCAACCAGTTGATGCGACTGATCATATTTGTATCAGGAAAAAACAAATGTCTTCTAAGCGGGCTGCAAATAGTTACAATGGTTGGAGAATGATCCGAAGATAAATCCATGGAAGATTCTACTGTGACTAAATTTCTTGAAATATTTTTTGTGACAGCAAAATCTATTACATCCGGAATTTTTCGTCCGTCGGTAGGCCAGTATGAAGGCTGACCACTCGAAGCAACATCTAAATTATTACTGCTAATAGCGTTGTACAATGCTCGGCCCCTAGGTGTAATTAAGCGCGAACCCCAGTAATTGTGTTTCGCATTATAATCGCCAGCTGAAAACATGGTCCAAGACCTTTAAAAAATTTTTCATACTGCTCCTCGGTTATTGAAAACCTGGGAGGAGAGTAGACCGATGATATTACTATATCATTAAAAAGATTTTCAACACAAATAGTTGTGGCATGCAAATAGTCCTCACGCTTGCTGTCTAGAAAATGGTGTTTCAGTCTAGACTTTATTAAAATTGCTGAGCCGCCGCATGCTCTTCCTCTCGGATCCTTTGTATCATAAAATGTGAATCCATTAATTTTAAAAATACCTCTTGTAGTCAAATGCGTTTCAGCGACCAGCATGATATCAATGTTATTTTCCGTGAGGAAGTATTCGAGTTCGTTTTTATGTTGGCGAATGCCATTTGCATTCCAGAAACATATTTTCAACGAATTCATTTTCTATTTACGATTGCCTGAAGCAAAGTAGTCTGCATTTGCAGCATTTGTTGCATCATGCTAGTCATACTAGTGGTGAAATTGTTTATTGTCTGCACAAGGTTGTCAATAGTAGCTGCAAGACGAGTAAAATTGAAGCTTGAGTTGGCGTCTGCATTGGTATTTGCTGATGGAACATTTTTTGGTGGAACAGTGTTGATTTTTACGGCGTCGGCATACGATACATGAGTATTGATTGGTCGGACCATTTGGGGATACGAAGTAGATAAAATATGCTGTTTTTGGGCCGATGTAACTTTAGGTGCCGGTGTTGCACCCTGTCTTATGAAAGAATAAACGGGGCAACCTCTGTAGTTTGCAGTGTGATTACCACCACAATTACTGCATTTTTTAAGGTTTGTTTCCCCTTTAGGTATATTGCAACTAGCAGTTGCATGCAATTCTCCGCATATAACGCAAACAGATGGAAGTTTGCAGTATGTTTTTGTGTGCCCAAACTCTTGACAGTTGTGACACTGTACGGGCCCTGAACGTTTGCGTGGTTCTTCTACCGTGATTTTTCTATGCAGAAGATATTGCAAATTGTAAATTGAGTGCGTTTCATTTTTCTTCAGTTTTACGTCGTTGGGCTCCAATTCTACTCGGAACAGAGGTTGTGGTATTTTCTCCCTATTAATTATGTTTACGACATTTTTAATTTTGAAACCTTGATCAATGAGGGCACCTTTGATTTCGTTTGGTTCAACACTTGGATCTACGCCCTTTACTACAACTTGCAAACCTTTTGCACTTTTAAGCTGATATGTGTAAAAGCTCAATTTACTCTTTTCAAGTTCATTAACCACTTTACGGAAATTCGCCTCTTCGTGAACCTGTATTTTGGTTTCATCAATTTTGCCACGTTTTATTGGCATGACATAAAACGTTTTATCACCAATAGTCGAAATTAATTTCTAAACAAGGGCGTTTGAATTTTTTTCCCTCAAATAGATCGGTGGAGGTTTAGAGGATTTGGTTGTGCAGACAGATTTCTCGTTGTCTTCTTGTAACAAAGAAAATCGATTTTGAGAAATTACTGAGGCGGCGTCACTATTTCTCGATAACTTTCGAACTGATGCGACCTGGGACGATTTGGGACTTCGCCCACGTTTGGTAACCGTTAGGTATCTGTCCATTCCCACTTGGATCTTAGGTTTTTCGATGTCGATAGCAGTTGTAGCAGCTTCGTTAACTAAAGAGCAGGAACCCGACGCGGATGAAGTTGCCGATTTGAGTGGCACTGGAACCGATAATAATTCACTGGTTTGCGGTAGTGAACTTGTACGAACGCGAAAGTGTTGTTTTGCTGTTAGATACAGACTATCATCAATTTTTTTCGCTGTGTTGTTTTCGCTTACGTCTTCAGCGCTAAGGGTTAAATAATGTAAGTTACAAATTCTAAGTAAAGCCAAAGAACTAAGACAATCGTTGAAAAACTACTCTTTGCTAATAAAACTCCTAAACGGAATATGTCCCGCAAAATTCATCTGAAATAACACACTACCAGATGAACCTAAGCAATTGTACCAAGAGTCGACGAAAAATTCCAAATGAAAACATTGAAAATAAAGAAAAAAAATTTGTTCAATTAACTTTTTCACAGTGTACTAGTTAAACATTTGGGTTAATAATGAACTTTCGATCAAATGGAAGACTATATCTTTTTAAAATTGTCAACGAAATTTTGCGGCTGACTTTTTTTAGCAGCTGTTTTTGAAATTAAATATCAGGTCTTACAACAAGAAGTTTGTTTTTCAATTGTGGCAACATGTTAGTTTTGACATTTAGTTTTTTGACGTACTCGTAGTAGATGCATTGGCAATTGCTAAAAATAATTCAATTTCGTACGAAAGTCGAATTTAGATAATGAAATTAATTTAAAATAAAAATGGTGGTTCTGTTAAAGTTACATTTCGTGAACTTCGTGATTTTTTCGGACAACATAGTCGTCCTTCTAAAACCGCTACTAAGAATTTGGTCATTAAATTTAAGTTGACAGGCTCGATACAAAATGCGCGAACACCAACGCGTGTTTCACCGGGTCGTTTAACTGAAAACATCGCAGTCGTGAGCTACAGTGTTGAAGCAGATCCTCGACATTCTCAACAATTCAAAACTACCACAGAGTGTGATTTGTTTTACATCCGCGCCTGGCTATGTACCCTTAATCAGATGGTGGACAAACCACTATACATAATTTGCCCGTCCTAGATAGCCGAAGGCATAATTCTAAGCAACAAAACCACCTAGTTGCAACTTTAATGATTCCAGGACAGGTCTGCAAACCATCACACCTTGCTAAAGAGTTGGAGACTTTCTAACTCCTGTCCAGAACACATGTCAAACATGCTCACTGGACTGGATTCATTCAGTTTGCGTGTCATTATCAGTGAGATGATCCTGGCCACCATAATAACCATTATACTGTTATGGGGCCGCAAAACCACAACCACCACGATGCTCCCATATAGGGGCCAACCTCAATGATCAGCCAGAGAACTATTAAATGTCTAAAGAGACAAATAATGAACTCTGGGACTCACTGATCCCCGTGGAAATAAAGTGGAGTTTCCAGTTGTCTCCCTGTCTGACTTCAGGGGACTGGGCTCCCTTTTTCCCCAGTTGCAGTGAGTCTAGATAGTGGAATATTCTATAAAGACCATATTTATATGCCCCTGGGGGGATCAAAACTACCACATGGAGAATTTTGCGTAAGGATTTGACTTTGCAGCCTTACAAGTTTCAACTGGTGCAGGAATTGATACCGATCCATCATTAACATCGCCGTAGATTCGCTCAATTCATTCAGGAACAACCAGCTGGTTTTTCTATGTGGTCTGGAGACGTGATTGGGCGGTTTTTTTTCGAAGATGAAGCTGGAAATGCGGTAACGGTTTCAACATGACGGTGCCACATGATACACAGCCAATGAAACGACCAATTAATTTCAAACCAAATTTCCGGATGACATAATTTTAGAACAATAAGCAGTGAAATGGCCAGCCAGATCGTGTGATTTAACAACACTGGATTATTTTTTGTGGGGCAATGTTAAGGACAGAGTCTAATAGAAGCCCATCGAATCGATTTCAGCCTTATGTTATTAACGAGATAGTACCGACATTTTTCATTCATAATTGCCAAAGTTCTCTCTTCGTAATACAATTAAAATTTTAATCATTTTAATCTAAATTTTTTGTTTTATTTTTTGTTTTAGAAAACAAAATTCTTGTTAAAAACCCTTTAGTTAGCACTTAGTTATTGATATAAATATGTCTTTATGGAAAGGGCTAAAATACCCCTAAGTCCCTTTATGGAACTTTTAGTACATGCATTTAGACGGTATTTCACGCTTTGCTTTTGACCAGGCTGCAACATATTTTATTTGACCTACGCGCTATACATTACCAGGCATTAATGATAAGGTATGAAAATGAATACTAAATTTGTTAAGCCGTACGTACTTTATCTTTAACTAGGAGCGTATAGTTCTGCCTATTCCCGCCATAAACCTTTAAGAAATATTCTTAATTTCTGGCCTTCCGAGTGGTGTTTGACTAAAGTCGCGGTAGATATTTATGATAATTGTCACTCTATTATTTTAAAATGAAAATTGCAATCCTGAAGCATTTAGAAATACGAAACAATTATTTTCAAGCTGGTATTCCTTTGTGGCATTGGGTTACTTTAAATCACCAACATGCCATCATACACAAATTCTTTTTTACCTTTTAATGCCCTTTATAAAAATATTTTATTTGTTAATTGTTTCTATATGTATTTTAACATTAATTCTTATTTGTTTTTCTTTTTAAATATATTTCTTTTTTTTTTTTTTTGTATCAAATCAGCGCCCTCATGTTTAATTTGTTTTTGCTGTGACATTTACAACTTGACTCAAATAAATTTCAGTTGATTTGATTGTGTCTACTCAAACGTAAAGAAATTTGAAATGGTGAATTAATGAATCATTCAATGAAGGAATAAATATATAAATGTGGAAATTAATGTGTCTTGTTTTTAATAAAGGTAAAATATTGCCAAAACCAACCCACAGTTAACAGAAGATTTGAATTTCTGGCCATTTTTATAGCAGTGTCGGTAATCTTAAAAATAAATTACACAGACTTGTTATTCCAGGTTAAGTAAAAATGAGAAATTACACGAAAACAACTAGTTGTTGTTGATGGCCACAAATTGAGCCAAAATAATTCTAAGTGATAAAACTCTCTTGTATAATAGAACAATCTTCTGAACAAATAGAACTACTGGTGATCGATATTGCTAGAAGATTGTTAGATGAAACCACCTCCCTTCCAGAAGTCATTACATTCTTTGAATAATTATTGTATTAAGAGCCAACAATATACGGTACAACCAATCGGCTACTGAAGAAGAAAAACTTAACGCTGAATCGGCAAGTTTCAATAGTACTCATGCAAAAAGATCATTGAAACATTTTTAAGAGGAACAGGGGTCATTGGCACGTGTTTCAAATGGAGCAAGGTACCAGCTCCAGTCAAACAAGGTTTGACAGCAATAGCATGTCGTGAGCTCAAATTTTGTCGGAGCGCATGTTCGTCAGACAAAACCAGAATGACGATGTGATGAAGGTGAAGCATGTTGGTTTGTAGAAGCTTATGTTTGGTAGAGAATAAAGAATAGCTCAAATGATACAAAGGGAAGAAACAGAAGCTGACGTGCTGATATTTTCAATCAGAAAAATTGCAAAACGTAACAAAATTTTAAAGAGAGATCAACTTATAACATTTCTTCTAAGTTTTGTTTTAATTTTGGAACACCTTTTAACACTAAGTCAGACATTATGAATTTGCATGAGGAAAAACATATCACTTTTCTAGTCACTCAATTTTATAATTACAAAACATTTTATTTCGTAACTTACAACAACAATTTTTTATCTTTGTATGTGTGAATCATCATCAGTAACATTATTATTATCTTTTCTTATTATTATCAGCAGCTACTTATTGCTCATTATCTTCTTTGCCGTCATAGACATCTGCATTTATATTTCATCTTTAAAAACATCACTGTGCTAAGTATATAATGTAATACGTTTTGTTTTTAGTTTTAGTTTTACTTTTCTATATTTTTATATCACCTGTATTTTTTAATGTTTTCTTTTTACTCTTTTACATTGTATTTCCTACTTTAGTCTACACATGTCGATTTGATGTATGTACATCACCTCGTTGTGTACAAATCTAGTATTTTCTTTTTATTGCATGCGGATAGATGTTTAATGGTTTTTCAATATGCAAATACATATTTCTGTTCTAGTAAAGGGTGCCTTTAATAGAGGTAAAGAACTTTAAGTTGTCAACCCTTTTTTAACTGGCGGTCATTTTGTCAGGTGTCAGGTGATTTATGTTTAGTTTAGTTTGGCATGTCAACTTAAAGAGCCTGATGCCTGTACAGAGTGTGATTTGTTTTACATCCGAGCCTGGCTGCTAGTCTTAATCAGATGGTGGACAAACCACTATTGTATAATTTGGAACGTCATACATGCGTCCTAGATAGCCGAAGCCATAATTCTATGCAACAGAACCACCTAGTTGCAACTTTAATGATTTCAGTACAGGTCTGCAAATCATCACACCTTGCTAAAGAGTTGGAGTCTTTCCAACTCCTGTCCAGAACACATGTCAAGCATGCTCACTGGACTGGATCATTCACCATGCGTGTTATCAGCGAAATGATCCTGGCCACCATAATAAACAAACCTGTTATGGGGCCGCAAAACCACAACCACCACGATGCTCCCATATAGGGGCCAACCTCAATGATCAGCCAGAGAACTATTAAATGTCTAAAGAGACAAATAATGAACTCTGCGGGTCACTGATCCCCGTGGAAATAAAGTGGAGTTTCCAGTTGTCTCCCTGTCTGACTTCAGGGGACTGGGCTCCCTTTTTCCCCCAGTTGCACAGGTCCAGATAGTTGAGTACTCTATAAGAACCGATAAATGTGCCCCCGGGGGGTATCCTGATGCCTGTACAACGCGAACATGATTTATTTTGAAAATCATTAGTCTGTTTGAAATGCATGTCGCGCACTAAGTCCATATTACGATCAACATAATCGCCCATCATAGCAGTTAATTTGATTAAATATGAAACGAGTTCACACCACGTTTACTCTAAATATCAATACGCATCCACAGAGACGTCGTACACAAGAACTCATTACTGCTGTAGAGCATAGCGTAAAGGAAACCCGGAATCAGTCTATCCACTATAGCGCACTGCTATTTCATATGGGTCGATTCACTTTATGGAAGATTTTGCGGAAAAACATGGTTTGCGTGCTTACAAAATCCAGCTCGTGCAAGAATTGAAGCCACATAATCACCTTGCAGAGCATAGATTCAGTGAATGAGCCCGCTGATCCCGCTTTTTATAAGCGAATTTTGTTTAGCAATGCATCACACTTTTGTTTGAATTGATACACCAATAAACAAAACTGGCATATTTGGAGTGATGATAATCCTCAAGTATTTGTTAAGACACCGTTACTTCCAGAAAAACTGAACATCTTTAAAAACAAGCTGCGGTTTCAAACAAGAGGCCACAACAAGGTCTCGATTGTTGTGGCCTCTTGTTGCGATTTAATGCCACTACATTGTGAGAATATATAAAGTTGCTCGTCTACGCTCATAATCTGGAAACGATTTACTATTTGGAGGACAACAAATGGAAGAAGTCATCGAAAATATAATCTAATATAAGGTTAGACTACGGTCGAGCCAGCCGTGGCGGTCTTACCCCAGAGTCATATATAAATTATCTTTTAAATAAAGTCATTTTCATGCCAATTTAAAACAATCATCTTTTTTTATTCCATTCTAAATTTCTAGACCGCTATAAAAAAAGCCTGTATAAATACGTTTCAATATTCTGGCAATAATGTATTTGTTTTTACGAGTGTTCCTTAAAGAAGCAAACAATTAAATAAAAACTGTTCGCTAAAATAACAGAGGGGAAAATAATTGAAGAAAAAATCAATTTTACAATTTATTACTGGAGGTTAACGCTATACAGCCGTGTTCAGAAGAAACTGTACACTCTACACAATTTAGTATTCAAAGACCTTTGCATTTCAACAGTTGTAACAAATAATTGTTATAATCAATCAATTAAGTCTTGTATCTCATATTTGACGGCATCCCTGGTTAAATCGTTAAACACAGATATAGGGTATTTACGAGTACATCAAGGTTCAGCTTGTAGTCTTTAAGTTATATATACAAAATAGATTTATGATACGATGTCTGTGATCTGTCTGTCAGTTTAGACGGGTCAACGGATATTTTTAAGTTAGCGGTAAACTCTAAACCTTCAGATTTAATTTATTGTTCAGCTTTGCTCCGCCAGTAAATGAAATACTGTTGTTAGTTCCTCCTCTTAACGTCTTTCCTGGCTGTTTGTTCACAAATGGCGAGCGCTTTCGATGTAAATATCATTTTCGAGCCACGTTCTATCAAGTACTAGTGAGTCAGTAAATCTGGTTCAGGTATTTATCCTATAATCGTCGTATCTGAGTAAGAAAAATTACTAATAAATTAAAACTCCAGTTAAGTCCTTTTTGAATTATTATTCAGCAAAATTTTAAATCAATTATAAAAATGAAGCTGTCAAATATAAGATGTTATTGAAAAAAGCAACAGCGTTTATTTGGCAGTTTATTTAGCGCAAATAAAATTCATAAAAATCGATTCTTTGATCCGTTTTGTATATTGGAATTTGTTTCAAATTTCTATATATTAAGCCATAACAAAATTTTAATAAATCGACTTACTGCTAGTTTTGTAATAGAAATCATAAATAATGAAGTATACGTACCTAGAAAGAAAAGGAAAAAATCGTTTATTAAATTTTGTGAAAAAATTTTATACGCAAAAATTTGCTTAAAAATACGTTAGGAATCAAAAATTAAAAGCTAACTTAAATTTAGTCAAAGTATAAACAGAGAGACAAATACTTTTACATCTTAAGCACTGAATCAGAATAAAAGACTGTGGAATTCCAAAAACACAGGCTTCTAAGGAATTTAAGATACCAAAACGGCTATCGAAATTATATTTCATCATATTAAATAAAAGCTTGCAATGAAATAAGTTATTAATATTGTAACGTTTATACCTTTTATAAACGTTTTGTTGTGAGTTCTTTATTGCAAAAAAAATAACACCAGTTTTTAAAGTTTTTAAATTAATAACAATTCAATTTACTTTTACTACACAAAGTTGACACTACAGAACAATTTACTTAAGATGCACGTCTGCCCTTTTTATATTTGTCCATTTAAAGTCATTTGTATCATATTTTGTTGTTGCATGTTATTTATTCGATGTATAGGCGCCTGTACAACTGTGTGTTATTTTTGTTTTTGTTTTTATGCTGACAAGGTTTCTGCTTGGGATTTATTTCAAAATAGTTGTCGTTGTCTCGTGTAGATAAGTTTTCTTAGAAAACTACGCAGATGGTAAACAACATACATGTTTCTTGTTGTCTTACGCGTTTAGTTAGTAAACAGAAATTTGTTTTGTTTTGTCTTGCATGCCAGGCAGTTAGTAAACAGCATAATCAAATTGTTGTTGTTTGTGTATAAAATTTCTACGCAGTTTGTAACTAGAAATTTTATTGTTGTACCATAAGTTTTCTTAGCAAGCCACACAGTTCGTAAACAACATACCCAGTAGTTCCCTTTATTGCTTAATTATTTAATTTTAAAACTTAAGCAAGACACATCCGTAACAATATGCTATACATTCCAAGGATATTCCAAGGATATTCTTTCCTCAAACAAAACAAAAGGATCCAAAACGAACTAACAATAAACTCAGTTAAAATAGTTTTTCGGGAGTAATTATTTTATATTAGTGTGTTAATAACCCGAATTTATTTCAAATAAAATGACTGTTATTGGTGCTAAAGCTACTTCCTATGGCCATGTCATTGATTGCTCAAGTCAAATCGTTAGGGAACCTTTAACTACATTTTAGAAACGCTAAAGCTGCTTATTATATATTGTTACGTTTATTCCTTTTAATAAACGTTTTGTTATTTTCAGTTCTTGTCTTGCAAAATAATGACACAGTGTTTTAGAATTTCAAAATTTATTTACTTATTACACACAAAATAAACACGATGGTAACTTTGTTGTCTATACACACAGACGACTCAACTTCAATTGATTCATTTGCCCAGCAAGTGGTGTTTATATAGTTGTTTTAAGCGGTTCTCGCACATACTAGAATATTCTACTTTAACATTACTCCATATTATTGTAGTTATTATCTTATTATTCTGTTGTTTACTTCTTTGGTAGAATTTCTCATAAGCATGTTATTGTTGTCTTAGGTGTATAAGATTTTCTAGAAAATTACGCAGTTTGTAAAATGCTCAGTGGGTCGTTTTATTTTCTTTTATTGTTAATTATTTTCTTTTAAAACTTAAGAAATCATGTTCGTAACAATATTTGAAATTTTTTTTGACAAAGTGAGAAGTGGACAAAAAAAGCAATAAATAGAAGCGTCAAACAAAGCTTTAAAAAAAATACCAGGAATCTATAGTGACTTTCTTTTTCCTTACTTTACATTATTAGCTTTTGTCCTAGTCGAAGTGTAGTTGTAAGAAAGAATTAAAAACTCAAACTAACAGACTTTTTCGAATTTTCTTTTTCATTAGTTTTACTATTAGTCGAATTATGGATTAGTTACATACAATTACGATAAAAATAAACTTAAATTTTGCTATTAATTATCAATTAACATTAAGCGAAAACCTTCAAAACAAATATTTGTTTCTAGACCGCAATTCTCCAAAAAATTTTAATCATATAGAAAATTCTATTTGAGTTTGGTGAAGCTAGAGTTTTATGTGGATACGAAACCGCCTTCATCAGATAATTTTCCCTTTAATAACTATCAAAGTAGTTATCCGGAAGAAGCTAAAACTAATTCTTTTAAAAATTGATTTAAGTTGATTTAAATTTGATTAGAATTGAATCCTTTACTAGCAATCCAAATTAATCACAGGCGTTGTACTGGCACGCCCAATCATAACGAAAAATCTTTTATTAATCATTTTTCCGTTTACTGTTTTCCTATTCTATTTCTAACAAAGTTTTCTTCAAGCAACCAAACATTTTTCCTTCGTGTAGGATTATTTTGTCATTTAATTAATGTAAATATTTTCATCATGTTAACTGCGCACAGACAAATAAAAAAATATAAATCTGTAGTTTGTAGGGGAAAATGATTTAAAACGTAATTTTTTTGTAAAAGGATTAAATTAATTTGGATTGAGTACAAATCAATTAATGCGCTCATATTAAAAAAATCGTTGTTATATCTCGTTCAATGTGCGCTCTTAAAGTAAAATCCTGCTTGTATGGATAGAACAATCACACATCCTGCGCAAACATAAACATTTTTCCGCATAATGTAAAGTTCCTTCATGTCATCTATATATATATATATATATATATATATATATATATATTATATATATCGCAGCTGTGACCCACAGTGTTGAAGCAAATCCAAATTTGTCAATTCCTTCTCAACAACTAAGATTAACCAAAATCACGACAGGGATAATTTTGCGTAAGGATTTAACTTTGAAGCTTACAAGGTTGACCTGTTGCAGGAATTGAAGCCGTCTGACCATTCACAAAACTGTTGATTCGCTCAAATCATTCAGGAACAACCAAGCCCATTTCACTTGTCAGGGTATGTCAACTAGTAGAAATGCTGCATATGGGCTTCTAAAAATCCTAAAACGATTTTTGGAAAGCTTTTGCATGCTCAGCATGTCACTGTGTGGTGCGCAATGTGGTCTGGAGGCGTGATTGGATCGTTTTTGTTTTAGAAGATGAGACTGAAAATGGGGTAACCGTCAATGTATCGCGCTGTCGCGAGATGCTTATAACTCAATTTTGGCCTATTATTGACGACGTGGATATCACTGACATCTTGTTTCAACAGGACGGTGCCACATGTCACACAGCCAATGAAACGATCAATTTCAGATCGTGTGATTAAACACCATTAAATTATTTTTGGTGGGGCTATATTAAGGACAGAGTCTATATAGAGCCAATTGAATCTATTTCAGCGTGAAAAATCAAAATCCGTGATGTGAACCTAGAACCATTATTCCTGATCATTAATTCGGTTTCAGAAAACAGCATAACACCACAGAACAAGTTCAATAACAAACAAATTATTCGAGAGGCTTTCGAGAAAAAAATGTACCGCAGTGCCCTCTTCATTGATGTCTCTCAAGCATTCGACAAGGTCTAGCATGATGGCTTGATTTATAAAGTTACAAGTTATTTACCTGCTAACGTTCACAAGCTGCTCAAAAGTTATTTAGAAAATAGAACTTTTATAATAAAATCGAAGGATGTTATCTCTTCGCGGAAAAGTATTTCTGCCGGAGTGCTGCAGGGAAGTATACTAGGACCCTTCCTGTATATATTGTTTACCGCAGACATGCCAACGAGCCTACTGACTCATACATCAACCTTCGCAACTGATACAGCATTTGTATGCTTTCATGAAAATCCTGTAGCCACATCAACACGGCTCCAATTGCATATCGTGGAGATAGAAAAATGGTTAGAATTATGTACGATTCGAGTTAATGCTAGTAAATGTGTTTATATTACTTTTACTTTAAGGAGGGAAAATTGCCCACCTTTAACCATAAACTTTGACCGACGTCTTACGTGGAGTCATCATATCGCTGCAAAAATAACCCAGCTTAAATTGAAAGCAGCCACGGTCATCTTTGGACTGAGACCTTTGGGTGCTCCTGTACAAGGCAGTCATAAAACCAATATGAACATATGGAGTCCACATATGGGGAACAGCGAAGCTATCTAGCGTTGAAAAATTACAAAGAAGGCAGTCAAAACTCTTAAGGTTAATAACGCGTGCACCATGGTATATCAGAAACAAAAACAACCATAGCGACCTTAATGTTACCACTATCCGAGAGGAAATACAGAATGCAACATTTTTTACTTTGTAAACCTGAGAACTCATCCCAATCCCTTGGCGAGAAACTTGCTCCTATTTGAGGGTCATAACCGTCTCAAGAGGATGCAAACACTCGATCTAATGGTTTAGCACAGCGTTACAAAAAAAAGTGATGTGATGTGATGTGATTAACGAATTAGGACCGTCATTTTGCTAAAACTTGATTAAAAACTTGATAAAAGAATCGATACCTGTCAGCGTGGTCGTGGTGAACATTTGCCAGATATCATTTTTCATTCATAATTGCCGAACTTTTCTCTTCGTAATCATCTTAATCTAAATTTTTTTTTTGTTTTAGAAAACAAAATTCTTGTTAAAAACCCCTTTGTCAATTCCTGTAGATTTTTATTTATTCAAGGCATAATTTCAAAGCGAAGTACCTTTTAATATTTCGAGACTACAGTTGAATGTTTAACCGCAGCGTCTATGCAGGTAGTCAAATTATTAGTTAAATGAGTAATATTGAATTCAATAAAATTGTGTGGAAGATTATTTCTTAAATATTGTTTCGCTTCAAATGCTCCCCTTACAATACAGAGAATTTTACAATTTTACATTATATAGCATCAACATATTATCTTTCCGCAAAGTTTTTTTAAAATTTAATCTATGCATAATATGCCAATACCATATTATGCACACTACAGCAATCATTATTTTGAAAAACTCAACATATCTGTATGCTGTTGATTGTTAAACAAATGAACAAATGTCAGTAAGCACTATTTAAAACATACGTAGAGCGAGTCTACCGTTCCGCTGCTGTAGCCTCATGTGCAATTTCAATGCCGTATGTAGTCTAAATAGATATTGAACATTTTTAGCTAAATCAACCACTGTGCATTATTTTAATTTTAAAAATAGTACAAGCCGATTGGGATACAATTTATGCAAAGATATTTTACATTCAACAAAAGCTTGAATCAGAGGTTTTTTTCCTGGTATGTTTATTGTTCCTATTGTTATTCTTTTGTTGTATATTGACTACAAATTTATTCATTTCCGGTACGATATAAAACAAATATGTGTGGAATTAATGAATCTCCCATTTTTTTTATCATGTTCCAGACGTCAGCAATTAAAAAGCTGAGACAACCGCCGAATGAAGTGTGAATTGCTTACGGTGTCAAAAAGAAGTTTGCAATTAACGAATATTTATTCAACACTTGTAGAACAAAATTTATCTAAATTCGACATAATTATTTATATTTTAAAGTGAGTTTTTGTTTTCTTTAAATAGTTTGATTTATCGCTGAAAAATGTTAAAATATAAAATTTATTTAAATGCAAATGAAGTTTGCTCTCCAGTAAAATAGGATGCCCAGAGTGTTGAGAGTTCGATATCTAAGTATATTTGATAAAAAATATTGATGGAAATAAGTATATAATTGTATTGCAAAATAAACAACAACAAAAATACTATTTATATATTTCTTCACTACGTCTCCTATACGTATACTCTTTATTAAAATCCTAAATCAAATATATCAAAGACAAACAAAGATTATTAGCATCGTGTAATTAATCAGAGAAAACAACCACAAAAATTTTATATGAAATATGAAAAAAGCAAATGGAAAAAATTAATTAATTAGCTAACTAACTCACCATGGAGACCATAAAGTTCTTAAAATAGTTGATATGGAAAATGTCATGGATAAAAACTTTCTTTTATATATGCGGAGGCTGTGCGTAAGGGCCTAGTTAGTCGAACGTGACTGTAACGCACCATAGCACATCAAAATTGGTATTGCTGAAGTGACTATTTTTAGTTTAAATACGCATATTTTCCCAGAATTTGATTCAAGCATTTTAGTTTTTGTTATCTGCTTAAGCAATTTTATGTTACAATGTTTAACAAGGCAGGTGAATCTCAAACAATAACAACAACTTTCATGTGCTACGGTCCATTATAGTGGCATTTGGCTAACTATATATTCATTAAGAAGATTGTTTAGCAGCATTTATTTAGACTTGGGATCTCTTAAATGGAATACTGTAAATAAAAATTGCAGCGTATTATTAAATTATCTAGCAGAGAATAGGCCATTCCATAAGCCGTTCCATAAAAATTCGCCGTCACTATCAAAAAGTTCTCTTTCTAAATCTGAATATTCCAGAGATATGGTGGTTGCATTTTCTTAATACATATGAAGAAACTTTTGCTCTGTTTGGTATTTTCAGGAACGAGACCTTTGGTTCAGGAACGTTATAAAAATTTTGCTTATAAAAAATGTCGCGTGTTGAGCAAAACTCAAAACAAGATTGAACGTGTCTCGTACATTTACAAAGCAAGTGCTCGCAAAAATGACATAATCGGCACAATGCCGATGTACTTCATTGATCTCATGATTCTTTCGAAATCATACATTTCTTCATACAAACACACGGCAGTCACATACTGTCGCATTCTGTACAGAAACCTTCTTGTATGGAATCGGTACAATAATATCATTAACTTTAAGAAAAGCTTATTCTTTACACTTTGAAATGCTAAATCAATTGTGTAGTAAAATACTCTTCAGACCACAGCTTCGCTTTGCTTTGCTAATATAGCGAATATGATAATTATAGCTACCTAGGCTATCAAAGCCGAATTGCCTTTCATCAATTCAAAAAATAGTATGCAAAATCATTTAAGGTAACTTCTACTTTGGGTGCCCCTATAGGCTAGTAGATAGTGTATTAGCTTGTCAGTCTGGGGGTTGTGGGTTCGATTCCCAACAAAGACCTTGTTTTTTTTTGCACTACCCCACTATCGGCGGGGCTGCTCAGTGATGAAGGCATGGTCACTGGTCGCTGTTGCTGTTTATACGGCAGTTAATTTCCGACTATCCTTCTACTTTCACCATCTGTTTCATCTCTTCTCTATCCCTTTCCTAAATGAATGTAGCACGGTACTTGACTAAATAGGCATTGTTGCCTGAAGTGCTACTTCTCTGTACAAAAAAAAAAAAAAAGTTTAAATCGTTCTTTTTACCACTTAAACCGATGTCGAAGCAACATAATACATAAAGTGACTATGCTGGCTTCAAAACATATGAAACGCTGGGAAATTCTGCTGTAAAAAACAACATTGTAATTGTAATAAAATATTTTTTATCGTAAAGCTTTATCACTCTTTTTTTCAGAGCTCAGGTTTAATATCGCTGTACCATGCCCAACGCCGAGGTAAGCATGACTATTCATGCTTCCCGTAAATTCTTCATGTATAAGTGAAGACATCAACTATGAGACAAAGCATGTACAAGCCATATCTTCACCTCATGGGCCTTCCTGCAATGTGAATAACTCTGGAAAAATTATATTCTCTGTACTTGACTCATTTCAAACTCTCGAATGTCCTCTGATTGATTATAGCTATAATGACTTTAGTCTAGCAACAGGTGAATTGATTGTGGCTTTGTAGTTTCACTTAGTTTGCACTCATTATTTTCAATTATTAAAAAAATAATTTTATTTTAACAAGTTCTTTCAACTTTTCACTTAAAATCATTAAAAAAGTACACTGGCGAAATGATAAAGATATGCCGTATGCCTACCGTAAAAATAGGTACAGTTTTATGTGACAAACTTCAGATACTTTAAGACTAAAAATATTAAATAGACTTTGAGGTGTAGCGTGTAATTTTGTAAGAAATTTGTCACTGGGCATCTATTTCATTGACTGACTCAACAAACCACTCTCGTACATTATAATATACAAACCAAATACGAATATAAAAATTTAATACAAAACGGAAAGAGTGCGTAATACTCTTTTTAATACACAAGTGAGATTGTGTACAAAATGTGCACATGCATAAAATATGCATAAGTGCAAACAAATGTTTTTTTTTTTAAAAGCGCAAACCTTCTTAGTCATTTTATGTTTCACGCTAATGGGGAAAATATCTATAAAAAGTGCATTTAAAACTCAACAAACACAAATGAGACATTTATTTTGATTAGCACAGACTACAGATGAAGCTATGATATGAGATGTCAATAACATTTTACTATATAATGTATGGTACGGACAACACAATGGGACAATAATTATAAAAAAATTTCTAAACCTCATCGCTAATTTTTCTTTTTTGATAACAACAAAAAAAGAAACAAAAAGAAGAATGTATACAAAAATGTGTAAAATTTTTTTATTAAATAATAATCTAGTGCTTAATAATAAACTACTAAAAAATATTAAAAGGTCATTATTATACATAAATTTTTTTAAAATATTTCAAAGAAAAACATTCCTGACACGTTTTAGAGGATATTTACAGAAGAAAGAATAAACCTGTCGAAAAAAATTAGTTATTAGTTTTTTAAGGTACTTTTTTATTGAAAAAAGTACTTTGTAAAAAGTACCAATTGCAAAAGTACTTTGTAAAAAGTACCATTTTTAAAAGCAGTTTATAAAAAGTGCTATATCAAAAAGCAATTTATTGAAAGTACATTTTTAAAAAGTACATTTTTAAAAAGCCTTTTCTTAAAAGCATATTTGTGAAAAAGTACTTTCTATAATATATTAGCGTGCCCGTGACTGTTTTGCAAGTCTTTGCTTTTATTTTGCAGCATTCTTTTTTGTAGGCGCCATCAGGATAAACAAAAAGAAGAATGTATACAAATATGTGTAAAATTTTTTTATTAAATAATGACCTAGTGCTTAATAATAAACTACTAAAAAATATTAAGAAGGTCAAATAACTATAATTATTATATATAAATATAAATTTTTTAACATATTTCAAATAATATTGTAATAAATAACAACAAAAAAAATAAACAAAGTTTATTACATCGTCGATTTTTTTTTCTTATTAATATAAAAATGTCGTATGTGGCAAAAGCTAGAAAAAGATCACACAAAGGTAAAATTCTATAAGCATTTTAATCTTTGATCAAACACAATAAAAAGTACAGGGTGTCCGCCGGAAAGTTATAATACTTTGTTTGTTTATAACTTTTGATTAAATGAAAAAAAATGGATCTTATATTGATAAATATTTTATTTAATGGGGGCAATTATGTATGGAATACAATATCAGATAAATATTCGCTTCTGTTAACCTCACAAATGCGAGTCCTTTTGAGCACATTTCACAAAAATTGCATCACGAACATTTTGTTTGAGTTGCTCAAGCGTGTCTGGTCTGTTTGCATAAACCTTGCTTTTCAGATATCCCCACAAAAAAAAAGTCCGGAGCAGTCAATTCAGGCAACCGTGGAGACCTATCAACATCACAATTTCTTGAAATAACTTGTTGTGGTAAGAGGTCTCGCAGTAATTGAAATCTTGACTGTATGCGATGTGACACCGTCTTGTTGATACAAAATGTTAATCAAGCCATAAATCATATAGTGGTGGCGTTAAAAAGTTATCAATCATATCACGATATCGTTTCCCATTCACAGTTACTGTTACTCATTATGATTTTTTCATGAAAATTGAGGTTGTTATGGGCGAGCTATAACATCCTATTCGCATATGTAAGGCGGCGTAAATGGTCTTGTGGAAGAAGCCCTTGTGTCAACTGAATCTTATACGGAAACAAATGCAAATCCTGGTGCAAAATTGTGGCCAAAGCCGTGTTTTGAAGAACAAGTTTTTGAGCACGGCATCAAATTGAGGTTGATGAATGATTTTGAATACTTTATTGAGCAGCTGTAATGTTTTCAGCCGATCTTGCAGTAGGTTGTGGTCCATGCTTGGGTCTATCAACTACAAACATTCTTTCTTCGAAATTCTTGACACGTTGTTTCTCCTATTTTACGTAACTTTCTCATCGTCACAGCAATCGATGATTGATTTTGATAAAATGTTTTAACGTTTAATTTTTTTCCATAAATAAAAATATACTATAAAAAATATACTATAAAAAAATTATACTATAAAAAAATTATACTATAAAACGTAGTACTATCGAGAAAACACATAACCTGAACACATATTCTGTTTAAAATATTAAAATTTCTTTCATTTCATGGGTAGTTTGGTAGCAACTGTGTAGGTTAAGGACCTTGTTAAAAATTGATCTCTACATTGATGTTGTTGTATCTTACTTACTCTAGTCTAAAATTCTGGGTAGCTCTTAGGTTTTAAGATTTTATTTGTCTAGCATTTTTGTTTCCCATATTAATTTTTTACAGTGTGTTTAGTTTTACTATTTATTGAATATTAGCACATTTGAAATTGGTGAGCGTAAATTAATTGAATAGTTATATATCGATTGCCGTTTAAGCATTTCTAACCAATATTTTTCCACATACAAGTAAATTCACGGTGATCTTGAATTGAATTTTAAAATATTATTAATCGAGATATTGGAAAAAAGTTGGTAACATTTTTTTTAACTGGCGGCCATTTATTCTAGTTTCAACTGATTTATGTATATTTTGGTTTGACATTTCAACATGAATAGTCGACGCCTGAACAACGCTTTTAAATTGTTCAAATTGGACCAAAAGGAAGATAGTCGTTCATTCTGATTTTCATAACAGAATTTTATCTGGCGACGACGCTCACTTTTGTGTTAATGGATACGTCACCAAACAAAACTGTCTTATTTGGAATGATGATAATATAATCCTCAAGCATTAGTTATGTATGTTTGGTGTGCCTTATTGCGCAGAAGCTGTGCTTTCAACAAGACAGCACAACATGTCAAATAGATTTAGTGAAGGAAATGTTTAGTAAGCTCATAGTTTTATATTTCAGACCCGTAAATTGGCCTCCAAGATCATGCGATTTAATGCCGCTACATTTGGTATTCTTTGGGAATATGTAAAGTCGCTAACCTACGGCGATAAGCCCGAAACGATTGACTACTAGGAGAAAAATTCGTCGCATTTTTGTCGATATACAGCCAAGAATATCGGAATAAATCGTCGAAAATTATACTACGTCGAAGCCAGCAGTGGTCACATGCCAGAAGTAATATTTAAATTATAATAATGCCTTCAAATAAAGTAAATTTAAAACATTAATTTTTGTTTTATTCCATTCCATGCGTCTGTAAAAACACCATATATAATCAGTAAACAACATTTTTGGAAAATGGAAACTTCAGTGATGGCTTAAACTTAGGTTTTATTACAGTTAAAAGCTTTGATACTTATTAATTATCGGTGGAAAAAATTTATTATATAAAATGGGAGGGTAAAAATATTTATTATATAAAAGAAAGCAAACCGCAGAGGTATACAAAAGCAAAAGAAAATGTCCCGAGGATGTGTATTGAGTTCCTTATTTAAGTTGTTTTTAGTCAACTTTGCTCCTGTGTGGCTTTTTCAAGTTAAATTATTTATTATTTATTTACTGAACCAAGTACTAGATAGATTCCAATATTTTAGGCGGGCCTAAAAATTTGCTTCTTGTAATCTAAACTTACGACCAGTTAGAAAACTTTCAAGCAGCTTTTAAAAGTATTAGTGTACATCAAAATTCTGTATACCGTGGTTTTCTCCATGTTCCCCCTGAAAGTGGCGCAACTGAACCAGATTCTTCTTCTTAAAATGTTCATGACAAGTTTGAATTAATGTAAACGCCTACAAGTAGAATTGAACTAAGCAACAAATGCGGTACGAACTTTGTAGTTAAGCCATCACGAGAGTTGTGATGGCTTCGTGCCCTTCGATATACTATAAAGATGATATAACGCACTGTTACATGTT
Source organism: Trichopoda pennipes (assembly GCA_030448955.1). Lineage (NCBI taxonomy): Eukaryota > Metazoa > Arthropoda > Insecta > Diptera > Tachinidae > Trichopoda > Trichopoda pennipes. The sequence goes on along the minus strand of JASKUP010000006.1, from coordinate 284,674 downwards.
TAAAATAATTTAGTTTAAAAAAAAAATAAATGAAAAAAATGTTAATGAAAGACAAGGCCTTGATATTAAGTACACTTATTGGTTTTAAATTTCCATTGATTCGTCGCTTTTCTCTGATAGTCACTTCAAGTTCGAATAGGCACTGGCATCGGCGATTTTGAGCATAAACGCGTCGAGCCAATTCTCTCCAAATGTTTTCGAAAGGGTTTTGATCCGGTCGGCTTTTATTTGTTAATGTACTGTTGAAAAACGAAAGTTATTTGTCCACTTAAGTGCTAGTGTGCTCTGACGAATTCATTCGGGAATTAATTGAGACAAACTGCTCCCTAAACTATTAAGGAGCCACTTCCAAAATTTTTTATTTTGAATAATATCATTGTTCTTGCCTAGATCTCGCTAAAAAGTGCTTTGCCCATCTGATCCATCAAAATTAAATTCTTTATCATCATAAAAAATTAGTTAATATATCGGGTTTTTTAACAATAAGTTTATTTTTCAATTTTAGCAACACCAACAACATGATAGTTTTGACATTTAGTTTTTTTAACGTATTCGTCGTAGATGCATTGACAATTGTTACAATTAAATCAATTTCGCACGAAAATCGCATTAAAATATACTATGAAAATGGTGGTTCGGTTATCGTTACATTTCATAAATTTTGTGATATTTTCGGACAACATAATCCTCCTTCTGAGACTGCTATTAAGAATTTAATCGTTAAATTTGAGTTGAAAGGCTCGATATAAAATTGCGAACACTAACGCGTTCGACCGGGTCATTCAACTGAAAGCATCGCAGCTGTGAGCCACAGTCTTGAAGCGGATCGTCGACGTTCTCAACAATTGAGGTTATCCAAAACTACCATATGGAGAATTTTGCATAAGGATTTGACTGTGAAGCCTTACAAGGTTCAACTGGTGCAGGAATAAAAAGCCGCTACAGTCGCTCAATTCATTCAGGAACAACCGGCTGGTTTTTCTGAAGCCTTTGCATGCTCAACGTGCCACAGTATGGTGCGCTAAGTAGTTTGGAGGCGTGATTGGGGCGTTTTTTCTCTTCGAAGATGAGACTGGAAATGTAGTAACAGTCAATGGATCACGCTATCGCCAGATACTAACAACTCAATTTTGGCCTATTGTTGACGACGTGGGTATCACTGACATGTGGTTTCAACACGACGGTGCCACATGTCACACAGCCAATGAAACGATCAAATTTATTACAGACACAATTTTCCGATCGCAATATTTCAGGACAATCAGCAGTTAAGTGGGCAGCCAGATCGTGCGGCTTTGTTAAGGATGGAGCCCGTCGAATCAATTTCACCCTTATGTGATTAACGAGATAGTACCAACATATTCCAAAAAAAGTGAAAAAAAAAACTTTAATAAAACAATCGACATCTGTCAGCATGGTCGTGGTGAATATTTGCCAGATAGCATTTTTCTCTTCGTAATGCAATAAAAATTTTAATCATCAAATCTAAATTTTTTGTTTATTTTGTTTTAGTAAAAAAACTTCTTGCTGGAAAACCCTTTATATAGAAAAAAAGTAACAGTAACGAAAAAAAACTGTTATTTCAAACAGTGTTACGTTATTTGCATCTTTATTTTTCGAGATTTAGAGCTGTATTTATGGTAAATTTTAGCATTTTTAAGCTGCACAAGTTACCAATCTACAACAGCCCGTTTTTTTATTGAATTTTTAAACGCAGCAACTTTAGAAGAACGTCTAACAAATAAGTCCCACTCATTTTGGTTTTACCATCTTTCTTTTTTTCCATGCAAAATGTCCTTAAAACCCTTTCCAACTCACATTGTTAAAAATTTTAAGTATGGAGAACTAACGAAAGGCACCTTGTTAAGAAAGCCTGTTGATTTTTTGCTTTACCATCTTTCGTTGTTTTTAACTGAAGCTTCATCGACGAAAAAAGGTTAACCATGTAAGATTTGTATTAAAACCTAATAAAGATCTTTTAGCACCGCAGCTCTTCACGTTATAAGACTATTTGGGCATTTCTTTTTATTGAAATGTGAAGTACTAAGAATAGTTTATTTACAAAGATGCTGAAAAATATTTCTTGCAAGTTCGTTCGAAATGAACCAGTTGTGCAAAAAAATTTAAGTATACAGTATATAACTATACGAAAAAATGATTAAAGCAAGCACACTTAGTACTTTAGTGGTCTAACACTTAGAGTTAGTGGCACACACAAAACACTTCATTCTAACCAGCTGAAAATAAAGCACGGCCAGCGTTACCGAAATGAAGTTATTAAGTAAAAATCAATGACGGAAGTATGACTTTCTAAACAAACGATGTCAGTTTTAAAAACTCAAACTCATTGTTATTTAAATTACCATTAGTATTAGTTATTGTTCCTCCTTATGCTATCTGTTGCATTAACTTTGAAAATATGTAATTTTATTGCAAACATACACACATACATACATACATACATATTTAAATATGTAAATGACAAACGAATAAATTTAAAAAAAAAGAAATTATTATCACTATACAAATTAGTTGAAGTTTGGTCGTATTACAAACTTGTGTAAAATTTTGTTTTTTAACAGGGTGACTTGTGTTTTTCATAAATTCAACTTGGTATAATAAATATGAAAGGTTGTTTGTTCTTCTAGAAACTTAAAGGCGGTTTGTGAACGGAAAAAGGTTCCATTTATAACCAAAAAGAAATAGGTACTTATTTAATAGGTACCTATTTAATAGGTACCTATTTAATAGGTACTTATTTATTTAAATTTTCACTAAAGATGCCGCTGGATTAATACCATTAAGATTAAGGTAGAACTAGTGTTAAGTATACTTTGACTCCATATGAGAAATGTTTTTTTTTGTGTCAAATGCATTTTTGCAACAATAAATAGCAGCAGTCAACAAAATTACCACACACTTCCAAAATAATAAAATTTATTGTGAATCGTTTGAGTCACCTGCAAAAATGTTTTCATTTTTTTACACTCTGGAGATATTGACCAATGAATTGATTGACGAAATCGAGGGGAAAGATTTATGATGTGAACATTTTTATTTTGGTTATCAGCTAAACTTATAAGTCCTCAGTTTAACTTATAGTTTTTGAGTCTTTTTGGGTATAAAAACTTTTAGTTAGACGATTAGACTTAAAAAAATCTGAAAGCCCAGACTGATATTATAAATACAAACTTAAAAATTTTAGAAGAGAGCAAAGAAAAATTAAACAAATCTACCAAAAAAATCACTTATAATGTTAACTTTCAACTGAATATTTTAAACATGCGTTATGAGCAGATAACTACATCATCATTTAGGTTTCATCATTTTTCTGTAATTTCGAAAAACATTTTTGATTTAAAGAAGCAGCAAGACGGTGCGCATCGTTTCAAAAACTTATCTAAAAGAGTCAAAAGAGTTGTTCACTGATGAGGACAACTAAAGTTCCAAAACTTTGCATGAAAAAATCTGTTATTCAAGCAAAGCGTCATTTGACAGTATTTTAATCTATAACGTGCATGCACTGACAAGGAAAACTGGCAAGGAAAAAACTAAGGAAGGTTACATTTAAGAACAAAAAATACCTTGATATGTACAGGGTAAAACAAAATTAATATCACTGTAATTTATTTATGCAAATGTCGTCAACCATGCAATTTTCATTTGTACTTTTTCAGTTGTTTAAAAGCTGCGTGCGATTTGTTATCGCTTTGGGCGTTTTTTAAAATGTTGTTTTTGGCAAAGTAAACCCAAAAACACTTTGCAATAAGTATTTTGGAACAACTAAATGCCTTTCATAAACTTGGGAGGCTTTTATTAAGCCAATGTAATGTTTCAACTTATTGCCACCAATTTTTAATATTATTTAATTTCTAACAAAATAGCAGCTTATTATCGTTGTGGCATGTCATTACTTTTGTGTAACCGTTTTTACAGTTCTAAGAAAGTGAAATTTAAAACCACAATTTTCAACCGGAAAACGATGTGATGTATAAGTCATCCGCACCACAGCATGTATTCTCCAGGCTTATTATTGAATTCGCCACAAGTTTCGCTATTGCATAAACTTGTTGTTCTACTATAGTACTACTATTCTACTAGAATAGAATAATTGGGCAATTCTGATGTACCTGTTCGATAAATCTGATCTTCTGAATCTTTTGAGGCTCATACAAAACTGAAAGCATAATTCACAGCAACGAGCTTGCGAGTTTTAGTACCCTTTAGTAGTTGAAGCGACCTTATACTGCAAAATGCTTTTAATTTTCAATTTTTATTTAATTTTATTAAATATTTCCGTACGCCGATTCCATTCCATTGTAATAGTTATACAATTTGATTTTCCAAATTTTGACATCTTGGCATGAATTTTTTTCCATAAATTTTAAATAAACATTGTATTTTTACTATAAAATATTTTATTTTGGTTTTTTTTTTATTTTGAAAATAAATTCCTTGAAAAACATTCGCTTTCTTTTCTATTTGTTTGCTTGCTTTTTATCTTGTGGTTAATTTTAAACAGATACAGGAAAACAAATAAACTTGCTGTCCATTACATCATTTTTCGATAGAAAGGAGCACATAGTTTGATTAGCCTATCGCTTTTTTTCCCCTAATACTCTAATTTATTCTAATTAACTAATAACATTTTTTTGTTTAAATATTCACGTCAATTATTTTTTCTTTCTTGGCTTTCTTATTTCCTTTTCTATATATGTACATACATATGTATGCACATATAACTTGGAATTATTTCATTTTCTTATTCATCAAACTATTTTTTCAGTAATAATCCAAAGAAAAATTTTAATTTGAATTGAGTTGCTCGTTTAATTTGTTTTTCAAGTTTTGTTAACTTTTACTGAAAGTTTTCTGATGTTTCTAGTGGCTCTTAAGAAAGGAAAATGAAACATGATATAAAAGAAAAAACAATTTAAAATATTAATATAGCAATAAAAACAACAACAATCATTATGAGTGGTGAAAACCAAGCGAAAATATAATAGCAAAAATGTACAACTACAAAATATTTAACCCATGAGCATTTCCAACTACAATCAAAAAAAGATATACAGTACTGTGCTTAACAAAAATGACAACAAGATATTCAAAGGAAAAAAAATCAGTTTAACCATTTAAAGATTTTGTGGCGAAAACCACATGTTAGTCATTATTTTGTGAAACTCTAAATAAATAAAAAAATCTTAGCAGTAATCTAGGCGACAAACAGTGAATTCCAATTCGAATTCAGAATAGAAACATGTACTTAAGTGTTCCTCACAAAAATTTTTTAAAACATTTAATAAGTTTTGGTAAGAACACTGAATGTATTGAAGCGTGTTTGCTCTTTTAAACGGAGGGGTTGTATATTTTTTATTCCAAAGATCAGCACGTCAATATTTATTTTACTCGCCTATGGCATTTGTTTCTAGTCTGTATTTCTTATTTTGTGACACTGAATAGATTTGTTTCTACGTTCTTCTGCTTACTAATCATGAGGCACAACATTACATGACTCCAGCGATATTTATACCCGAATGCCAGAATATTTTATATTGTTACTTTCTTCACTAACTAGTGCTCCGTAAAGATAAACCTTTTTTTGTTTTATGATTTTTTTTGTTTTATGATATCTTTGTTTTACTACACTTTTACTACGCTTTAACCATCTCATATACTATTTTAATAAACAGGCGCCTTTTGTAACTCATCTACTGCGGCTACAGGACAATTGTCACTTCCGATTTATTCGCCTATTTAATCAACTCACCTACTACAACTAATTTACACTTGTTTTCTCACCTATTAAGATACTATTGCAGTTTGATCATAGGATTTTTTATGTATTACCTAACATAAATTGTAGCTATACTATTATAAAGACTAGTTAACAATTCTGTATATAATGTCCCCTAATCGGGCTCTCAGGTATGATGGAGATTTGATTTTCACAAATTGTTTCTAATTTTTTTATCTTATTTACAATATCTTAATATACATCTCTAGATTTTTGCAATAATTACTTTATAATTAGTGTAATTATATAATTATAATTATACAATTAATTAATTTAAAAACATATATAAATGAGTAAATAGGTAACACCAGTTTCAAGGAATAAACAGAAAATACGATTTACTGCTTATTCAAAAAACCTTTTAAGTTTCTTGTAAATATCAAATTTCTTATTGATGCGCTATTGCTATACCTCATATACAACATCACAGAAAACAACAAGAAAAAGGAAATAGAACAAACCATTGTGGACACAGAAGTCGCAATAGCGATAATCCCAAACGAAGAACAAGAGCAAGCCAGGCACATCTGCAAACAAATAATAGAAAAGGAGGCCAAGTCTACAAAACACTTAAACGGAGAGCACAATACAATTAGGAAACTAAAACGTAAACGGGAAGCGAACAACATCTTAGTCACAAAAGCAGACAAGGGAAACACAACGGTGCTCATCGGTAAACATGACTACATCGAAAAGACTGAACAGTTAATAAAAGACTCTAAGTGCAAGAGAATTGGTAAAGATCCTACGGAGGAATACCAAACGAAAATTAAGGAAATTATAAAAAAGGCGACAAGGATAATAAGACCAGACATGTCGCACACATTAACAATGATGAATCCATCCGCACCATCTATGATAGCACTACCGAAAATACACAAACCGGAGATACCAATGAGACCCATAATTAATTATAAATCTGCACCAGGCTACAAACTTTCGAAATATATGAAAACATTATTGAAAGACACCTTAGACCTGGAATATAAGCATACAATAGTCAACACTACAGAACTGATTAATAAACTGGAGAATGTGAAAATAACGGAGAAAACAAAACTGGTCTCTTTTGACGTGAAGGACTTGTATCCATCAATTCCGGTAATGGATACATTGAACATTGTTCATAGGACAGTAAAAAACAAAACGGAAAACAAGGAACTAGCAATACAAATTACAGGCACACTAAAAGCGACACTAGAAGAGAATTACTTTAAATTTAACAACAATATATATAGGCAGATAACAGGACTAGGGATGGGAAATCCAACATCTGCCACCCTCATGGAAGTATTTATGCAGGACTTAGAAGAGGAATACGTAAGGGAATTAAAGACCAACTTCGGAGTAATATTCTACGCAAGATATGTCGACGACATAATATGTATACTAGAAGGAAATAACGAGGAGCAAATTCTGGATTACTTGAATGGAAGACACAAGGACATAAAATTTACAATGGAAAAGGAAGAGGAGGGGAGAATTAATTATCTGGACCTAACGATCAAGAGGAACATAATCTCGAACAGAATCGAATATGAAATATACAGGAAACCAACAGCAACGGACACAATAATACACAACTCATCAAATCATCCCCAGCAACACAAAAACGCAGCAATCAGGCAGTTAATAACAAGACTCGAGAGAACACCACTAACACGGCAAATGTATATGAAGGAAATGGAAACAATATACACCATAGCGGAAAACAACGGATACAAAAAGCGCCTCGTAGATAACATCAAGAAACAAATTGGAACGAACAAAGAACAGGAGAAGGAAGGGAAAAAATGGGCTACATTAACATATATGGGAACATCAACGTACAAACTGGCGAAATTCTTTGGAAAACACAACATCAATACCGCATTCAGAACAAGAAACAACCTAGGCAGAATACTACGGAACAAACAAGGAGTGTACAAATTAACTTGTACATGCCATTATAGCTACATCGGGCAAACAGGACGAAAAATTAAGACCAGATTTAGGGAACACATCAGAGACTATAACAAGAAACTACGAGAACCAAAATCGACTCCAGAATCAAACTTCGCGAACCATATATTTAACAACAAATGTACACCAGGACATATTAAAACAACGGTTAAACTGCTTCACACACAGCACAAAGGAAGGAGACTAAATGTATTGGAAAACATGGAAATATACAAACAAAAAACATTTGACGGACGAATAATAAATGAACAAATAAACACTGCTTCGGACACAATATTTGAACCGTTGAAACATTTTTACAGGAAAACAAACACTACACCAGCACAAAAACGTTACGCAGGTGCGCAAGACCAAGGCAATAAAGAACATCATAAACGTACAATTACAGATTATTATGTCACATAAAAGGGGAAGAAAGGAAAAAAAACCCAATAGGTTCACACATAAACAAAAACGGACAACAAGCATGATCGTAAAAGAATTTAGTTAGGAAAGAAGACCAAAGCAATAAAGAACATCATAAACGTACAATTACAGATTATTATGTCACATGAAGAAAAAAGAAAAAAACCCAATAGGTTCACACATAAACAAAAAACGGACAACAAGCATGATCGTAAAAGGATTTAGTTAGGAAAGAAGACGAATGAAAAAAGGACGACAAATTAGGTAAAAAGAGACAAATGAAAAAGGAGAGAGAGAGAGATGCAGGCAAAAAAGACAGTAAGTGACGAACGCAATAACACGAAGGGAGACACGAACTATATAAACACAACTAACAATAGAACGCAACTAGTACGAAAAGAACACTGAAGATGGCAAACAGCCGAAACCGGTTTGTTCACAAACCAAATTTGACGATGATCGACGGAAAACCGTACCCAAATAAAATCATATTTATATGTTCTAAATTACAGCTTACTGCTTTTATAAAGGTACTTCTATAATCATGCTATTTTCGTTTTGAATAAGTTTTTTATTAAAAAAGCTTAACAAAAACCTCAGGTGGAAAAAATTCCAAAACTCAAGAGAAGAAACTGCAATTAATTCTTATTTGTCGGAACGCAATCAACCACCATCCGAGCTCGAAAGAATTACTATGCAAAGATAATCTTTCGAGCTCGATTATTAAAAAAAATTTTTAGCAGATCTCAACATGAACAAGTCTTCTGGACGGGATAGGATTGTAACAGTGCTCTTCGACGCTAGCGCGTCCATATGGAGCACTTTTCAGCACGTTGTACCATGCCAGCGAATTTCCAAAGTGTTGGAAGATTGCTAATGTAACCCCGACCCCCAAAAAGGGGTCTGCGAATTGTTCTGCACTTTCCGAATTAATGGAAAGTATGCTTAATTTTCGTCTTGTAGGGTACCTGGAGTCCAACAGCTTACTTAGCGACCGATAGAATAGTTTCCGTAGGGGGCGCTCTACTGGTGACTTGCTGGCTTTCCTGTTAGAACAATGGTGTAACTCCATACATCATTTCGGAGAAAGTCCCCCTCCCCCGGGGGCACATTGATATGTTTTGACGGAAATCCACCGTCATTATTAGGGAGCCCAGTTCCCTAATAGGCTAGCGGGAGCCAAGTGGACAATCGATGGGAATCAGTAAAGCTCCAGAGTTCCGCTATTTGTTTTTTTAGCTTTTCTCTGGCTGATTATTGAGATTGGCCCTTCGGGAGTATCGTGGTGGCGGTGTGTTTCGACGCCCTCGTTTGAGTTTGTGGGTCGGATCATTCACAATGAACACAATGCATGGTCCTGGTCCAGTGAGCATAAATGCCGTCGTGCTCTTAAATTATATTAAGCTTCATGCGTTCTGCACCAGGAGTTGGATAGTCTCCAACTCTTTATCAAGGAATGAAGGCTGTGCGCTACTTCGGGCTTTTGAAATTGCAACTAAGAGTGCCCGGCCTTCTAGGGCGATGATTTTATCCACAGTGGTATGATCCACCATCTTATTATGGCTTACACAGTTAGGTATAGATGTAAATCTTATCACGTATTTCTGAAATAGTAAGGTGGTGGCTTTAGATATTTCCAAGGCATTTGATAGAGCGTGTCATGATGCACTTTTGTCAAAACTTGTTGCTTTTGGTGTCGGCGATAATTTCTGCAGATTTATATTGAGTTTTCTCAGGAATCGCACTATACAATTTATTATAGATGGCATATCATCAAGATTAATTAAGGGTGCCTTAAGGCTTCGTTCTTTCTTTTATTCTATTTCTTATTTTTCTAAATGACCTTCTTTGTCAAACTTCCAACCTTATGTACTCTTTCACAAATCACAGCACCATCATTTAGTAATAAACCGAACCAACAACACCGAACCGCAATAACTTCGGAATGGGATCGTGTGAATAGAGTCGATTTTAATGCCTAAAAGGCACAATGTTGCATGCTTACGCTTAGATCTGTGTACGGAAATGGTAATGCATCTGTTACTATGGGTAATGTGGATATTATAGAATCGAAAGCTCTTGTTGTTCCTGGCATATTTTTTAGGTTTCTAAAAAAGCTTTCAAGTGTCTCGGTTGCCTAATATGGCGCAAGAGAAATTTTATTCCATGCGATCTTCGTACTATTTATACCACCTATATCCGTCCAAAAATGGAATACAACTGACATGTATGCGCCGGCGACTTAAAGTCTATATAGGAGTTGCTCGACCACGTACAGGAGAGGAGAGAGGACCAGGAGACTCATTAGCGGCAGCAGGATATCTAACTCTATTGATTCTCTAGAGCATCGACGCAATGTGAGATCCATTCCACTGTTTTATCGTTACTACAATGGTAAATGCTCTAATGACATTTTTGCCTTTAACTCAATTTTCGTTGAGAGCGCATCCATTTGTGATCAATTGTCCAGGGACAATTTTTCTTTTTTTCCTCCTTAAACTTAACTCTATTTGTTTTAAACTATTTATAAATATTTACTTTGTGGCTTATGTTATACACAGCACTGTAAAAGAAACCAATGAACGAAAGGGAAAATGCGAGTAATAAAAAAAAATAGTATCAGGCCAACCAAACTAAAGTAAACAAACACACACCAAATATAACAACTGTGGAATTTTCTTCCCTTTTTAAGTCATGAAAGAAATATTTTTTTTTAATATTCTTTTTTTTGTGTACAGAGAAATAAATGCGGCAACAAATATAAGCGAAAACAATATAAATTAAGTTTTCCATTTCGATTAATTTATTTACATATATATTGTTGTCTATATTTTCAGTTGTTTGGGATTTGTATTCTTTTTCGCCATTATTCAGTTAGTTGATTCAGATTAAGTTTGTTTAATTTATTTGTAGGTTTTGTTTTCGCGCATTTACCATTATTTTGTTATGAAAATGTATGTAGAAGTTTTTGTTGGCTTGTTTTTAGTTTATTTAAAATTCTACACAAATCAATAGACACAGTAGAACCAGTGAAATAACAGTAAAAAAATAATTTTTTTCATTTCATTTTGGAGGACACTCGGTGGTGTTAACCACGGTTTTTTATTATGTTGTTGGTGGATTTCGAGACCATGCAATAAACACATTCATTTGCAGGTGGTTTTTGAGTTTTTATTTTAGTTGACTTAATTGAAAATTGATATTTTAAATGTTTCCATGGTTATCACTTGCAGCAAATAAAATCCAATGTGTGGCCATGACGAACATAAATCCATGAGTTTTATTTTTTAGTACTGCAATGTGTTTTGTTTGATAATAGCTGCTTTGATTACGAGTATTATGTGCAAAATGAAAACTCATTAGCTCACTCACTCTATAAACAAAAGGTTTGCAACTGGTGTCATGGACTGTTACATATATACATACATACATACATACATACATACATATTGCCTTTGTATACAGCAATATATAATAATTCTAAATTGTACGCGATAATATATCAAATAAGTCTTTTATAAATTTCGATTTAATTAAAGTGTCATATTACTTCAGATTGTAATTGTCTAAGATAAAATTGATAAAGATGATGTTTGTAGGCTTACAAGCAGAATATATCGTGAACAAAAATACAGATCACGATGGGTGTAAATGTCACGAATGCCCCCTATCAAAGTCAAATGTAGCAAATTACAAAAAGGGAATTGGTTGACGAACAGAGTATCTTAGAAAGAAGCTCAGTGTGTTTTTTTAGCTTTCCATAGATATATAAAACAAAAGCATTATCCACGTCGTCTTTATATTTCATGTACTTATGTGCATCTCGATCCTCCGGCTGGTTTTTCTGAAAAACTTATTTTTTCAGACGAAGCCCACTTTCCCTTGTCAGGGTATGTCAACAAGTAAAATTGCCGCATTTGGGCTTCTGAAAATCCATGAGCGATTATTGAGAAAGTGTTTTGTTTTTCAACGATGAGGCTGAAAATACAGTAACAGTCAATGGATCACGCTATGGCCAGATGCTAGCAACTTCAACACGACGGTGTCAGATCTCACACAGCCAATGAAACGATCAATTTATTTCAAACCAGTTTTCTCGATCGCATAATTTTACAACAATCAGCAGTTAAGTGGCCACACATATCGTGTGATTTAACACCACTAGAGTATTTTTTGTGGGGCTACTTTAAGGACACAGTCTATACGGAGCCAATCGAATCGATTTCAGCCTTAAAGTATCGACATATGTCATGCTAGACGTTTGCCAGATATAATTTTTCATTCATAATTGCCGAACTTTTCTCTTCGTAATGCAATAAAAATTTGAATCATCCAAGTCCAAATTTTTTGTTTTATTTTGTTTTAGAAAACAAACTACTTGTTGAAAACTCCTGTAAAAAATAAAATCAGGCTGCTTCATTATCCACGTTCACATTATTTTACACATACTTATGTGGAGCTTGATCTGCTCTTATACTTCATATTGAAATTTTTGTGGCCTCTTGGCACTGAAGCCTCTCGAGGCCACTTTTCGTGCTGAAATATCTGAACTGATTCTTTCGAATGGAAGCGTTTTCAGTCATCCACTTCAGCTCTGTATTCACTAAATTTGCTTGCTATTTACCTTTTCCACAATTTTTATGTTGTAAACAAGAGGACCGAAAACAAATTTTCGATAAAGGAATCAGCTCTGCAACAAGAAACTATTTTGAGGTTTTTATAAATCTTGCTACGCGAAAGACTTAAAAAACAATCGCTTGAGCTACAAGTTGAACTTATTGGAAATAAAAAAAAAAATATATTTCTACGTTAAAAATGTTACTTCTATCAATTTAATTTAATATCTCTGTTTAAATGTCCTAAAGTAATGCTTTACTCATGTTGGTGAAAAAAAAATTAAAAATAATAAAAAATTAAGTATCGTCACATTGTTAATTAAAAAATTTTATTTTTTTTATTACTTATTATTTAATTTAAATTTATTCGCTTTTTTTTATTTAAACTGAAGTTATGTTTCAGACAAGGAATTTATTTTATTAACGCGACGATCATTTAGATGCAATTAATATGAATCTATATGAAACCAGCATTTGTTGGGGACTTATGCGTCAATAGCTGTGTTACATAGACAGCGTTCACTCTCAATGTTTTCTTTATAAATTGTTACATTTAACTTATTCCTTTAAATAAACGCTTTATTATATTGGGTTCTGTTACTCTAAAATAATAACAGAGCACATTAAAGTTTTAAATTAAGTTAAACGATTTATTTATTTTCAATACACACAAAATCAACAGGATGGTAACTTTGTTGTCTTTACTCACTGATGACCCAACTTGAATTCATTCATTTGCTCAGCAATTATATCACTGTCTTAAGGGATTTTCCTATATTTCTAAATATGTAATATTCTACTTTAACATCACCTTATACTGTTGTTATTATCATTCCGTTGAGCCACCTGCTTGGCTGTGTGTTTTATTTTGTTCTGTATTAAATGTTGTTGTTTTCTGCTGTTTACTTATTTGGTAGAATTTCTTATAAGCATGTTGTTGTTGTTGTCTTGTGTGTATAAGATTTCTTAGAAAACTATACAGATTGTTAAATGCATAGTGGGTCGTTTACTCTTTTTTACTGATAACTATTTTCTTTTAAAGCTTAATAAATCATCTTCGTAACAATATTTTAAAATGTTTACGCAAGATGCGCCTATGATTAGTTTTTGGCACACGATTATGAAACGATGTTTAATGTCTTAATTTTTGTAGGTTTGATCATCTATTTAGATTGGAACAGCATTAATGAAATGAACAAAATTACAAAAGCTTGTTTCTAAATCATTTTAGAATTGTTAAACTGCATGTTATTTTATTTTTTAAGAGAAGTAGCACTTCAGGCAACAATGCCTATTTAGTTAAGTATCGTGCGACATACTTTAGGAAAGGGATAGAAAAGAGATGAAACAGGTGGTGAAAGTAGAAGGATAGTCGGAAATTAACTGCCGCATATAAGACAGCACAGCGATCAGTGACTATGCCCTCATCGCTGAGCAGCCCCACCTACAGTCAATTTTTATTTTTGTAGTAAAAAAAAAAACCAAGGTCTTCGTTGGAAATCGAACCCACAACCCCCAGACTGACAAGCTAGTACCCTACCTACTAGCCTACAAGGGCACCTATTGCGAATATTGGGTGTTTACAGGGTATTCGGAAAAATTAGAATTTTTGATGAAAACTTGTTACGATTTTTGTATTAAAAAATTACAATTTTTTATTTAATTATTTTTTTAATAAAATTATACAGTCCTGGTTGTTTCTTAGAACAAGATTTTTCAATGAAATTATTATCACTTCATAAATTTTCTTTTTTTTTTCTTTTTCTCTTTTTTATTAATATTATTATTATTTCTTTCTTCGAAAATTTTTCAAAAATAGTTGGTTTAAATATTAGTTTTGCTTAATTTAAGTGAAAATAGTTTGGAAATTTTTGCATACAAGATAAATCAAATCTTTAGTTTTACAAAGTTTCTTTGCCTTAAAAATTACCCAAATTTTTCTTAATTTTTCTTATCATTTTAACTTCTTATTAGTTTATTTAGATTTTTTTTATTTTATTTTTTGCGAAATTTTATTCATTTTCAAGAGAATGTGATATCGAGCATGGTTTTATTTGTTGGAAAATTGAAAAACTTTTTATGATACAGGCATACCTCGTTTAACGCTCAGGTTGCGTTCCTCAAGATTGAGCGTTAACCGAAATAGCGTTAAAAAAGGCACTATTTGCATTAAAATATGGGGTTCGGTTTTTTTTCTGCCTTGAAGTAAAAAATGACAAATAAGATGGGTATTTTATTTAAAAATATATCTTTTATTTTTAAGTAATTAATTTAAGCACTAGGTCTTATTTAATAAAAAATTTTTTAAAAAACTTTATTTTTTATTATATTTTCGATATTTCGCCACACCGTCATCCTGATGATGCCAACCAATTTTTTATTAAATAAGACCTAGTGCTTAAATTAATTACTAAAAAATATTAAAAAAGGTCAAAAAATTATAACTATTATATACAATATATCTTTTATTTAATGTGTACTTCACTTTAAAATTAGAAATTAAATTATAATTCAAAATAACAATATTGCAATTACAAAGTCTGTACCGGACCATATCACTATTTCCAATGACTAATTTAATATGAGACAAAATTTCACAAATTATTTATCCTTATACGAGCCCCGACCACTATTAATTCGTACGGCAAGCATTTTTACGCGTATGCAATGTTTAACAGATGATATTTTCAATACTACAGTAGACAACACATGCAAACCTATTTTTTCTGAAAGATCATTTTATTCTCTTAATTTTAGAAAAACAAATTTTTGTTGTACTTCAACAACAACAACAACAACTTTTATTTACTTGAATGCTTTGCTTAACTGATAAGAAAAATTTGACCAGTATTAATTCGTACGGTCCGTTAGCTTAGCTCAGAATTGAAACAAGATCAAAACAAACGCAAAAGTAGAAACCGTTATGCAATGCAGAATGTCAGAAGTGTGTTATTGCTTCAAATTATTCAAAGTTTACCAACCATGGCACGTGGTAAGCCGATTTGCAAAGAAATCAGAAGTTTAGTTCTAGATTATTATAAATCTGGGAAGACTTTTGGTGAAATAGCCAAGCAATTAAATCTGGCTAAGTCGTCCATTCAAGGAATACTAAACAATTTTAAGAAAAATGGCAATATTGAAAATAATGTCGCAAATAGAGGCCGAACTTCGGCAATAGCAGCTCGTGATAAAAGAGCCCTGGCCACGATTGTGAAGGCTGATCGTCGCCAAAGCTTGAGAAATTTAGCATCAGAATGGTCTGATAAAATCGGAAAAAGTGTTAAGCGTGAGTGGACGCGCCTGCAATTGCGTGATATTGGATACAAATTCTATAAGGTATGTATAGGGATTATCTACGTTACATACTCAATATCTTAAATTACTAGGCCAAGGAAAAACCATTGCTTACGATTCGCCAAAAGAAGAAGCGTTTACAATGGTGTCGGGAACGGATGTCTTGGACTCAAAGGCAATGGAACTCCATCATATTTAGCGATGAATCTAAATTTGATGTGAGTGTCGGTGATGCGCGAAGGAGAGTTATCCGCAACAAAACTGAAGCGTAACATAAAGACTGCCTTAAAAGGACAGTTAAGTTCCCAGCAAGCATAATGGTGTGGGGTTGTATGTCTGCCAAAGGAGTAGGACAACTGCACTTTATTGATGGGATGGTCAACGCTGAAAAATACGTTAACATATTAGAAGAAAGTTTGCTGCCATCAATACCAAAACTGGCTGACTGTGGTGAATACACGTTTCAACAGGATGGAGCATCATCTCATACTGCCAAACGAACCAAATCGTGGCTGCAGTCTAAGGAAATTGGGGTCTTAGACTGGCCATCAAATAGTCCGGACCTAAGCCCAATCGAGAATATATGGGGAATTATGAAAAGAAATCTAAAAAATGAGCCTCAAAGAACCCTTTCTGATTTAAAAACAAAATTGCAAGAGATGTGGGACTCTATTTCAACGGAACAATGCCAGAATTTATTAAAATCTATGCCAAACCGTTGTAAATGTGTTATAAAGGCAAAAGGCGATGTTACCCAATATTAAATTTAAAAAAAGTTATATATTTGATAAAATAGTAAATATTTAAAGCACCGTACGAATTAATACTGGTCAAATTTTTCTTATCGGTTAAGCAAAGCATTCAAGTAAATAAAAGTTGTTGTTGTTGAAGTACAACAAAAATTTGTTTTTCTAAAATTAAGAGAATAAAATGATCTTTCAGAAAAAATAGGTTTGCATGTGTTGTCTACTTTAGCATTGAAAATATCATCTGTTAAACATTGCATACGCGTAAAAATGCTTGCCGTACGAATTAATAGTGGGCGGGGCTCGTAGGGGAATTCCCAGAATTAGGGAATTTTTTTAGCCTACTTTTATTTAAAAAAAAACGTATGGAAAAAAATTCAAATTATGTATATTTTCTGCTGCTTTTTATGACGACTATGTTTCGAAAAATGACAAAAAATTTTAAAAAATAACGACAAAAAAATTGTTTTTTGAAGAGCGTTATAACGAAACAGCGCTAAACGAGGTAGCGTTAAGCGAGGTATGCCTGTATTTAAACAGATTTATTATAAAAATATTTTTTGTTTATTCCTTATTTTTATATATTTTTTTTTTGTTTTTTTCGTATTTTAATTTCAGATTAAAAAAAGTTTTAAAACTTTATGAGGTAAGTAAATTTAATCGACGTTAATATGTGCTAGATTCTTTTAGTATATTTAATGATAGTCTTATAAAATATTTATTATTTAAATCAAAAAAATATATATTTAAAATGTATTACTGCGGGGGAAAGCAAATCCTTATGACCACTTCACTACTGCTCATATAGCTCGTTAGTGGATTTTACCCGAAATAAATATTTTATGAGAATATCGTAAAATATAAATATAAATAATAATAAATATGAGAATATCATAAAATATTTATTAAAGGAATCTAGCACATATTAACGTAAATTAAATTAAAATATGATTGCAAAAAGTAAAATTGAAGTACGTAAATTTTAAATTGTTGCAAAATTTTGTGAAATTAAAATTTTGTTGGGCTCAAAAGCACCACTTAAAATGAATCATAAGAAGTAAAGAAACATATTCAAAATTATTGCAAAGATTTTGTTACTTCTCAATTGAAAAATGACAAAATCTTATACTCAAAATGGATAGTTATATTTT
Organism: Trichopoda pennipes; assembly: GCA_030448955.1. NCBI lineage: Eukaryota > Metazoa > Arthropoda > Insecta > Diptera > Tachinidae > Trichopoda > Trichopoda pennipes. The sequence goes on along the minus strand of JASKUP010000006.1, from coordinate 266,703 downwards.
CATCTGTAAAGGACATTAATACATTTTACAAATTTAAAAATCATAACATAAATATTAAATATTATTATCATTAATATAATCAAAGATTACTTCTATGACAAAGCAAAACTCGCACGTCCATTTCTAATGTACATATTTAAATCTTGTTTACCTTAGATTTAATTTCAAATAATTCAAGTATTCTAATTTGACCAATTTACACGGAAATATCAGTCTGTGTTTAATAAAATTACTTAACTGTATGGAAATTAATAGCAACATTTAAATATAAAACGAGCACAAAAAAATTAATGAGGTATTTCTCCATTCAGCCATTTTAAATCATAAATAGTAAATTTATACTCTGTGACAATACTAGTAATAACGCAAAGGATAAAAAACATATCTGTGTTGCATAGGTAACAAGGAAAAACAAACTTAAAATACGGCAAACGGAAAGTCTAAATAGCGCTAAAAAAAAAATATATTATTTCAAAACCTGATGCTTTAATATATTTCAGTATCAAGTTGATATTGAACCACGCCAACAGATTCATCTAGAATAGGCTGTTCTATCGCATTATTCTATATTATGGTTTCTTACACAAATTGTCATTATTTGTAATTTATATACCACCATAAAAAAATGATATTCGAAGCCGTTTCCATAATTTATAAGTAATTTAGTTTTGCCCAACTTTGAAATTAATATTAAAATTTTCATATGAATCATGATCATATGATGTGATATGATGAAATGAATTTCTGTTTAACTTTACCTAGAAATTGTAAAATGTTCTTTTGTATTGTATTTTCATATGATTTAAGATCATATGAAATGTAGTGATCATATGATTTTCTGTTCAATTTTACCTACAAATTGTAAAGGTTTTTTTTTGTAATGTAGGGCTCTATAGAGCCTTAAGTTGGCAACACTTTTTTTATTTCAATTTTTACAAACAAATTTTGTGTAACGACGAAGCTCACGTTTGTTTGAGTGGAGATGTCAGAAAACAAAGCTGCCGCATTTGGAGTGATGGCAATCCTCTAGTGCATGTTAAGACACCGTTAAATCAAAAAAACTAACTGTTGGGTGTGCTATATGAGCTGGTGGAATCATTGGTTCGTAATTCTTTAAAAACGATGGCGATCTATGCGGGCGTGAATTAAATAATTGTGATGAGCAGGAGCTGTGTTTTCAACAGAATGGCGCATAATGTCACACAGTTTGTGCCCCAATTGTTTAATTGAAGGAAACGATTTTGTTAACGGCATAGTTTCAAGATCGTGAGACTTAATGCCGCTGAATTATTTTCTGTAGACCGAAGAGATTGACCACTTGAGGGACAACGTTTGCCGCGTTATACTGATTTACGGCCACAAATATTCGAAAAGGTATTAAAAATTAAACTGCCAAATTAATCTACGTTCGAGCCAGCCGTGACAGTTATAAGGCAGAAGTTATATTTAAATTATTATGCCAGAAGATTGTCTTTCGAACAAAGTAAATTTCAAACCTAATTGATTACTTCGCCGCTATAGAACCATTTTTGCCCGTATCACACTATAACACTGAATGTGATAGGTGAAAGCAATGTAATGTGAATGTTAAATACGGAATTCAATAAGAGACCCTCATTTTGTAAAAATTTTTCTTTCATTTTACTACAGCTGTTTATTTCTACTTATTTTTTTTCAGTCTACTAAAGGTATACTTACAAAAGTGTAGAAACAAAACGTAACGTAACGTTAGATGTTTTGACAATCATGATAATCAAATGGAAATTTTAAAACTTGTTCTGTATTGTTCAAGAGCAAGTCATGCCATGCCATGAATGCTCTCCGAAGTGCATCAGATTTCAATACTATTTGAAATAAATCCGCAATTAAAAGTTTCACATTCACACGAAGAGTTGCTTTTTGGTACGAAACCTTTAAACAGGAAAACAATAAAAGTATTGGCGGATTAAAAATACGCCAAATTTAAAAAAATATATGAAATCAAGTGTATTGAAATAAATTAAGTGAAACAAAGCATAGTTTAAGAAATTTTTATTTTCCATTCCGGAAACCGATATAAAGAGTGGGCAAATTTGAGGTTAGGAAGTAAATTGCTTTCAAATACACAACTTTTGTTAATACCAATGTAAAGTAAAGATATGAGAATTAATAATGGAAATTGATATCGAAGAAATGTTCACCTCTAGCAGACGTACGTTTTTTTCAAAAAATGGTTAAGCACATTTTACAACAAAACTTTGCTTATCTCGTCAATACAGTGCCGAATTTTATATTTCAGAACGCCAGTTGTTTGTGGGTTGTTCACGTAAACCCGGTCTTTTAAATGGTCTCAGAAAAATTAATCCAGCTGCGGTAAATCAAAAAAACGATCACGTAACTGTTTGGGTACGTGTGTAGCTTGTGGCGCTGTCTTGCTTAAACCAAAGGTCACTGATGTCAACATTACTGGTCAAAAATATTGGTTTTCTTGGTTTGTAACGCAGAGAAATCACGGTGACGGAGTTTTCTTGCTTCTTTTTGAAAAAAATACGTGCCAAGACGCCGCCTGACAACAAATCGCACCATACGATCACTTTCTTAGGATGTAATATTTTTTCAAAGACTATTAATGAATTTTGTGAGCTCCATATGCGTCCATTTTGTTTGTTTAAGTAACCGCCTAATTGAATATGACTTTATTGGAAATGCGTTTTGATTGTGTTTGAAACAGCCAATTCACAAACGTTCGACGCAAACAATTCTTTGCTCGAAAGTTCCATGCTTAAAATGTCTCGACTTTTTACTAAACAAATGTCAAAGGACGACAGCTCAATCTTGACATTTGATCTTTTGACACGCAATTTACTTTCTAACCTTAAACTTACCCACCCATTAATTTCGATAAATTTAAGCATCACAGTGTCATGACATAAATTTAAATTTAAACATTATTATGTTTTTTTAATAAGCAAGTATAAAAATAGCAGCAACTAACTACAAACAGATATAATATTGTTACGAATATGTCTTGCTTAAGTTTTAAAATAATTAAGCAATAAATTTTTATAGTTTTTTTAAACGATCTTTTTTATTTATCTTTAATAAATATCTTTTTTTCTTTTTAACGATCTTTTTTATATTTTTTTTTTTCTTTCGATATTTCGCTTTCCTTTGGAAAGCTTCTTCAGGCAAAAATTTTTATTTTTGAAAAATAAAAGCGAAATATCGAAAAAAAAAGAAAAAAATATATAAAAAAGATCGTTAAAAAGAAAAAAAGATATTTATTAAAGATTAAGCAATAAAGCAAACTACTGGTTACAAACTGCGTAGAAGTTTATACACACACAACTACAATTGGATATGCTGTTTACCAACTGCCTGGCATGCAAGAAAAAAAAATACAAATATGCTGTTTATCATCTAAACGCGCAAGACAAAAACTAATTTTACAAAACAAGCATTACAAAAGCAACAACAAATGTATAGAAATAAATCCCAAGCAGAAATCTTATCAGCATAAAAACAACTATACACACAGACATTTAGGCGCCTATACATCGAATAAACAACATACAACAACAAAATGCGATACAAAGGGAGTAGAAGATTCTTAAATCTTCTAGACTTTAAATGGACAAGTATAAATAGGGAAACGTCTGAGTGGATAATCAGTCAGTGTAAAATTAAACCTCATCGAGTAAAGACGTGCATTTTAAGCGAATTGTACGGTAGTGCCATCTTTGTAACTACACAAAGTTAATAAAATTGTTATTATTTAAAAACTCTAAAACTGGTGTTATTTATTTTGCAATAAAGAACTCACAGAAAAACGTTTATAAAAGGTATAAACGTAACACTATTATGTATTTTCCTAACTGGACTAATGGACCTACCAATGTAATGTTGGGGTAATAGTAGAAATGGTGGGGTTTAAATTATTTATTATTGTTGTTAACTTTTTCTCTTTTTAATTGCACTATTCTATTGTTGAGAAAAAATTAAAAATTAACAAAGAAAAAGTGCAAGCACAGCAAAACGAAACAAAGCAAAGCAAATAAGAACATGCAAGAATTTAAATAAAAATGAATGAATTTCATTTTAGATATTTTTGAATCATTCAACTTAGTTTTGTATTTTATTTTACTTTAAGTCATTGTCTATACGCATATTTATCATACTTTTTAACCATATGCTTTATTATAAAGTATTTGGGTATGTTTTTGTGCTATAGCCACAACCGATTCCTGGACAAACAACAAAAATTTACAATAATCTTTGATAGTTTTGTTTGTTTAATTTTATGAAAAATATTTTTTTAGGACAGAAATAAGAGAAAATCTTAATAGCACACGCTATATAATATTTAACCTAGTTTATACAAATAAAGTCAAATGTTCTAAAGTAAAAAAATTAATCGTATTTTACTCAAAGTTTGCTCATTCGGATCTTACTAAATTTTTACTTTGCGTACATGAAAAAAACACCTGTGATCTCCAATTAAATTAAAATAATCCAGATAGTTTTATGTCAAGAGATACTTATCGGTTATTTGGTTAAACCAAATTCTAATATTGAATGATGTGCAAAAAATAAAATATAATCGCAATATCTCTATTCTTCTTTTGGTTTTTTATTCCCGTAAATTAGACCAGAAGAATATTTTTCACTTAAAGTTTTGTAACACTAATTTAACCGCAGACTTTTGGCTGAAATAAAAAGTTTTTTTTTAATTAAAATCTTAAACACTTTTAGTTATTTCATTTAAATATAAATTCATTCAAATATTTTATATGGCATTTAAATTTTCTTGTTTTATCGAGCTGGTATCTGGCATTTCCGACTTTCAGAAAATTATTACTTGATGTTGTCGTTGCTGAATGAAATTATTTGATAGCATTTAACAATGTTTTTGTAAAATTGCCATTTTCCGTCCTAACTGGCTGGTTTGTATTCGATGGCGAGCGCTTTCTAAACTAAACCGCGGCTTGAGAATGATGCATTCGCATCGAAAGCGCTCGCCATCGAATACAAACCAGCCAGTTAGGACGGAAAATGGCAATATTATTTCATTTACTGGCGGAGGACAACTTAACAACATAATGTTTTAGTATTTTGAATAGTAAAATGATTTTTTTTTATCAATGCAACTGTTACGTGTAGTATCCTCATTTTTACTATCTTGATCATTTTTAGTTGGCTTTTTTGGTTGCCAACACTTTAATGGACATTTGGTAACAAATTTTCAACTTTCCCTTCTATAATCGCGCGGCTAAGTCAACTTTCCTCACAGTATAGCAACATTGTTGTAACAATTATTTTTGTTTTTTTTTTTGTTAATACATTTCAGATTACTGTTGACCTGAGTATAAACATACAAAAACAAAACACTGAGAAAACAATAAAACCTACAACAAACAAACAAGAAACAAATAATATACACATGTTAATGTTATTAGTTTCAATTTCAATATACAAGGCAACATTACGTACATATGAATAATGACCCTGGTCTCCAATAACAACAAGGTTCAAAGTAAAAAAAAAATAATAACAAAAAGAAATTCCAATTAGAAATGGCGAAAAAAGAACAAACGAAATACATCGAGCAACACGTTTGTGCGCTTCCAGACCAAAGTATGTTTACACAGCTCAGTTGTTTTTTATTATTAGTTATGGCTATTATAACGTTATGATAGATAGCTGATAGCTTTTATTTAAGGTCTACCTAAACTGAGATATGGCTTATTTTGTAAAATCCACATTTTTTTTGTTTTTAGACGAATGAGTTTTTTTGTATATGGGAGTGAAGATAAATATGTTGACCTAAAAATGTTACGATGCACAGTGGGTCGTTTTGACTTTTTCCATTGCAAAAATTATAACCTTTGGAGTAAACAAGATATTTTTTAAATTCAAAAGAATATTGAGAGCAAATATCTTCTGCTTAAAAATCTCAAACAATTTCAACAAAAATTTGATTAAATTTTTTATTTGTGTCAAAGATTCATATTACTGAAATATTTTTAATACTTGGGAACAATATAATAATTGGGAGCAATATCTTATATCCCAACAAAAAAAACCTTGGCTGTTTTTCACTACAAAATAAAAAAAATTACTGTCGGTGGGGCTGCTCAGTGATTAAGGCATGGTCACTGGTCGCTATGTTGTCTTATACGTCAGATAATTTCCGGAACTATCCTTTTGCTTTCACCAGCTGTCTCATCTTTTCTCTATCCCTTTCCTAAAGAATGTAGCACAATACTAGACTAAATAGGCATTGTTGCCTGAAGTGCTACTTCTCTTAAAAAAAAAAAACTTAATATCTTGACGATATTCTAATGTGTGAAATCTTGCATTTTGTAGCCTTTATTTCTCTATTCCTGGACTTCTTCGGAAAGTTGTCCACTTGTTAGTGCTGATATCCAATAAAAATTTTTTCATGAACCAATAGTTTATGTACCGTGGGGGTAACTTTTTCGGGATATGTTTGATCTATTGATTTTGTCTTTACGATTTAGTATATTAAGCATAACAAACTTATACACCCATCCACCCCAGTAATTGGAGCAGTCACTTCATCATTGTCAAAAAATAATTGCGCCGTATATCCCTCATTTGTATTTGTATATCCATATTTCAGTTCAATTTTTAGAAAAAATTTGTCTTGCACAACTTTTTTCCTCTATTTGTTTTTCCTTTGATGGTGTATTCTTGTCAAAAGTTTCGTCCAGCCTCGGAATTTTATATGACAGCTTTAAACAGTGTAAGAGATACTTCACTCCACCCGATCTTCGTGCTATTTATACCACCTATATCCGTGAAATGAAATACGGCACTCATGTATGGGCTGGCGCCCCAAAGCCTATTTTAGAGTTGCTCGACCGCGTACTAGAGAGGGCCAAGAGGCTCATTGCGGACGGCAGGATACCCTACCTATTAATTTCCTAGAGCATCCACACAATGTAGGCTGTATTTCACTGTTTAATCGTTACTATAATGGAACTTTGGAAACTTGTTTCCGAAACTCTTACATTTTTGACTCGATTTTCGTTGAAAGCACATCCATTTGTGTTCGATTGGCCAGTGAATCGCACTACGCATTTCAGGGGAAAATCGTTTTTTAGCAAAACAGTTCGTATGTGGAATAAAATTCCACCAGAGGTTTTTCCTGTCACTTATAATGTGGAAAAATTCAAATCGAATGTCCACAAACACTAATCCCTCTTTCCGCCTCCCCATAACTTATTTTCCTAGGTTTGGTAAAATGCCCTGCATTAGTAGGTACCATCCCCTGAGTACTGGTCCGAGGGGAAAAAATTAATTATGTGCACCTGATTCTAGCATGCAATGGGCAAATTCCTTATACGTAGTTTTTTTATCACTAGTTTAATCGTTTAGTCTTTCTGTGACTTTACAGATAGAACAATTCAAAGTGGATGAAGTATTTATAATTACGTTGAAGACTTAATTATCACTCACTGTAAAAGACAATTTGGACTGACACAATATTTCCGTTCCTTATTTCAAAAACAAAAGAATTAAGTTTATCAATTTTATTTTTAATTGTGCTCTCTGTGTTCTCTGGACAGAAAATATGAACTGATTATGGCCGAAGATTTTTCCAATACTTTAAGGTTTCACTTCTAAGTGTTAAAAGAACTGCACAAACCATTAACATACTTGCATCTGTGGTTGTCATAGCATTCCTATTTATTATTTGCTTGTAAACGCTTTGACCGAATGATTCATCACTATCCCATTTATTAGGTATAGTAACCTTATCCGAAAGCATTTCTTTGAATTAGATGTCTTGCAGTGTGATCAATTAAAGGTTCAAGTTTTACCTCTACTGACATTTCAGTTATCTCTAAATCAGCTGTAATTGCTTTTTTTGTAGTTGTAATTTTACTGTTAAAAAGAAATACATCATATTGATGCTTTAAAGAGTTTCGTTAAATGGAACGTTTTCCTTTGATAAACCCAAGTCCTAAAATAATGCCGAGGCGTCTTCTAAAAAATACTTTGTAGGTTAAATATTTGGTGACGTAGGTATGCCCTCATTTATCCTTTTCAGAGGTTGTGGACTTGCGATCGACCACTCCTTTGCAATGTATGATTTTGTCTTTTCCTAGTCTTTAATGAATAAAGCTTCTGATAAATATTGCAGTTATTGAGGCAGTAGTACACTGAATTTTACTTCAGATCTTCAAATATTTGCCGGTCTCATTCTTGCTTGGCCTGTAGAGCATGACGGTATTGAACTTCTGCTTGATGCAATTAAGCAGATGCGAGCTATTTTTTCTTCAAAATTTTAAATAGCCTGCCAGGCTACCAGAAATATTACTTTTTACAGCTTTAAGGAATCAGCAATAAATTATTTGTTGCAACTTCTAAAACCAATGACAAATTATTTTATATTTTTAATGACTAAAAACGTTGAGTAGAATTGATACTTGTTAAATAGCCTGTAGGCCCCTTTGTAGGAGTAGGCGTAAAAATAAATGTGAGCATTAATTTTACAGTGTTGGAAGTATTTTGTTAAACACTTTTTAAATCTTGACTAAAACTTGATTTAAATTAATTATATGACATTCAGTCAAAAATATTATATATATCCACTACACTACGTGTTTTGTCTTTAATATCAAGGTTGCAATACTATATTTTTTTCTTTCAAATGAACGGGCAGAATGGAGCACCCAAATATTTCAGTATGCTTAGACAAAGTTTACATACCAATACCAATTTTCATACTTTTTAAGAAGGGCTTTTTGATTATCGATCAGTAAAGTGTACTTTATAATTTCTCGAAATTCTATATCAACTTAACAACTTACAACATAACATATTTATAAATATGTTTCAAGCATTTTTGATATATTTATCAAATATATTTTAGTATTTCGGAACAATATTTCTTAAAAATATTTTAATCGGATGTTTAAAAACTCGAAAAGATCATTAGACATTTTATGAAATACAATTTTTAAAATTAACAACATTTTCTGTGAAGAATTTTTGCAAGTTGTTGACAAATTAAAAAAACGGGATGGAACTCACACTTAATAGTTAAAAAGCTAGTTATTTATAATCCATTTTTGCGAAATTCGGCCACAAATAGATGTTGCTTTTGCAAAGGATTTTTACAAGATGTAGGGATGGAACATTTTACAGCTTATAAAACAGGTACTTGTAACACATGGCATTCGCAGGGATACCTTCCCTACTTTGCCGCCATTTTGGTAAGCATTTATCTTGACAGTTCATATTTGTAAGTAGACACGTGGCAAATTTATTATGGAAAAATATTCGATAAACCAACGTGTTTTAATAGTTAAAATATTTTATCAATATTAATCATCGATTACTGTGACGATAAGTTGAGTGATATTTTTGGCAGAAACTATTTATCGTGCAGTGAATGATTTCGAAGAAAGAGGGTCTGTCGGTGATGACCCAAACGTGGATCTACTGCAAGATCGGCTGAAAACATTACTGCTGCTCAAGAAAGTGTTTAAAACAATCCATCAACCTCAATTCGACGCAGTGCTCAGTAGCTTGGTCTTTAAAGAACAACTTTGGTCAAAATTTTGCACAAGGATTTGCATTTGTTTCCATGTAAGATTCAGTTGACACAACAGCTTCTTCCATAAGACCATTTACGCCGCCGTACTTATACTAATAGGATGTTATAGCTCGCCCATGACAACCCCGATTTTCATGAAAAAATCATAATGAATAACAAGGCACATTTTCATTTGAATAGTTATGTGAATAAACAGTCGGTTCTGGGGAATGGGGAACCCTCAAATTATTCACCTTACTTCTTTGAAAATGAAAACGGCGGTAACTGCAGGCTTGATTAACATGTGGTATAAACAAGACGGTGCCACATCGCATACAACCAGGACGGAAGTCCAGAGACCGATATGGCCTTGGGAGCTCCCGCCGGGAGCACATTATAAGTCTTTAATCACACAACCATCTAGACTTGCGTCTTGCGGGGTAAAAGGGAGCCCAGTCCCCTTAGGTTAGTAGGAGCCAACTGGAAAATTCACTATATTTCCACGAGAATCAGTAAAGCTCCAGAGTTCCGTTATTTGAATCTTTAGGCATTTAGCTGTTGTCTGACTGATTATTGAGGTAGGCCCTTCGGGATTATCGTGGTGGTGTGTGTTTTGAGGCCCTCATTTGAGTTTGTGGGTCGGATCATTCACAATGTCCCTGTAGGCTAGTAGGAAGTGTAGCTTGTCAGTATGGGGGTTGTGGGTTCGACTCCCAACGAAGACCTTGGTTTTCGTTTCACTACAAAAATAAAAATTGACTGTCGGTGGGGCTGCTCAGCGATAAAGGCATAGTCACTGGTCGCTGTGTTGTCATTATACGGCAGTTAATTTCCGGCTATCCTTCTACTTTCACCACCTGTTTCATCTCTATCCCTTTTCTAAAGAATGTAGCACGGTACTTGACTAAATAGGCATTGTAACCTGAAGTGCTACTTCTCTTTAAAAAAAATGTATAGTCCAGGTCCAGTGAATATGAATGTTCTTAATTATATTAAGCTACATGCGTTCTGGACCAGGAGTTGGATAGTCTCCAACTCTTCAGAAAGGAGTGAAGGCTGCGGCCTACTCCGGGCTTTTGAAGTTGCAACTAGGAGTGACCGGAGGATATACGTATCCGATGGCCTTCTAAGGCGAGGATGGCGCTACATATCATCCACAGTGGTAACGATCCACCTTCTGATTAAGGCCCACGGACAGGTGCAGATGTAAATCTTATCACGTCATGGCTCTGAGAGTCTAATTGTTCTCTTCTTCGTTAGCACAAATCAAGCAAATAGAAAAATACCAAAGTTTCTGCACTATAAGGAAGCACGGGTCAAATAAACTTGTAAAATTTTTATTTAGTTTGACACAATTACGATAATATGCGCCGTTGATAGGGTTTTTTCTTAACCGGTTTTGTCACTCTTTTGATAGCAGATATATCCGCTTGCAAAATATTTTCTTTTTGTTTCTAGTCCCTGTTTTTTTTATAATAAACATAATATTATAATAGGTTATCAATTGCTATTACTTTTATTTATTTTATAAAACTTATTTTAAAAAATTTGAATAGAGAGAAAGTAAATAGAATAAAATGTTGGAAAAACAACAATGTTTTAACAAAAACATGACATCGACAACGATGCAAACTTGATGACGGATAAATAAAAATATTCACATTAATTTGGTGGCAAAAAATTGTAGTCGCATTACAATCATTCAGTTAAATTGAAAGCAAACAAATATGATCGGCGGATGGGTTTAAGAATAATAGACGGCTGGGCAAAACTGATTTCAACCACTTTGTAATCTATTTATACTGTGTTTTGTTTAACTCATTTCGACTTAAAAATCTATACAAATCTGTCTTAATGAATTATAAAAAAAAAATTAATAGTATCACTTGACACTGTACGAAATATCTCGTTAAATTTTCTTTTCAACATAAGAAGTAAAATATTCTGTGCATTTAAAACTCTTCAGATAGAAAATTTATTCGAAAGAGAATTCTTGGAGTAATTTACTAATTAAAACATTTGTCAGTTACCCTTAAAGTGTACATTAGAAGTAAATGCTAACAAAGTAGCAAGCAAAGGACTTGTGTACATGGCCTATGTCAATAAACTGCAAATGAAAACTATTTTTGCCAAATCTTGGTCAAGCAAAGTTTCCTTCCTGTGTTTGTTTTTTTGCCATCCATCTGTGCCATAATCAGCATGTTCTCAAATGTTTATTTAAAAAAAAAGTGGCCTTAGTTTTAATTTCAAACTAAAATCAACAATAGGCAAAAAAAAGCAATGCTTTTTTATTAAATAATGCAGAGAAAATGTGGAAGTTATTCTCATTAGCTGCTGTGGGTATATTTGATCTACTCTAATGTTTTCTACAAGTAAAATTTCTATTGATTCTGTGGCGCTTTTTTACTGTTTGCTCCTTTAAAGCAAAATAGCCTAAAGCATAAATGCCGCAAACATTTTTCTTCGTTTTGTATTTTAAAATATCGTTTGCTTAGTCAGTGGCTGAGTAATTTTATGTATGAAATTGCAAAAAGTAAAAGCGATGCTCAAAAATGTTTATAGTACCATAACAAATAGAAGGCTTTATCTTTAAATAAGGCTTTTAATTTAAATAACTCGTACTACACTGAAAAAATATATTACATTTGTGGTATTATTCGTAACTTCATTACGTAAATATGAAAAAAGACACACTTCTGGGTGAAGTATCTGTTAAATTTGTTATCTACTTAGTTAATTAATAATTGAAATTTATTTTATTTTATTTTTAGCACAAATTTCTTTGATTTCGAAAAAAATTGTCGAATTATATCACATCCAATCCTTTATGCAACGGAATATTAACGACTTGAATTTTTCTGTAATGTATATTGGCTCAGAAAAAAAATCTTTGCTGTGTATTTTCATGGTTTGCTCTATTGGCATGTGAGACCTTTCGAATTTACATTTGCTGGGTACTCCTCCTCCTACCGCTTTTTAGGTTACGTCGGCATCTTCCGTTCTACACACGCAATAAAATCGCGTACTGAAGCTAGCAACTATTAGTCGCTAATTATCTTGAATCGTAGGCGAAAAGGGATAAATCTGTAATTGTCTGCACAGTAATTTTAACGTTCTCCTCTTGGCTTTGCCATTCGAACAGTACTACTTCAGAGGACCAACATGATGACTTAATTTGTGTATGGCAACAAAACAATACTATGACTTCTTGCTAATTTTCCACGTATAAAAGTATACAGTTAAGGTACAACTAGTGTTATCCGTTCATTTCCGCTTTCTTTTCGATTTCGAAAGTTCGTAAAATTTCAAAAATACCCGCGAAATATTTGTAATTTGTTCATATACAAATTGGCTCGTTGCAATTTTTCTTTTTTGTCATTTTGAATGGAAAGTGAGAGTTTGATCATGGATAATAGTGTGTTTTTCACAGTGAAAAGAAAGCTTTCATACCATCAAAAAAAATCTAGAGACCCAGAAAGGAAGTATTCAGTACATAGCAGTAAGACAAAAGCGCAAAAAGACGGGGGCTTAGCATTTCTCGCTCAATGAGTATAGGAAAACGTTAGTTCTTCAATTCTACCTCTTTAAGGGATGTTAATACTTTTGATAGTTTTTTTACAAATTTCAAAGTTAAAAAGTTTCCTAGATCGGATAAAATTCCATCACTGATCTCAAATTTCCAATAACATGGGCCTTCTAGAATGTAGGCTAGTGGGTAGTGCACTTAGCCTACCAATTCAGGGGCGGTTGTTTTCACTACAAAACAAAAAATAATGAACTTGAAGGCCTTCTACTTTCACCACCTGTCACATCTCTTATCTATCCCTTTTCTAAAGAATGTGGCACGGTTGTGACTAAATTAGGTATTGTTGCCTGAAGTGCTATTTTTCTTTAAAGCTCATTTTTTTTATTTTCAAGTTTATTTAGTCAATATTAAACTATTTGAATACAATAAATCGGTATAAAAATTTATCTATAACATATGCTGTAGTTAATTGTTTAAATCGATTAAAATTCAGTTCCCTTTTTATATTATTTGGTAATTCATTAAATAAAGCAAATCCCTTGTAAATTAAACTATTCTGTGTTGCTGCGCTTCTCAATGAGGCTAGTCTCAAGTCCTCATTGTTTCTTAAATTATAAGGCTGAACATCTCTTATTATCCTTAAATATCTAGACAAATACGAGGGTAATACATTACAATACAATATAAATACTAATACATTAAAATATAGTCTTTGTTTTATACTCAACCACATCAACAAATTTAGCATTTCTCTAATAGGTGTCAAAATATTACATTTCAAAATAATTCTCATCGCTCTATTTTGTATTTTTTGTAAGATCCCTATGGCTCTTTGACTAGCTAAAAACAAAATTGTCAAGCAATATTCAAAATGTGGCTTAATCGGTTCATTATAAACTTTTATCGCTGTATCATAACTAATAAACATCCTAATTCTTTTGAAAATTCCCACTTTTCTTGAAACCTTTTTTACTACATATTGAACATGTTTATCAAAACTTAATTTATTATTTATTACCACACCCAAATATTTTATTTCACATACATTCATTCTCTATTTCCTCATCTTCGATAATTATGCTATCACTAGTATTGCCATTTATAAACATACATTTTGTTTTGCAAACATTTAATTTTAATTAATTTCCCTTAAGCGATCTATCTACTCTTTCTAAGTCACTCTGCATCAGTCTTCTGCACTCATTAGCCATTCCAGCTTCCACAAACAGCAACGCATCGTCAGCAAATAGAGCCAGCTTTCCATCCTTAACTACTTTACACATATCATTAATGTATATTGCAAAAAAAAAAGTAAAGGTCCCAATATTGAACCCTGAGGAACATCAAGATCAACTGACTTCAACGGTGAAAAACATTTTGTATTCTTGTTTTTTGTGTCCTTCCGCAAAGGTAGCTCTTAAACCAGTTTGCAGCATTCTGCCCAACACCATATTCTTGTAGCTTCGTAATCAATATATTCCTATCTATAGTTTCGAAGGCACGTTTCAAATCCAAGAAAACGCACAATACAGTTTTTTTTCTGCTACTGATTCTTTCCAAGATGTTATGATCATATTAAGCGTAGACTCACATGAGTACCATTTTCAAAATCCCGATTGATTCTTATATAGTAAATTGTTTTCTTCGAAGTATGCTTCTATTTGATTGTACACCATCGCCTCCAACAATTTCTCATGTACCGGCAACGTGTTAATTGACCTAAAATCTTTACATTTTTTTTTTAATTTTTTACTTTTTGTATTGGTATAACTACCGAGTACTTCCAACTGTCTGCTACGACATGATCTTCCATCACTGTTAATTAAATTATTTTAGGCTAGGTTCAACCAGAAAAGGTTTCGCTATTTTTTAATAAGTACATCGTGCTTGTTACATCTGTCGATTTGTTAATGTTGCAAAACATACAATAATACAGATTTTTATACTCCTGTATAATATAACAATATTATTTTGCAAATAATTTAAATAACGTTTAATAACACAATTGTTTACTGAATAATCAATAAAATTAAGAAATATGATTTTGAAATAAAAAACTACAAACATTTAACATGTAACAAAATGTTCATTTGTTAAAATGTGCAACCGACAATCAACATGACAATCAAATTACAGTTGTTTGTTTCTCCTCCGCCATTTTCCGTCCTAACTGGCTGATTTGTATTCGATGGCATACAAATGCCAGGTGGCTGGTATTCTGCTTAGCTGAATATATACAAACCTAATAACAGAACTGCCTGAACGCCAACACTGATTCACCAGTACAAACTAAAAAGCGGCTTGAGAATGATGCATTCGCATCGAAAGCGCTCGCCATCGAATACAAACCAGCCAGTTAGGACGGAAAATGGCAATATTAACAAATTACAGGTTTAATCTAACGAACCCTTAAATTCCTAAATCATTCATTAAAAATCTCAATATAAGAATTACTAAAACTGTTTTCTATAAAATTCCAATATGGCCATATCTGACATACATTTGAAACTTTTTAAGGATTTTTTACATTTTTGAAAGGTTTCCAATATGTTGGTATGTTGGAAAAAAAGAAATTCCAATGCTACAAATAAAAAGTAATTGAATGCATGCTCGAGAATAACACCAGCAATACAGCATCAGTAAGAGATGCTAGTGAAAGAGGTACCAATTTTCCTCTCGGAAAAATTATGCCAATGGACACTGTGGCTCTGTGCACTCGTAACAGAATTTGTTGCTTTTGATGACGATTATAAGCTGTCATTTTCTTTTTTTAAAAATACGATTACACGCACGACATTTCTACAAGCATTCAATTAAAAATTGTATAATTTAATCTAGTCACGATGTTATCCAGAAAAACTCGATAAGTTTCATTATTTTCCTATAAAGCAAAAATAAAGCTAATGGAACAGCTTTTGAGAGAATTTTTTTTATTTATTATTAAGTAGTATAGATTATACTCTCATATTCAACAATTTTAATATTTTAAAATATAGTATAAGATTTTACAACCATATAAGCCAAACCAAAAGAAGCAAAATCAACAAAGTTATAAAAGTAAATAAATTTAATCACTGTTATTTCTTATGTAATATATGATCCTTCTCTTAAATACATTCATATTAGTTTCGAGTTTAATTTCATTTGGAAGCATGTTGTACTGATTCAGTCCTTTATGGAAAATGGATTGTTGCATTAACGTTGTTGTGGTCCTTGGAAGCCTGAAGTTGTTAGAATTTTGTAATGAATATGGTTGTACATCTCCAACATAGTTCAGCTGATCAATAAGGTATTGTGGTGCATTTCGTAGTTTCATTTTCTGAATAAAGCAGAGTGTGTTCATTTTAAGCCTTTGTCCTATACTTAACCATTTCAACGCAGATAGCATAAAATTTATCGGCGTATATATATTACATCTCAATAATGACCAAATAGCCTTGTTTTGCATTTTCTGAAATCTCTCTATTTGTGCTATCGTGCAGCATGTATAAACAATTGTTGATCCATATTCAAAATGTGGCTTTATGATGGTGTTATATATGCTTATTGCGGTTAATGTGGATATTTTGCTACGTATCCTTTTAAAAAATCCGATTTTCTTTCCAATTTTCTTGCATATATATTCTACGTGTTCCTTAAATTTTAGCTTCCTGTCTATTATGAAACCGATATATTTAAACCGATCTACTGTTTCTATAACCTGGTTAATTATTTCAAATTCAGGTCCACTGTCCATATTTATTTGCATTATTTTTGTTTTATTCTCATTCAATTTCATTTTATTCATTTTTAACCATCTATTCACTCTGTTCATATCATCTTTCATGCTTCCCAGACATTCCGTTTCCGTATCTCCTTCCGTAAACATAAGTGTGTCGTCAGCATATAAGATAATTTCACAATTTTGCACAATATTTGGGATATCATTTATATATATAATAAAGAGTAACGCTCCCAAAATTGATCCCTGTGGTATTCCATATTCATTATCTATGCTTTTGGATCTTATATTATTAACCTTTACCATCTGTTTTCTTCCGGATAAATATGATTTAAACCATTCTAATTCTCTTCTTTTTATTCCATACATATTCAATTTTTTAATTAAAATATCCCTATCTATCGTTTCAAAAGCTCTTTTGAGGTCTAAAAACAATGCCATTATCTTCCTATCCTTTTTCACATATTTCCATTTATTTATAACATAATTTACTGTCGTTTCACAAGAAAATTTTTTTCTAAATCCGGATTGACATCGAGAGAATAGTTCGTTGTCTTCGAAATACTTCTCCAACTGCTGTTTGACGATTTTTTCCATAATTTTTTCAATTGTTTTCAATGTATTTATTGGTCTGTATTCTTCGCATATCGAGGTATCTGCAATTTTCTGTATTGGTAATATTGATGATGTTTTCCAGTTTTCCGGGAATACTCCTATTTCCAGTGATTTGTTTATTATATTCATTATTGTTCTGCCTACTAATTCCCAATTTTCCGTCAATATTCTCATCGACACATTATTATAGTCTGGTTTATTCTTTATTTTCTTACATATCCTTCTAGGTTTATTGGCCGAAACTTAAATCTTCTATTTATTACATTTATATTGTTACAATATTGCACATTTTCTATTGAATTCCGAATTGCCTTAATAATGTTAACAAAGTAATAGTTAAATTGATCTGCAATTCGTTGATCTCCGGTAATTTCCTCTTGTCCAAATATCACAGATTTTATAACATTATGTTTTTTATTATTTACTATTTTTTTAATTTCCTTCCACATTTGTTTCTGGTCCTTGGCGTTATTTATCCTCTTCTTTATATATTTGTCCTTCTCATAACGTATCCTTGTCTTATATATGTTTCTTACCAATTTGTAATTGTTCCATGTTTCGCCTGTGTTATATATTTTTGCGGTATTATATTTTGCAATTTTATCTATCTTGAGTAATCTTAGTTCCCTATTGAACCATCTTTTGTCATTGGTTTTCTCATTTATTGTTCTTATAACCGTGAATTTTTTTATTGTGTTCTCAATCCAATAATCAAAATTGTATGTAATGCCGTTTATATCTCCATTTTCATAACTGTACATCCTCCTTTCCAATTCTCTCTTGAACAAAATTCCATTATACTCAAAGATTTCCATTTGTCTCTTTGTATTATATTTAATACTTTTATTCTCAATACATATATCTATTGCCTCGTGGTCTCCTATATTATTCGCACTATTAATTTTAACTTTTACATCACATGTATTTGTAATAACGAAGTCTATTAATGTCCTTGTATTCTCTGTTACCCTCGTATACTCGGAAACTATTTGTTTAAGTCCATTATCATTTAAAATTGCTTGTATTCTATTTTTGTAAGTGTCATTCCTATTCCAGTCAATGTTAAAGTCTCCAACAATGATTATATCGTGTGTCCATCATTTTTAAAATTGGAATAACGGATAACAAATAGAAATAACTCGTAGTTTGGCGACGATTTCTGCCTACGTGTCAGGGGTCTTATAGTGCTGTTAACAAAAAAAATATAGTCTGATAAAAACAAAAATGCCCACTTGAAGTGTTCAAGATGCCTATATTTTTTAGCTCATTTACGCCGTCCTTAAGAGCTCTGAACTTACTATCATGAGAAAATTATGTTATCTGTCTATCCATATGAAAGTTACTGTTTAAATTCTAAAATATTTTTATACCACACTATGTTTTACTTTTTGTGAAAAAAAGAAAAGTTGTGGATGCAGGTGGTAAAGAGAAGTAAAAAATGCACTATTTGTAACAAACCTGCATTTATTCTTTAAGTTTTTATAATTAGGAGAATTCTTCAGTGCCTTTGGTGTTATTATGCGGGTAGTGCAAGAATTTAGTAATGCTCATAATAGAACCATTTTATCAATTTTTTTATTGTACTTTGCTGCTGATGATACAGTGTTGTAGAGAAATAACGGCGAGAGAAGAAGGCGCTCTGATACCAAATTAAATAGAAACTTGTTTATATAGTAATCAGCAGCGAATGTAGTTTGAATCCATACTATCATACTAATCGCAATCAGATACATGCTTAATAGTGATGATGTTTACCGCTTGAGCTTTAGCCGCTTATTGAAGTCCTACATTATCCATATGGGCATTAATATTATTAAAACAGAATTCTTTAAGTTATTTTTAGTAATTTGCGTACAAATTAAAATTTTGCTGACGGATTAAAAAAAAATTTTTAAATGAATAACTTTTTTATTTTCGATCATTTTTAAATTTCTTCATTTATTCAATAGCAATATAAAACATGTCCAAGTAAGTTTCAAGTTTTGCATTATGTTCTGCAGTTTCGTTTCCGTTAATGGGGAAAAATATAAAGGAACAGAACCGGTTTAATGTAAATGTAAGTGGTAATTTAGTAGTTAGTAGAAGCATTAAGTAAATGGTGGAATGGCCAACTATTTAAAAGTGGGCATAAAAATCACATCGTGCATTATAATAATTTATTTTTATATATTTGAATTGATTTTCTAATTCTCCTTTATGGCGTGATTGTATTTGTGTTTTTGTTTTTTTACACGTCGAAAGTTGCTCCATTTCCGCAATGTAATTTACTTAGTTCTCATACTCTTTTCTTTCGCTTTTCTTTATCTTTTCTCACGTGAGTTGAATTTATACCTTTTTCGACTTTTTTTTAGATTTCGTAATCTTTTAAAACAGTTTCACTTTTAATGTTAATTAGTTAATGTGGTTAACATCTGGCGTTAACTAAAAATTTTTCAATTAGTAACAAGATATGACTGAAACTTTGAATTGTTTTTATAAAATAATAATAGAATCAGAACATGAAAAGGAAAACAAAAAATAAAGAAAACCGAAAAACTTAATTAAAACTTGAACAATAAGTTGAAGAAAGAAAGCTACTAGAAAATGTCAACGCAAAACGCTTAAAATTTGCGTTTTCGTTTTGAAAACGTCAAATTGGTGTTCTGAAAAACGCAAATAATATCTTGCATTTTGAAGACACAGAATAGGTGTTCTGACAAACGCTAAACGCTTAATATTTGCGATTTGAACTGATTGAGTTTGCTTATACAAAACATTCAAGACAAAAAAAAAAATGGTTCACAAATAAATTTTAATATGTTTTCTTTTTATTTCAACAAAATTTTAAAACAATTTTACACTATTTAAGTTAAAAATGCCAATTTTAAAATTGCTCTTTTTTTGTTAAGTTCCTGTGTCAATTGTTTACATTAAAATGGCGATTTGAACAAACAGCTGATCAAAAGATCAAAAAGAAAAAGAAAAACAAATCGCCAGGAAAACGTACGATTTACAGAACATCTAAAATTGAAATTGGCGTTTTTAAGTCGCCTGGCGATTTGAAAACCTTACGATTGCGAGAACATGCCCGTATGTAAAATCCCTGGCGATTCGTACCATTTATTAAAATGGTGAACATTTTATTAAATTCAATTGAAGAAAGTTTTTGGCTTATTTGCTTTTTTTTATTTACAAGATAATGTTGACTTACGAATTAAATAAATAAATAACAAAACGGCACAAAATAGCAATTAAAAAATTTTAAAAACCAATCCTATGTGCATTCACACAAGTCTAAGGCTGCATGTAATACAGAGAAAGATATTAAGAATCAGAAGACCTTGTTCGGTGGAGCTAGCATTTTTTCATGTCGCCAAAAAAGCATTTAAGTACCTTGGCTTTCTAAAATGGTGCAGCAGACATTACACTTCATTTTATAACACTGTATTTAAAAATGTGTTTTTTGTTTTGCAATGAACGTCACAGATTAACTATTATTTAAATCTGCTATGATTTTAATGCACTGGATATCTTTTTCTTGCCATTTTATTAACAAGTAGACCAAAAACTTCAAGGCAACTTTGAAACACAGAAGCAATCAGTAAATAGATGCAAATTTTTGATATGCACACTTCAAATGATCTTAAGAAAAAACGGTAATTATTGTTATTAAAATAATCTTCACAATGTGCTAATGTTATATCTTCTTTATCAGACTGAAAATAGAATAAAACTCTCATGTATGGGACGGTATTTCAAAGACTATTTTATGGGTACTCGCACAGAAGAGAGCGAAAAGGCTCATCGATGACAGTAAACTATTCAGCTGTTTTGATTCACTGGATGCAATGTTGGTTGTGTGGCCCTGTAGTCAATGGCCAACTGAAGCGCAGTCCCATGTAAAATAATCTTCTTACAAAGGTCTTTCCTATCACTTGCAAATAGCAAAAGCAAATTTCCTAGTTATGACACAATACGCTGCATTAGTAGAGGGCATCTTCTTAGTGCTAGTGTAATAAACAAATAGGAAGTCAGTTCTTTCTAATTAACTGTTAAAAACCAAGGAATTTCCATAAAAACTACCCAATTATAATCTTTACGATATTACTTTTTGCACAATTCTGTTGGTAAATTTAAAATCCCTCATATATAATTTTCTGAAAATTTTTTAAGCTTTGGTTGTTTTTAAACAAATTGATTTTTGTTTTTGTCTTTTCTTTCATTATTTGTTTAGCCAAATTTCTTATTTTGTATACAGAGTTTCAAACCATCCTTTAATGTAAGTGAACATTTGAAAAACTAATTCATCTTAGACGCAGATTGTGAAAGAAATGCATGCCTTCTTTAAATGGTGAGTGTTACCGAAGAATTGAATATATTTGAACATTTACGATTTTATTACAAAACACAACAGAAGGCTTTTTTGAGAGAGAGAGAGAGAGAGAGTTCAGTATACCAAGTCTATTATCAAGGGTGTACAAAGATCAATTTTCGCTGTTATGCACTTGCAGAAAATAATGCGTAACATTATTGCTAATTTTTTCCTGTTTCTTCTATATACAAAACGTGATATCTGAGATTAAGCAAAGTTTATTACAACTTTAAAATCGGTTTATCCGTATAAAAATGCCACCCATCCTCGGGGTTGGAAGAGATATGATGTTAGACATTGTAAATGCCAGATAATTCTTTATGCGGACGACACGCTAATTTCTGCAGAGGGCGAATCAGATCAGCAGTGCTATAACAACTTGAATTATGATATGGAGAATATAAAGAAGTGGCTAAATATGAACAAGCTTAAATTAAATGAGACTGAAACCAAAATGATCAAGTGATGGAAAAAGTGAGCGATGTAAAATATTTAGGAATGATTATTGATAAAGAACTAAAGTTTAATGCGCATATAGACTATATTTGTAAAAAGATTGGAAGGAAAATAAGTTTTTTATATAACAGTTTTTTTTATATAACAGTTGAAACGGCGATAAACATTTATAACACAATAATTAAACCACATTTTGAGTTCGGTTTACGATTATATATTCATGCTGCACTAGACAATGCAGCAATGCAGAGGAATTTATTCTACAAGGGCTTACAACTTTACAATAATCTTCCGACCCACCCATGTGAGGGATGAACAGAACCCACATCAATTTAGAAAATATATAGCAAATTTTGTTAAATATAACTCATTGTGATGTATACATATCTATAGATGTTTTAAAGAGTATTTTTAATACTAATAATATTAAATAAAAAAAAATTATTAAAATCAATGGGATATACTTTATTTTGTTTATTTTTCCTGATTTGGTTATAAAGGCAACCAAAGACTTGCACTACAAATCGTTTAGATTTTTAAGTTTTTTTTCTTTTTTTTTATATTGAACTAGTTTATACAAGTGTGTATATTTAATATTAATTTAATTTTGTGCTTATCATTTGAGTCATCACTTATGAGGAGCACAACAATTTAAGTTGACACTTCCATAGTCATTATATTATTATTTTTTTATTCTTTATTTCACTAGTTGGTTTCAGAAGTGTAAGTTTCAAAATAAATATTTACCATAATGTATTCTAAACGTGTTGCAAAGTATTTTTAATATAACTCTCGTATGTTTCAGTTATTTAGCTAAAAATTGTTTTAAGATTAAGGATTTAAATATAATATATACAAATTTAAATATTTAATATTTGAATCAACAATATTGATGATTTTGGTCATCATGATAATAACCATCAAAAGTTTAATACCCTTGAACAGCGCAAAAAATTTGCTGCAGCATTTCATATTTTATTATTTTTTATGAGTTATAAATTGAGAATTTTCGCTTTTCCCCTTACAGTTTATTTTACAATAAAATATTTATTTAATTGTTATCCTTTTGCAGCTAATGTGTTTCATGCCTATAATGTAATGTTTGTTTTGTTTTTTTTTATGTCACAGTGAAGGTTATTCTATACAAGCATTATAAACGGCATGCAAAATAACTTAATTTAATGAATAAATCTTTTACGGCATGAAAAACGTATATTTAAGAAATTGCTTTTGTAGACTTGATTTTTAATATGGAAAGAGAAATTAAATTTAGCGATATTTCCAAAATTTAATTTAATCCTTTTAGAGTTAGAGCTGGTGTAACCCCTCCTCTGCAACACATTCCATGCACACTATTTTAACTTTACACTGTTAACCGGGCAATGTCCCGATGAGAACAGCTTTGCGAACAATTTTTACTTTCTTTAAACTGTTTCTGTCATATTTAAAGTAGTTTTTTGATACAGTGCTTTAAGTGTCAAGGATATAATCACAAAGCCTCTGAGTGTAGAAACGACGAAATTTGTTACAAATGTCATGGAAAACACAACAGTAGTGGATGCTCAAAGGAAATAATGGCTAAGTGCATTAATTGTATGAGAGAAAATCGACGTCTGAATTTAGGAATAGATGAGAATCATGATACCAGGAATAGAGAATGCCCAGTATATCAGAATAAATTAAATCTAAAAAAGAGAAGAATAGACATTACAGCCTAACAATTAGAGCATATGGAAAGGAAAATTCATGGTATATATACATATATACAAGGACTCATCAATAACATTGTTCAGCTGGAGACGATTATCAACATAAATAAACCAGATTTCATAATTCTTTCTGAAACTCATTTGACAGACGCAGTGGAAGAATCGGAATTCACAATAAAGCAGTATGATCATTTTAGCACATTATCCACATCAAACAAAACGGGTGGTGTAATTGCATATTTTAAGAAACATTGGAGAATAAGCAAAATAAGTGAATATGTAAAAGAAACTAAATATTGGATTAGTGCACATAGAGCAAAATATAGAGAAATAAAATTTATACTAGCAAGAATTTTGCAATGACTTTCAAAAAATAGTAGATGAATTGTGTGAAGACGACTGTGATATAATAATAGTCGGAGATTTAAATATAGATTGGTCAAAGGACTTTTATAAAACTAAAATAGAAAGAATTCTGAACGACAATGGTTTAGAGCAAATAATGAATGAACATACTAGAATAACAAAGAATTCCAAAACGTTAATAGACTATGTTATAACGAATAATGAGAGGATATCTGCAAAAACTAATATGAACAATAAGATAGCTGATCACGAAACTATAGACATATATATCGAAAGTGAACATATACTGAACAATCAAGAAGAAATAGAACTGTTTAAATATAATAAAACCCGTTTCAATAAGGAGTTGAGTGCGATAATGGAACGTGATGAAGTAAGCGACTTACACAGCTACGTCCATCATTTTGATAAATGTATAGAAAATACAATAAGAAAATTTACTGTTAAGAAAAGAATAAATGAAAAACAAAGTAATAAATGGTTTAGTATGGATCTTAGGAACATGAAAAGAGAAAAAATTATTAAATACCAAAGGGCAATAATTGAAAACACAAATCAAGCATGGGACGCATATAAAATAATAAGAAATACATATAAAGTAAAAATTGAGAAAGAAAAGAATGGTTATATAAATAATAAAATAAACGGTGCAAATAACCAAAAAGAAATGTGGAGGAAAATAAAGGAGTTAGTCTTAGGAAAACCCAAATCTGTGATAAAAACAGTAATATTCAACAATGTAGAATATAATGACAAGTTGCAAATAGCTGAAAACTTTAATAAGTATTTTATAAACAGTATAAAAGAAATAAACAAATCCATTGATCATGTGCAATATAGGGACAATATGACAATAATAAACAGTACATTTAAATTTCATGCAATAAATTTAACCCAGTTGAAGAGTATATGTAAGGATATGAATAACAAGCCGGACTACAATAGAATAAGTAATAAATTAATTTTAGATAATTGGGAAACAATTGGCAATAAATTACTTAACATTGTAAATACATCGTGCGACAGTGGAATTTTTCCCAAAAATTGGAAGGAATCAATTATAATTCCAATAGAAAAAATTAAGCATACAGTAAAATGTGAGGAATATAGGCCTATTAACAGCCTGAAAACATGCGAAAAAATTCTGGAAAAAGTTGTAAAAAATCAACTTGAAGAATATATAGAGAAGAATGGGATACTCTCAAAATATCAGTCAGGTTTTAGAAGAAAACATTCATGTGAGACAGCGGTGAATTATATTATAAATAGATGGAAATACGTGGAGAGGGGCAATAAAATTGTGGCCTTATTTTTGGACTTCAAGAGAGCCTTCGAAACTATTGACCATCAAATAATGATGGAAAAATTGAGAAAATATGGAATAAAAGACAAGGAATTAAAGTGGTTTCAATCATACTTAAATAATAGTATAAAGTAAATAATATAAAATCAGTGGAGAAGGAAAATGAATTTGGTGTACCACAGGGATCAATTTTAGGTGCTCTGTTATTTATAATATGTATTAATGACATGGTTAAAGTTGTACAAAATTGTGAAATAGTTCTATACGCTGACGATACCCTAATTTTCGCAAAAGCACGAACAGAGGACATATGTTATGAAAAACTAAAAAAAAATGTTGATAAAATTAACAATTGGCTGAAAATGAATAAACTAAAATTAAATGAAAACAAAACAAAGATAATGGAAATAAACATGAAGAGCAATAAAAAACTCAAAATTAATGATGTAGATATTGAAAAAGTGGATAAAATAAAATATCTGGGTTTTTATATAGACAAAGAACTAAATTTTAAGGAACATTTAGAATATATGTGCAAAAAGATTGGAAAAAAGATAGGATTTTTAAAGCGGATAAGGAACAAAGTGTCATTTATTACGGCGATAAACATTTATAATACGACTATAAAGCAACATTTCGAGTACGGGTCGACTATAATATATACATGTTGCACAGACGGTCAAATAAATAGGTTACAAAAACTACAAAATAAGGCAATGAGGTCCATTCTGAAATTGAATCGATTTGCATCAATAAGAGGCATGTTGGAGACATTAAGATGGATGAGTATAAGCCAAAGATTAGAATTCAACACGATAATTTTTATAAAGAAGATGGACATGGGAGCAGCCCCAGAGTATTTGATGGAGCAAATAAGATATGTTAAGGATGTTCAACCATATAATCTGCGAAATAATCGGAACTTTAGAATGAAGCGAGCGGATAATAACGATACACAACGATCACTATTTTACAAGGGACTGAGAGTATACAACACGATGCCGGATGGTATAAAAAATGAGACAAACTATAATATTTGTAGAAGAAAAGTTGTTGATTTCATAAAAAAATGTTAATACAAAGTAGAGCTTTGGAAAATGTAATTAAATGTAAATTAAATGAAATGTAATAGGAAAAGTATTTAAAATACTACTAATAATAAAATAAAAAAAAAAAAAAAAAAAAAAAATATATAAGTATAGTATCCGATGGGGTTTGATTTTACGTCAAATAGCGTCTAATTTGGTTTACCCATTTTCACAAATTTCAAATAGATAGAAATAATACTGCTGTAATGTCTTCCCGGTCTTTGCAGGCTGTCGTGTTCCACACAGTGCTGGTGATTCAATGTTCGTGTTAAGGTAGTTCTTTTATTAAGGTCGTATCTACCAATGTAGGTAGAATGCTCGATATCTGGCATTTTATGCTTGGCTAATTTTCAATATTTCCGTCTTATATTATTATCTAGTTAAGTATGTCCGTCTGAAGGTGTTTTCCGTTTGTTTGAGTTATTTTTGATTATAAATTTAAAGCATATCAAGTACAAAAGCTTTCCATAAATAATTGTCTTGAACTTATAGCAGTTTTTTCTTCTTATTTTTTTTTGCACTTTTTTCACATAATAAACAAAAAATGATTAGCTGTGAAAAGCAAACAAAAATAAAAAATACTTACGGATAAAAGAAGAAAAAAAAGGTGGTGGTTAATAATAATATCCAAGCGAAAGTCGCAGGAATGTAACGTGTCTTAACATCGCATTTGGGCATATTGTGGCTGCTGTTGTATTTTTATATGGCTCTGCTCCAGCTTCAGCTGACTCCTTAAGAAGTCTCGATGAAGAATTTTTTACACTATTTATGATGGCAATAATGACTATGACAGTGAAATGGTTACAACTTTATAGTTATCCAAGGTTGTTTTTCTTTCGTGTTTTTTATTTTTCTTTTTTGTATAATTTTGGTTAAAGGTTAAAGCAGGTACGCCAAGAGCACCAAATAGGACAGCCAAGATAAAGAAAGTCAAGAAAAGTTCTGAAGAACAAGATTATAAGAATATATGACTAATTTTGGAGGCAGACACGATGGAGCTCAAACCATGCAATAAAATTTACTCGTTATAATAAAATAGGAAGAAATGCCTGAGACATCAGGCAACAATGAAAACAACGACGACTACAGCAACCATATATGTATAAAAATATTGTATAGAGGCGATATAAAAAAGGAAATTACAAGAAATGAACAAGAAGACTAAAATGGATGACTAGAAATAGGATACTGGAGAAAAACAGGGTATTGCAATTTGGAATAAGCAGCGAAAAGTTGTTTTCTTTTTTTTTGTCTCTTTGTTAAAACACCATTATTTTTTCTTTATTTACACATTTTCACATGTGCATAAGTATTTTCGAAGTTTTTGTTCTATTTCGTTAATATTTGCACTTTTTCCTTAAAATGCCGTAAGAAAATGTCTTTTTTTATTTATTTATTTTATTTTATTTTTTGTCACAAACATACAAGATAATTAAATTCAATTCAATTATGAAAACATTTTTCGGTTTCTTAAAAAAGTAAAGAAAAAATGTAAACAATTATTTTATCTGCTTTAATTCTTTGAAAGAAAATTGTCGTTTTCCATAATTTTTTTTTTTTTTTTTGTTTTTTTTTCTCTATTATCTTTTACAACGTTTTTCGCACTTTATTGAACCTGAAAAAGTATTGTGCAGACGCATAAATAAATTTGACAATTGCAATTTCTTTTATTTTTGTATTTGCTAACGACGTGTAGTTGTTAAGTATCTATTGACTTTCCATATTTTCTACTATATTAATAATGCGTCTTAAGCTTACTTAAGGATATGAAAATATTTTGTATAAATTTTTTTCATTATTTACTTTTTCTATATTTTCTTTCCACACCACCTTTTTCAACAAAAATACACACAATAAATATTTGTTTGACTTTGACTTTATGAAACCCTGAGTTTTCTGGTTTTTATATTGGATTTTTATGCTGCGTGCTTAATACTTTAATTAGTAGAAACCAAGTTTTAATTTTTTTATATATTTTTAATTCTTTTAAGCAAATTCCGTATTTTTTTATCCGCTACACTTTGATCCATGTTTCGTTCGTTCGCTCGGCCAAATTCGATTTTACACCTTTTTTGTTGTTTAACATATTTCAGTGACGTCAATTTAATATTTAGCCGTCAACAAGAGCGATTTTAAATTAACAACAAATGATTCACAGGGAATTGATACGGGTGGGTACACAGGCACAACCATTGTAATGAATGTACTAACTGTTAGGAATGCTGAAATCGTTTATTGTTGGGAAAAAGTATTAAAAAAAATAGTTTGACGGTGAATATTAATAAATTTACCACTATGACAATAACAACAAAAAAAGCACCGGAGACTAATTTGAAGAAAAAAAAATTATTAAAGAAAACAATTTATTATTGCAATGGAGGAAAAAAATAAACAATTTAATATTTGGAATCATTGGAAAATTAATCTACGTTAGAATTCTCTATACAAAATTTGGGGTAAAATTCACTAATGAGCAGTAGCGAAATGGCCATATGGTCATGCTTTCCCCCCAATGAAATACATTTTAAATATTTTTTGAATAATATTTTATGAGAATATTATGAAATGTTTATTTTTAAAAGAATCTAGCACAAATTAACGTAGATTAAATTGTAGATCAATTGTAGATCTGTAGTCTTCCAACGGATTTTGGAAAAGAACTTAACGAGGTATTAATTTACTAAATTTTTTTCTGTATTAATTCTTAAGCAACAAAAACTAAAGCAGCATTTATGATGGTGTTATTTTGTTTGGCTGTGACATTGATATGCCTCTAGTCGTAATTCCTGTGCCCGATCGATCGAATTATTGGGATTCCTTTAAAAAAGTAAACTATACCGGCCTTTTAGATTCTGAGCTATGGTTTATCTGATTAACGCCCTATGCTCTGGAAGATAACAATATCTAGAAACTTTCTCCAATAAAGGGAAACTCTGCCCAGAATCCACTCAAAAGTACTAAAAGTCGTCCTTATATATTTACCGTTTTAGTGTGCAAGGATCATTACCATTTTAAAACAAATTTTTCCTTAAAAAAATTTACAACGAAAATAAAACATTAATCTATTCCATGTAAAATAATGTAATGTTGGTTTAAAATTTGCGGCGACTTCGTTCCTTTTCCCATTTAGCGGAAATGTTGAATGCTACATACAAAATGAGATCCAAATTTTATTTTTAAAATGGTTTATATTTCAAAAACGTCGAAAATTCATGAATACGCCACTGCTATTACCTGATACAATATTTTCACATGATCTGACTACTTATTAATACATAGAATACGACGGAATTACATAGTTCGGTCTTCGGTATAAAATTTATAATTATTAAACAACTTTTTGTAAATAAATTTCATTTATTTAGCAAATTATTTTTGCGCAAAAGTAGGAATAAAACAAATTTGCAACTGTGAATAATAATTGCTATATTCATGTAAGTACATTACAGCTAGCTAAAAGTCTTCAATGATTTGTTGCAATGATTAAATAAAAAGAAGTAAAAAAATATGAATTTGACAGATTTTCGTTCAATTTTTGACATTAGCTTAAGCCAGCTTATGCATATTATAGTTGGGCCTATAGATTACTTATCTATTGAACATATAATAAATATATAATATTTAATTTGCTTAATGTGAAGTCAGACAAAAAATTTAGTGTGAAGTGGTTCATAAACAGATGACTGCCAAAAGTCCGCGTAAAAATAAATTCCCTAGCGATAAAGCGCATAACTGGGGGTTATGTTTCCTTAAAATAAAAAGTGAAAAAAGTTCGTTATTGTTTTACAGAAATATAAGAGACTAGGATTTGATAGTGGCAATGTGTTTTTAATCGTTTATTGGACAATGTTCTATGCCACAAACAATTGCAATAACAAGAAGTCCAAATTAACCATTGCTAAATTAATAGTAAGGTTCCTCATCGCCTACCACTACAAGTGCACCGTCGGAAACTTCTCCGTTAGCAGGCATAGAAGGTCATAGTGGATGAGGAAATCCACAACGAAAGCGGGCCGATCTGATTATTACAACACCAAATCCCATGTTTAAGAATTGTAGCTAACGCCAAATTGTCAATTAAAATTTGTTTTTATTGCACTGCACCTACCAGTATCATTTCTCGATGGTTTTCATTTTATTTAAATCTGGCAACCATACAATCGGCAACTTGTTATTTTTAAGAATATACATATATGTAAATATATATATGTACATGTATTAAGTCTTTAGCTCCTTCTTAATAAAATCGTACAACAACGCAAAGGACACATTAGTAAATCAAAATTCATAAATTTTTTACTTTTAAATCAATAACTTAAAAACAAATTTCAATTGTTCAAAGCAAAATTTTATATACAATCAAACTATGTAGCGGTGACTTAATTTTTGCAAATAGCTGTCAATATACTAAATATATATGTACATATGTATATGGTGCAGCCATTTTTTACAACAATAAACATAAAACTTATGGTGGTGTTTACGAGTGTAAAGAAAAAATTCATACAAATTTTAATTTTTAAGCTATTTCATTCAGTTGAAAGAAATTTAAAGAAAAAGAAAATTGAGATTAGAAAAAAGACTCCTCCAACAAAGTTACAATGTCACGTAGTGTGAGAGCAGAAACACGCAGTCGGGCTAAAGATGATATCAAACGTGTAATGCAGGCTGTGGATAAACCCAGGCATTGGGAGAAGAAATGGGTTACCATTAATGATACCACGATGAAAATTTTCAAATGGGTGCCAATATCAAATATCGACAAAAAGAAATTAAGTTCTTTGGCCAAGCAGTCTGACAAAGAAAACTCTCAAAAAGGAACCCCCACACCACCACAAATAACACCTAGTTATGGTTTAACTGCTGAAGACTCTAATACCTGTAAGTGTACAAGCTTGAATTAGCAATTAAATGTCATACAAATTTTCAATGGCAATAATTACTTTATTATAAAATAGATGAAAAAAAATTTAATTTGATTTTCCTTTAGGTTTTTCCGTTGTCAGTGATTCGCAAGGAGCAGATTTTGTTAGTAGTATGCCATTCTCCGAAGACTCTAATTCTCAGGGTAGCGATGGTCCTGTCAAACGTTTAAAACAGGGCGACTAATCAAACATGTACCGTCAGAACTCTCATTTTACTAGCATATATATATCAACACTTTAACTCACATCAGCAAATCATTTAACTTAATGCTAAGCGATATTAATTATTTCGCAATTTAATTATTCATTTAATAAAGTTTGTATTGTACACATTAATTTCCCTTCAAACTAAACTAAATGCTTAAGAAATTTTATTTTATGTAATTATTAAAAGTAGCTGTAAAAGAAAAATAATAGGCTTTTTTAAATATATATGACTGCCAATTAAGTAATTATTATTCATATATTAACATCTTTTGTATAAAAGTGGATTCAAACTATAAAATTTCTGTAAAGTTTATTTTTGTCTTAAACAACGATTTCGAACTTCATTATAGTTTATAAGTATTTTTATTATTTACTACTATCGTTCGCTCTTCTAAGAAATTTACACTTAATTATTAGTTTATAAGTTATTAATTCCTTGTTTTCTTTATTTTACTCATACAAATTATCTTAACAAACTCCGAAATGTAGATTTCTTTTTAATAAAAAAAATAATTACACATTATTTATATTAAAACACTCGTAATTTTATTTTCAACCTAATCAGTGTGTTGCATTTAGTTAGTTTATTATCATATCGTAACTAAGTCTTGGAAGTTTTATTTGAAGACTTGCATTTTCCTTAATGTTTTTTTTTTTGTAACTAAAACGCCATAAGTTTTAAATTCTAAAGAAATTTCTTCGCAGATTTTATCGTAACTTGAGAGTAAATTGCACAATTTTTTTAAATACAAGTTACTTTATTTTAGTTTAAAAACTAAAGTACGTACATAAAAACTCCAATATGCTGAACATTCCTATTTTTGTGGTTAGACTTGAAGTACAGAATACAAATTGTAGATACATACTAGTTTTGCGCCAAATCGATCTCTCCAGAGAGCGGTAGTTATTGCTCAAATGTTAAAAGTAAAATGATTCGTTCAATTTGAAGTTCTGGTACAGGAGAAATTGAAATCTTCCTGCAGGTGAAAAAAGTAAAGTTATGGATAATAAATTAATGCATATAAAGGGTGCACGAATTTGAGGTTGGGAAGTAAATTGCTTTAAAACATACACTTTTTTGTCTATTTTCAAATCGATAACACAAAATTGCCTAATTCTGTTGCTCGACACGACATAATTCAAATTAACGTCTTATACCATGTTCAGACCGCAAAACGAACAACTTGTTTTTTTCTCTGGACCACAAATAGCGAACCGTGGTGTTCATACGACTTGTTTAATTTTGACGTTTAACTGATGTAACTATTGCATGCATACACATGAATTTTTCGCGCGAACTTTGATTGTTTAAAATGGATAAAAAAGGTAAGTTAGTTAAAAAATATAAACAATTTTATTTTTTTAAATCATTTTTAATTTAATTTACGTTAATTTGTGCTAGATTCCTTTAAAAAAATTATTTTATGGTTTGATTTATTATTGAAAAAAAAAATATATTTTAAATGTATTACTGCGAGGGAAAACTTATCCATATGGCCATTTTAGTACTGCTCTTGTAGCTTATCAGTGGACTTTACCCCAAATTTTGTATATATTTTTTAGATTTTCAGAGGTTAATTTATTCTCCAAAAAGTTTTACAAAAGAGTATTAAAAAATTAACAAAAATACTATAAAATTCCACAAAATATTCTTTACATAAAAAGTTATTTTCCGAAGACTGACACTGTTTTGTGGTCATCACTCGCAAAAACAATATTAAAATTTTGAATTCATTTCCGTGAAAAGGAATAAAAAAAGGAAAGCTCTTACAAATCTAGAACTATTGAGCCATGTTCTAAGAGAACGTAGGCTTCTATGATAAAATAAGAGGTCTGCATCCTCGTAAAGAATTCCAGCCTCTTTCAAAGTTAACAAGTCCACCGGGCAGAGATACCGAGATATCTAAACATCTTCCAAATCACGCGACGCAGAAAAGCGCACCGCAAGGTCGAATGGATTATAATTTTTTTTAACATATACTTATTTTTATTCTGTAATTATCTTTATAGTTTTAAAGCGAATAAATCGTTATTTTATTTCATAATTATTTTTATAAGTCGAAGGAATTGTATTTTTTATTTTATAATTACTCTTATTTTATATTTTATAATTCGATTTTTAGTTTTGTATATTATATTTTAAATTTAAGGACAGCTCACTGAGCAGCGCCATCTTTACGAGATGGTACAACTGGCGGCTGATAATGAACGCTTATATGTCAGCTGCGAATGAGTATATAAAAAAGAATTTTATGAACAAAGGTTGGTGCGCAGCCAGCCGACAGCTAACAGGCAAAAGCTGTGGCGGTGGTGTTTACCCAGTCTGGTTTGTGTGTGCAGTCGCCACTGGGAGTGACCAGAGCAGCGTTAAATTGTGTACTAGTGGTTATTACCCTGCGGAATTTTCGGTGTTCTGGGTATTTTCCTTGTACACTACCTATTACTTTGTGGCGCTTGCCATAGTCGCACCAGTGAGGTCACAACCTGCGCAGTGGTGTTTACCCAGCCTGGATTGTGCATACAGTCGCTACTAAGATTAACCAGAACAGCGCTAAATTGTGTTCTAGTGGTTATTAACCTGCACAATTTTTACTCATCTGGCTATTTCCCTCGTTCACTAACTGTGGATTCGTGGTACCTAACCCAGAGATTCCTTCGCACACCATTGCATGAAACACTGAGAAAAGAGTGGGAGCTGTCGGTAAGAAGATTAGTTGCAAATAAAGGCTGAGGATTTATACCGAATTAACCAGCCGCCTCTTAATTCAACGTTGAGTCGGCATGACTTTGGACGGCGTTGAGCATACTCCAGTAACCACGGAAACCGTGTCGTTACAAGGCATGGAAGATGACAGGCAGCTTATTTGGCGACGCACCCTCCTATCAAGACGTCCTCTACGTTTTAGGGCTGTCTGGTACGCGGAATATATTTTCTTGCTTCGCTGCAGAATATCGTCATTAGGCCGATAACTTTCAAAGTTCTCATAAAGGGTGACACCTACTTATGTAAGCCTGTCCGAAGTCGCAATCAGTTCTCATCCAAGAATCAAATAAGGTCTGTACGATTTGGTAAATATATTTCCGCCTTCCCTAAAACATTACAGCCACGGTTTTCGCAGTTTTTAAAGTTAGGCCCTATTTTGTAAAATAGTCCATTAGTATCGTCAAATAGTGATTTCGTCGGTCATTAGTGGTTCTTGCTCTAGCCCCTGAAGAAGCAATAAGGATATCATCAGCATAAATAAGTAAAAGATTCTCCCGTGGCGGCTATGGTATGTTAGAGACAAATATATAGGGCTCAGTAACGAGCCCTGTGGTACTCCAGCATAGTTCAAACCCTCGTCTGACCGAACACACGTACTCGGAATGATCGGTTTCCTAGCAAGTTGTCCACTATGCGGCAAAGGCCCACACCAAATCCCATATTCATCATCTTGTTAGGCAAAACCATGCCTTGGCAAAGTCCAGACTTACAGCTATTGTTGGGCATCTTCTATTCAATCCCCTGGTAATGAAGTCCCTTAGTACCGTCAGAGCGTGCGTTGTCGAAAGTCCAGTTCTAAATCCAAATTGGAAGTCTTTTAAAATGTCTTTGTCAATTATTATGTCATTAACCTTTGCCAGAAGAAGGAATTCAAACAACGCTTTAAAAGCAGATAGAAGGGAAATAGTTCCACATACCACAGGATCCGATATGGGTTTCAGTACCGGAATCGGACGAGGGCCGATTTCGACGATTTTGGAAAATAACCAAAGTTATAGCAATGATTGAAAACTATTGCTAGACATCTCCATGCTGTAACATTCGTTTTTTTCAAACAACATCAGAAATCCCGTCCATACCAGGATCGTTTTATTTAGTCTACGCCTCAATGCATTGTCTACATGAATCCTAGGCCCATTAATTAATTTATGATAAGTAATTTATTATTAAGCTCTAGGTCTCTTTATAAAACATTAATTTTTTTATATTTCTTCTCAATATTTCGGCAAACCATTGGTTGGCATCTTTAGGATAAACAAAAAAGTATATAAACAGTTAATCATTAATTAATCATTAATTAATTAATACATAAACAATTAATTAATCGTAATAAATTACTAATTAAAAATTAAGCACTAGGTCTTTTTTCAGGATAAACAAAAATACTTTTTTGTTGGTTTGGCGAAATATTGAGAAAAATATAAAAAATAAAGTTTAACTAAATTTTTTATAAAAATACCTAGTGCTTATTAATAAATTACTAATCAAAAATTATAACAAAATATATTTATGACTTGTTTTGTATTATATCTGAAACTGCAATCAACAAAATTTTAGAAACAATAAATGAATTTGACACTTCAATAAAATTTACAATTGAAAGGAAATGTGATGCTAAACTTTCATATTTAGACACCTTAATAATAAGAAGAAATAAAGAATTAGTTATAGATTGGTACCAACAACCAACTGCTTCAGGTATAATTATTAATTATTTTTTTAAACTAAATAAAAGAATTATTAATAACATGGCCAATAATCAAATAGAGAGGATTTTAATATTATTATAATTAACACTTTCATTTTTTGTAATGTTTGATCATTAAATTTATGTTTGAATATATATGTGTAAAATCATATTGTTTTATATATTTGTTATTTTCCGGACTTTCGAAAAATTTTGAAGAAGGCAAGGCGTATTATTTCAAAAATATTAAATATTAATTCAAAAAATTTTTAAAAAATAAAAAATTTTATAAGAATATTTTGTTTGTTGTTTTTGTAATTTAATCCTTCGTTTTTGGATTATTTACAATGAATATTGAAAATCTTGGTACGGTCGAGCCGTTACCAGTTTCTGTAAAGTTACCACCGGATAAACCCAACCAGTCTTTCATTGAGGTTATGGACACGATGTCCACTAATGAAGTTAGGTCAAAACGTTCTAAAAGGAATAGTGACGGTGAAACTGTTACTTCAATTCAGGACAAAATTGATTTATTAAATGTTGATGTCTCCAAATTTGGGTCAACTGCAATCTCATCAAACCGTTTTGAAATTCTGGGTCTGCTGGATATAGAAGTAAATGAGAACGTTGCTGTTAACAGAGCTAGCTCTACTAATCCAGTTACAACAAAGAAAAATGAGGGAAACTCTGGTAGGCCGGTAAGGAAAAAATTTTGTCCCCCTATTATTTTGCACAATGTTAATGTTAAAAAATTGATTGACCTATTAAATGAAAGATCTCCTAAGGTTGTTTATAAAATTGTAAACTCATCCAAAACTAAAAGCAAGCTGTATTTTGAGGATTTGGCAGCACATTTAGAAATGATGGAAATTTTGCGTTCACAAAATGTCAAATCTTATTCTTTTACACCAGCAGAAATGAAAAGCACGATGATTGTATTAAGAGGTTTATACCATTTGACCGAGGTGTCTGAAATTAAAGCAGCCCTTGATGTTGTGACACCTAACACAGTTGAAAAGGTTAGTAAATTGATTACGCAGTTTTCTGCTAAGAACGACCTTGTTACTGGCTTGTTTGTTGTAACGTTAGTTAGAGGGAAAAATATAAATGATATAAATAGAATACGTTATCTCCTTAATCAATCTGTTACTTGGGAAGCTCCTAAATCTAGGAAAAGAGAGATTCAATGTTTTAGATGTCAATTATGGGGACACTCGGCCCGCAATTGTAATTCAAAATATAGATGTGTGAAATGTAATTCGGAACACAAACCAGGGATGTGTAGTGTTAGGAAAGGGGAATCATCTCCAATTTGTGTTAATTGTAACGAAAAGGGGCATGCCGCTAATTACAAAATTATTTAAAAAATAAAAAGAGTTTATTGTTGAAGGCTAAGAATAGAGTCGAGGAAGCTAAAAGAAATGTGCATTCTTCTTTAAGTAGTAATTTTGGTTATGGAAAACCTACCTTCGCAAGTCTTTTTAATTCTGAGAATAACCGTCAACCCGTCGAAGAGCAGGTTATACCTCCGATCGTGGAGGAATTTTTAAAACTCGGGGAATTCTTTGACGTCCCAAAAGCTCAATCTTTAATGACGAAAATTTCAAATTTTTTAAAATCTTATAAATCACTATCTCTTGTTTCGGCAAAACAGGAGTACGGTAAATTATTAGAAGAAGTTTTATATAAATATGGCCCGAAATGGTTTAATTTTTCTCAAATTTAATGTCAGATCATTAGTCGAATTAAGTAGACGTATAGAATTAAATAATATTCTCAACCAACATAGAGTTGACGTATGTTTTGTACAGGAATCACATTTGCGTAAAAATTCGAGAATAAATTTTGACAATTTTAATATCATTAGAGATAATTCAAATATTGGTACAGCGGTTCTTATTAACAAAAGTTTAAAGTTCACCTCAATTGCAATTGACAATCTAAGAATTTTATTGAAATTAATTTAAAATTTGCTGGACAGTTAAAGAAGTTTTTATTAGGTAGTGTTTACTTTCATTCAAATTTACCCCGTAGTGAGTACTTTGGAGGGCTCGATATTATTAAACAATTTTCACGTTCTTATGAAAGTACGTTCATTGGAGGGGATTTTAATTCCCGGAATACGTATTGGGGTGACTCAATTACGAATTTAAATGGACATAGCTTTGCTGATTGGTTGAATATGTCTGGTTCAATTTTCAAAAAAATATGTGATATAGATCCTTCTTTTCCGGGTGGCCCTTCTTTTTTGGATCACTTCCTTATAAGCACTTCGTCGATTGATTCTTTTAACAGTAATTTGGAAATAGCTAGCTTGCCTACTTTCTCAGATCATTTTCCGCTGAAATTGGTTATTCAATTTTGAGATATTATTTTGTTATTAAATCCTCCTAAATTGTTTAATTCTTTTGAGAATACGAATTTTTTTTTTTTTTTTTTTTTTTTTTTAGGACCAGCACTCAGGGGATGACCCCTACCTATGCAATGCATTGTGCCAGAACTAGGAAGTTAGGTTACGGGAAGGAGGAAAGAGGGAGTAGTGTCTGTGGACATTCGATTTGAACTTTCTCAGATTGTAAGTGACAGGAAAGACCTCCGGAGGGATCTTATTCCACATACGAACTGTTCTGCTGAAAAACGAATTTTCCCTGTAATGCGTAGTGCGATTCACTGGCCAATCAACTACAAAAGGATGTGCTCTCATCGAAAATCGAGTTAAACGTGAAAACGTGTAAGTATCAGGGACAAGTTCCCTAATTTCATTACAGCACTTACCATTGTAGTAACGATAGAACAGTGAAATGCACCCCACATTGCGTCGATGCTCTAGAGTATCAATAGAGTTGGATACCCTACTGTCAGCAATGGGCCTCTTGGCCCTCTCCTGTACGCGGTCGAGAAACCCTAAAATAGACTTTGGAGCGCCGGCCCATACATGAGAGTTGTATTCCATTTTCGGACGAATGTAGGTGGTATAGATAGTACGGAGATCAGATGGGGTGAAGTATCTTCTACACCGCTTTAGAAAACCGAGGCACTTGAAAGCTTCTTTAGAAACCTGAAAAATGTGTTTAGTCCAACGAACATCACACTGAATTTTCATACCAAGAACATCAAGAGCTTCCGATTCCGTAATACCTATATCACCCATAGTAACAGATGCAGCACCACTACCAAACAAAGATCTATGCGTAAGCATGCAACATTGTGTCTTACGAGCATTGAATTCTACTCTATTCGCATTCCAAGATTGTCGCAAGATCGTGATTAAGCGTATCATTCATGTTTTGCCTTTTGGAAGTAACATCCAAATGGCCTGGTCTATTACCAAATGAATATGAGTGACAAATGGCGCTGTCATCTGCAAAAGAATATATAGGGTTGGAAGTTCGACAAAGAAGGTCATTTAGAAAGATAAGGAATAGGGTAGGAGAAAGAACGGAGCCTTGCGGTACCCCTGAATTCATCATGAACTCGTCTGATGAAATCCCATCTATAACAACTCGTATAGTGCGATTTCTGAGAAAACTCGATATAAATCCGGAAAAATTTTCACCGACACCAAAAGCAACAAGTTTTGACAGAAGTGCATCATGCCACACTCTATCAAATGCTTTGGAAATATCTAGAGCCACCAACTTGCTTTCTCTAAAATGATGTATGGAGTTACACCATTGTTCCGACAAGAATGCCAACAAGTCACCCGTAGAGCGCCCCCTACGAAAACCATATTGTCGGTCACTAAGCAAGCTGTTGGACTCCAGGTATCTCACTAGATGGAAATTAATCATACTTTCAAATACTTTAGAAAGTGTAGAACAAATTGCGATTGGGCGGTAATTTTCAGGGTTATTAGCCTCCCCTTTTTTGGGGATCGCCGTTACATTAGCAACTTTCCAGCACTTCGGAAATTCTCCGACATGGTACAATGTGCTGAAAAGGGCTGCTAATGGACGCGATAGCGTCGACGAGCACTGCTTCAAGACCAGTGCTGGTATCCCATCAGGCCCAGGAGACTTGTTTATGTTGAGATCTGTAAGAACCCTTTTAGCCGCTCGAGCTCGAAAAAATATCCTCGGCATAGTAACTGATGCTCTGTCGAGATCTGGCGGTGGTTGACTGCTTTCCGGCAAAAAAGAATTATTTGCAAATATACCAGCTAAAAGGTTAGCTTTATCAACCGGGTCAGTGAATATTTGATCATTTTTAAAAAGAGTCGGAATTGAAGAACTAGCATTATCGCGTACTCTTTTAACAAATGACCAAAAGTTCTTACTACCCTTAGAAGTAGCAAGAACTTTAGCACGAAGGCGCTCATCGTACAGATGCTTTTCGCGCCTTAGTACTTTGGCACACGAAGATCTCTCCCTTTTGCGTAGCAAATCAGTATCTGCGGTTTTGTTTCTACGCCAGATATTGAATGCTTCCTCTCTTGATCTGACTGCATTTTTGCACGTCTGATTAAACCAAGACTTTGATCTGGTTTTAATCGAAATTGTTTTGGATGGAATAAAGGTTTTCATTCCAAACAAAATTATGTTTACAACCATTTCCGCCATGGCATTGACATTATTATCCAAGAAACATAGTTTCCAATTAAATTGCCTAAAAAATTCGTTATGCTCAGCCCAACGAGCCTTCTCATAAATATATTTTAGACGTTTGGTAGCTGATTTCGAGACATCGTGAAGCTTCGAATATGAAAAGGAGGCGGAGATGGTGCAGTGATCGGAGTTGCCGAGAGGTGCACAAACATTAACTTCATACTTTTGGGGGTGTGAAGTTAGAAAAAGGTCGAGTGTATTGCTATGGTGCCCATCAACACGAGGAATGTGTGTTGGCTCATTCACTAATTGCGCTAGGTGATTGTGCGCGGCAAATAGCTCAGCATACTGGCCTTCTGTAGTTGTATGGTCTGAATGGTGAAGCCAAGAACAGTTGTGAACATTGAAATCACCAGCAACAACAATTTCACTGTTCGGGCAACTGTCAAGAATCTTCGTTATGGAGTCGGAAAGAAAATCGAAGCCAGCTAGGGTTTTATCCTTTCCGGTATTTGGACTTCTAAAAAGAAACCCGAAATGCAAGGGGTGTGACCTGATTCTGAGTTTAACCCAGAGACAGCTAAATTCAGGATCATTCATGCCCAATGATTGCTGGCACTGGTACACAACTTCATTGCGAATATAAATTGCAAGACCCCGGTGAAAATTAAATAGTGATAGTAGGTGATACCCAGGTAACTGAAAACTCTGTGGATCAGCGTCCTCAGACACCTGAGTCTCACAAAAGGCTAAAATATCCGGCTTATGGAGACAAATGTGAGCATATACAGAGAAAAAATTCGCTCTCAGCCCACGAATGTTGCAGAAGTCAATTCTGAATTTTCCCGCCATGACAATGCAAGAAATTCAAATCTGTCTCTTCTAACTACTATACTGCGACCAATGCATTGACCTTCACTTTTTAGACTACTTAGTGATCAGTGCTAGGCCTTCATCACAAATAGTCCAGCAAAAGTAAATACAATGGCAACAGTAAAGCATTAGTAATCTAAGGTAAAAAGAGGGACGGAAAAAAGCACAAATTTTATCATAGGAGCCATAAAAGCCCTGATCTGGTTTTCTCTGCCTTCAGAATGGCAGGCATTTTCAGCGAGATGTTGAAACAAATTTACAGAATATTAACATTTCTACTAGCAGAAACCTTACTAATGTTGAAATTGATGAAGCCATTTCAAATTTAAATATTTGTTTTAATACTGAGATGGATAGGCATTCAAGGGAGATCAAGCTAAAAAGTAAGAAATTTTTAATTCCGGACAATATCAAAAGGTTTTTTAGGATCAAATGCTCTTGGCAAAAACAGCTAAAAAGAATATTTCATAGAAACGGTAATAGAAGCTCAGATGAGTACCGTTTACTAAGTTGCCAAATTCAACTTCTCAAAACAATAATTAAGGAAAAGGTGGAACAACATCAATCTGCGGAATTTAGCAAAAAGTTGAAAAATTTAAAACCAGGCCCAAGGACATTTAGGGAAGTTTTTAGAATTATTGGCGGTAAACACTCTAAAGATTTCGTTAAGTTAACTGTAAACGGAAACACTTTTCATGAAAATAGTGATAAAGTTGAACAGTTTAGAAGATATTTTTCGGATGTTTACCAGTTTAATGTTCCTGCTAATTCATATACCTTACATGTCCCTAGTAGTGTAAATTCTTACCTAATGGATTGTCCGGATCATATTTGTCAATTTTCTGTTAGTTCGAGTGCTTTAAATACGATTGATCGCAATCATTTCACCTGTTTTAATGAAGTCAGGGGTATTATAAGAACTTTAAACGCAAAGAAATCCACTGGCGTAGACAAAATTTCTAATTATATAATTAAAAAGTTGCCAACCTTCGCTGTAGAGTTTTTAGTAGTGATTTATAACAATTGCCTTAATAATGGTTATTTTCCAAAGATTTGGAAATCAGCAAAAATTTATCCACTTATGAAAATTCCAAAAAATTTTCAAATTGACAATTCTCGACCCATTTCAATGCTTTCTAACGTTGGTAAGTTATTTGAAAGGGTTATAAAATTAAAGTTTGAAAATTCAAACGTGTTAAATTCAATGCCACTTTACCAATTCGGTTTTAAAAAGGATCATTCTTCGGTTGACGCGCTAACCTATTTTCAGAATGATGTTATTTGTAATTTAAGAAGGAAGGTGTGTACCGTTGCAGTGTCATTGGATATTGAAAAAGCTTTTGACAGGGCATATCAGTTAGGTATTATTTTTAAACTTATGAGGATAGGCTGTGAAGCTTTTGTTGTCAAAATTCTTTTTAACTTTTTTAAGGAACGAAATTTTTTTGTTGAAATTAATAATACTAGATCAGATTTAGGCAGCATTTTTTGTGGTGTGCCACAGGGTTCAATTTTGGCCCCATTTTTATATAACATCCTTGTTTATGACTTTCCACACATCTTTAATGAATCAAAAAGCTTATTATATGCGGATGACTCTTTAATTTATGCGCATGATAAAAATCCGGAAGTCGCTTTAAGGAAAGTTCATGATCACCTCATAGTAATTGACAATTATTATGATAATTGGGGTATTAAAATTAACTCTCTTAAATCGGAGGCGATTTGTATCCGTAATGCATCGGGTAAAGGTCCCCGTAATGCAGTTAAATTAAGTAAAGGATTGAATCTCTCTTTACGCAATACGGTTATTTCCTTTAAAGATTATATAAAATATCTTGGGGTCACAATAAACAAGCTATTTAAGTTTAATCAACATGCAAGAATTGTTAAGATTAGGTGTCAGCGTATTAAGGGTATGTTTTCCAGACTATTAGTTAACAGACACCTTGATCAGAGGACAAAAGTTTTGCTTTATAAGGTTTGTATCCGTTCAGCAATGCTGTATGGGTTTCCCATTTGGTTCCCCATCTCCCCGTCGGTTATAAAGGAATTAGAGATCTTTGAACGCAATTGCTTAAGACTTTGCGTTAATGCTTATTTTGAAAACTACGTCAAAAGATACTCAAATAATATAATTTACCAAAAGGCAAAAGTGCAGCCACTTTCCTCATACGTTTTAGCTTTACTTAGAAAGTTTATAAACCGTCTTGAAATTCATGAAAACATTCTGTCGAGGGAAGTATTTAATTCCCAATCTGCTTTTAATTGGTCAAACACTTTATATTTATCTCCAGTTGGACTTTTGCTAGATGAATCTAACTCATTCGATAGTGTCTTTGAGTACCGTCTACCGGAGTTTTACTCGCACTCAACTTCTGGCTCTAACAGAGGCTAATGTCTGTATATATACTCGTATATGTGTGTGTATTTATATGCATATGTGTGTGTTTAAATACTCATATATGGGTGTATATATATAAACTTTGTATAGGTATTAGTATTTAGGTTTTGTTTATTGTTTTAGTTTTAAGCTTAGTTTTAGGTAGGTTTAAGTTCGTAACTTGAGATGTTAACGATCTCTATTATCTTTTATTATATGTTTGAGCATTATAATTCTATTGTTACCTTTTTGATTTAAGACTTTTTACCATACCAATTTGCATTAGCATGTAGCGTTTACTTTTACTATATTTATTAAAATAATACTTTACAGTTTTAAGTTATTTCTTTTATTATCTTACCATAAATTTTGTTATCTATTTTTAAAAGTCTCAATAAAAATTAAATTAAATTAATATTTAATAAATATTTTTTTAAGTACAGCCTTTGTATAAAAATGAACAAGTTTTATTTTAAATATTTTGGTACCAACGTCAGTGAAAGAAAGGTGTATAAAAAATTTAGTAAATCAGGCAATAAATGAATAACAATATATGGTAAATAACCAAAAATAACGATACTATTTCAAAAGAAATAAATTCTAAAACAAAGCACTATATTTGTACCTTATTTGAGAAGTTTGAGAAAACTTGTTGATTATTTGTTATGTGCCAAATTCTTTATGTCTGTTAGCCTGTGGCTTCACCCAGGCTTTTAAAAAATTTTAAATATACACATTTTTAAAAACCTGAATTGAAAATTAAAATATAGCTCAAATTAGGTACTAAGGAACCATTCCGCATGCACAAATATCACTATATACGATCGATAGAAGATAAAAAT
The DNA here is from genome assembly GCA_030448955.1 of Trichopoda pennipes. NCBI lineage: Eukaryota > Metazoa > Arthropoda > Insecta > Diptera > Tachinidae > Trichopoda > Trichopoda pennipes. Next base: position 221,796 of record JASKUP010000006.1, on the reverse strand, counting down.
ACGAATCGATAGTAATATATCTATCCTATTTCTAAAAAGTCTTTATGGAAAAACTTTGTTAAAAAATCGTCTAATATTTTTGGTTTTTCATTAATAACTCAAAAACTATTCCGCGTGCACATATACGGCTATATACGTTCGATAGAGAATAAAAATACAAATCGATAGTGATATGGTTTGTTTCCGCAAGGACTGCACGGAAAACGTTATAAGGCAGTAAATTTTTTAAAAAATCATCGTTTTCATTAATAATTAAAAACTTTGTTTTAATTATTATTTTTTCATGTTTATACTTTTTTAGCTTCTTTTTACATATTCGTTTAATAATTTAAATTTTCTACTTTTCCAAAAAAGATGTATTTACGATGTAAATATTGTAGATTTTTTGTTTTTTTTAATGAATATTAATTTAATACAGTATTTTACATATTATTTTAAATAATATAATAGAATAAAAATAAATCAATAAAAATTTCCATTTGTTATTAAAACTAAAAAAATGAAGTAAAATTGTTAACAAACTGCTAAAATTATAATTCTTGTATTTTGTTTACTTTTTCCCCATCCTTGGTGATTACATTTGTTCCGTTCCGATCATAGATAATTATCTATGGTTCCGATCGTTAAATTATTAGTCTGGCAACACAGATTATTCTTTAACCTGGTGTGCAGAATATAATATGGTGTTTCCACGGCACCTGCTTCGCTCTCTATTCTTGCTTCACACCCCAATCATAAGCGAATCAACCTGCTTCGCCATACAAAATTTTGAGAGCGAAGCTGGTAGATTCATATTGAAGCTAGTTGCGAAGCAAGTAAAAATCCTCTCTTCCCTAATTTTTATCGTAAGTTTATCTGCACTAGTTATCAAAATTAAACGTTTTTGTAAACAAAGAAAATTTACAAACAAAATAAAGTTAAAACTTAATTAATTAATTTTAATTTTATAAAATTAAAAAAAAAATGGATAGGAAAAAAAATTATACTTAATGCTATCGCGGCAAGAAGGATATCTTCTGTTGTTTTTCAACTGTTGTTGTTGTTTTTCAACTGTTGTTGTTGTTTTTCAACTTATGTTTTTCTGTTTAATAACAACAGCCAAATCGAAGCAGATAAATGAGTCGTGTAAACAGCATGATTCACAAACTTGCTTCAGAGAGCGAAGCACGAGATTCAAACTGTCGTGGAAACAGGCTATAATTTGTGCTACATTCTAATTTTCAATTTAGGTTTTTAAAATTGTGTATATAATGTGTATATTTAAAATTTTTAAAATCCTTTGTGAAGCCACACACATATAGAATTAGTAGAATTAGAAGTAACCGACATAAAGAATTTGTCACATTACAAATAATCAACAAGTTTTCTTAAACTTTTTAAAATGTACAAATATCGTGCTGTTTGTTTTAGAATTTATTACTTTTGATATATTATCGATATTTTTGGTTATTTACCATTTATTCTTATTTTTCATTTATTGCCTGATTTACTAAATTTTTTGTACACTTTTCTTTTATTGAGGTTGGTACCGAAATATTAAAAATAAAACTTTTTTATATAAAGAATGTGCCTTGAAAAAATATTTATAAAATATTAAAAAGGTAAATTAACTAGAATTATAATTTTCATAAAATATAATATATAAATATATATGAAAATGTTAAACATCAGTTAAGAAGAAGGTTAATATCTATGTAAGTATATAAAAATGAAATGGTCCACGTACGAAAGCATGGTGGTGGTGGCGAAATGATATGGGGATGTATGAACAGCAAAGGTGTCGGTAACTTAGAGATTATTTCATCAACAATGGATCATTTCATCTTTCAGAAAGTGTGGAAAAATTTGATATTGCTGACGATTATAACTTTCAACAGGATAATGATCCCAAGCATACCGCTGAAAACCCAACCGCAGTCCCCAGACTTGAACCCCATCAAGCATTTATGGGATTTATTGGAGAGAAAAGTTAGAACCCATATAATATCTTCAAGAGATATGGTCAAAGATGTGTTAGTCCACGAATGGAATAATATAAGTTCCGAATACACAAAAAAACAAGTTTCATCCATGCCCAAACGTTTTAACGAAGTTCTGAAGCTTTGGGGATACGCAACATGGTATTAAAATATTCAATCGTGTTAAAAAATTCGTAATCTTAATTTATGTACGCATACTTTTCCATACTAAAAAACTTTACTTTGTTTACTTTCTGAATTGCCATTTTTTTGTTATATATTAAACATTGTTATAAATAATAATTTTTAATCTTAACTATATTAGTGTTATATAGAAAGAAGAATAAATTAAATATCTTTTGTTTCAAATGAAATACTAACGTTTATTTTTAACTAAGTCAAGTGTATTTTATTTTTTTTAATGATTACGCCATCATCTGCCACAGCCGGTTGCGCGGCAGCTGATTGTACAGAAGTTTGCTGATTGTCAGCTGGTTCGTGGCCAACCGGTTGATAACCAACCGGATGAAAATAACTGGCGGGTACCCAGGGTGGGGCATATCCCATATGTGGGTGCCTTATATATCCCTGCTTCCTATTATTTTGCTAAAAAGTAAATAAAATGTATAAGCATAAATAAATAAATAAAAGGCAAAATCGTTTCTGATAATACAGTTTGTAAAAAAAGCCTTAAAAAAGTTTCTTTACAAACACTGAAACTACTTACACATCCGCCTCTGGATGCTTTTTTGGCTTCTTCTTCTTCTGGACGCACTTCCCCAACATGTTAAATATATTCTGAAAACAAAATTTGATTATTACTTTTATTCGACCTTGTTTTTCTTAAATAAATAAGTATTAATCTTAATAATGGTCTTTTCTAAATAAACCTAACACTATAACAATTGACAATAGTTTTCAAACTGTTATTAATTTTTGCTTTTATAAAAATTAATTTCCGGAAGAAGCTTTCCAAAGAAAAGCGAAATATTGAAAATATATTGTTAAATTTATTTAAAAAAGACCATTCTTAAGATTAATACTTATTTATTTAATTAAAAATTATAAAAAAAAATTTACCAATACTTACCAAAACGTCCTCTTCATTCATTGCTAAATATGGCGATTCAAAAGAAAAAATGATCTACAGAAGTAAATATAATGCTGAAACAATGGAATGGAACAAAATATATAACTTTAAACTGTTTTTTATGAAGAATGTAGTTTAAAAGAAAGATAGTGCGGTTTTACACACATCAACTTTTGTTGCTCAACTTTTGGTGTTTCCATTAGAAAGAAAGAGAAGGAGTATAAAGCACCAAGGAAATTCTTATTGTTTGTTTTGTTTAAAAAGTGTAAAAAGAAAAAGATTAGTACCTTAAAGTGAATTTTTTTTATATATTCAATTATTTCAAATAAAAAATTATAATTTATTCACTTATTAAAATATTAACTAAAAACTCAAATTAAAGTTTTAAATAGAAATTGTTGTTTGCTGTTTTGTTATATTATTTATTTGATTTAAAATTCTGGTAAGTACAGTGCTCAGCAAAAGTTAAGGTATAGAGATAAGCTTTTATATTTGAATAAAATAACCAAAGATAAAAAATTCAAACTAACCAAATAAAAAGAATTTCAATTAGTTCGCTGCTTAATATAAAATAAAAAATTGTAATTTTAAATCAGAATATTTTAAATTATTTATTTTCCCTTGAGGCGAATAATAATAAATTTTTTTAAAGGAAAATGCGCGACTCTGGGAAATCATTATTACAGACCTGGTTCAAAATGGCTTAGACCCGAAGAATATTAACAGCCAAATATACAGAACCATAATGGAAAAATATAATGAAAATAAGCCTGTATTTTGCAGAACTCACGATAATCGTAAGAATAGGAAAATGATTATAAGCAATGTGAGTGATACGACTAAAATACATTTTGATTTTAGTAATAATCTTAAATATTTTAGATAAAGCGTTGTTGCCACGATAGCGATTGCCGACAATCTTACCAACAGTTCTCAGGTAAAAAATTAATACTCATCGCCGCTTAATTTTCAGTTTAAATGCATTTCTTAATATTATTTTTTAGATACCGTTAAAAAATAATATCGATTTACAATTTTTTAAAGAACTGTCACCAGTTGAAAATAAAGATGAAATGAAGCCTTTGAAAAGTGTGATGCTATTAATAAAGACATGTGTCTTTTAGATGCATTTGCAAATTTTCAAGTGGAAAAATTTTTGATCCCAGAATAATAATATTTAAGCACAGATGAAATGTGTGCTTTAAATGCATTAATAAGGGTTTGCGATGTTAATGAAATAATAGAGCGTGAATTGCTGCCGCAGAAAAATGAATATCTGAGCGCGGATGAGTTATGCGCCGTGGATTCATTAATAAATCTGCGGGGTATAAATAATATAACAGAAAATGAAATTCTACCTCCACAAGAGGAAAATTTAAACACAGATGAACTATGTGCCTTAGGTGCATTGATCATCCTACAAGGCATGCAAAACTCTAATGAATTAACGCCAAATGAAGAGAAGAATGGTATTTATAATAACTTTTAAATAATAACTTTTATAATAGCTTTTAATTCTTTATTTTTTTCTTTAATAGAAGAATATTTCAAAGCAGAAAGTGGTTATATATCTGTTAACGGTAGGCAGTGTAATTGTTAATAAAACATAAATAACTTTTACTTTTTTTATTTTTTCATATAGAAACACAGATGAACTATGTGCCTTAGGTGCATTGATCAGCCTACAAGGCATGCAAAACCCTAATGAATTAACGCCAAATGGAAAGAAGAATGGTATTTATAATAACTTTTATAATAGCTTTTAATTCTTTATTTTTTTCTTTAATAGAAGAATATTTTAAAGCAGAAAGTGGTTATATATCTGTTAACGGTAAGCAGTGTAATTGTTAATAAAACATAAATAACTTTAACTTTTTTTATTTTTTCATATAGAAACAGAACTGGTTTCTAAAGGCCATTCTTCTATTTATAATGGTAAGTTTTATATATGCATAACAAATTTTTAACTTTACTTTTTATATTACTTTTCAGTACTTCGCCAAACCATTGGTTGGCATCTTCAGGATGCCAATATATTAAATTAATAATATATTAAATTAATCAAGAAATGAAAAAATCGTTAACAAACAAATTCAAAATAATCAAAAAATAATAAATATACAAAACAATATTATTTTACGCATATATATTCAAATATAGATTACAAAAAATTAAAGTATGAATTATAATGATATTAAAATCCTCTCTATTAAATTATTACCCATGTTAATAATTTTGTTAGTTTGTTTAAAATAATAATTAATAATTCCACCTGAAGCAGTTGGTTTTTGGTACCAATCTAAATATGGAAGTTTGGCATCACATTCGTTTGCAATTGTGAATTTTATTGAAGTGTCAAATTCATTTAATATTTCTAACATTTTGTTAATATAGTTAATAATAATTTTGTTAACTATAATTATATATATATGCATAAAATTTTTTTACGTTTTTTATTGTTACTTAAAGAAAATTTCAGATATTAAAGGTGCAAAAGAATATAGCGTTGCAACTTTCCATATTTAAAATTTTTACATTCTTTGTTTATATAACTTTCTAATTATTACACTTTAATTTTATATTACAGGTAAACAATGTAAAAACCATGAAGAACCAAATACTCGAATAGAAAGTATTATGACCACTTTTGTTGACCAATTGAAGGGTATGTTTGAAAATTTTTTTGAAAAATTATCTGTTGGAAATAATAATAATAAACAAATAGAAAATAAGATTATATATACTGTTCAAATGAACATGGGAAAATTCTTTAATTAAAAAACGTTTAGATATTTTGATGAATGGACAAAAAGGTCCTAAATAAACACACTACGGTCTACTTGTGTTTCCACTTCTTAATGACTGGAAAAACACAGACCTTTTTACCTACTTAGTGTGTTTATTTGGGATCCTTATAGAACAAATAAATTCGCACACAATAGATGATAAGCAGGATAGAAAATAGTATTTAAGCACAATAATATACAGAATAAAACTTAGTATTAAATTGATATTCAAAAGAAAGTGTTTTATTAAACCAAAAGTTTACATGGTCAATCGAGCCATTAAGTACTAAAAAGAAAATATTGTTAAAAGCGTTGTCGTGGCTAAGAGCGACAAAGTGTAACAAATTAAAAAAAAAAAACAACAAGCGTTGTCGTGGCTAACAAACAGCGGCAAGTTGTGAAAATTCTCAAAAAATAAATCAAAAGTGTGGTCAAAGCTAAGAGCAAAACGTATTAAAAAATAAATATGTCGACCAGCAGAATCAAATATTACTCAAAGCAGAGTGAATTAAAATCTGCGATTGAAGGTATCGAGGCTGGTATTGAAACCACGAGGCACTGTCAACTAAAACCAAATTTGGAAAGATTGGAGAGCTTGTGGAAAGAGTTCGACAGCAATCATCAAAAAATTTTAAAGGAACATGGGGTAAAAGAGGACGATTATTTTAATTATAAGACTTACGAAAATATCAAAATCATGGTAGAGAAGATAGCGGAAAAAATAAAGTGGCTGTCAAGTTCAGAAGCTATGGAACAGCAGTCACAAACAAAAGAACCTCTTAAACTCTTAGAGTCAACAACACCAACTAATACAAGAAAACAAACAAGATCGCTGATGTCAGAATTCTTCAGATGTGTACAAGAACTGGAGACTAATTTAGAAGAAGTGGATTTAATGGAAACAAAATTTATGCTTGAAGAACTTTTAGTGTCCTGGAAAGAAGAACTAAATCACATAAGCGGGATGTATATGAAACTTCTCGTTGATCACACAGTGTCAGATGGAGCAGTAATCGATGCCTATAAAGATATCAAGAATCAGCACAGATTAGCTAAACTAAAAGTACTACAAAAATTGGAAATATTGTGTGCAGAAAAAAAGGTAGTGAAAATAAATGACATTAAAATTCCACATTTTTATGGGAATATAGAAGAATGGTCTACCTTTTACGACATGTATACAAAGTTGATACATGAGGACAAAACAATATCGAACGTGGAAAAAATGTGTCACCTCAAATCATTAGTTAGGAATGAAGCATTTAAAATTATTAAACATTTAGCTGTATCTGAGGCAAATTACTATGCAGCATGGGAAATATTGAACCAGCGATTTAACAACAAACGAATGCTGTTTCAATCTTTTATGTATAGATTATTGGATCAACCAAATATAAACAACAGCAACGCATCAATGATTAAATCATTACATGACACAACCAATGAATGTGTTCAAGGATTAAAGGCAATGGGCTACAAGATAGAAGATGCAGATGCAGTTATTGCTTGCATAATAATGCGAAAATTTGATAAAGAAGGGTTAATGTTGTACGAACAACATACAAGAAAATCGAAAGAAATACAAGCGCTTTCTGACGTGCTTGAATTTTTAGAACAACAATACCATAGCCTAGAAGCATCAAAGAACAAAAAATCTTACAATTTCAACTATAACAACGATCATAATGAAAGAAAACAACAATCAAAAGCGATAAATTTTATAACGGAAAAAAATGTTTGCTTTTATTGTAAAAAAGGAGGACATACGACAGATATTTGCAGGCAATTTCTAACACTTGAAGTAAAAGAAAGACATGCGTGGGCAAGAACTGAAAAGGTATGTTTTAAATGTCTGAATCACACATTTATTTCAAAATGTGAAAACAAACTAAGATGTGCAACTTGCGGAATGGCGCATCACACAACATTACATTTAACAGCATCGACAAAATCATGCGCTACAAGATCAATAAAAAATGCGTTATTAGCAACAGCACAGGTACACGTGAAGAGTGCAAAAGGAGAAACAATAACATTAAAAGCACTTATTGATCAAGGTTCACAAACGACGTTCATTAGTGAAGAAGCTGCGCAAACTTTACAGCTGAAAAGAATGAAGATAAGTACTGTAGTGCGATTCACTATGCTTTTTAAACCACAATTGTTTCGTTTAAAATTGTTAACCACAAAATTAACCATTTTGCTATTCACTAACACATTAAACGATATCTACTGGTGTTTAAAGTCAGTTGTTTCAGTCAGCTGTTATTTTTAACAACACAAATGGTGGTTTATTAACAGCAGAATTTTTTGTGTGGTTTAATCCGTTTAGAAAAGTGTTTAATTACTGTGAACCTAACAAATTATTTTACATAGAAAACAAAGAACAAAGTTTTTTTCTAAGAAATATTTATTGCCATGTTAATAAAGAAAAGATTTTATAAAAAAAATAATGTAGTAATAATAAACAATTCATGAGATCAAGAATTCAAAAGAACCAATAACAATTAAAATAAAATAACAAAAATTAAAAAATATGTACATGTACTTATGTATGTTACAATGTATGTTATGTATTAATGTATTATGTATTAATGTATTACTTTGCACAAAACTTTTCGAAATTTGTAAACAAATTTTTGTTTTTTTTGTATTCTTCTTTGTTATTTTCTTCTATTTTGATATTTCGCATGGCAGAGTTGCCATGTTATATCAATTTGAATAGAGAGAAATATAAAACTGTTTACCGTGGTTAATAATGAGTTAGTGAATCACATAGTGGTTAGTGCAAACGATAAAATGTGTGGTTAAAGTTAACACCTTTTAAAGTGTTAAAAGTTAGTGAATCGCACTACTGAACTACATGGAATTGGAGATACTTTACTTGGCATATCAAAAAGTAAAGCGGAAATAGAGATATATCCTAGATTTAAAAGTAATGAAAGATTTAAAGTTGAAGCATTGATCTTACCAAATTTGTCGTATGTTAATCCAGATCCTTCCCTAAATTTTCAAATAAAAGAATGGAGTAAACATAAGTTAGCTGATCCAAATTTCGATAAAGCAGAAAGAATAGACATCGTAATAGGTGCTGATTTGTTTGCGGAAATTTTACAAAGCGGTGTTTACAAAAAGAATGGAATACTTGGGCAAAGGACTAAGCTGGGTTTAATCTTATCAGGCCAATTTCAGGTTAAGAAATCCAAAAATAATAAACTTGTGAATATGGCAACTAGTATTGAGCGTTTTTGGGAAATTGAAGAAGTTCCAAATAACAACGAAACTGTACTTCACGAAGACGAAATATGTATGAAAAATTTTGAAAAGAGTACAAAAAAAGATAAAGAAAATAGATTTATCGTTAGATTGCCATTTAAGAATGAAAAAGCTCTTGGAGATTCGTACAAGAAAGCAATGGCACGCTTCATGGGATTGGAAAAAAGATTAAATGCCAACCAGGAGATGAAAGGAGAATATGTAAAGTTTATGAATGAATACATATCACTCGGACACATGATAAAAGTGCCGAATAATAAAGATGCGAAATATTATCTTCCACATCAACCTGTGCTAAGAGAGTCTAGTACCACAACTAGATTAAGAGTTGTCTTCGATGCTTCATCAAAAACATCAAACAATAAAAGTCTCAATGATATTTTATATGTAGGACCGAGGCTTCAAAAGGATGTTTATGATATACTGATTAAATTCAGATTCCATAAATTTGCGATAATAGCTGACGTAGAAAAAATGTATCGGCAAATTAAGTTACATGAAGAAGACCAAAAATATCAACATATTATATGGAGAAAATCAACAGAAGAACCTATCGAAGAATATAAATTAACAACAGTTACTTATGGGACTGCTGCAGCTCCATTCTTAGCAGTTCGATCATTGTTTGAAATTGCCAATGAATGTGCCAACGACAATTTGAAAAAAATAATAAGAGAAGATTTTTATATGGATGATTTACTAACAGGAGCAGACACAATACAAGAATGCCAATATATAAAAGAGGGTATATCAGAGCAACTGAAAAAATATGGTTTCCACCTTCGCAAATGGTGCTCCAATAGTAAAGAAATCATAGAGCAACAACAATTAACAGAAGAGAACGAAATAATAGATATTCAAGAAAGTGACAACATAAAAACACTTGGCATGTATTGGAATCACTCAAAAGATTTTTTTTCCTTCAAAATCAGCTCCAAAAATGAGATAAAAGTAACGAAGAGAATGGCGTTGTCATATTTAGCAAGAATATTTGACCCGATTGGACTTTTGACACCTATAACAGTCACGGCTAAATTGTTCATTCAGCAGTTGTGAATGTTGAAGGTAAATTGGGATGAGGAACTGAATGATAATTTACAAATAGAATGGAAGAAGCTCATCGACAATCTGTGTGCCGTAGAGGAGATAAAAGTTTCAAGATGGGTGAATACGAAATCTATGCAAAAACTTCAGCTTCTGGGATTCGCAGATGCATCAGAAAAAGCATATGCAGCGGTGATTTATGTAAAGTCTTCCAATAAAGTATCACTTTTAACTGCCAAATCAAAAGTAAACCCAATAAAAAATAGAAAAACACTTCCAAAATTAGAACTATGTGCTGCTCAACTCTTAGTAAAGCTTTGCAGAAAAGTTAAAGAAATAATCAACACTGACGTAGAAGTTTATTTATGGAGCGACTCAATGATAGTGCTTGCTTGGATAAAAAATAACAAAAACAAAGACAAATTCATTCGAACAAGAGTGACTGAAATAACAACAACAATGCCGAATGCAAAATGGCGATACGTCGCATCAAAAGAAAATCCAGCTGATTTGGGCTCAAGAGGTATTCCAGTAGAACAACTATACAAAACAACACTTTGGTGGAATGGCCCAGAATGGCTACAAAATCCAGAAGATCAGTGGCCTAAAGAGCAGTGTGCAACCGTTAAGACAACAACAATTAATATGATCCAGAAAACCCAGATGCTGGAAATATTGAAGAAATATTCATCATTCAGAAAGCTAAGAAGAGTATTAGCTTATGTTCTCCGGTTTATCACAAAACTCAAAGGCATAAAAATTTTTCCAGAATACTTAACAACAGGCGAAATCCAAAATGCAGAAATAATCATAATAAAAATGCATCAAGAAGAAGAATGGCTTATGGAACTAATAGAACTACGAAATAAAAAGCAACTTAATCACCGCCATAAGTTAGCAAACTTGCATCCATATATTGACGAAAATGGTCTCATGAGAGTAGGCGGACGACTTCACTTTTCAAAATTAACTGAAAATCAAAAACATCCTGTATTGATACAAAAATCATCATTGGCATACCAAATTATTAACGATGCTCATAAAGAAACTCTTCATGGTGGGAACCGTCTTGTCGAAAGTACAATCAAGAGAAAATTTTGGATAATAAATGCTAAATCTTGTATTAAGAAATTCATCAGAAGCTGCACGATCTGTATACGATATAAGCAAAACACGAAACAACAATTAATGGGTAGTTTTCCAGAATGTCGTGTAAATTTTTCTGCTCCTTTTGATCGCTGTGGAGTTGATTACGCAGGACCCATACAAATAAAATTTTCAAACGGAAGAGGCCAAAGAGCGTACAAAGGTTACGTAGCAGTATTTATTTGCATGGCCACAAAAGCTGTGCATTTAGAAGCAGTCAGTAGTCTAACATCAGAATCGTTTTTGGCGGCATTGAAAAGATTTTTCGCCAGAAGAGGTAGGAGTAGTCATATGTATTCAGATAATGGCACTAACTTCATCGGAGCTTCAAAACTGTTGGATAAAAACTTTGAAAAAGCCATACATCAAAATTCAACTCTGGCCCCAATTCTGGAAGAACAGAAAATTAAATGGCATTTTATTCCGGCCGCAAGCCCCCACTTTGGAGGGATATGGGAAGCGGCAGTAAAATCAATGAAACATCATTTAAGAAGAATAATTGGCGAGACAAAGCTTACCTTTGAAGAGCTAAGTACCTTGCTAGCTCAGATTGAAGCAATATTGAACTCAAGGCCGCTACAAGCATTAGGTGAAAACGATATCGATTATCTCACTCCTGGTCATTTTTTGATCGGACGTCCCTTAATAGAATGTCCTGAACCATGTGATGATAGCAGAATCGGATGCTTAGATAGATGGAAGCTGATTCAAAAACTAAAACGTCATTTTTGGAAGCAATGGACTGCGGATTATTTAACATCTCTGCAACAAAGGTACAAATGGAAGACTGTCCAAGAAAATTTAAAGGAGGGCCAGATCGTCATCGTAAAAAATGAAGACACATGCCCTGCGAGATGGCCGCTTGGTATAATTACAGAGGTGCACCCCGGTAGAGATGGACTAGTAAGAGCAGTAACCATAAAAACAAAAGATAACATAATAAAAAGGCCAATTACAAAAATATGTCCTCTTGAAAACGCCAATAGAGAAGGAAGCCAATCAAATACAACACCGGCAAATGTTTTAGAAGAAAGAGAAAAACTGGGAGCAACAATGAACAATCCATACATCAGGAAACCGAAAAGAAAGGATGATAAGTAGCAGCGCTAACAACTGACGTCACTCAGAAATCCGAAGTTAAAATAATAACATTGGGCCCCATAATGATTAGAGAATTGATAAGCCAGCAGACATTAGGAAGTAAAATTTAGAACTTCGCGGCTTGTCATCATACCAGCGGACACTTACAATTAATCATAGTTTTTATTATTTTTATTATTTTTTTAGTATTTATTAATTTATCGTTAAGGAAATAGTTAGAAGATGAAGAGTATTGAATTTGCATCGTAGATTGTTAAAAATTGTCACAATTTAATAGTTTTCATTAATACAGTCCACTAATCTAGAATTAATGCCCCCTGGAGAATGTTCAAATGAACATGGGAAAATTCTTTAATTAAAAAACGTTTAGATATTTTGATGAATGGACAAAAAGGTCCTAAATAAACACACTACGGTCTACTTGTGTTTCCACTTCTTAATGACTGGAAAAACACAGACCTTTTTACCTACTTAGTGTGTTTATTTGGGATCCTTATAGAACAAATAAATTCGCACACAATAGATGATAAGCAGGATAGAAAATAGTATTTAAGCACAATAATATACAGAATAAAACTTAGTATTAAATTGATATTCAAAAGAAAGTGTTTTATTAAACCAAAAGTTTACATATACTAACAATGAATGTGATAACATAGATTATATATGCAATCAAAAAATATCTGACATAGATTCACCTTTAATAAGAAATCATAATTTAAGTGGCATTCCGCAAAATATTTCTAGAAGCGGCAATGCAGACTTAGAAGCTTCCGAAATCGTTTTAAAAAAAACGAGGATAGTTTAAATAAAAGCTCGGAAGATCTTATTATTGATAGTAACGTAACGTTAGGGCCTTTTGAAGTATTAGATACAAGCTTAAAAATTTCAAAATTTGAAAAATATAGAAAAATTCCTAATCAGAATAAAAAATAAATACAGATGTCATACGTATTAAAGCAATGGCAACAAAACAATCTAGATTATTTAAAAAAAAAAAATTTGATTCCGAATTCAAAATTAAACCCGATTTAATTTTTGGAGCCAAAGATGAAAAAACATTTAAGTTAACCAAAAATAAATTGATTCTTGACGTTATTCGACAGAAATACCTAAAAATTAATAATGCATGTATCACATCATTTTATAGCACTAAAAAAGTTAGATCTGGTTTACTAGTGTACGGATATTGCAATTTCAAAGATTGCTCTAAATATAAATTTGATATTAATATCGATGGTAAGGTTTCAATTCATAGATCTGGAGAAATTTGTCATGCCAAAGGAGAAAAAAGAGTTGCTCAAATGCGAGGAATAACCCGTAAAATTGTGAAAAAAGAGTTAGAAGGTAAAAGTGCCTACCTCTACAGAAAGGATCAAATTCTTAAAGCAGCTGAGGAAATTTCAAAGACTGGAAATTTGCAAAATGTACAAAAACTTAAAATCCCACAGAAATGTAAATCTGAAGGAACATCTGATAAATGGCTACATCCAGACCCATTTTATGAAGTTTTTTTTGATGCATCAGGGAATGTATAAAGATTATATACAACATATTGCATCTCCGTTAACAATATACTGTTGGGGAAAGGCAACTTTTATAACATTTGCTATTAATCCGGATATACTAAAAGATGCTTGTTACACGGTGCATTTCGATGCATCTGGACAAAGTGTGCGACAAATGAAATGTGCCGAAAAAGGAGTATTAATTTTTAAAATGGTGATAAGAATAAAAAAACTATTAATGATTATTCCTGTTGCGACTGCAATTCTTTCGCGCCATACGCTAAATGATTTATCTGTTATTTTGGAAAAAATGAAGTCTTATTGCATTGAGAACAAATTCAAATGGCCATTCTTTCAAAGGGTTTGCACAGATGTTAGTTATAGTTTATTTGGAGCAATTTTTAAATCTTGCAACAACAAAAATATATCAGAGTATTTGATGAACTGCTATCAGCATTTGGATAATAGAGGTCTTAATAAGAGACCAAAGGTCATAGTGCAATGGTATTAAGCCCACTATATAAAAATTATGTGCAAGGATTTAAACAATAAAATTGGCAAAAGGAATTTTTTATGCCATTTTATAAGCATGTTTTGATAATGGCCTTTGATTTAAAGACATTGCAGGAGTGCAAATATTGGTTTAAGCATTTATTTGTTGTTCTACTGTTTCCCAAAAAAAATTATGTATTTAAAAATAGCCTGAATATTTTACGAAAAAATGTTTTGGAAGTCATCGAAACAGATTCAAAAGAATAAAATAATATAGACGATGATTCTATGAACAAAAATATTTTTAGAGATTTATGATAGTATAATTGATGACATTAACAATTTAAATGTAAAAGATGAGAACAACGAATATGGAAATGAAATATGCAATTTTATAATCAATAAATACTGTCCGTTTCTTCCAATGTGGACAAATATAATGGGAATTCTAATAGATCCTTCGAGAGATCATATTAGTAATGCTCTAGTGGAATTTAGCTTTTTCCTGCAGAAGCACGTCATTTTAAAGCAAAAGTCAATGCGGCCCGGAGATTTTACGATTTGATCGAAAAAACAACACAAGTTCTCTTAAGGACCTTAGATATCGATATAACATGTTTGAAGATGCACAGATTGAAGATTTAGAGCGTTCTAAAATAGAATTAAGTGAGCAAGATGAAATAAGATCTTCTGCAATTGTTTCAGAAGACCATTGCTATTCGAAACTGGCAAAATATCAGGAAATTAGGCTAGTTCAAGATATACAACCCGAAAAAAATGAAACAAAAAAGATCCAAGAAAAAGAAAAGCCATAAACCCGAAACATTTAATAAACGCCAAAAGATGTAAAAAATTTGCAAAAAAATCGGAAAATATTCAAGATATCATTCAGGTCGAAGCAGATAACCTTGCCAGTACATCATATTTAAAACAAGAAAATGATTACTGTCAGCCAAGATATTGCATACAATCAAAAATGGAACAAAAAGTCAATTACTATTTATTTAGATATAATGACTTATTTGCTAACATATATCCACAATTGAAACAAGCAGAAGTCGGGTTCTTCAACTTCCGAGAAGATTTGGATTCGTTAAAAGAAAAAAGCCTTTTCACAAATTTAGTTTTAGATTGTGCGATTATGACAGTCATAAAAGAACATTCTAAAAATGTTTTAAGTTTGCCATGTCAAATAGCAGAAGTTAATTTCAAGAAGGTTAATAAACTCCTTTCACTTAATCCTGAAATGCTTTTTATCAATCTTACGGAACAAACATTTTAATCTTTGTGTTTTGAAATCAGATATACGAGAATTTGTTTTTATCGACTCATTCAATGACTATAACGGTGAGTCCTTTTACAAGTATTTTGCAGCAAACGTTTTCAAAAGCGAGGCTTGGAAATTTGTGAACATAACGCAAAGGACTAAACAGGGTGACTACGAGAGTTGTGGCGTTTTCGTTGTTATGTATATAGTAAATATGTTAAAAGGGAAGCCAATGACAAACTTACCTCTACCTAATCAGTTTAGAAAGGAAATCAAATCAATGCTTTTTAAATATGCTGACGATTGTTCGAACTTTTGTTGCCATTGTGGGAATTCTAAAAAAAATAAATACAAATGTTCTAACTGCATTTATAATGTTTGCAAAGACTGCATAAAAGATATTTATAATAATTTCTTTACAATTGTAAAGAAAATATGCAGTAATCAGATTTTGCTTTAAGAAGTGTGTTACATATGCCGAAAAAGCCATCACAGAAAAAGTATGGATTTATTTATTATTATGTACGTATTTATTTGTTTACTTTATCTATATTTTTAATTTATAATTAAGTTTATTTGTTGTTTAAATGAGTGAAAAAAATTCACACTCCTAAGAACAACACTCATGAAATGATGGCTAATCATATGATTAAATGAAGCCATAATATATATGTATTTATTTATGTATTAAAGTAAATAATGGTTTAGGCCTACTGGGGAAGTCAACCATTAAAAAAAATTGGCAACGCCCTAAATGTAGTACCTCAATGGTAGTGTGGAAATCTACACAATTTAATAACATAATTAGTTTTAAATGAAATAATTAATGTTTCCAACATTTTGTTAATTGACAACAAAATGTCCCATCAAAATATTTTAGTTTTGGTTTAAAATTTAATGTTTCCATAACGTTATCTAAAAATTAATTAAGTTTATTAATGTTAACATTTTCTTTGAAATTATAGAAGTCGCAGATGCATTAAAGGATATCCGCATGGGGAAAAGGTGTATTCCAACGGTGTGGCGAAATATCGAAAATATAATAAAAAATAAAGTTTTTTAAAAAATTTTTTATTAAATAAGACCTTGTGCTTAAAATTAATTACTAAAAAATATAAATATTCTGAAATAAATATCTGTTATTCTTTTTAACGGTCTTTTTTAATTAATTTAACAATATATATTTTTTTCAATATTTCGCTTACATATGGAAATATTGGCATAAGAAGATTACAACCGAAATCAAAGAAAAATGTTTGGCCCATACAGGTAGGACGTTCCCTTGCACACTTCGGTTTCCAGTGATTTTTTACCCAAATATAATCTTCTGTGAAATTAAGAATCAATTATTAGTGTAGTACTTAATAAGTTCAATTTGTTTTTTTTACTGTGATGGAGTTTTTGTTATTTACTAATTCATAAAGACCAGTGGATGGATTTCATGGTATAAAGATTAGTTGCTTTGGCAGGTTTAATAATGAACATTTCCATAGATGGTGGTTGCTGGTTAATTTGGGAGTAGTATATGAGTGAACAGAATTTTTAACAGTAACTCTTTGAAATGAATGCGACTGCTTACGGTTGGACACCAATTGGTAAGTATTATCTGAAAATAGAATATGCATTACCTTCTTACTTACAGGAACTTTATGGATCCTAAATATTAAAATATTTTGTGAAAAATATGCAATTACGATAACAAGGAAAGTGTCGTATTTTATTTCCTTTTTTTAGATATTCCGTAGCCCTTAAAAGAGCCTTTGCAAATTTAAAAAGACGATTTTCTCGTCTGGTCTAGATCCATCATGTTTTGCTATGCTATCACCACGCATGACTGCCTTGAATAAAAAGAGGCTAACCGTGCATAGGCACGTTAACACTTTTTAAAAATCTTTTATTTCTAATGTTTATGTAATTATAAATAAAATAATTTAGTTGTAAATTTAATATAACTATTTGCATTTCATCGAAGAAACAAAAAGGTATTTTTTTTTGCCGTAAACATATAGAGACAGTTTTTTAATATTTAAAAAATTGTTTATGGTGTAGAACGATTATCTGCCGCTGCTGTTGAATTATCTTGTATTTGTTGCTGAGTATGTTTGCTACTTTTGTAGGCAGTTTGTAAAGTATGTTGACTTGCATAACAAACTCTATATTTCAGGCCAAATTCTCCATGTCACCCAATACTTTGGGAGCACTACAAAAGTTATCGATTAATTGCAACCATTGTTGATTTTCTTTCGCAAAATTAGTGGCTCCTACATGCAACTGTTTCGCTTCCGCATCTAAACGGTTCTCATTTATGTATTCCTGCGCCACACTAGACGATATATGTAGGTATATTTAGAACAAGAAAATTTTATGAAAAAGTAGTACATACCACAAATTTAAAGGGCCCACTAAACCTTTAGTTAGCTTATTCAACGCTTCTATGCGTTTGACTTCTGCGCTTGGAAAATAAAAGATGAGTCAAAAAATTATTGCACAAAACAAAACAGTCAAATATTTGTAATTATTTAATATACTGGCGGCTCCTAAAAAACAAGACAAAATGTAAATAATTTAAGTTTGTTGCTTAGGAAGAAAAAAGCATATTCTGCATAGCGATCACAATTCCAATTGGACATTATTTAAATGACAAATGGAACCGCACACGGAAATACCCTTGCTTTTTTATAAGCGAACGTTTTTCAACAACACAAAATACATAAAAAACTAACCTTACGGATTCTTTGGGTGGAAATTCCTTACGTCTGGGCAGTTCGCCGTACACTTGCGGCTCCTAAAAAATAAGATAAAATGTTTCATTAACACCCAATTTACATTGTACGATTTTTATCGCTGCAATTCTTAGTTTGTTGTTGTAAAAAAGGGGTGTAAAGAGAATGGTGGTATAGTCTCTCTTCCCCTATTCTCTTTACACACATTATCTACAACAACAAACTAAGAATTACAGCGTCAAAAATCGTACAATGTAAATTGGGACTAAGTAATTCAAATTTGTTTCTGTTGCTTTATATTCTGCACAGCAGGTTAAAGAATAATCTGTGTTGCCAGACTAATAATTTAACGATCGGAACGGAACAAATGTAATCACCAAGGATGGGAAAAAGTATAACAATAACAAGAATTATAGTTTTAGCATTTTGTTTGGTTTTAATAACAAACGGAAATTTTTATTGATTTATTTTAAGTCTATAAAATTATTGAAAATAATACTGTAAAATACTGTATTAAATTAACATTCATTAAAAAAAAAACAAGAATTCTACAATATTTACATCCTATATACATCTTTTTTATGTAATTAAGATGGAAAAGTAGAAAATTTAAATTATTAAACGAATATGTAAAAAGAAGCTAAAAAAGCATTAACTTTTTCCGTAAAATCTTTGCAGAAACAATCCATAATTTGATCGATTCGTATTTTCATCCTCTATTGATCGCATATATGTATATATATGTGCAAGCGATATAATTTTTGAGTTATTAATGAAAAACCAAAAAAAATTTTACAATTTTTTTTTTAAATTTCAAAACTTTGCTACTTTATAACTTTTTTCGTACAGTCTTTGCGGAAACAAACTATATCACTATCGATTTGTATTTTTATCCTCTATCGAACGTATATAGCCGTGTATGTGCACGCGGAATAGTTTTTAAGTTATTAATGAAAAACGAAAAAAATTTTGATGATTTTTTAACAATTTTAGAAGTTTACTGCCTTATAACTTATTCCGTAAAATCTTTTTAGAAACAAGCTATACCGCGATCGATTCATATTTCTGTCCTCTATCGATCACTTATAGCCGTATATGTGCACGCGCTATCGTTTATAAGTTATTACTGAAAAAAAAAATTGACGATTTTTTTTAAATTTTAAAAGTTTGCTGCTTTATAACTTTTTCCGTAAAGTCTTTTTAGAAACAAGATATATCACTATCGATTTGTATTTTTATCCTCTATCGATCGTATATAGTGCTATTTGTGCACGCGGAATGGTTATCGAGTTATTGATGGAAAACTGAAATCATAAATGTTCAAAATAACTCCAAATAATTTAAGCTCCAGTGCTTTCGTTTTTTCACTAAAAAAAGTGACAACTTAAAAATCTGATTCTACGATCTACAGGCCTTTCAATTCATGTTTTTTTATTAAAATACAATTTAAATTAACTATTAAAATTCGAATTCAAAAATGGTATATTTTTTACATAGTTTTTCTTGCACATGGCGTTTGCTTCCATTTTTCTTGGAAATAGTCCGTTCTGTGCAACTCTGCGAGAAAGTTTTCATTTTTTTCAGAGTTTGTTATCTTCTCCTACGTTAAAATTAAAAAACAAAATTACTAACTACCGCTTTCTTATAAACCTATGTAGAATGTAATTAAAACTGCAGAGCGCAGTTAAAACTGGGGAAAATATCAAAAATCAGTAAAACTAAAATCAAAGTTTTAGAAATGGCAAATTATGGTATGTAATAATTTTCGTGGAACTAGTTTACTAACATTGTTCTTAATAATGTAAGTCTAGTGGTGTAAAAGCAAATTTTAATCAAAAAAAGTGTGTGGGAAATATTTTGGTACAACCTTTAGTTTGGAAGGTACGAACCTCAAAAGTTTCAACATACATATGACGTGGAGTGTTTAATGGAGGAATAGTACAAACAATATTTCGAACTTAGGGAATGGTAAGATTGAAGACTTTAAGAAGACTTCTTTCCGCCATATGCAGCTAAATATCGGATGGGCGCAATAATTTTTTTTCCCTGTTATTACTTCGACGACTTACCTTACTAAAGTTAATGAGGATAACTGGTCTTTTTAATGTCCAAATCCGCCGGGATTTTGCCGGTTTCAATGGTTTTTTCTCTAGGGCATGACTAGAACCGGCTTAACTTATTTAGGATTTCCTACATTAAACATCTCAAAGCCATATCACCAAAACAGACGTCGCAAACTGCACAAAATCAAAAGAATCACACTCGTGAGTTCCGGTGGGTTAAAATTACCTCAACTCATCCATACCATCTAATAGGAATTTGAATAATGTTTTCGATGGTAGCTCGTTTTATCAAAAAAATCTGGGTAAATGCTACATAAATGACGATCCGTAACTTCCAAACAAAGGGTCGTTAGAAGCATTTTTCACTTCACATTTTTAGCTTAGCTTATTACACCCACTAGGCTTTTTGTTAGTAAACGTATTGCTCGCACGTTCGTTTTTGGAACAGAAATCATCGGTGATGAAGCCTTCACTGAGGACAATATTTTAGTTTACAAGTTATTAGTAACTAATATACCTAAAAAAGTAAGCGTTCTTTTTTACACAAAGTCTTCTCAATAATTTATTTGCTTTATATAAAACAATTTACGTACATCTGTATTATTTCATAGGCTACCACTGTAAACGTTGCAGAATTTTTTAAAAAATTTGGTAAAATTAGAAATGTGGATTTGCTTGAAAATCGCAACTACAAGAAATGTGTTATACATTTTGACGATCCAAGAGATGCCGCCCAGTGAGTTCATATTTTGTATTTAACAACAATATTTATGTAATTTTCATTTTTTATAAAGTAATAAGAAAAATCTTTTTGAAAATTAATTTAAGGCTGATTTAAATTATGTTGTTTCTTAATATTTTGTGCCGAAACAAGATAAGGTAAAAATTTGAATTTGGCTTTTAATTAATGATTCGGTCTTATTTTTTCACATATTTGTGATTTTTGATATGAAATCTATTACAGGAAATCATCAGTGGATTTTGCATAAATTTTTTAAAGTTTTCATTGAAACCGTGATAGTATATTGCAAAAAAGCGTCCTCTATTTATGTATATTTATATCAAGTAACATAAAAATTAACATATTTAACTCTTTTACAGTTAAATTTTATCGTATCCCTTTCAGACCTGACGCAAAACTACAGGGAATTTTCTAATAATTTTTGGAACATGTGGTCTCTACAGCGTATGGAAATGTAATCAATGATTAGATTTTATCATTTTTATATCCTTTAAGGATTTTTAGGACACGCACATGTGATGCATCTCGGTCGATTTTCATTATAAAATAACCAAAACTCAGATGATATATTTTTTAAACTTTTCTATTTCTCTGTATTACACAATTTGAAACAATTATTTTTTTTTCTGAAACAAAAAAACATCGCACTTTGTGCATCATGTGCGTATGCATGACTTACAGTTTTTGCGACGCATATCTTCCGCCCGCGATTGAAACCATCCGACAGTTTTTAGACGATACCTTTTTGGTTGTTGAGTAGTTTTAGCCCCGTTATCTTCAGAGCTCCACTTCATGTTGTTAGTTTTTTGAGTGGCCACCAACGCTTCAGCTAATGCAAGTCGAAAACCTAGTAAATCGTGTGTGTCTTTTGGTGGTTTTCCAATTTACCGACAAGTTTTCCGGTATTCCATTCAAGCATTGCAACATGTCAAATCTATAAAGTGAATGATAACTTTTAATGGCCATTTTCGGGTTTTGAAAAAAGTTGGATCTTGCCCTAATAAATTTTGAAATCGAGAATCAGTCCTTCTGACGAGGTTAGTACCTCTTTTTTCAAACCAAAAGTTCTTGATTTGTTCGTCGAAATTTTGACGTAATGGACAGCGGCCATTAAACGGTATCGAATGTTTGTCGATAGAATACCGTCCATGCTCTTGTCTCTGAATTTTTATGCAAGCGTTTCTAACTGAATCAATAACTGGTTACACTTTCAACAAAACATTTGCTTTTTTCCGCTTCAGTAACGTCATTTTGAACATCAAAGTGAAAAGCTTCACGTATTTGGAAGAACCTGTCGCGGCTCATTGTATTGGAATTTTGAACTTCTTCTGCCAGTAGATATTGAACCTTGGAAAGCGGATACAACCCATAGCAATATGCATTCCAAAAAATTTTTAAATTCGCCAGAGGATGTTTTTAAATGTTCACCTTTCTGCAAAAAATTATTTCGATTTGTGCATTCGGCTGCATTTAAAAAAAAAGGCGTCATTAAAATATTGTTACGTTTATACCTTTTATAAACGTTTTGTTGTGAGTTCTTTAATGCAAAATTAAAACCACCAATTTTTAGAGTTTTTAAATTAATTACAAGTTTATTTATTTGTAACTATGCACGTCTTTATTTTATGAGGTTTAATTTTACACTCATTGACTATCCACTCAGACGCTGCCCTATTTATATTTGTCCATTTAACGTCTAGAAAATTTAAGAATCTTCTACTCCCTTTGTATACATTTTGTTGTTGTATGTTGTTTATTCGATGTATGTCTGTGTGTATTTTTGTTTTTATGCTGACAAGGTTTCTGCTTGGGATTTATTTCAAGATATTTGTTGTTGTCTCGTGTAGATAAGTTTTCTTAGAAAACTACGCAGATGGAAAACAGAATACATGTTTGTTGTTGTCTTGCGCCTTTAGTTAGTAAACAGAAGTTTGTTTTTTTGTCTTGCATGCCAGGCAGTTAGTAAACAGCATATCAAATTGTTGTTGGGGTATAAAATTTCTACGCTGTTTGTAACCAGTAGCTTACTTTATTGCTTAATTATTTTAAAACCTAAGCAAGACACATCCGTAACAGTATGTTTTGAAGTATTCCAAAGTCTACCGCATTATTCTGTATAATACAAGTGTCAATGAAACGTTATACAAAATATCTGTAAAATTATAACTTACAATATCCTCTGTAACAGGCATATCTAATAAATCAAATAAATGTTACGGCGATCCGAGTTCTATTACAATAATTTATTTCTATTTTACATATTCCACTTGTGCAAAGATGATAAGAATCATTCCTCTGGATGAACCAACTCTAAATTTTCATTGTTATCTAGCTCAGTAATAGCTATACCTATGTTTTGATCAACATCTTCTTCCTCATCTTCACTGTCAGTGCTTTCCCCCGGGACATAATTTTTGTCCGCTTCTTTATCATCACTGCTAAAATCAAAAGTATCCGAATCTTCGAGTGCTGCCAAAATGGCATCGTCATTAAGAACTTCTAAACAATTCAAAATACAAGAACGCACTTAAGACCTGACGCGCACAATTGATGAACTCATTAATATTTTTAACTAAAACACATTTGTATTGCATGAAACGATTTCAATTAGTTTGAAATATTAAAATTTATATTTTTTTTAGTTAAAATATGTACACTTCATTATTTGTAAACGATTAATACGTTTGTAATTAAAGACACAACTTACTTCTACGGCTCATTTTGCTAAAACTGAAATGTGACTGAAGAATTTCGCAATAATTCAAGCAACGGTAAATCAAACAGAAGAGAAATTCGAGAAGCAAATATAAAAAACAATCAGCACAATCGATGCATGCCAGTCTATTTGACATTGGGCAAACAGAAGTAAGAATATTGAGACTGAAACCAACCCGCACAATCGAAAGGGGTATAATTATCACAACACCGGGTTAAGCACGAATAATCAACAAAAAAAAAAACACGGTCTTAAATCTAGAAATTTGAAAAAAATTAGAAAAAATATATTCTTAAGCGCACAGTTTTTTTTTTGCAAATGGTGCACCATTTCTGTCGTATCTTTTGCTGCTCTTTTGCTATTGGCAAAAATGTTCCCATTGAGTCTTGCGAAGTTGTTCTAGTTCCTCTTCATCCTTTTCATTTTCAAATCATTTTTATTGTAAGTGGTCTTCTGGGGATTCTTCTAAAGGAAGTTCTTCTTAAGCTTTGTGATCACCTCTGCGTATTACCATTGTTTTATACAGAAAATCCATATCATTTTGTCGATAAATAGTTTAAGATTTATTTCTAGGTTATGCGCTTTATTTGCTATAAGGTCTACATCGTCCACGTAACCCAGCACATTGTTTTTCGCACGTTAAAGTTTCCAGAGCGTATCGTGTGAGTTAACATTTTTAGTTAATAGCTTAAAGTGTCATCGAAGAATATAACGCATAGATATGGGGTCAGTGTACCTCCTATAATACTGATTTCCGACAAAAGTCTATGGAATTGTGATTTTAATAAAAGTTTTTTATACATATCAAAAACTTTTGCTAAATAAATGAAAAATCCGTGTAATATTTTCTCTGATAATTGCCTTAAAGTAAAAATTAAATCATGAGTGCTTCTTTTATCATGGGAACCACGTTGCACTTTTATCGATGTGTAATTTATATTTGTATGTTGAGTTATTTTTTAGTAGTTCCTAACTAAGTGCAAATAAATATGTTTTGACGTAACACTTTTCGACATATTTATAATTACGTTTTTAATATTTGCGGCATATTGTTAAAATATTTGGGATAAATCTACAAATATCTTTTCGTAAAATTAAAATGTTTTAATTTGACGTTAAAAAATTTAGGTAATTATCCAAAGATAGGTAACTTTAGGAGGCCAAAATTACGGGAAATAGTTGTAATGTTCAAAGTTTTTTTTTTTTAAATATGTCTAAATGGATTAAAAATCTCTGGTTTATTAGCTTTATAATGTGACATGTCCAATTTCTTAATCTTTAAATATAGAAATACAAATACGAAATGTTCTTTGCGAAATATGTATTTCTAAATATGTACGTCATATTTAGGTCGACTTATTTAAATTTCCTCTCTTGTAGTTCCTGCTCCGACTATTCGCCTATCTTTTCGCAGCTTATAAATTATAAATTCAGCGTATTGTCTTCTTTATTTCGTAAAAATATTAGATGAAACGCATTCGCAATGTGTGAAAAAGGCAATTTTGATACCTTAAACATAGTTTATTAACGGTCAAATGTATACAGTGCATCAAAATAATAATAGTTAATGAGATATAGGGCATTTGAATATGAAATACAGTAGACTCGCGGTAACGTGAACTATTAAAACCTGAGCCTGTTCACGTTTGCGAAGTTGTTCATGTTTACGAAGGTGTAATTTTTTACATTTTAAAAATAAAATGACATATATGTATTTAACTCAAATTCATATAATTTTTTTATTAATTCATATTTGCTTTGTTAAGAAAAACAATTTATATTAATATTATTTAAAAAAATGGGTTATCTTTTTTTGGGTTTTCTTTTTTTGCAAAAAGCTGAACACCACCTTTTCTCGGAGACGTTTAAGTACGCTGATATCTGCTGGACTTATGTTTTCATCTTCTGCCCATTCTAAAGCTTTATTGAAAATATTGATTGCTTCACTATGTTCTACTTTGGTCCGTGCTGTTTCCAGGATACCATCATCGCTTTCACTTTCATCACTGCTCAGGATTTCATTCGGTTCAGTTACGTTTTGAAGATCTTCAGTCCATTCACTGATATCAGCAAATGAAAAACTAACCTGCAAAGACACGATTTAAGTTAATCGAATTACTAGACATGTGAAAATGTTCAAACATTTGGATTACATAATTGCATTAAGAAGTTCTATTGCGCGTTCTTGTTGGATGTTAATTGGTGCACAAATTCTTTGTCTTAAAATAGCTAATGGGATATCCTCTTCAACGTCTTCTTCATCTCCTATAGAGGCTAAAATGTTCGTCCAGCAATTCGATATTGTTTCCTTTTCAAGACGTTGCCAAGCTGAATCTAAATACCCAACAGCGTCCCTTAACGTTAATTTTTTTAAAGCTTCAATTACATCATTTCCTGTAGCTACAATTGATGCCAAGAGACTGTTTCTATAGAAAAGCTTTGTAACTCTTATGGCATTTTGATCCATTGGTTGTATGAGTGGCGTGACGTTGGGTGGCATGAACATTACATTTATAAACCCGTCGTCTGATCTCAATTCATTTTCTGGAGGATGAGAAGGAGACTTATCTATCAAGAGCAAAGCTTTATTGGGTAATCCTTGCTCTTTTAAAAGTTTCCTAACCTAGAATACATAATAAAAAATTTATGCACATGCACGTGAAATCAATAGAAAGATTTTTTACCTGGGGTACAAACGAGTGGTGGAACCAATTTTTAAAAATGGAAGCTGTCATCCATGACGATTTGGAGTAGTTGTACTCTACAGGAGATTCAAAATTTCTGAAAGAGCGAGGGTTTTTTGCCTTTCCAATCACAAGAAGTTTTACTTTATGTGCCCCCGTTGCGTTTGTACAAGCAAGAAAAGTGACACGCTGTTTTTCAGTTTTTCTTCCAGGAGCATTTTTTTCTTGAGATGATACGTATGTTCGGTCAGGTAGAAGCTTCCAAAATAATCCCGATTCGTCTGCATTATAAATTTGATCTCGAGAAAGACTTAGTTCTTTAATTTTGGCCTGCAGCTTGTTCTTGAAAGGGTCCACAAGTTCAGATCTAGAAGACAACTTTTCTCCAGTTATTTTAATAAAACGCACACCATATCGCTTCTTGAATCGTTGCAACCATCCATCACTCGCATTAAAATCACTTGCATTTTCTTTAATTTTTGAATGAAAAAATTTAGCTTTTTCTTTAATTATTAGTCCATTGACCGGATAATTTTTTTGTCTCTGTTTTAAGAACCAACGGTATAGTGCCTTTTCCATTTTAGGAAACTCAGAGCACTTCAAAGTCTTTCGCTTTCCAGGACCAGAATAAGTATTGTTAACACATTTAAAAATTTTATCTTGTTTTTTGTTTATAGCGCAAATTGTTGATTTTGCAACATTGTATTGCTTTGCTAAGCTAGTCACGTTTGATCCTCTTTTTATTTTTTCTATTACATCCACTTTTTCCTTTAAAGTTAAAAAATTTGGTTTTTTTTTTGCGACATTTTCACGAAACACTTTATACACATTAAGCTAAAAACACAATAAGGAAATCAACAGCGCGCGTTACACAAAATGCCAGATTATATTCATAAGCATTCATTTACGGGAATCCCCAATTATTAAAAAAGTGGTGATTGCTTAAAAATGTTCAAAAGAAAACCACGTTTTCTATGTTGCTTGAATTATACATTTGTTCACGTTATGGGGCTTTCTTAGAGTGTTCACGCTACAGAGTAGTGAGTGTAAAAAAAATTATGTTCATGCTAGCCGGTGTTCACGTAAGGCGGTGTTTTTGTTATCGCGAGTCTACTGTACATACAAAACATATTTTTCCACACCGTAAACAAAGATTTTCAATACCCACCTGATTTTAGATTCTGTTGTTAGTCCTTATACCTATCATTACCATTATCATTAAAAAAAAAGCGTTATTAATCGTGCAAAGTACTCTTGAAAGGATAAGAGTCGTTACAAATTCTCGTTCAGCCAGGTTAAGGTTGTGTGGCTTACCTCGTACCTATCATATTATTAAAGTTCGCAAGTTCTAACTTTTTAGTGTTTTGACGTCTGTCGGCTACACGTGTCAAGGGTGAAAAGTTTCCTTAGCATTCTCTTTAGGACACTACCTTACTCCTCTTTTAAATTTCAGATATAACAAGGTTGAATATGATGTTATTAAGGGTTATGGTGATTCCATCATCACGTTTGCTTTGTTATCATGATGAATTATGTGATATAAACGCCATCGCCGGAAGAAAACTTTTTGCAATGAGAATTACGGAGTTTGTTAAATTGTTTTAAAAGTTTTCTATTTAAACCAATTGCTTTAGATTTTAATTGTGATTGTATTATTTAAATATTTTTAAAGTAACTCTAATATAATATTTTTATCTTTACAGGGTTTTAAAAAAAGCACGTCTTCTGGTAATGGACAGCATCATTCATGTATATGCTTGTGATAGTTCACTTCAACCAGCAGGTCAGGAACTTATAACACTACTTCATCAAATTAAAAATAAACTCAATTGCAGCAGGACAAATACAACGGATCAAAAAGCCTTAATTTTAACTTTAAACGATGATTGTCTCGAGCACATTTGTAAAAATTTGTCCAGTGGTGATCAAATAAATTTTGCTCTAACTTGTCAACGTTTTTACGATGTTATGGAAATGCATTCTAAAGTACAATACGCAAGTTTCGAAGCAGACTGTTTTAAAAGGACACTATTCGAAAATATAATTCTCCTTCAAATGGTGGGACAACATATCAAAACGTTAACAATATCTGGAAGCAGAGAAGAATCAAATCTCACTTCTTGTGGCATGTATTGTACAAAAGTAGAAAAGCTTAAAGTGGAAGACTATCACAGCAGACACTCATTACTCAAGCTAACTGAAAAAATGTCACTGCTCCAGGATTTGAAATTAGTTCGCGTACACTTAGAAAATGATTTCTTCAAATATTTGGCTAAATTTAAACATTTAAAGAACTTAAGTGTTGTCAGTACAGATGTAATAAGTAAGTGTTCAAGTTCTTACAAATGCAAGAAAAAAGTACTAAGAATTATGTCTCCATGATAATTATTTTATGGACAGTTCTACAGAATAGTGAATAAAAAAAAAAACAACATTTTTATAGTATAATGTATTTCGATCTCGTCTAAGTCGCGGTAGCGAAAAAGTTAGCGAAACAATCTATTGTATTGTATATTGTAACAATCTGTGATTATAAGAAAGATAACCTATGTTCACATAACATTAAATTTAGATTTTGGTTTAAGAGAAGGGTCCTTATTTCACAACGATGCATTGGTCAAAAAAATGCATGGGAATGGTTTTGTTTACTTGTTACTGCGATCTTCTATTATATACAACCTAAATTGACTTAGGCATATAAATATTTATATTGAAAGAAAATTTTTTATATAAATTTTATTATTTATTTGTTTAGTTAATCAGCAGAATGAATTCTGGGATTAAATATAAAAAAGTGAGCATTGGCTGCAAAGGCCATCAGCTCCATTTCAAAAATATCCATAAAATTGTGGTTAACCATCTTGGTTTATATTCTATTACACTCAATATAGTGCATTCTCAAATTTTCAGTCCTGTTGTTCCAAAGTAGTCGCAAATTTTATTGATGTTGGTGGTTGTTGGTTCTCGAAGAAAATCGGTGGGTGGTATGTTCTTGAAAATTCTGTTCCTCTGGAGTTGAAATATTGGACAATCTAATAGGACGTGCTTGATGGTTAAATGACAATTGCATTCGTTATATTCGGGCTGAGTATGTTTGCCGAGCAGCCATTCGTGCGAAAAGATGGTGTGTCCCAAGCGTAGTCTGGAGAATGTTCTAATTCTACTTTTTGATGTATTGATTGGATAGGTTGGTGGATTATGGTGGGGATTTATTGTTGAATAGTGGTGGTGGTTAATAGGGACATTTTAAGCTTTAATTTGATGTATCACTCGATATGACGACGGATGTCGATTTTCTCGGTTGTTCCGTCAGTTATTATTGGTGCATAAGATGCATATTTAGCGGCGGTGTCAGCGGCTTCATTGCCAGATATACCAGTGTGGCTAGGTATCCAGTGCAATTTGACCTTATTCTCATTGCCCATGAGTGCATATCTAATTTGTGAGATTATTCTCCATTTATTGTCGTATGTGCTGCTGATTGACCTGAGAACTGAGAGGCTGTCCGTAAATATGACAGTTTTCTTTTTACTTTTCAATGCAAAGAGAATCGCCTGCAAAACTGCGCAGGCTTCGGCTGTGAATATAGACCCATGTTCGTCCAACACTCCAAGGGTGACATTTCCACCTGTTTCGTCCACTACCGCGTACGCTGGCCTGTGGCCTTTTGATTTGGTGCCATCTGTATATAAAAAACTCCATCCCTGGTTTTTCAGTCTGCACATAAGTTCGGACATAAGAATTCGGAATGTGTTTTGTGGGGTATCATTTTTCGCAAAGCTGGTGAGTGTTAGGTCTAAGCAGGAAGTGTTAAATTTCCATGGAGCGTTGCTCGTGTGCTTTGACTTAGGGGTTAGCGGTATGTCCAATTCCTTAGCCATTGCTAGTGATTCAGATATTGCTGATTTAAATCGCTTTGTGCATTTTGGATTTATGGCGGATTTTATGTCTAGGTCTATGATTGAGTGGCAGCTGTTAAGCAATTTCGGTAGAATTCTGGCTTTGGAGTGAATTATCCTACTCGCGATAGATGGGAGGTTAGTCTCTTCGAGTATGTTGTTGATTGGTGTTGTTCTGAAAGTATAAGCCGATGCTCTGACAGCCTGGTGGTAAATGGGTTTAATATTGTTGATGTTTGTCTTACTACTTTTTCCATAGATAAATAACCCGTAGTCTATTTTGCTGAGTACCAATGTTTTAGTCAGATAAGAAAGCGTATTGACAGGTACTAGACTTTTACTTGCTAAAAATTTGATTATGTTGACTCTCGGTGCAAGCGAGTTTTTCAGGTTCAGTAAATGATCTTTCCAAGTGTAATTAGATGAGAAAGTTAGTCCAAGGATTCTTAAGTTTTTAACGTTTTCTATCTGTTGGTTGTTAAGTGAAATGCTGTGCGAATCGGATTCGCATAGTTTTTCCTGCATATGTGTTGTTTTTTTGTTTTGTTAATTGATATTTTAGCGCCTGAGTAACTGGACCACATATCAATGTCGCGTAATACTTTTTCCAGGATTTCTGTTGCCTCTTTATTGTCATTTCTTTTGCAGAGAAGGTATAAATCATCTGCATAAAGACAGTGATCGACGGCAGAATATTTGTGAATGCTTTTACTTATTTCGTTGAATGCGATTTGGAACAGAACAACAGATATTGGGGAACCTTGAGGTATGCCGTTTTTAAGGATGTATGAATTAGAGGTGCACCCGTTTATTATTACCTTGAACTGCCTGTTTGACAAAAACGATTTTACAAAGTTGACCATTTTTGGGCCAACGTTCCAGGCTTTTAAGTTACGAAGAATGACGTGGGGACCGATTCGGTTAAATGCCTTCTCGAAGTCGATTGACAAGATGGTCACATGGTTCTTTGCGGATACAGATTTGGTTATGTAATAGTCTATGTGCATTAGGGCATCATCACAGCCTTGGATTGCTTTGAAGGCTACTTGCTCGGTTGCTATAAGTCTTTTTTTCTCTAGGAGCCAGGATAGTCGTGTAGCAATGATGCGTTCTAAAATTTTAGACAGACATGGCAACTGGGATATCGGACGGTAGTCTGGCACTGAGATTGCATTTTTGTTCTTCGGCAGAGGGACTATAATAGCGAGTTTCCACATATGTGGTATAGTGCCGCTGGTAAAAATTGTGTTGTAAACGTTAATTAATTTGGTTTTGCAAAGGTGTGAGAGATTTTTTATCATCTCGTAGGTGACGCGGTCGAATCCAGGAGAAGTGCCTTTGACTTTGCGTAGACAGTTAGTAAGTTCAAGCATGGTGATTGGTTCTTCCATAAAGTTAGCGTATTTGTCTGTGTTGTTTTTTATTCTTATATATTATTTAGTAAAATAATTTCTTTTGAATGATATTTAATGGCATTGATTCTGCGGAGCACAATCGTAATGTGAGTAATAAGGTATGAGATAGTGATATACAGTACAAATATTTTAAAAGTGGAAAAGTAATGTGGGTGCAGGAACAAATATTCAATAACAACTATTTGGAAGAAATTACGTAATGAAGGAAACACGATTTGTGGTTTACTGCCTTCTAAAAATAACGAAACAACAAAAATGCAAAGAATTACCTACACTAGACCAATGAAAGTAATTTCACAAATTACTTATCACTTTGGAGAAGAGATGTGGCAGGAATTATACATACAATCTAAAACTGTGTTTGGAGATAAAAGTGAAACCAATCCAAGAACACGGATTAATACTTATAAATACTTTTTGGAAACAAGTGGTATTTTACAATTTTCGGTTAAAAAAAAAACATTTAATTACCTTTACGTGAAAGCAATCAGTTTAGCACCTTTATAAAAAAAAATACTTTTAGAATAGGATGCCTTTGACTATAGCGATATTTTTGTAAAACATTAAAATCCTATTAAATGTGGCACATTAAAGAGATATTTGTCCAGCGATATCTTTTGCTGCACTTTAAAAGGGAATGATTACTCTATATAACTAAAAAATTTTCTTAAATTTTAAGAAACTTGCTCAATGTCAGCGTAGTGATTTTACACGTTTATTAGTTTTATAAACGGCTATTATGTGTTACAACCATTTTTGAACTATGTAATTTTTATTGCAATTAAATGATGGGTGTCCTTGTCAGAATATGGAAACAATCTTTGCCATATTCATGCAATAGGGTTAATAAGTATAAGTGATCATAGTTTATGCCTTTTGGACACGCATATACGGATCATACTTTGATTGAAAAAATTAAGAAGAATATGTCATTGTGAATTCACCGTTCAAATGACTAGCACTAACTGTTGGACAGAACTGTTGGAGTGAAAAGAAAGTTTAGTGAAATTAATATTTGGGGCTATTCTGCGTTTCGATTCGAATCGAAATTTTCTCCGTCTAGCAGCTTTGGTATTCTGCGTTTCGATTCAGCTCAGTTTCTTTCGATTGTATGTATTCTGCTTTACGATCGGAGCTCCGTTTTACTCAGTTGCTTTTTTGTTAACGGAGGGGTTTTCTTTATCTGTGTTTTTTTAGTTAAAAAGTTTAAAATTTAAAAAAATGTAAGTAGAAAATGAGATAAAATGTTCAGAAACGATAAAAAAACACTTAAAATTATTTTAAATTAATTTATTGAATTAAATTAATTTTTTTTATTGGTTTTAAATTGTTAATTTTCGTACCCGAAAATTATGATGTGTTATTTATGTGTTACAGGTCAAAAACAACAACACCGCACTAGTATGAAAAATTGCCAAATTTAATGGCATCTAAAGCAAAAATTGCATGTGGATAGCACCAGCGATCAAAGGAAGAAGTGGCAGTTTTGTGGGAGGAAGTTGCAGGAGTCCTCGATGCAGTAGGTTCTCCAACAAAAAATGCTTATTTTTAATTATGTATACATACAACTTTTTGTATTAAATTTTACATTTGTTTATGAAAATGATAACAAACTTGCTTATTTTGCTATTTCATTTCCACATTCCACAGTGATGCTATTAATTTTGTAAACATTGTTGTCTTCTTCTTTTTTTTCGATTCCGTTTTTCTTCAGAATACCAATTTTCGATCGCAACGGAACTGAATGCGGAGACTTAATCGAAACGCAGAATAGGGGTGATTAATAAAAACCTAGTTATTGCTTTTATGGGTTTTACTGAGGAATAATTTTAAAAAGTTGCACACATTTAAAACTCTTTCAAAACTTAATTAAGACGACTGTATATTTTGTTCGGTTTAGAGTCAGTTTGTGAAATTAAAAAATTCGATTTTTAAAATTTGTTATTCCCACCATATTATTTTTACACAATATGTCAGGGGTATTATAACAATATTGTTACGTTTATTCCTTTTAATGAAAACTTTCAATATACACAAAATGAACACGATGGTAACTTTGTTGTCTCTGCCCACTGATGCCTCAATTTGAATACTCATTTGCCCAGTTGAAGTTGTTTGAAGCGGTTCTCGTAAAAACAAGAGTGTTATACTTTAGCATAGCTCCATATTGTTGTTATTGTTATCATTCAGTTTAGACGCCTGCTTGGCTGCGTGTTTTGTTTTTATTTTCTGTTGTTAAACTTTCAATATACACAAAATGAACACGATGGTAACTTTGTTGTCTCTGCCCACTGATGCCTCAATTTGAATACTCATTTGCCCAGTTGAAGTTGTTTGAAGCGGTTCTCGTAAAAACAAGAGTGTTATACTTTAGCATCGCTCCATATTGTTGTTATTGTTATCATTCAGTTTAGACGCCTGCTTGGCTGCGTGTTTTGTTTTTATTTTCTGTTGTTTATCTTATTTTGTAGAATTTTATATAAGCGTGTTGTTGGTGTCTTGCGTGTATAAAATTTTTCAGAAAACTACGCAGTTTGTAAAATGCACAATGGGTTGTTTCGTTTACTGATAATTATATTCTTTGAAAATGCAACAAATCATCTTCGTAACAATTAGTAATTATGCAATTAGCAAAGATTTTAAAAATTCATTTTAACAAACGTTGGTAAAAACAATATATAATAACAATAATAACAAAAAATAATTAAATTTTTGTAAAATTATATGAACTTTGAATAAGTCGTCATACAGGCTTTTCTGCACTTTGAGATTTTATGTCTGTCCTGTGAGATCTGAATCTGAACGAAATATGTGGTTGATGGTTGAAATTTAGATGCGAAATTTAAATAAATTTTGCTTTCTTATTTATTTTAAATTTCACAAACTGTTTTGAAGTTTCACAAAAACAAACAAATAACACAAATTTGAAAAAGCTCTTTTCGTAAAAAATGTAAATACGTAAAAAAAATTATTGAAATTCCTCCAGTAGTTTTTGCATGATACGTATAATGCAGATACAAAGAAACACATACATAGGGGACAATTTAAAAAATTATATGTATTAATGTAATAGATGCGAACAATTAATTAAATTGACCAATTTTTCTAGAAATTGAAAAAATACTAAATACAAACAGTTTTTATTTTCTGAAATTTTTGAAGGTATTTTGCGTATACTGATTCACCCTTAAGGCGATGTCAGATAAAACTTTGTTGCTTTGCGTGACATTTGAAACTTTAAAGCAAAAGCGTAAATCAAGTGGTGTATGTCACAATAAACTTTGAAAACACTCATGAATTTTTTGTTTACGCCCACACACAAATACACAAACACAAATAATAAAAGCCAGGTGTTTGTCAAAGCGCGCAAAAAGTTGAATGTTGGTTAACTTTTCGCTTTGCGCTGCGTCAAAAGTGATTTATGTGGCAACTTTCATACATTTACGTACATTTTAACTCAAAGCTCAAAGCGAAACTCTGACGCAACGCAAAGCAAAAGTTTTATCTGACACGGTCTTTATTCTGTTTGGCAACGGCCTCATCGTCGTCGATTTTGCGGCAACATTACTTTAACACAACATGAATACCAATTTGGTATTCCCTAACAGTCTTATGACGGCGAACACTGGGGATTTCGCCGGCTTTGACAGTGATGCACCAATTTATCTCAATGAAGATCTAACGCCGCATAACCACAAAATTTTCCGTGAAGCTCATAAGATGAAAAAAGCAGGTATCATAAAATCAGTTTATACCTACCGTGGCCTGGTTTATATAAAGCATCACAATTCTGAAGAATCAATGCACATTGAATTCATGGATGAGCTGCAGCGGCTTTTTCACGACAAAAATATTTAACGATCCTTGTCCTCGGCTGCAGTTAACTGCAGTAAATTTTTTTTTACAATTTTATTTTCAATTTTATTTTTAATTTTATTTGCAATTTTACTTACATTTATTTTTATTATAACATTATGTTTAATTTTTCTGGAATGATTTCAACTTTCTCTGACAAACTATATTGTGCGTGCGTTACGTATACGAATATTAATTTTATTTTTAAAAATGCTAATGGCGAATGCAACTAGTAGCAGAACTCGTTCCAGGGACGGTCTGGCGAATATGGTAAGAGTTTTGTCTAAGCAGAGGGGTGGTATTAAAATCTGCCATATCAATGCCCAAAGCTTGAGAAAGAAAATTGACGAGTTTCGTTTTATTTTTGAAGGCTCTGGCATTGATACGATTTGTTTAAGTGAAACGTGGTTTAAGCCTGAGTTTTCTGATTTATCTGTTTCATTATTGGGATATAATATAAATCGGGTTGATAGAAACGGCTATGGTGGTATAGCAATATATGTGAGGAAAGGAATTGCCTCTAAGATAATCAGTAAGTCTTCCGATTCTAACAGCAATACCAATATTGGTACACCGGCTACCTTAATAGAGTACTTATTGCTCGAAATTAGTTGCGAGGGTAGAAAACTATTATTAGGCTGTATTTACAGACCGAGTAATCGTATTTGTATAGGACAATTTGTCGACATTCTCCAGACTTACGCTCTTGCTTACGAAGACGTCATTCTTACAGGTGATTTTAACTCTAATGTCTTAGTCGATTCCTACCTGACTAATAATCTATCACCTCTTGGCCTTGATTTACCCAATAGAACTAATGATACCCACTTTACTATGACTAGTAGTACACTTCTAGATCTTTTTTTTGTAAGTGATCTCTCCAAAGTCTTACTATATGATCAGCTATCTGCCCCTTGTTTCTCCTGTCATGATCTTATCTTTATCACGTTTGAATTTCATTTACATGTATCTTCTCAAATTATTACTTATCGAGACTTTAAAAACGTAAATTATAATTTTTTAGAACGGGAATTTTGTAACATCGATTGGAGTATGATATATAACGTTGTTTCTGTTGACCACCAGCTTCAACTCATGCAACATAATGTGAATCATTTGTACAATCTTGCAGTACCTTTAAGGACAAAAGACTTGGGTAAGCACAGTAAGCCATGGTTTTCTCAGGATATTAAGCGGGCAATTGGTCACAGGGACTTACTATATATTCGCGCTGGAAGCGTTTTAGAACCCCAGAAATGCATGAATCATACCGCGTTGCAAGGAAGTTGACGAACAGATTAATTAAGAAGGCTAAATCTGATTATTACGTAGCTAAATTTTCCACAGCAAGTGACTCTAGGAAGAAATGGAAAGCAGTTCGTGAAATCGGAATTGGCAAGTTCATTAATCAGGAGTTCTATGGCATTGACGCAAATACTCTGAACGAAAAATATTTGAATATTAGTGCGGTTACACCTACCTCTAATTACTACTGCTTTTCCAATGTTCCTTTAGACAATAACTTTTATTTCACTAATGTTACTCGTAATGATGTGTTTTGTGGTGTGTTGTCAGTAAAGTCCAATGCAATAGGAGCTGATGGAATAGATCCAAAGTTTCTTAAGATTCTCTTACCACAACTTGCGCCAATAATAACGTTCATTTTCAACAAGATTTTGACTACCAACTGCTACCCAAAACTATGGAAGGTTGCAAGAATCATCCCTATGAGAAAATCTAACTCTGATTACAGGCCGATAGCAATCCTACCGTTCCTTTCGAAAGTTTTTGAAAGGTTGGTTCATTATCAGGTGACTCAATACCTTGAGAGGAATAACATTCTTACAAATTGCCAGTCTGGTTTTCGTAAGGATCACAGCTGTATAACGGCGTTAGTGGATGTTTCGGAGGATATTAGACAACAAGTTGATTGTGGCAATGTTACTTTTTTGGTACTTTTGGATCATTCGAAAGCTTTCGACACTGTTGATCATTACATTTTAAGGGACAAATTAAAATCTTTTCATAGGTTTTCATCAACTTCTGCTGATCTGATTTTCTCTTACCTATCTGACAGACGTCAATTTGTTGAACTAGGTGCCTCAAAATCAACTACTTTGCCTCTGAGTCGAGGTGTTCCACAGGGCTCAATCTTGGGTCCCCTACGGTTTGCGCTATATGTCAATGATCTACCAGCAGCACTTAAACATTGTAAAGTTAGATTATATGCTGATGACGTGCAGCTTTATATAAGTTGTAATATTAGATCAGTTGAGGCTTGTGTAAGAGTTTTAAATGATGAACTTCATCGCATATTTGAATGGGCTACTGCTAATGGCCTACAGATAAATCCAACTAAATCCAAATGTTTGATCATCAAGAAGAATTTATTGAAACTTGATTATATTCCTGTTTTAATCTTAAATAGCCAACCCATCGGGATTGTAAACATTGCTAAAAATCTGGGAATTTACTTTAACAGCACCCTCACTTGGCCTGACCATATTAATTTTGCTTGTGGTCGTGTGTCCGCTATGTTAAGAAATCTTTGGCAAAGTCATCGTTGCACTCCCTTAAATATTCGCATACTTGCTAAGACATACTTGATGCCACTTTTACTATATGGGTGTGAACTTTTTTCGAGTTGCGATAGTATTAGCAAAATCAGACTGAATGTGACTTTCAATAATATTATTCGTTATGTATATGGTTTAAGAAGATTTGATCATGTTTCTTCTTATGTTAATAAACTTTATGGCATGTGTCTTGATGACTATTTGAAGATAAGAGTCTTAATCCTAATGCAGAAGATTATATACAAGCGAAAACCCGAGCATTTATATGAGCGATTGAATTTTTCAACCCTTAATAGAGGCAAAAGACTACTCTGTTTTAGATACAGCTCTCTTGTATCGCAATTCCAATTCTTTATTTATGCAATACGACTCTGGAACGAAATTCCCCATAGCTCTCAAATCATTAGTAACGCACATCATTTCAGAAGAAATATAGTCTGTCACTTTGTAAGCAAGTGTTAACTAATTTTTAATATATATTTTAATTTTGACAATTATGTATTTATTTGTTTTGTTATTTTTCCTTTTGTTCTTTTTTTTATTGCTGAACTTTTGTTATTTTATGTTAAACTTTTGATTATATTTTTGCTTGTACTTACTTGTACTGAGTTCCACACTGCAATATGAGACTTAAAGTCTTGTATGTGGGACATCGAAAATAAATAAATAAAAAATAAAAATAAATAAAAAAGTCAAATTGTCAACATACTATTCATGCAATATGCAATGATTTTTTGAAATTTTAGACTAAATGGTACAATCAAATCAAAAAGAATTACTCCGATCTGACTGCTAGTTTTTTTTTATAGCCGTCTCAAGCTCAGTACTTGTATGTTTTACTGAACCAACTTAATTTAAATCTAAGAATTTCAAAACGAATATTATTTTATTATGTGGGCTAACGTTTTTCTTTTTATTTTCTATTTAAAGTAGGATATTTCAGTATATATTTAATTCTGATAATGCCCTTTTGTCGGATTTTACTTAAACAACGCGTTTCGCTTTTATGAACAATTAAGTAAAGGTATGAATTTAAAAAATTTGCTTGAGATATGCACAAATTTCTGACTCTCGTTTATATACATCAGCTGTACCACTTAAATTATCATTAAGTGATGACAAGCCAGCTGAATGTAGAAATGAATTAGTATGCTATAAATGTCACGGCAATGATGAATCAAAGGAATGCACAAAGAAGGTTATTAATAAGTGCATAAACTGTGCAAGAGTAAATATTAGATTGAACCTTGCTTTAGATGAGAATCATTCAACAACAAATAGGGATTGCCCAGTTTTTCAAAATAAGCTTAGTGCAAAAAGAAGAAGAGTTGGTTTAGTAGCATAACAATCATGGCAAATATATGGAATATATACGAATATACAATACAATACTTAATAATTTCAACCAACTGGAAATATTAATAGGAATACAAAACCCTGAATTTATAATCTTGTCAGAAACACACATAACCAAAGAAATCGATGAAACGGAGATCCAGCTTAATGGTTATAATCATCATAATTCTTTATCAACCTCAACCAGAACGGGGGGTGTAATAATATATTTTAAGAAGACGTGGAAAGTAAGAAAAGTGGCTGAAAGGATTGTTGATACAAAAAATATGGATTACAGCATACATGGCACATAATAAAAATAATAGATATATTGTAGCAGCTGTATACCGATCTCCAAACAGTGGTGGGCATGAATTTTTAGAATTATTTGCAAATGTAACGGAAGAAATAAGTGAATTGAACTGTGATATTATAATAGCTGGTGATATTAATATAGACTGGTGTAAACATAGCTTTTATAGAAATGAATTTAAGTATATTCTGGACGACAATGGACTGAAGCAGATAATAAGCGAATTTACAAGAGTGACACCGAACTCAAGAACACTAATAGACTATGTGATAACAAATACTCAAAACATTTCGGCACACAATAATATTTCAAATAAAATATCGGACCATGAGGCCATAGATATAATGATAAATTGTGGCAGAAACGTAACTAATAGAGAAACATTTAAACAAATTGAACTATTTAAATACAACAAAATCAAATTTAAACGAGAAATTCAAGAAATACGGCAAATAAACAGTGAATATGACATAAACTATAAAGTAAATTTATTTGAAAAAAAGATGGAGACTGCAGTAAAAAAATTAACTAGAGTGAAAACTATTAGAGAAAATATAGAGTGTATGTGGTTTAATGAGGAAGTAAATCGAATGAAAAGAGGAAAAATTAACAGATACCAAATAGCAATGTACGAGAACACAAATGAAGCGTGGTCGAATTATAGGGCGTTTCAAAATATATACAGGGTAAAAATCCAAAACGAAAACAGAAAATATATAAATAATAAAATAACGTCAGTCAAAGATCAGAAGGAAATGTGGAGACAAATTAAAAATCTAATCTTCAAAAAATGTGATAGTACAATCGAATCTGTGATATTTAATACATTTGAATATACGAATGAATATGAAATAGTCGATAATTTCAACAAATACTTTGTGACTAGTATTGAGTCAATTAGATCAATAATAAATTATGTGCAATATATTCACAATCTACCTTTGATAACTTGTCAATTTAAATTTCGCTTAATATCGTTGAAAAATTCGGAGTTAATATGTAATTTGAAAAACGGACTTTAACAGAATAAATCGTGGAATGATAATTGATAACTGGAATATAATAGGAAAAATAATGCTTGACATTATAAATACATCTTCGCAAACAGGCATATTTCCCGAAAACTGGAAAACTTCAATGATAACTCCTATTGAAAAAGTTTTAAAAACGAAAAGATGTGAAGAATTCCGACCTATTAATGCGTTAAAAACATGCGAAAAGATACTAGAGAAGGTGGTTAAGGAACAACTAGAAAATTACATGGAAACAAACAAATTATTATCAAAATATCAATCAGGATATAGCAAGAAATTCTCATGTCAGACAGCCGTGAATTATGTAATTAATAAGTGGAAGAAAGTAGAGAAAAATAAAAGTATTGTTGGAATATTTCTAGACTTTAGAAGAGCTTTTGAAACTATTGATAGAAATATTTTGCTGCGAAAACTGTTTCATTACGGCATCAGAGACACAGAATTAAGATGGTTTTAATCATATCTAACAGGAAGAAAGCAAGTTACAAAAGTAAACGGCACAAGGTCAAGTTCGATTTTAAATGAATACGGCGTGCCTCAAGGATCAATTTTGAGTGCATTACTATTCATAATATATATCAACGATATGCCAAGTGTATTAGAGAGATGCCAGATAATTCTTTATGCGGACGACACGCTAATTTCCGCAGAGGGCGAATCAGATCAGCAGTGCTATAACAACTTAAATTATGATATGGAAAATATAAAGTAGTGGCTAAATATGAACAAGCTTAAATTAAATGAGACTAAAACCAAAATATTAGAAATAAATGCGAACACTAAAGTTGTTTTTACGGTAAATGATCAAGTGATAGAAAAAGTTAGCGATGTAAAATATTTAGGAATAAATATTGAAAAAGAACTAAAGTTTAACGCGCATATAGACTATATTTGTAAAAAGATTGGAAGGAAAATAAGTTTTTTTAAGAGAATAAGGAGAAATATAACAGTTGAAACGGCGATAAACATTTATAACACAATAATTAAACCGTATTTTGAGTTCGGTTCCACGATTATATATTCATGCTGCACTAGACAACAAGTAGAGCGATTACAGAAAGTACAAAACATGGCCATGCGGACAATACTGAAATGCAACTTACAACTTTACAATAATCTTCCGACCCATGTGAGGGATGAACAGAACCCACATCAATTTAGAAAATATATAGCAAATTTTGTTAAATATAACTCATTGTGATGTATACATAACTATAGATGTTTAAAAGAGTATTTTTAATACTAATAATAATATTAAAAAAAAATAAATTAGTATGGAACAACAATTAACCTTCTTCCATACAGTATTGTAGAACACTACAGTTTGCATACGTTAAAGAGACACCTCAAGTTATACGAGAAGAAAAGAGAAGAGTCGATGAGATATCTTAATTAAAAGAATTTTAGTTAACAGTGAAAAATCGCAACTTTAGAGTAAAACATGAGTTATATTTTACAATGATTGACGGCAAGACAGCACAATCACTAACAGAAACACCAGCTGCATCTTCTTGTCTCATTTGTGGAGCCACAACATCCAAGATAAATAAAATCGAAATAGTTCAAGCTATTCTCGTAAATGAACAAGCAATTTGGTATGTTACCACTTCGTGCGCGTATTAAGCTGATGGAGTGTCTTTTGCATGTGGCTTATAATATCGAATTTAAATTTGGGACAGTCCACTCAAAAGAAGCCGAAAAATGTTTGAAAAAGCGTAAACTTAGAGAAAAAATTGAAATACAGGTTATCAACCTGTTAAGTAAGGCGACAAATTCAGGAAATACGTCATGAAGATTCTTTACGAATCTTGCATTGTTTTCCGAAATCACGGGTCTAGATGAAAACATAATCAAGAGGTTTTCAATAATTCTCGAAACTATAACAATCGAAACTAAAACAATTTGGTGATTTTTGTTTGGAAACGGCAAAAGAGTTTGTTGCACTGTTGCACGAGTGGTACAATATCCCCCACCTACACTTCACAAAATTCTGACTCATGGCAAGGATATAATTGAAAAGTGTATTTTTCCTGTAGGCCTACTATCCGAAAAGGCTTAGGAAAGTCGTAACTATAAAAAATATCGCCTTAGACACTCCAGAAAATGCAGTCGAATTGCAGCGAACGAAGATATTATGCACAGAACGATGGTAACATCAGATCCCATGATTTCACATTTGAAGCCTTCATTTAGCCAGAAAAAGCATAGTGTTATAAGCGACGAAGTTAAGGCTCTCTTAGAATAATAAATTAAAAATTAAAAAAAAAATCATTTAAATTTCTTTGTTAGTTATGGCTTTTTGCATTGCAGGTAGCGATCGATATTTCTCTAACTTTCTTTATTTTGATTACTTTTGTGTATTACTATATAAATAAAACTAAATTTGTGATGAAATCACTACATTTTTTGACAAATATTTTTTTCCTCACCTCCATACAAAAGTCCCCAGTGTGCGGCGTCGCCAGTTTATCGATCATTTTAATAAAATATAACACACATATCTAATATTTGAATTAGCTCATTCATTTGTGTACTATTTTTGATAAAATTGTTGTGAAAAAAATATAAACTGTGTGAAAAAAAATTAAGTCTGTATTAAATTGAACCTAAAATAAATTTTATAATCAAAATGTTAAGCACATTATTTTTACCAACTTTTGTTTACTTAAGATTTTAACTCGCGCCAAGTCTGTAAAAAGCATTTTGTCAAACATGTATTTGTAAAGAACTACATATTATACCTTTTGCCATCCGTCATTTATTCCATTTAGTGGGCC
Organism: Trichopoda pennipes; assembly: GCA_030448955.1. Taxonomy (NCBI): domain Eukaryota; kingdom Metazoa; phylum Arthropoda; class Insecta; order Diptera; family Tachinidae; genus Trichopoda; species Trichopoda pennipes. The sequence continues at coordinate 177,996 of JASKUP010000006.1, read as the reverse complement.
AGGGGCGTTTAGAGCATTCGCAACACTTTCCCCTTGTTTCTTAAAATTAGTAGGAACACTGCCTTTTCGAAATCCTCTGGCAAGTGACGGATTTTTTCCCAATGCTTCCATTAATTTTTCAAATTGGTTGGCGTTGGTAATTTTAATTTTTTGTCATTTTCTATTTTATTGGTACTTTTTTATATTTTACTTTGTATTTTTAGGTTTTTTTAATCTTTTGAAATTTTTGTTTATAACAGCACGACACCAAAATCACAGACGGCAATTTAAGACAACATCAACGTCAAATTTTCTTACAGAATACCAAACATGTGTTGCCAGTCATCGATAAATGACAATATTGCCAACGAGAATACAACAACAACAAACGATAACAAACGACATCGTCTTGTATTGCCGTCGCCAAACATTATAAGGGTGATTGACAAAATGTCTAATAAGCATTTAAATTTATATATATATAAATTTATATCTATAAAATGGGATATGCCACATGTTTTCAAAATATATCTATTTTTTTGTTAATGTTTGCACATTTGCCCTAAATTTATAAATATATGATGTTAGTTGTTACTTTCTAACATATTCAGTTCGAAATATAGCTCGGCGTAGCATTTCTGACATACATACATTATCCCAAAATGCGTCGTAATGCGAAAAAACCTATTGCACGGTTAAAAGAAATTGTGAGTTAAGTTACAATCACAAATCGTTTTCTTGGCTGAGAGAAAATTTTTAAAGAAATACTGACAAAAAATCCATATTTTTTATGGACAACAAATGTTATTTTGGGCAGCTTGAATTGAAAATTTTATTTAAAAAATTCTTTGGCCATCTAGATCGCCGGCAATGGCCCATCTTAGAGAAGAAATTACCATTTTTTAAATATTATTTTGTGCATTGACAATATTTTTGAAGAGCAAAAGCAGGATATCAAATATGAATTTTCAAGTCGAAAGAACCGTTCCAATTACCGCAATAAATTATGTCAAGAGGCCGTGACCAAAAATCAGTTGGGGTGTATAGTGGATGAAGCAATACCCCAATATAGGCTGAAAAGCGGACCTGCAGATCCTTTCCAAGACAGTCGCAATCATAATTTCTACATTATGCCGCTATACATATGATTACTACTCTGGTGGTTTGAGAACCACATCTAGCAATTAACTGGACCAAGGCACAATCGGATGATCATGCTAAAACCTACACGAAAGAAGAAAGTATGAATTTGAAAGACTTTCTAATAAAAAATTATCCGTCCCATAGTGTGCAAACAAAGAGTTAAGAGTTAATGGACCACATTGTGGCATGACTGCTGAAAAAGCTTTAAGTAATGAACACTTAGGATCAAAAAGTATGCCTTATGTACGGTATTTTGTTTGCCTTCATTTACACAAACAAAAAGTCAAAAGCAATAATAAAAATACAAGGAAAAAATAATAATTAATAAAAATTAAACAAATCAAATCTGTAAAAACAATTTGTATTGTACCTAAAATAAGTACTAATAATATAAACAACTACTAAAAGTAAAAATACATTAAATTCCTTCTCTATAGAGAAAACACTGAAGATGGCATATAGCCGAAACCGGTATGTTCACAAACTAAATTTGACGCGGGTTGACGTAAAATCATATCCAAACCCCGTCGGACAATATACGCACATATCAATTTATATTACTGTCGGAATGTCTGATAGTAATGAAATATGGTGGCAGGTAGTCGTGCCTAAAGTAAAAAAATGAAAAAAAGAGATTCTCCAAAAATATTTCTAAATAAAAGAAAAAACACCAACAACAACCCTGATAAAAGCAATGTTGTTGCTCAAAAGAATGCCAACAACAATAATGATATTACAACAAGCACGTCAAGTAAAGCTAAGGTTGTAGACAAGCAAGTAAGTCAAAATAGATTTATTGATTTGAATGATGATAATTATAATGATGATGATGATAAATCAATAAACATTCAAATACCTAAACCCCCTCCAATCTACATTCCAAATGTATCGGATATTAGTGCTATGGCAAAAAGTTTCGCCAAACTAATTAATGTATCGTTTAATTACAAAAAATGCAATTGAACTTTACGTCACCGTTGTCAAGAATTTTGACATACGAAAACTTATTGTAAAAAGTCTTAAAACTGTGTGAAATGCGGTTTAGGTCATTTAACTATCGAATGTACAAAGGATCAGAATTCTCCATATAGATCTGTAAATTGCTTGCAAAATAATCCAGCAAGTTATAAAGGGTGTATCGTATACAAGCAATTATTAAAGAAAAAAATTCAACATAGCACAATGTATAGACGAAACAATTTTAATTATTAAAATTACGAATTTTCCAATATAAACCACACACCTAATTATAATAATAATAACTCTTATTCTGCAGTCTTAAAAATTAATCAATCAAGCTCATTAGGCAAACTGGAAAAATTAATACAATACCAAATTGAATTAACCAATAAAATATTAAACATGATGACAGTTCTTATTGCAAAAATATGCAATATGGAATGTCAATGGGCTTTCTAACCGCGTACAAGAAGTAGAACTATTTTTAAAATCACATCACATTGATATAATGCTAGTGTCGGAGACACATTTCACCAATAGATCCTTTTTTAAATAAGAGGATACGAACTGATTACAGCTAACCACCCAGATGAATGAGCCCATGCTGCATTATTAATTAAGCCCTCAATAAAATATGAACTTTTAGATAACGTAAGAGAACCATACCCCCCTCAAGCTGGCTGTATAAAGGGTTAATCAGAGTTATATATTTCTATTTGTGCTATTGATTTTCCACCTCGATATAATAATATAATTCCACAATTTCAAACGTTTTTTAATCGACTAGGACCAAGGTTTTTTGCTGCTGGGGACTTCAATGCTGGGGATCTAGATTAGTCAATACTAAAGGAAGTGAACTTTATAAATGTATAACAGCTAGTAATTAATTTATATTGTCAACGGGAAATCCTATATATTGCCCACGGATTGAATAAAAATTCCTGACTTATTGGACTTTCTTCTTTATAGTGGAATATCTAGTCATTTGTTAAACATTACAGATGCTGTAGAACTTAGTTCTGATCGTACCCCTCTAATAGTTTGTTAAACACCATTTTAGAGACTAACAATTCAAAACAAAAAATTATTACTGGCAAAACTTTTTTTGCTACTTAAATTTTTTGGACAGCAAGCATGAAGACTATTTGAAAGCCACAACTATTTGTGTTGAAAATCTTTATACTGATATAGTAATATCATCAGTCTACTCTCCTCCCAGGTTTTCAATAACCGAGGAGCAGTATGAACAATTTTTTGAAGGTCTTGGACCATGTTTTCTGGCAGCTGGCGATTATAAGGCGAAACACAATTACTGGGGTTCGCGCTTAATTACACCTAGGGGCCGAGCATTGTTCAACGCTATTAGCAGTAATGATTTAGATGTTGCTTCGAGTGGTCAGCCTACTGACAGACAAAAAATTCCGGATGTAATAGATTTTGCTGTCACAAAAAATATTTCAAGAAATTTAGTCACAGTAGAATCTTCCATGGATTTATCTTCGGATCATTCTCCATCCATTGTAACTATTTGCAGCCCGAGTAGAAGACATTTGTTTTTTGCTGATAAAAATATGATCAGTCGCATCAACTGGTTGAGTTTTAAAAAATATCTCAGCAGCCATTGTTCGGAGAATATTTTGCTAGAAACACAGGAGAAAGTGGAGTATAGTCTTGCAACTTTTAGTGAAAATATTAAACAAGCAGCACAGCTTGCAACAACTAAACATCCGCAGACTACTTTAGGTCACATCTATTCTTCAGACATTGAAGTTCTCGTAGCGGAAAAACGAAGAGCTAGAAGAGATTGGCAGCAACACAGATCGCCCCTGCAGAGGCAGAGACTTAGAGAATGCACAAAGCGGCTTAGAGACTTACTAGCATTTGAAAAAACTGCATCTTTTGAGAAATATTTGGAGGGCCTCGATGCTACACCAAACTCCAATTATTCTTTATGGCGTGCTACAAAAATCCTTAAAAGGCCCGTTGAGTACAAGCCACCTCTACGTAATATCAGTGGAGATTGGGCAAGAAGGGACGCTGAAAAAGGCGACTTATATGCCGATTACTTGAAAGATGTATTCACCCCACACATATGTACTGATGATGTTAATTTCCCGAGCGTAGTTGGTTTACCCCCTCGACCCTTAAAGTTTAGGTTGCATGAGGTACAAAAGTTAATCTCTGAAGTAAATCCGAAAAAAGCTCCTGGTATGGACGGCATAAGTAACAAAATGTTCAAGGAGCTCCCCAGTATTGCAGTCAGAATCATGCTATTAATTTTTAATGCCATTTTACGGCTTGAATACTATCCTGACCACTGGAAGATTTTTAAAGTTAAAATGATTCCAAAACCGAGTAAAGACCTAACCAAAACCGAGTCATATAGGCCCATAAGCCTATTACCAACTATTTCAAAGGTCTTCGAAAAGTTGCTTATGGATAAATTGTCTCCAATGGTAAGGGATAGTGGGTGTATCCCAAACCATCAATTTGGTTTTAGAAGTAGACATAGCACAATTGAACAAACCCATAGATTGGTTCAGGTGATAAGAAGGACTTTTGAAGCGAAGAAGTATTGTTCAGCTATTTTTATTGATGTTTCTCAGGCTTTTGACAAAGTTTGGCATGAAGGTATATTTCTGAAACTGACCGCTCACTTGCCTTGTAATATAAGCAACCTATTAAAAAGCTACATAATTGGACGAAAATTTTCTGTTGTTGAAGGAGACTTCGTTAGTGTATCCAAACCAATTTCCTCAGGCGTACCACAAGGTAGCAGTTTTATACTTGATATATACCTGCGATATGCTTGTAAGTGAAACTGTCCACACTTCTACGTTTGCTGATGATACAGCGTGTCTAAGTTCGCATGAAAACTCCTATCAAGCATCCATAAATTTTCAGCAACATATAACTCAGTTAGAGTTGTGGTTAAAATTATGGAGAATTAAAGTGAACGTTCAAAAGTGCATTCATGTGACCTTCACCCTGCGAAGAGATAATTGTTCACCCGTTCGAATCAATAATCACATTGTTCCTCACCATACTTATGTGAGATATCTTGGTATACATCTTGACCGTCGCCTTACATGGAAACATCATATTTACTCAAAGCTAACACAAATGAAACTTAAGCCAACACAACTACATTGGCTCATTGGCAGGAACTTAAAATTTAGCCTAGATTGTAAGCTTCTAATTTACAAGACTATTTTAAAACCGATATGGTCTTACGGAATCCAACTTTGGGGCACTGCCTCAGCTTCAAACGTGGATAGAATCCAACGTATGCAGAATAAAATTTTACGGTTGATAACTTCCGCCCCATGGTACATCAGAAATTCAAACATACATTGTGATTTAGACATACCGCTGGTGACTACAGAAATCATCAAATACGCAGGCAAATACTTGATGAAGCTTGAAGACCATCCTAACCCCCCAGCTTTAATCCTCAATGCTACAGACGATACATCTTAGAAATATTTGCTTTGTTTTTTTATGACATGGTCAGGACTAATGTAACTTTTTTTAGAATCTAAGATTTTAATACTTATTGTAATTTCTTTTCGTGAAGATACAATAAATAATTATTGAGAGTAAAAAAAAAAATTTAGATTGAAAGAAATGTTAAAACCTCAAATGAAATGGATGAAGCAGTTGAGAGTTTTAATGACATAATTTATAATACTGGATTTTTATCAACTCCTCATTTTCCAGTTGAGAGAAATTCTAACCATTACATTCCTACAACTGACGTCAGAGACCTTTTATGAAATAATATGAATCAGGAAAGCGTGGCAAATTAGTAGAAATCCGTTTAATAAAAATATGTTTAAGCTGTCAAAGAACTTAAAATTGTCCTTCATAGGATGAAAAACTTAATAAGTTTCTGCAAAGCCTAGACCCTAACGGCAATAAAACCCCAAAGATTTCCTTATGAAAAGGGACAAAATATATAAAACGACCAACTAAAAGAAATGTTCCAATAAAAGACAATAACGGAGTTTGGTGTAAACTAGATAAGGCTTAAGCTGAAATATTCGCCATCCATCTACAAAATGCATTTCAACCGCACATGAGTACAAGTCAGTATGATAGTGAGATAATAGGATTTCTAAACTACCCATGTCCTATGAATTGGCCGATCAAGCACATATCTCCGACTGAAATATACGAGGAAATTAACAAAATTAACTGCAAAAAGTTGCCAGGTTACGACAGTGTAGACGGAAAGGTAGTTCAATCGCTACCAAAAAAGGGTGTTGTATATATGACTTGCATATATAACGCTGAATTAAGATTAAATTACTTTCGCTCACAATGGAAATGTGCAGAGATTGTTATGATTAACATGCGCAATAAGCCAGAAAACAATGTTTCATCCTACAGACCCATAAGCTTACTGGTCATAAGCTCCAAAATATTTGAAAGAATATTTTTGAAAAGATTTAGATAAATTTAATATCATTTCGGAATACCAGTTTGATTTCCGGAATAAATATGGAACTCCAGAGCAATCCCATCGTATCGTAGCGTTCGTAAGAGATACATTGTAAGCCAAAAAATATTGTTCGGGAGTTATTCTTGACTGTCATACGCCGAGTTATGCTTCAAATTAAAAAAAATTACTTCCTACGCTATTCCATTTACTGCTAAAATCCTTTTTAAGCTTCTATGCCAAAGTAAACTCTGAAATGTCTGATGTAAGTAGTATAAAAGCAAAAGCCCTTCAAGGCAGCGTACTTGGACCTATTTTCTACACAATATTTACGTTTGATATATATGCTAACTAATAAAAATGTATTAATTGCAACTTATGCAGATGATACCGCAGTATTAGAATCTGATACTTGCCCGAACAATGCATCAAATTTACTGCAGATGGAATTGAATGCCATTGACTCATGGCTAAACAAATGGAAAATTAAAGTAAATATGCAAAAATCTATACATGTTACTTTTTCTTTACGACGCGAAAATTGCCCTGACGTAAGTCTAAATAATAATCCAATACCACAAAAAGACTACGTAAAATACTTAGGAATGTACATAGATGGGAAATTAACATGGAAGACTCACATTAAAAGAAAGAAACAACAACTAAGTAATAAAACACAAAAAAAAGAATGTATTGGCTTTTAGGTCATCGATCTAAATTGAGTCCAGAAAATCAAATTGTTGTATACAAAACTATTGCAAAACCCGTTTGGACTTACGGGATACAGCTATGTGGAACAACTAGCAATTCTAATATTGAAATTTTACAGCGGTTTAAGTCAAAAACTCTACGTGCCATAGTAAACGCTCCTTGGCTTGTATCAAATAATACCATACACGATGATCTTTTTGTTACAAAGGTAAAAGACGACATTACAAGATTCAGTGAAGCGTATTTGGAAAGGTTAAGTCAACACGATAGCCCACTAGCTATTGCTTTACTTGACGATAGTAAAGGAATCAGAATACTTAAGTGGCATCATATACTCGACTTGCCCTTCAGAAATTAAATCAATATTATTCTGTTTTATTGTATTTAATAGTATATTTTTCTTAACTTGTTATTTTTTTGTGTTGTATCAATGGATTCCAACACGATATGGGAATGTTTTATTATTATTAAATGGACAGATTGTAAATAAAGAATAATTAAAAAACAAATATTTAATATATAAGGAAAAATTTTAAATAATTCAATAAAAATATGCTATTGATTGAATTTTTGGTAAATAAAGTTAAACTTATCATCTTCCTACAAATGGCACAACTCACTAATTAATAGTTAAAGATTATTTTTATTTGTTTATCTTTGAGAACTCTTAAATAAAAACGTTTTGAGGACAATTAAATAATATTATAAATATAAAAGTGCATACTTATGTTATTTTAATTTTAAAGGTAAAATTATTGTTATTTTATTTTTATCCTATACGCTTTAAGTATATTTTAACAAAACTTATCACAATTGGTTCAAAAACCATTTGCAAATTTCATACGTATTTTTTACTAAACTAAATTAAAAATTTATTTTCCATCCATATTTATGCTAAAATATCAAACTTCTTTTCATTTGTTTCGCACAAAAATTTAGAGTCATGTGATTTAAAGGATATTTGTGAAAATCTTACAAAATTACATTACCTGGAGCTTTCAAAGTGTTCTTTCCTGAAAATTGACGATTATGAACACATTTCACAACATTTATTAGAATTACAAACCTTAAAATTATTCTACGTTAAGGAGGATATCACCAGTGTTGCTAAACTTCCAAAACTCAAAAACTTGGAGATAGAATTCTTTTGTGCAGAAATTCAGAACAATTTTTTTCAACTAAATGTCATCGATCAATTGGAAGAATTAAGAATATCTTCCTCATCGTTTAAATGGTTTATACATTCGTCTGTCGTGGATGGATTAAAAAAATTAACAGTTTTATACTTTGTAAATACAAGAATTACCGACGAAGGTGTGATAATATTGTCACAATTAACTAAGTTAAAAGATGTCATATTAGATGCCTGCTATGACATTACCGATAACGCAGTCCTAAATCTGCTAGAAAATTGTTTGAAACTGAAACGTCTTTATATGGCTGTAGAGTCTAGTGGCCTAACACCAGCTCTTCAACTTAAAGCGCTTAAATTGCTGCAAGAAAAACGCTCAGATCCTGTAGAAGTTATTTTTGATATGAGATGTGACGAGGTAAGCATCAAATTAATAATTTACATAATAAATAAAGTACAGTGCACATGTCTACCCAGTAATAATAATAATTTATAATTTATGTTTCCGACAAACTAGTATTAATAAATATAAAACAGTTTTTTTTATCAAAATCCAAACAACTTGGTAACATGGTAAAGTGGCAAAGGTTTGCCTGTGTAGTGTCTGGAATATTTAAGTCTAAATTCATGCTACATATCTGTTCATATCGGATGTTTTTTTTTTAATGAAAAAATAACACTTGATTATAATTATTTCGAAAAATTAAGCTTAAGCTTAATTGTAACAAAACGTGTCTGAAAATAATATAATTAAAATTTAGTAAAAGCGAAAAACCAATTAAAAAAAAAACAAAAAAAGTAGGGCGTTTTTCTCAGTTACGTGGAAACACTTCGAACTGTTTTTCTCAATCCTGGAAAATGTGCAAAAAAATAGAATTTAAAATTAAACCAAAGTTTTTTCTACTTTTGCCCGTTCAAGTTTTTGATATCTAGTAGCACAGTAAGTAGGAAAAAATGTGCTTTAAAAAGCAAACGCTATAGACATACATATACTAATACATTTTTACAAATTCTACTACAATGGTGGATAATTGCTTTAATCGTGACTAAATCTAGACCGCTTAAGATAAATAAATTTGCTACACTAGAAGCACAGTTTGCTTTAGAAGATAGCAGATAGTAATAATAACTCAGTACGCAAAATTGCGAGGACATTGGATATTTCTGCACTGAAAACTGTTTCCAGCAAGAAAAAGATGCAATTATTAAACAAGATGAACAAAATCGAAACGAAGTTTGCTTGCCGATAGTGATGCTAGGCCCATGGAACATTTTTTGGTTGTAAAACATATAAAAACAACAAAACAGTAAGAGGAGAAAAAATCAGCACTATTGAAAAAAAATGTAAAAGCACTATTAACGTTTGTTTGTTTGTTTGTTTATTTGTTTATTTCCTGTACAACAAGACTAAATCTTATAATTATAGTACAGGAACGCATCGCGTTATACTCAAAATTAACAAAAAACAAATACAATATTTTGAAATAAGTTTAATATAAATAAGTAAATATATAACTAGAAATCATCCAAAAAAGGTAAATAAAAATTTAATAAAGCTGTGCGAGTTGTCGTGTAATGTGGACGTGTTTTGTTTGTGCTCTTAATTATCTTTAATTCTAGTTAGTTCAAGTAAAAAAATAGTTGTTAGATACTTGTGTAAGTGTTTAAAAACATAAAATTTTAAATATTTCTTCAGTTTTAATATATTTAAACAATAAATATTAGTAATAGAACATTCTCAAAAATATAAACAGTCTACACAACAAAATACTCATAAAATAACGAAAACATTACAGCAAAACAACAAAAAATACATTTTTTTCTTTTCTCTTGTCGACTAGCACAAGAGTTTAATAGCCTCAAAAGAAATAATAAAACAAACCAAAAAGAAATAAGAAAATAAAATAAAAAAAATAAATAAATAGATAAAACAAAAACAAACACAACAAAAATCAATACTTTACAAATATAATAATATATAATAAACAAACAAGCTAAATTATATTATCGCAAAACAGTAATTTCTCTGAAATGGCAAAGTCAACACGCAAATTTAAGAGAATTGTAGAAGAAGAGAATCTTAATCCCGCATATAAGTCCCAATTTACATTGGACGACTTTTGTCGCTGCAACTCGTAGTTAATTGTTGTAAATAATGTGAGTAAAGAGAATAGGGGAGGAGAGTAACTCTACCAATATTCTCTTTACACACATTATTTACAACAACAAACTACGAGTTGCAGCGACAAAAATCGTCCAATGTAAATTGGGACTAACAAAGAAGTATTGAATTCTCCTGCTAATCTCATTTTTTCAAATTTAAATGATTCTGGCTCACGTAGTCGAATATGGCATTGGTTGGATGCTAAATTTACTAAACAGGATGAACATTTAAGGGAGCAATCAGAATTAATAAAGAATATGATCGCGGAAAGTAAGAGATGCTTAATAAGTGAGTTGGAACTAAAATTCAATAACTTTAGAGAGGAATTTATAAAAGACGTAAGAAGAGAAATAAAGGAGTTAAATGATAAAGTGACAGTATTAGAGACTGCAAATATAGAAATAGAAAAGCTAAAATCTGATGTTGAGACTTTGAAGATGAAATGTTTGAGTCAGGAAAATTCTATGGTTGCGGCAGATATAAGAATAACTTGTATACCTTATAATAACAATGAGAATTTAAATGATATATTAAAGAACATTTGCTCCTCATTAAAAACGACTATGCCACCGATTAAATCTATTTTTCGGGTAAAACACTTTAAACACCATCGCAATGTTGATGACCCGCCAATTATAATAAGGTTTAATACGCCATATGACAAAAACCATTTTTTGAAACTCATTGCAACATATCGCCGGAATATGAAATCTTCATTACTATTACGTCATGCAGGTTTTCAAAGTGATATTCCTTTCTACATAAATGAAAATCTTACCTCACATAGTTATGGAATTTTTAAAGCTGCTCTTAGACTAAAGAAGGATAAGCTGCTAAAGTCAGTGTTTACGCTGCGAGGTACTGTCTTTGTCAAAAAAAAAAATGATAGTGATGAGACAATTAATATCATTTTACCTGAAGAGTTGGACCAATTTTTTCGACCTATTGACGAGACAAATTAATTTTAATTTTTATGCTATTAATTGCAAGTCATTTTATCATCCAATAATAAAATTACTTTTTCCAATTTCTTATAATATTATTTTTGCTTATCATTTTGTTAATAATTTCATTGTTTGTGAATTTTATTGTAATTTAATGTTTAGTATTGTTTAATAAAGCTATTAGCGTTGCTGTTTTGTTGTTGATACGGTGGAAGACTATTCCAAGTGCTTAAAATAACAAAAAAAAACTCCACAGTGGAAAACTGGTAATATAGTCATATAAAACTTAAAAAAATGGGGTCTGTCGAATAGTAAAACTTACTGCTAATGCCGTTCTTATGACGCCATTAAAAGTAGCCAGTTAAAGAAACAATGAAGCATGGGGAATCTTAATGGTTAGGGCTTGCTTTATTAAATAGCATAAAGCCATTAGATAATCTTGATAGAAAATTTGTGGACTTTTTTTTAATACAAAGTTTTTCACAGTACCTTTATACGCAAAACAAATTCAAATGAACTTTGGTCCCGAGTTTAAATTAAGTGCTCAAATATTTCGAAGCATGCCATTGAAAATTTGGTCGAAAGTATGACTAGACGATTCAAAAGGGCGATTAAAGCAAAGGGGCTCTAGATATAATATTTAAAATCGAAAATAAAAAAGCTTTTCTTCAAACATACAGAAGTGGATACTTATTACTTTTTCATCAAATATTGCTAATCTTCAGTTTTTTTTATCGAGTTTTATTTGGGTTGCTTAAGCTTTTATTTAATGGAAAAGTATAAATAAAAATTTCAACTGATTTTCTTTTACGTTTTCTTATGTATTTTATTCCCTTTTTTATCATTATAAAAAAATGTGTATGCACAGCTGCCTCCCGCTGTAATTGAATTTTTCCGAAATTAGATTGTGATTTATTTTATTTACCTTTTGTAAGTTTTTATTTATTTGTGTTTCTTGCCTTTCAAAAAAAGCTGAGTTTAAAGGGAATTATGAAAGACAATCAATCATTGAGCGATTTCTCAATTTTTAAAAATGTCATTATCGGTGACTGTGATTTTTCAACCACGGTTCTTACAGCTACCATGATCATCGTTTGCTATAAGAACAACAAGAAAGCATTGTTGTAAAAAAAGTTACTAACGTTTCACTTTGTATTGGATTATGCACACATGGCGTTTCATTTACAAAATTTCAAGAATGTTCTGTTGCAATAAAACAAGGTTTTAACAGAACTATAAACATAAATAAGGACACTGCTTATAATAAATTTTAAGAAGTGCCACGCTTATTTAAATTATTAAAAAAATAAACTGTAGTTTGTACTTAAAAAATAGTTTTTGGCGAACTGTAAACATTTGCGGAAGATCGGCCCACTGTTGCAGGCAGCTATAGCTGTGCGCAAATAAAAGAACCACACAAGCAAAGATAAGTTTAATAAAATCCCCTTAATTCAAAAAGAAATACACATCCAAAAACTATATAAACGAAAAGCTTAGTATTGACGTCACCTTTCATATTAGATTTCCAGAATCAAAATCGATACACTCAATACAAAGAACAAAACAAAAGAACATTTTTAAAGCTTTTGAGTAAAAATTTAATTTTTTAATGTTTATTTTGTTTAATTTTACTTTACTACATTACATATTTTCCATATTCGTTTATTTTAGGTAATGGGTGCTAGCGTAACGGATGATCTAGGTGTGATTAAGATAAAAGGTAAGTTAATTAAAAAGCAATTATCGGTTCATTTATATATCACAAGAGCGAGAGTAATTAGATTGATTAATTGTCAATTTCATTTATTTTCGGTGGTAAATAACGTTATTCTTTTTTTTTAATTAGCATTATTTTCAATACTGCTCTTTAATGAGCATTCTTTTATGTTCTCATTCTTTTCTGTCTTGTTTGGCTGTTTGTTCGGTATGAACGACGAGTACTTTCCATGTGAAGGCAACATTTTTAAGCCGTGTTCTGATCTGTACTCGTTAGTCAGTGTTCGGGTTTAGGTAGTTCTGTAGTAAAGGTCTACTCGTATAGGTAAAATGTCAGCCAATTGGCACTTTAGGCAAGGCTAATTTTCAATCTCCCCGCCTTTTATTATTATCTAGGTACTTGTGTCCGTCTGAGGGTGTTTTCCGTTTGTTCGAGGGTATGAGTAGTTTTAGTGGTGTGAAAATTGTGTCTGAGGTCGTGTTTACCTCTTCGTTTATAATGTCACTGTTAAAAGTTTTTGTTTTGTAGATATCCATGTTTTCAAGAATGTCTAGTCTTGGTCCTTTTTTTTTTTTGCTAGGATGTAGTAATGTCATCTATTTCCCTTGACATCTGTCCGTGAGAGGCAAGGTGTAATGCAAAGTTGGAGTCTTTTCATTTTCGTTTGTATGAGCGTATATGTTCTGTAAATCTTATTTTTAGGGTTCGTCCAGTTTGTCCTATATAAATATGTTTGCAGGTACAGAGTGTGATTCGTTTTACATCCGCACCTGCCTATGTAGCCTTAATCAGATGGTGGTCAAACCACTATTCTATAATTTGGAACGTCATACATGCGTCCTAGAAAGCCGAAGGCATAATTCTAAGCAACAGAACCACCTAGTTGCAACTTTAATGATTCCAGGGCAGGGCTGCAAACCATCACACCTTGCTAAAGTGTTGGAGACTTTCTAACTCCTGTCCAGAACACATTTCAAGCATGATCACTGGACTGGATCATTCACTTTGCGTGTCATTATCAGTGAAATGATCCTGGCCACCATAATTTTCATAAATCCCTTATGAGGCCACAAAACCACAACCACCACGATACTCCCATATAGGGGCCAACCTCAATGATCAGTCAGAGAACTATTAAATGTCTAAAGAGACAAATAATGAACTCTGCGGGTTCACTGATCCCCGTGGAAATAAAGTGGAGCTTCCAGTTGTCTCCCTGTCTGGCTTCAGGGGACTGGGCTCCCTTTTTCCCTAGTTGCACTGTGTCTAGATAGTGGAATATTCTATAAAGACCATATTTATATGCCCCTGGGGGGATGTTTGCAGGTACAAGTAAGTCTTTATACTTCGCTGGAACTGTCAGTTGTTTCTATCGATGTCCTGAAATTATGTCTTAGAGTGTTGGCGGTTTTTTATGCTCTGAGTAAAGTTTCTTTGTGCATAAGGTTTTCTTGGCCTGTGTAAGTAAAAGTGTGCCATCGTGTTTTATCGGTTGTCTCTTTGTCTTCTTTATACCTGTTTTTAGTGTCGTATTGTTAAAGAAGTTTGTTGATAATAGTGGGTTTGTAGCCCTTATGTTTAGCTATGGTGTAAATTGTGTCGAGTTCCTTGTTATACTTATCTGGAATAAGTGGGATTATCTTAAGTCTGTGAATCATATGTCTAAATGCTGCTAGTTTATGTTGGGTAGGGTGGTTCGAGGTGATGTGGATGTAGCGTCTGTCGTAGTTAGTTTTTTAAGGGTAAAACTACGTGACAATGATAATTACAAAAGCGGACAAAGGAAACACCACTGTAGTAATGTATAAAAACGATTATACAGATAATACTAAGTTCACACTTGTGTTTTTGAACGCGTTTAAGCAAAATGTTTTAAAATTTAAACACAGCCGTTCACACTATAATTCAGATGTTTAAGGCTGACGTTTTATCTACTTTTTTTAACGTAATAATGATTTTTTGTAGTGAAAACAGCCGTTTTAGTTGACCCAAACCCCAGTCTGATAAGCTAAGTACCCTACCTACTAGCCTACAGGGGCGAAAACGCACTTAGCACATTCCAAAATTAAATGCAAGTCAGAGTTGCATTTGTCATTTACGTGTTTAACGTCGTGTTTAAATCTAAAACAACTCATTTGAGATGTTTAACAAAACACGTCAATGTATGGTAAAACATCCCAAAATCGACGTGTTTAATGCTTAAACACGATTGAGATGTTAAACACGCTAGGTGTGAACATAGTATAAAACACAAATATCATTTCATTTCCGTGCAAATTATTGGGGATAGTTTTGCTTTGCATATAGTTTAGTTAGAATAGTTTTACGTACATATTTATTACGCTAAACGCTGTAGTTGTGCTATGGATCTTACAAAAACTGTGTTGATGTTCGGCAAGTTGTAGGCTTTCAACGAGAACTGGATGCTGAAGTGCCTCAGGTGTTTTTACTATACAAGAATAAAAGGACTTTGGGGGAACGATTTATTTACTTTCGCTGATTTCTTCCACCATTCTTCTAAGTATCTCGGATAATAGATGATACAATTAAAAGATAAAATAAAGAGTTAAGATATTAGAGTTCTTTCATTGGCGTGGATATTGTGTAGCTTCCTGTTTTTGTTGTAAGTTTGTTGTGTAAAGAATTATTAGCAAAATTAAGAGGCACACTCTTTGGCATCGAATACGGATTTATTATCACAGGCCCCTTTTTTCCGATATTCGTTAACCATCCGATTAATTTTCGAGTTCATATGATGACAGCCTCAGCAGAAATGTTGTATTTTTATGAAACCTGCCAGTTGAAATAACTTGTGCAGCCGCGTTTATAAAGATACGCCTAAAAATGTTTTCTCTTATATGAACGTTATTATATTTGATGAATGTATAATGAATGATGAATGATCGACTTTAATAAAACTGTTTTCAATGGTGGTATAAAGGAAAGATTGTCCTCGTATCTACGTACCAATATGTTTTGGCTGGCAATGCCAAACCCTGAGCTGAAGCAGTTTCTTTTGAATAAACCCAAAATTAGAGTCATCTACTTATTTTGAATTCACAATGCCTCGACGAATTAATCTTAGTTTTTTTTTTTTCAGTCGAAATTTTTATTTCAATGCGAACAGACGTGTTTTTAAGTGTTTTTAGTGTTTTGAAAGTATTGTGGAAAATTAAATAGAATAAACTTTGTTTTAACTGTCAAAAAAATTAAAAAAATTTTGTTTTTAAATATTTCAATTTATTTGATTAAAAACAATAAAATTATAAATAAGACAATACAAAGATAAGAGCTATAACAATTATTATTAGAAGATAAAACTTTGGTGAAAAACGCAAACAAAATAAAACAGTTTTAGTGATATATTGGTGAAATATACAAACCGTTTTGGTTAGGGTCATTTTACCACAATGAATGGGGTTTATCCCCAAAACTATAATCGCTTTCATGGCCTGGATTCCCCTACTGGGAAAATAAAAAGTAGTAAAAACAAAAGACCCCGTCCAGATGACTTCCCACCACTACCTGAAAAACCAATAAATGACCAAGATCTTCCTCGCTATTTAGTTGCTTTTGCTATTTCAATTACTAACAATGTGGAGCCCCATCCTTTATCATCGTACAAAGTATTCCAAGTTGAACGTGGCCTTAACTTTATATCCAAGGACCGAATCGAAGTAAATGAAATGAGAAGTGGAGATCTTCTTATTAAGGTGTCTAATGGCCAGATAGCTGAGAAATTCCTTAAAGCAAAGTTCAAAGATTGCATTCCATTCAATATCTCTTTACATAAGACATTAAACACTATTCAAGGAAGAATTTTTTCCAGGAAATTAATTGATATTCCTCAGGATGAAATACTTGATTCCCTTAAGGACCAGAGAGTTATCGATGTGCGCAAAATTATGAAAACACATGGGGACAAATTGATACCAACAGGCGCCGCGATTATTACCTTTGAGCTTCTTCACCTTCCGGAAAAATTAAGAGTGGGTTGGGAAATAGTTTCAGTAGAAGAATATATACATAATCCAATGAGATGCATTTCTTGCCAGAAACTCGGTCACACGAAAAATAGATGTAAGTCTGTGGAAATAAGTAAAGAATGTGGTTTACCAACACCACACGACGTTTGCACAAGAAAATATTGCGTTAACTGTTTAACAGATCTACACTCATCAAACGATCCTCTTTGTCCTACTTACTGGAAACAAAAATCCGTTAACTTTGTTCGTATTTCAAAAAGGTGTACAGCTCGGGAAGCCTGGAAGCTGTTTAATGACAATTCAACTCTACACACACTCAAACCTCCCACGAAAAAGAATAATATCAACAGCCTATCATACTCTAAAATTTTGAATAACATATCTTCTACTGAGAAAATTACGGTTCTACCATCGACATCTACAAATGGAGCTTTACAAAATTTATCTTCATTGAATAAATCATCATCTCAAGCCGCTAAAGCTTTACATACTCCATCTATTCCTTACGTTACCACTTTTAATAGCACACTCTCTGGAAAAGACTCAACAACAAAAACGTCCGTCCTCTTATCAACTACTAATAATCAAATAATACTATCAGCAGAATCAAAACTAAATACTACAAATCAAATAACTAACTTAACACAAACAATTATTAAGTGTGTGAAGTTAGCTCCGAAAGTTAGCTTCGTTTTGTCAACGCTGTTATAGTTTACATAGCTCTCACTCATGAAATGTTAAGTTAACAGAGTTGAATTATTTTAACATTTTGGTACGAAAATGAAATAAATAATATAAAAAGCAAATATATTTGTAAAAATTTTAACTTTATTTATTAATAACAAAAGAAAAAAGTCAAAATAAAACAATTTAAGAAAAAGAGAGTGAAAAATGCTTGCATTTTTTATTTCTGTACAGTAATTGTACGGACATTTCAAAAGTGCCCAAAAATGGGTCAA
Source organism: Trichopoda pennipes (assembly GCA_030448955.1). Classification (NCBI taxonomy): domain Eukaryota; kingdom Metazoa; phylum Arthropoda; class Insecta; order Diptera; family Tachinidae; genus Trichopoda; species Trichopoda pennipes. The sequence goes on along the minus strand of JASKUP010000006.1, from coordinate 159,860 downwards.
AATTGGAAAGGTGCGGCTTAGCGGACTATAGGGGGCGAAAGCCATGCCATTGTAGATTTCAGAACTGTACAGGTTATATTCAGAATTAATATAGGTTTTTAGTAATAGAATTCAGAAAATTGTGAAAATATGCATTTTGCCATATGGGCATATCAAAAATTCGCAAAAATGGGTCAAAATCGAAAAGGTGCGGCTTAGCGGACTATAGGGGGCGAAAGCCATGCCATTGTAGATTTCAGAACTGTACAGGTTATATTCAGAATTAATATAGGTTTTTAGTAATAGAATTCAGAAAATTGTGAAAATATGCATTTTGCCATATGGGCATATCAAAAATTCGCAAAAATGGGTCAAAATCGAAAAGGTGCGGCTTAGCGGACTATAGGGGCCGAAAGCCATGCCATTGTAGATTTCAGAACTGTACAGGTTATATTCAGAATTAATATAGGTTTTTAGTAATAGAATTCAGAAAATTGTGAAAATATGCATTTTGCCATATGGGCATATCAAAAATTCGCAAAAATGGGTCAAAATCGAAAAGGTGCGGCTTAGCGGACTATAGGGGCCGAAAGCCATGCCATTGTAGATTTCAGAACTGTACAGGTTATATTCAGAATTAATATAGGTTTTTAGTAATAGAATTCAGAAAATTGTGAAAATATGCATTTTGCCATATGGGCATATCAAAAATTCGCAAAAATGGGTCAAAATCGAAAAGGTGCGGCTTAGCGGACTATAGGGGGCGAAAGCCATGCCATTGTAGATTTCAGAACTGTACAGGTTATATTCAGAATTAATATAGGTTTTTAGTAATAGAATTCAGAAAATTGTGAAAATATGCATTTTGCCATATGGGCATATCAAAAATTCGCAAAAATGGGTCAAAATCGAAAAGGTGCGGCTTAGCGGACTATAGGGGGCGAAAGCCATGCCATTGTAGATTTCAGAACTGTACAGGTTATATTCAGAATTAATATAGGTTTTTAGTAATAGAATTCAGAAAATTGTGAAAATATGCATTTTGCCATATGGGCATATCAAAAATTCGCAAAAATGGGTCAAAATCGAAAAGGTGCGGCTTAGCGGACTATAGGGGGCGAAAGCCATGCCATTGTAGATTTCAGAACTGTACAGGTTATATTCAGAATTAATATAGGTTTTTAGTAATAGAATTCAGAAAATTGTGAAAATATGCATTTTGCCATATGGGCATATCAAAAATTCGCAAAAATGGGTCAAAATCGAAAAGGTGCGGCTTAGCGGACTATAGGGGCCGAAAGCCATGCCATTGTAGATTTCAGAACTGTACAGGTTATATTCAGAATTAATATAGGTTTTTAGTAATAGAATTCAGAAAATTGTGAAAATATGCATTTTGCCTTTTCGATTTTGACCCATTTTTGCGAATTTTTGATATGCCCATATGGCAAAATGTATATTTTCACAATTTTCTGAATTCTATTACTAAAAACCTATATTAATTCTGAATATAACCTGTACAGTTCTGAAATCTACAATGGCATGGCTTTCGGCCCCTATAGTCCGCTAAGCCGCACCTTTTCGATTTTGACCCATTTTTGCGAATTTTTGATATGCCCATATGGCAAAATGCATATTTTCACAATTTTCTGAATTCTATTACTAAAAACCTATATTAATTCTGAATATAACCTGTACAGTTCTGAAATCTACAATGGCATGGCTTTCGGCCCCTATAGTCCGCTAAGCCGCACCTTTTCGATTTTGACCCATTTTTGCGAATTTTTGATATGCCCATATGGCAAAATGCATATTTTCACAATTTTCTGAATTCTATTACTAAAAACCTATATTAATTCTGAATATAACATGTACAGTTCTGAAATCTACAATGGCATGGCTTTCGCCCCCTATAGTCCGCTAAGCCGCACCTTTTCGATTTTGACCCATTTTTGCGAATTTTTGATATGCCCATATGGCAAAATGCATATTTTCACAATTTTCTGAATTCTATTACTAAAAACCTATATTAATTCTGAATATAACCTGTACAGTTCTGAAATCTACAATGGCATGGCTTTCGCCCCCTATAGTCCGCTAAGCCGCACCTTTCCAATTTTGACCCATTTTTGGGCACTTTTGAAATGTCCGTACAATTACTGTACAGAAATAAAAAATGCAAGCATTTTTCACTCTCTTTTTCTTAAATTGTTTTATTTTGACTTTTTTCTTTTGTTATTAATAAATAAAGTTAAAATTTTTACAAATATATTTGCTTTTTATATTATTTATTTCATTTTCGTACCAAAATGTTAAAATAATTCAACTCTGTTAACTTAACATTTCATGAGTGAGAGCTATGTAAACTATAACAGCGTTGACAAAACGAAGCTAACTTTCGGAGCTAACTTCACACACTTACAATTATTAATGCCACACCAGTTAAAGAAGCTTTAAAACCTGAATCTACTTTGGATAAAAATGTTAACGAAAAATGTATCACAATGGATTTATGCAATGGTCAGGGTTTTAATAACCCTATTAAAACTATTGCGGATACCCCTTACGATAAGTTAAATCCTTGTGCACAGCTGTACAGTAAACATCCTGAGTTAAATGTGTCAATTACTCCCAAAACCTTCAATAAAACACAACCTTCATCTAGAAAGGATGAATAACTTTTATCTTAATGAATTGTGATTTTAGTATCAGTCTTCTCCAATGGAACATTCAAGGATTTATTTGCCATAAATACGCTCTTGAATTATTAGTTGCTATTGGAAAAATTGGTCAAAAACACAAGGTTGTTTACTAAAGCACAATATTTGAGACTTTTGATACCAAAATCATAATATTATTACTTAAATCTATTTTACTCTCAGTTACTTTAATTTACTTTACTTACTTTATTTACTTTAATTTCTTTTTTCTTTTTGTATATTTAATCAACTCATATATGAGTATATATCTAATTTTTCTTTTTATTATATTTTATAAATTAAATTTGTAAAATATATCTTCAAATAAATAAATAAAAAATCTTAGTTTTATTATTTTCGTCATTGCATTAATATTTAATTGATTTTTTTAGCAAGTTGTTTTTTTATTTTACTAAAAATCTCATTTTGTCATATGGAACGTAGTATTTTGTCGATACAATTTGGGAAAGTTCATGGTTGCATTTTGAACATATTTTATCAAAATCTACTAGCGAAGTAGATCTTAATCAAAATCTCATAAGAACTAAATTTTTTTTTGTACAAATATGCAGTAAAAAATTAAAAATTTACATTTTTACATGCTCTGTGAATTTAGATTTTTAATAAAAATTACAACATTTTTCTTAAACAAACTTATATTTTGCTCATTCTTTATATTATTTGGCATTGTGTTGTACAGCATTAATCCCTTACAAAATAACGATTTTTGCATTGATCTTGTATTCGCTTTTTTCAACCTGAAGTCATTCGCGTTCCTTAAGTTGTAAGGCTGAACATATCCTACATATTCTAGTTGTTCGACGAGGTAGTCTGGCGCATTTCCGGTCTTCATTTTTTTAATAAAACTTATCGTATTAAATTGTAACCTCTGTTTTCTATTCAACTATCTTAGTGTCTCCAGCATTATACTTATAGGTGCAAAACGGTTGCATTTAAGAATTGATCGCATTGCCTTGTTTTGAAGCTTTTGCATTCTTTCTATCTGTTGCTCCGAGCAACAAGTGTATAGAATTGTGGACCCATACTCAAAGTGCGGTTTGATAATTGTATTATATATGTTAATTGCAGTTAATATTTTTTTTTTTGTAAAAAGAGAAGTAGCACATCAGGCAACAATGCCTATTTTGTCAAGTACCGTGCTACATTCTTTAGGAAAGGGATAGAGAAGAGATGAAACAGGTGGTGAAAGTAGAAGGATAGTCGGAAATTAACTGCCGTATAAGACAGCACAGCGACCAGTGACTATGCCTTCATCGCTGAACAGCCCCACCGACAGTCAATTTTTATTTTTGTAGTGAAAAAACCAAGGACTTCGTTGGGAATCGAACCCACAACCCCCATATTAACAAGCTAGTACACTACCTACTAGCCTACAGGGGCACCTAAACTACAACTCTATTGAAACTCTATTTCTAATTCTTTTGAAAAAGCCAATCTTTTTACCTATTTTTTTGCATATATGTATATTCTATGTGTTCTTGCATTTTTAAGTCTTTATTAATTACGAAACCCAGATATTTTATACTGTCTACTTTTTCTATAATCACATATTTATTTCCATTAACTTTGTTTTGTTCTCATTTAGTTTCAACTTGTTCATCTTTAACCATTTTCATAACATTTCTCCTCTGTTTCATCTTCCGTAAATATTAGGTATCGTCAGCATACATAACAATTTCACATTTTTCCATTAGTTTCTCAATATCATTAATATATATAATAAATAAAAGAGCTCCTAATATCGATCCCTGAGGGACTCCATAATGATTTGATATGTAACTTGACTCTATATTGTTCACTTTTGTTCTTTGCTTTCTTTCTGTTAAATATGTTTGGAACCATTTCAATTCTTTATCTTTAATGCCATATTTACATATATAGTTTATTTACCATTATATTTCTGTCTATTGTTTCAAATGCTCTCTTAAAGTCAAGAAACACTGCTAATATATATAGTTCAAGCTATATCCGTGACTCGTTGCATTAGCAGCACTTATATTATAATCCTAAATCTCGAAAACATTAAACAGAAAAATAACTTATGTTAGTGAATTAAGACATAATCATAACGTCAGTGTATTTATTTCTATTGAAAAGAAGACGATATAGATAAATTATAGAACAATTTTTTTCTAAAAGTTAGTTATGTATGTTATAAACAAACATTTTGAACAATACTTTAAATAATTATTGAAAATGCTGATTATCAAACAAAAAGTTTAAAATGTTACTTTTGTTCTTTTAAATAATTTTATTGTTATACGACTTAGCAGGTAATGATTTTTACAAATTTAGTTCAAACTATCAAAGTAAAACAATGTTAAGATGCAGTACCATTGCAAAATTATGTATGTGTGTGTGTACATATGTATGAAATAAAAAATACAAAGAAAAGGAAAGCGATTAGGAGATTAAAGGACTACATTCGTTTACTTAAAAAAAGAAGTAGTAATATATTTCAAGACACTTCAAGAATGGAGCTGTCATCATTTCACATTTATTTAGTTGGGAAATTTTAATTATCTTGAGCAATTGTACAAATTTACTATCAAAATTATGAAAATTTTAGTATTATCTCGGCAAATTCGAGCAGCTCTTCCAAGTAATCAGTCTCCTTCCGAGACCGCTATGCATTATTTAATAGCTATATTCAAGGCTTATGTTATTGTTGCAGACAATAAACCAAAACAACAAGCTCATATTGGCCGTAGTGATGCAAGAATAGCCTCTGTACAGTAGTGTTGCGATTGAGCCTGGGCATCGCTAGAGATACTTTGTGCATAAAGATCTTCATCTTCACGCTTATAAAGTTCAACTTATTTAAAATTTAAAGCCGACCGACCATTTTTTGTGTCGACCATTTGTGAAGTGACTGTCTGAAAAACTGAACGAAAATAACGAATTTTTTAACAAAATCATTTTTAGTGATTTTCAATTAGACGGTTATGTAAACATAAAACTTAAAGACAAAATCCACAAACAGTCCTCGAAAAACCAATTCATCGAAAGGAAGTAATCGTATAGTGCGGTTTGTGGTCAGGCGACATTAATAGCCCATATTTTTACGAAAATGAACAAGGAAGCGCTCTCACCCGTTAATCTCTCTGCTACCAAACCATAAAAAAATTTGTTTGCGACCACAATTGGCTAACGTTGACATTAGTGACTTGTCGTCTTAGCAAACCAGCCATCTAGACAACTCAGTTATTGCATGACAAATTTTCCGGTCGCGTTATTTCCCGATTTGGCAATGTCAATTGGCCTTCTTGTTCTTGTGATTTACCGGCGCTGCGGTATTTTCTCTGGAGCCTTTTGAAAGACCGGGCTTACGTGAACAACCCACAAACAACTGATGCTCTTAAATATGAAATTCATGCTGCTTTGACGTGATAAGCGAAGCTTTGTTGAAAAATGTAATTGAAAATTTTGTAAAAAGAGCAGACGTCTGCCGAAGTACTATCGAGGTGAATATTTGCCCGAAATCATTCTATTATTAATTCCCATATTGTCAAAAAAGTGTGTGTTTTCAATCAATCTGCTTCCTACCCCTTTATATAAGTAAGCACGCACATAGAACATATTGTTACGGATGTGTCTTGCTTAAGTTTTAAAAGAAATTAATCAAGCAATAAAGTGAACTACTGGGTATGTTGTTAACAAACTGCGTGGCTTGCTAAGAAATTTTATGCACAACAACAATATTTCTAGTTACAAACTGCGTAGAAATTTTATACACGTAAACAACAACAATTTAATATGCTGCATACTAACTGTGTGTCATGCAAGACAACAACAAATTTCTGTTTACTAACTGCGTAGAAATTCTATACCATCTGCATAGTTTTCTAAGAAAACTTTTCTACACGAGACAACAACAAATATCTTAAAATAAATTCCAAGAAGAAACTTTAACAGTATAAAAACAAAAATGCACACAGACATACAGGCACCTAAATTTACTAGACTTTAAATGGACAAATATCCAAAGTAGCGTCTGATTGGATAGTCAGTCAGTGTAAAAATAAACCTCGTGAAGTAAAGACGTGCATCTTAAGTAAATTGTTCTGTAGTGTCAACTTTGTGTAGTTAAAGTAAATAAAATTGTTATTAATTTACAAACTTAAAAAAAAATTTCAATAAATATCAGAAATATTTGGCAAACCAGAGGAAGCTGTCGAACAGAAAGTCAGCGAATTTGACAAAAAATTGTCTGGCCTAGGAAGAAAAATGGACGGAGAATTGCTTGAACTAAAAACGAGAAGGACCGGTGAGAGTCGTCTCTGAGCTATGACGATAGCGCAACATTTAATGTATTAAAGTTCCAGTTCGAAACAGTGGCCAGCAAAAATAGTTGGAACAATGAAGACAAAGCTATTGAGCTATTTCTGGCCTTAAAAGGTGCAGCTGCAGAATTAATTACGAGGACAGAAGGCAAATGAGACGCTGCAAGATTTTGCCATGGAGATTGAACGTTTGATGCAGCTTATTTATCCAGGTGAACATCATCCCTTCCTGAATCAGTTTAAAATTGAAGCATTTGTAAATGGCATATGGGATCCAGTTATTAAATATGCAGTTTGTGCAGCGCAGAAATCAGAAACAATCTCGTACGCGCTGGCCCAGGAGACCGCCAAATTTAGCTCAAAACCTTGAGGTTGATACGGAAAGCTACGGAGACAAAAGAAGCGAGATGAAAGAAATGCTTGAGCAGCTACTGGAAGAAAAAAGTAAATCGCATGCAAAATGCTTTAGCTGCGGTAAGATTGGATATTTTCAGCGCAACCGCAGATCTGTTAAGAAAAGGTCAAGATCTACTTCACCTCCAAGGGACAGAGTGTGATTTGTTTTACATCCGTGCCTGGCTATGTAACCTTAATCATATGGTGGACAAACCACTATACATAATTTGGAACGTCATGCTCGTCCTAGATAGCCGAAGGCATAATTCTAAGCAACAGAACCACCTAGTTGCAACTTTAATGATTCCAGGACAGGTCTGCAAACCATCACACCTTGCTAAAGAGTTGGAGACTTTCTAACTCCTGTCCAGAACACATGTCAAGCATGCTCACTGGACTGGATCATTCACTTTGCGTGTCATTATCAGTGAGATGATCCTGGCCACCATAATTTTCATTATTCCCTTATGTGGCCGCAAAACCACAACCACCACGATGCTCCCATATAAGGGCCAACCTCAATGATTAGCCAGAGAACTATTAAATGTCTAAAGAGACAAATAATGAACTCTGGGGCTCACTGATCCCCGTGGAAATAAAGTGGAGTTTCCAGTTGTCTCCTTGTCTGATTTCAGGGGACTGGGCTCCCTTGTCCCCCCAGTTGCATAGGTCTAGATAGTCGAGTATTCTATAAAGACCGATAAATGTGGCCCTGGGGGGCGCTCCAAGGGACAACAAACGGGCGAACAACACCAAATCGCACGAGTCTCCGTTAAACTAAAACGAACTAGCAGTGAGGGGCAACAGCTAGCTCCCACAGCCGGTGACCCCGCAATCTACATTTACATCATACAACAGAAAAATAATAACCATACTGTTTGCGGGTTGATCGGCGGAAAGAAGCAAGTCCTCACCATAGACACAGGAGCATCTCAGTCCGTAATAAGGCCCGATTTAGTTAAAGGGGCAGTGGAACCGTTAAATAATGTACAACTGCGCACCGCTACTGGGGATTCAGCCATCGTCTATAGAAGAGCCAGGGTACGCTTGACTTTCGGAAACATCAGCGCAGATCACGTGTTTGTTGTCTCTGATATAGTGGATGAAGTTATTATCGGTGTAGACTTCATGATAGCTGACGTTGTTAATCTGGATATGAGACAGCAGATAATGATCTGGCACAACGTAGAAATCCTCTTATGTTGGATATAAGAGCAGGGACGCAGTGAGGAAACTATTTGCCGTCGAACACCAAAAATTACCACCTCTGGCGGAAACTATAGTTTGGGCACGTGTAAAGGCGGATTGTATGGACAACCAGTTGTGGGTAGGAACCAGAAGATGTAAGAAACGATGTGATAACAGCTAAAGCTCTCGTGAAAAGTTGCAACAATGCAAAAGTCTAAATCTGCCCAGCAGCGAAAAGACAATTGGCGAAAATGCTGAAATCGGCCAATGTGAGTCAACAGGAGCCGTAATCAATTGTGCCACACATTCAACATGTCCCAAAATAACTGCTAAAGAGCGGGATTTGCTAGCAGAGCAGGTGGATAAATGCGTAGCAGAACTAAAACCACCCGACAGAATTAAAGCGAAGCAGTTGCTAAGAAAACATACCGCCGTCTTCGCTCTAAGTAATAAAATCCAAGGTAGAACAGCAGTAGTGAAACATGAAATAAATACTGGCGAAGCGAGGTCAATAAAACAAGCACCCAGGAGTCTTCCCTTTGCAAAACGAAACGAGGTCAAAGAACTGCTTAACGAAATGGAGCGGAACGGATTGATTGAGCCATCCGCGTCCATGGAGCTCGCCGATAGTGCTAGCAAAGAAGAAAGATGGCAGCACAAGATTTTGCGTCGACTACAGAAAACTCAATGATGTCACTAAGAAAGATAGTTATCCGCCACCAAGAATTGACGACACCTTATCACGAAACGTTGTCCGAAACGAAATGGTTCTCTACCTTGGACTTGCAAAGTGGTTACTGGAAAGTGGAGATAGCCGATAAAGACAAGGAGAAAACTGCCTTCAGCGCGAGCAATGGTTTGTGGCAGTTGAAAGTGATGCCATTTGAGCTCTGCAATGCTCCAGCTACTTTTGAGCGCTTAATGGAATGTGTGCTTAAGGGGCGTAACTGGAAGACTTGTTTAGTATATCTGGATGACATAATAGGAATGGAAAAGACTTTTGATGTACACCTCAAAAACCTGGATGAAGTTCTCAAGCGTATAGCGGTTACACGACTTAAATTAAATATTAAGACATGTGCGGTGTTTCAAAAAGAGGTCAAATACTTGAGGCATCGTGTAACAGCAGAGGACGTATCAACTGACGAGGATAAAAATTGGCGTCGTTCACAAAATCTTCATGAGCTACATAGTTTCCTGGGGCTTTGCTCATACTACAGGCGATTTGTGTCGAACTTGGCTCAAGTGGCCGCCAGCTTGCATGAGTGGACCAGAAAATCGCAACCATACAACTGAAGTAGGGCAGCAAAAGAGGCTAAAGGAGCTTTTGTGTACAGCACCAGTCCTCGCCTATCCGATAGCTGGACATGTTTTTATATTAAATACAGATGCAAGCGGCTACGGGACGGAAAAAGTATAGCAGAGTATTGTCCAAGTTCGAAAAAAGTTATTGCGTAACACGACAGGATCTTTTAGCCATACTAGAGTGTGTTAAACATTTCCACAAATACTTATATGGCCAACACTTTATCATAAAGACGCATCACTCCGCATTACGGTGGTTGTTACAGTTTAAAAATCCCGAAGGGCAGCTTGCACGTTGGATTGAACGTCTGCAGAGCTATGACTTCAGCATTGTGCATAGGAAAGGCGGAAAACACAATAATGCAGGGGCCCTTTCAAGATGCTCATGCAACGTAGAATGCAGATACTGCACAAAAGTCGAGGAAAAGGAATCCGTCATTGATGTGAGGCTTATCCAAATTGGCACACGAGAAGATTGGTCTAAGGCCCAAAAGGAGGATCCCACCTTGTCAAAAATTATATCGGTCAAGCTGGAGAACATAAGACCGGATCATAAATATCGGCGAAAAGCCCGTTGGCAAAATTATACTGGGCTCAGTGGAATAGCCTTAAAGTGGTAAATGGTTGCCTATATCGAAATTGGGAAAGTGCAGATGGAAAAACTTCCCCGTTACAACGGACTTAATCGTGGTACCAAATTCCCGGATTAAAGATGTAATGAAGCAGCTTGATAATGGTCCCAGCGGCGGCCATCTGGGTGCAACAAAAACACTGGAAAAGATAAAACAGCGGTTCTTACTGGCTAGGCTGCCCACAGTCTGTAGCACTGCATTGCGGCCAAGGGTCCAACAAGGAGGAGTCGTGGCGAGGTACAACAGTACAATGTAATCGCCCCTTTGAGCGGATAGCAATGGACATCTCATGCCCATCCCCTGTCAATAATGCTGGAAATCGGTATCTGCTAGTAGTAATGGATTATTTCAGTAAATGGCCCGAGGCTTACCCCATCCCAAACCAAGAGTCCAAAATGGTGGTAGATGAATTTGTGAACAATTAGGTGTGTCAATAGAGATGTGTGTCCAACAGGGCTTCACTCCGATCAGAGACGAAATTTTGAGTCGGCCATATTCAGGGAAATGTGCAACATTTATGGGATCAGAAAGACGAGGACGACACCACTGTTTCCACAATCTGATGGCATGGTAGAAAGATTCAACCGCACCCTGAAAGAATATTTCAGAGGAGAGGTCGGTACACACCAAAAGGATTGGGACCAGCATGTACCAAAGTTTCTTCTGGCATACCGATCAGCTATCCCCATGATTCAACATCATGCAGTCCAGCAAAAGTCGTATTTGGGACAGAGCTAAAACTACCAGCCGACTTAGAATTTGGCGTCAAACCAATTCCTGCACACGACGATATTGCAAATGTTCCTCAGATACAAGAAGACGTGCAGAAGCTTCATGAGTTTGCCCGCAATAGTATCAAAATGTCCAGCGACAAAATTAAAGCCAGGTATGACAGAGCTGCAAATACCGAAGGATTTAAAGAAGGACAATTGGTTCTACTATGGGAAGGACCATGCAAGGTGATCAAGAAATTGAATGACGTGGTTTATCGCATACAGAAATATCAAAGTCCGAGGTCTAAGATGAAAGTGTTCCACTTGGAGCGGATGGCCAAGTATGGCCGAGGGAATATTGAGCCTGTTCGGAACGAAAAGGCTTAAGTGGGCGGCTGTGTTACGGATGTGTTTTGCTTAAGTTTTAAAAGAAATTAATTAAGCAATGAAGTGAACTGCTGGGTATGTTGTTTACGAACTGCGTAAACAACAAAATGTGATACAAAGGAAGTAGAAGATTCTTTAATTTTCTAGACATTTAATGGACAAATATAAAAGGGCAGCGTCTGAGGGGATAGTCAGTCAGTGTAAAAATAAACCTCGTGAAGTAAAGACGTGCATCGTAAGTAAATTGTTCTGTAGTGTCAACTTTGTGTAGTTAAAGTAAATAAAATTACTATTAATTTAAAAACTGGTGTTATTTATTTTGCAATAAAGAACTCACAACAAAACGTTAATAAAAGGTATAAACGTAACAATATTTAAATTATAAGATAAGTAGATTTTGAGTTGAAAAATAAAACAAAGACAAGTTGTGAACGCCGAAAAGGCGTGCAAGTTGTCGTGCTACATTGTAATATGTTTTAAAGAAAAAGTTTAGATACATTTATTGTTCATTGAGGCGACTAATATAATAACAACGAAGAAAATTGCTATAACGCCAAATAAAATATTTTACGCTAAAGTTCATAAATCGATACGCTTGGTGAGAAACCGCCATAAATAAAGTTGGTTTTCCTTAAATTATCTACGAATTGCTAATTTGCAAATTTTGCATTCAGTCATTATGGCAGACAAAAATTAATTTATACGAGGTTTATTTTAGTTGTTTATTCTGTATTTAATTTAAAATTATTCCTTTTTTAGACATTTTTTGTAAATTCTTGTTAAAATTTAATTTATTTCAGTGGTTAGACGCATGTGTAATTATTTTTATGACTATTCTGACGACTATTATGATGAGTATGGAGACGATTATGATTATTAGTGGTATAAGTATATGATTTTATTTTTTGTTTGCTTCTGTATTAAAATTTGTGCTCATTTTCAGACGAATCTGCCTCCTATTCGTATTAACCCAATTAAAAAGTGTAAATATATGCTGGATATACGAATTACTTTCTGGATTCTGTTCTTTTGTTATCATATAAAATTCATCTGCAATTACAATTTTCGCCTTATAGCAACTCACTTTTAAATATTTTTTATGTTTTTCTTATTTTAAATGTATGTGTTAGAGCTAAGGCTCGTTTGCCTTGCCAACGAAGAGATAGAAATTTGTTGGTAGTAACTTGGTAGTGCACCAAGTTATTGTTCAGGTGTTGTAGTGTAGTGTGATTAACCAATTGACATAATTGACACATAAGTAGAGAAACAAAGAGACCTTAATTGCCAATACATTTGTATTAATAAATATTATCGAATAACTTATAGTAACCAATTTATTGATCATCAGCATAATTTAATTATACTGTATTGTTGTTGTTACTATATTATGCATGGGCATTAATGGGGACACTTCATGCGGAAGTATTTTTGATGACGCTGAGTTTCTCTATATTTGTAGGTCAGTTTTGTTAATGGTTACACTAAATACATTCATGTCATTGTACAGTATTTTATGATAACCTAGTAATATTTATATTAATGTATGTAGTTAAGTATAAGAATATGAAGTAAGAATGGAGTGACGTCACTCAAACCTAGAATCTAGATTATTTTCATTGTTAGTATATAAGCTGTAGAAATTAAGAATAAAGCAATCATAATCAAAATTGTTAATAAATATTAAACATTCCTTCGAGCTCTAATTGAGGAGCTCAGGAATAAACTCTTAAAATAAAAACAAATAAACAATTCTTTTCAATTCTGATTTATCCTCGCTACATGGCGATCCTGCCAGATCTTCGCTACATGGCGATCCTGCCAGTTCCTTGGAGTGCTCAAAAATAAGCACCTAAGGCAACTGCATTGTAAGGTGGTGAAGCTAATACCACCGAAGGAAGATCCGCCTGGCCAAAAGGCAAGAAGCAAACTATAAAGGAAGATCCGCCTGGCCAAAAGGCAAGAAGCAAACTATAAAGGAAAATCCGCCTGGCCAAAAGGCAAGGAGTAAACTATAAAGGAAAATCCGCCTGGCCAAAAGGCAAGGAGTAAACTATAAAGGAAAATCCGCCTGGCCAAAAGGCAAGGAACAAATGAGGAAAATAAATTCTGTTTACCAAGAATAAATAAATTTTAGCAGTGCGACTTGTTTGCACGCTTAGGGCCTGTAAGCGTTAACCGCTCGAGGCAAAATGTCCTTTCTAATAAAACGGGGCAATAGAAACAAATTATAATTTAAATAAATGGCTCATACTATGGATATGGTTCATAGATCAACTGGTGGTAAAACCTCTCGCAGGTAATTAGCCACCACAGCTTCCCGTAAATCGGTACGCTACACCGGTGGTGTTAAAAACCTCACCGTTACTGAAGGATATGCAATTGACTCGCTGCAGTCGAGATGAACGAATTATTTATAGATATTTATACATGCAACAAAATATTTTGATACGCAAAATAAAATATTTAAATGAAAGAAGTTTTTTTTTTAAGCTTTATTTTAAATAAATTTAAGCCATATGTATAAGATAAATTATAAATTGTTTTAAGATATACAAGACAAAAAGTAGTAGTAGTCTTTGTAATATAATAATAAAAACACGAAATTATTAATAATTAAATTCCTACAATAATTATTATATATATAATGATAGAACTACAAGCCTAAGGAAAATAAATTTTAAATGGAATGAAAAAAAAAAAAATTTTACAAAAAGTTAGAAAAGGAAATTAAAAATCAAAATAATAATAATAACAATGGGAGGAAAGGAATCCAAAATTGAAAATCCGAATGCTAATGTAGTAAATAATGTAGAGATTGTAGATCATACTGCTCACCTAAACTCAGTATGGGTTTTATTGCTAATAATAGTATTAATAAATACGGTCAATTTACTGTTAAGAATATATATTCTACACAAAAGATCCCTGCGAAAGAAGTACACAATCAGAACGATTTAAATAAGGTATAGAAAGTAAATATTTTTTTTAAATGAATTGGCAAGATATACTCAATAAAGTAAGACTTATAAAAGAAAATTTCGAACGCCCATACAAATGTTTAAATATCGACAGACCAATTAGGGATGAGACCATAAAAACTCATTTTCAAAACCTTCTGCAATATTTTGAAGAAGTAAGAGTTTTGTTGAACGTTCACTACAGTAGATTAACACCAGCTCATAAAAGTGCAGCTGAGGCATTTTTTTCCGATTTAAAAAATAGGGTCATAAAATTGGCGGAGAAAAAGTCAATTAGGGTAGAATTGCCAGACTCAATACATCAAGAATCAACCTATAGAGTAACATATACAAACAGCGATACAATAATGGCCCAAACAGTAGTCGATTTTTTGAATACAGCTTCAAAGCTGATCACGGAATTCGACGGAAAACCTGAAAATTTGCGCACCTTCTTGGACTCATTGTCAATTGTTGACTCTATAAAGGGAAACCATGAATCTGTTGCGGTTTCACTTATAAAGACAAAATTAAAGGGTACTGCTAGGAACTTAATAGGAGAGGAATCTACTATTGCAGATATCCAAACCAAACTTAAAAGTAGCGTCAAGGGAGAATCAGTAGAGGTACTGTCGGCAAAAATTCTGAACATAAGACAGAATAATAAAACTGCCACCAACTATTGCAGTGAGATTGAAGGATTAACAAAGTCGTTGGAAAGTGCCTACATTTCAGACGGACTACCATTTGAATTAGCCGCAAAGTACTCTACTCAAGTCGCGGTTAAGGCTATCACCAAAAACTGCACAATCGATAAGGTAAAACTTATCATGGAGGCAGGAAGTTTCGCGACAATGAACGATGCCATCAGTAAATTTGTTAACAGTTGCACTGAAGCAACTGGACAACAGAATACTGTACTCTATTATCGACCTAGACGGAATTTTAATACTTTCCAACGGACTAAAAGAAATTTTAGTAATGGAAATTCGTTCCAAGGGAACAACAGAACTTTGAATAATTACAGCTACAATAATAACAAAAATCGCAATAATTTAGATAACAATCGTAATTCCAACAGGAATAAACCATTTTATGGTACCAATAATAGGAATAGGAACTACGTTAGAACAACTGACTCATATGAGTCGGAAAACTCAGAAGTCCCCCTAAGATCAATTCAGTAGGTAATAAAGTGTATAATCTAAACCTCAACTTATGTTTTTTCATAAACATCCAAACCCAAATCAACAATAACATAATAACACTACTAGTAGACACAGGTGCCGATATTTCAATAATAAAATTTAAACATATAAAAATTAATCATATTAATATTAACAAGGCAGCAACACTAAGTGGAATAGGACAAGGTAAAATCAAATCAATAGGAAGTACATTTTTAGATTTAAAATTCGAAAATTTTCTAATACCTCACAATTTTCAAGTAGTACATAATAATTTTCCGATTCCATGCGATGGAATCATTGGAATGGATTTCATAAAAAAATACAACTGCATATTAGATTTTAACGAAGATTATAATTACCTTATCCTACGCCCTTATAATTTGCCACAGCCAATAAAAATACAAATAGCGAATAACTGTTCCGATATAACATTACCTCCCAGATCTGAAGTTATCCGTGAAATAAAAATTCACAATTCAGATACAGAACTTTTAATTCCTAACCAGGAAATTGTGAAAGGTGTTTTTATTGCAAACACGTTGGTGAGAGCGAACAGAGCATTTATTCGTATTCTAAACACTACCAGTAATATCACAACAATTAAACAAAATAAAATCAAAACCGAAAGCATCTCTGATTATCACATACTAGCAAACAAAACTAATAATGGAAACACTGAGCATAGAAAAACTAAAGTATTAAATATATTAAAACAAAATTTTCCTCATCAATTTCAGGAAACATTAACTAAGCTTTGCTCAACATACACAGATATTTTCGGTTTGGAAACAGAAACAATTACAAGTAATAATTTTTACAAACAAAAGTTGAGAGTTAAGGATAAACACCCGGTATATATTAAGAACTATCGTATACCACATACACATAAGGAGGAAATAGATAAACAAGTAAGGAAACTAATTGATGATCAAATAGTCGAACAATCACAATCGGAATACAATAGTCCAATATTATTAGTACCGAAAAAATCACTGCCAAACTCGGAAAACAAAAGGTGGAGACTCGTAATAGACTATAGGCAAATTAATAAAAAGTTAATGGCAGATAAATTTCCCTTGCCAAGAATAGATGATATTCTAGACCAACTAGGTCGTGCGAAATATTTCTCATGCTTAGATTTAATGTCCGGATTCCATCAGATTAGTCTAGAGGAAAACTCACGAGACAAAACATCATTTTCCACTAACAATGGTTC
Organism: Trichopoda pennipes; assembly: GCA_030448955.1. NCBI lineage: Eukaryota > Metazoa > Arthropoda > Insecta > Diptera > Tachinidae > Trichopoda > Trichopoda pennipes. The sequence goes on along the minus strand of JASKUP010000006.1, from coordinate 142,894 downwards.
ATATAGATTCACTAGATTACCCTACGGTTTAAAAATAGCTCCAAACTCTTTTCAAAGAATGATGACACTTGCTTTTAGTGGTTTAAAACCAAACCAAGCTTTTCTATATATGGATGATTTGGTTGTGTTGGGATGTTCAGAGGGACATATGCTTTCAAATCTCCAAGATGTCTTTGACTTATGTAGAAAGTACAATCTAAAATTACATCCTGAGAAATGTTCATTTTTTATGAGAGAGGTTACCTTCCTTGGCCATAAGTGTACGGATAAAGGAATATTACCTGATGATAGTAAATATTCGGTTATCGAAAATTACCCAACACCGAAAGACGCGGATAGCGTAAGACGATTTGTTGCATTCTGCAACTATTATCGCAGATTCATTAAGAACTTTTCAGAATATTCCAGACATTTGACAAGATTGTCTAAAAAAGGAGTACAATTTGAATGGAGTAAAGATTGTGATCGTGCATTTAGATATCTAAAACAGGCACTTATGAAACCAACACTGCTTCAATATCCAGATTTCACAAAAGAATTTTGTATAACAACCGATGCAAGTAAATATGCTTGTGGGGCAGTACTAACACAGGAGTGTAGTGGAAAGCAATTACCAATTGCATATGCATCAAAAATCTTTACTAAAGGTGAGATTAATAAATCTACAATCGAACAAGAGTTAGCGGCCATACATTGGGCTATTACACATTTCCGGCCGTACATATACGGAAAACACTTCCTTGTTCGCACTGATCATAGACCACTTTCTTACTTGTTTTCTATGAAAAATCCAAGTTCTAAATTAACTAGAATGCGACTAGATTTAGAAGAGTACGATTTTACTATAGAATATCTTAGGGGAAAGGACAATTACATCGCGGACGCGTTGTCGCGAATTACGATTACTGAATTAAAAGATATAAATAGGAAATTAGATAATGTTCTTCAGGTCATGACTCGATCGATGACAAATAATGAAAGGAAAAACAGTAGTAAAATTAATAATCAGCATAAAGTCACAAAAGATGAAAAGCCCAATATATATATACCTTTGAATAATACTGATGTCAGAATATATATTAAATTAAGGATTACACCCGTAAAATGTTATTTTAAGCGTGGAAAATCAGTTATAGCATATATGCAAATTAATGATTTGTTTACTAATAAGAAAATTGACTTAGGACAATTTTTCTTTAGGCTTGAGAAAGTGGCCGGTAAACTAAATATTGAAAAATTACAAGTGGCACCCAGTGAGAAAATTTTCGAATTTATCTCAACAAATGAGTTTAAGATTATGGGCAATAGATATTTAAAGAAAGTGAGAATAGCACTATTAAATGAGGTGACTCTAATTGATAATAAGAATGCTAAGGCAATTCTTGATATTATGCTGAAATACCACAATGATCCTATTGAAGGTGGACATTGTGGAGTTTATAGAACTATAGGTAAAATAAAACGATACTACTACTGGAAGAACATGACAAAAGATATAACTAAATATGTTAAAACATGTCACAAATGTCAGACGACAAAGGCAACCAGACACTTAAAATGTCCCATGACTGTCACACCAACACCTATAAAGGCATTCGATACGGTATACGTGGATACAATAGGACCATTCCCAAGATCCATTCGGGGAAATGAATTTGCAATCACCATAATATGTGATTTGACAAAATATTTGGTAACTATTCCTATTGCCGACAAAAATGCCAAAACGGTAGCAAAGGCGATTTTTGAAAACTTTATACTGACCTATGGTCCAATGAGGACATTCATTTCTGACATGGGGACAGAATATAAGAATTCGATACTGACAGAATTATGTAAATTGCTTAAAATTGAAAGACTAACTTCAACAGCTCATCATCACCAGACGTTAGGTACAATAGAAAGAAGTCATAGAACTTTCAATGAATATGTACGTTCACATATTTCAATAGATAGGACAGATTGGGATGAGTGGTTGAAATATTTCACTTATTGTTTTAATACAACACCATCAACCGCACATAACTATTGTCCTTATGAATTAGTTTTTTCAAGAAATCCAAATAAATTCTCAGAATTCACAGAAGTGGATACAATTTCTCCACTATACAATATAGATGACTATGCCAAAGAAGCAAAGTATAGATTAGAAATAGCTTTTAAGAGAGCTCGATTACTGTTAGATAGAAATAAGTTAAAGCAAAAACAAAATTACGATAGGAGTATATTAGATAATAATTTTGAATTAGGAGATTTAGTTTTACTTAAGAATAATTCAGGTCATAAGTTAGATAATCAATATAACGGTCCATTTAAAATTAAGAAAATAGATTTAAGAAATAATGTAACAATAGTTGATAAGAAAAATAACAAAGAACAAATAGTTCATAAAAATAGACTTAAGATATATCATAAATAAATTATTTACAATTAAAATTATAGTAACATTTAAAGAATTATATCATATAAATAAATATTTAACATAATTGTAAAAGAATGTCCATAGAACTCACGTTATATGAACATTCTTATAAAAAGTGGAGGTGTAGTGTGATTAACCAATTGACATAATTGACACATAAGTAGAGAAACAAAGAGACCTTAATTGCCAATACATTTGTATTAATAAATATTATCGAATAACTTATAGTAACCAATTTATTGATCATCAGCATAATTTAATTATACTGTATTGTTGTTGTTACTATATTATGCATGGGCATTAATGGGGACACTTCATGCGGAAGTATTTTTGATGACGCTGAGTTTCTCTATATTTGTAGGTCAGTTTTGTTAATGGTTACACTAAATACATTCATGTCATTGTACAGTATTTTATGATAACCTAGTAATATTTATATTAATGTATGTAGTTAAGTATAAGAATATGAAGTAAGAATGGAGTGACGTCACTCAAACCTAGAATCTAGATTATTTTCATTGTTAGTATATAAGCTGTAGAAATTAAGAATAAAGCAATCATAATCAAAATTGTTAATAAATATTAAACATTCCTTCGAGCTCTAATTGAGGAGCTCAGGAATAAACTCTTAAAATAAAAACAAATAAACAATTCTTTTCAATTCTGATTTATCCTCGCTACATGGCGATCCTGCCAGATCTTCGCTACAGTAGGTTAACTTAACCAAGTGTTGGCACAAGGATAAGTTAGGACACGTATGCAGCAAGAGAACGCAAATTGATCAGGAATTGGACGTAGCTTAACCAAGTGGTTGCACAAGGATAAGTTCGGGCAATTGTTTTAAGCAAGAGAACGCAAATAGATCAGAATTTGTACTGACACGCTTATTTAAAAATGAATTGCTTATTTATACTTAAAATTAATGATATGTTAATAATAAAAAGAATACAAAAAACAAACGGAAATTGTATTTCAGCAATCGTTCTTTCCCATGCCTATGGTAACAAAAAATTACGCGTTTAATCTTTCAATAACAACTATGTCAAAATAACAATTCCCACGGATTGTCAAAATTAACAAACAAAATTAGCTCTCATGTTACTAGACAGCAATTTGATTTACTCTTGCGAATTGATTTCCCAGCACAATTGTTTGAGGATTTCCATTTCAAATTTGTGTTAAATAAACTAAATTAGTAATCGTGTTACCAGACAGTAATTCTGGTTTAAGCACAAATTAATTTCTCACAAATATTGGCTTGTGTTAAAAAACAAAAACAAAATTAGCTATCATGTTACCAGACAGCAATTTTGGTTTAAGCATGTGAAACAATGTTGCAGCACAATTTATTTCATATAAAGATTGGCTTTGTAAAAGAAGCCAATCATAACAATTAACAGTATGTAAATTAAAAATTATTAAAAAAAACAAATATTGTTAATTAATTAGATTTGAAATGCATTCTTAAAAATGATAAATTTATTTTTCTTTGCTTAATTATTAAATTAGTTTTTTAAAGTTAAATTAATTTACAAAAAGCTGAATTTTTGTCAATTTTTTTTTCTCGTATTTGTGGTTAATAATCAAGCGAGTAATTAGTAAAAATTTAATTTGAAGGTAACTTCGTACGTTAAAACTAAAGCAAAACTTTGAGCTGTGTTTACTCTGTGTTTCAGGGTCCATTACTATTACGTTAATACCGTGGATGCGGAAATCTGCGGACGGCTTTAAGGATAGCTAGTTACTATTTATATATGTATAGGTAAACGTGTTTTTGAATTATTGAAAAAAATAAATAAAAATGTTTTAAACGAATGATTGTTAAAATTTCTAAAAACCGACTTTTTATTATTAAAAGTTTTTGCTATTTATGTATTATCTTGTAAGCCAATTATAAAATTATTGTACGCATAGGCTCATACTTTATTTCCACTTTTCTAAGTGTTTCAGCACAGCTAAAGTGTTGCATGTTATTAAAATTTTTGCCATAAGAAAATAATTCCGTGTTTCATTAATTCGAAAGACTTGTACTAACGTAGAGTTTTGTATGGTTTTTTCCTTTATGGTTGCATAGGTTAAAAACTCATATTTATCTGTCATGAGCCAACATTAATATCTAATGCAGTCTTAGGAAACCATTCCAGTAGTGCGATTCACTATGCTATTTAAACCAAGGTTGTTTTGGTTAAATATGTTAGCCACTGAATTAGCCACTGTTGCAATTCACTATAAACTTTAGCCAAAAACACAAGAGTTAAAAATTTTTTTTCTGGCTTTTAATATCAGCTGGTTCAGTCAGTGGTTTTTTTAGCCACGACAATTTTGGTTTGTTAACAGCAGAATTTTTAGTGGTGTTAAATTTTTACATAATCATTTTATGTATGTATGTATATTTTCTTTTTGTTAAATAAAACACTTTTTTAAAAAATTATAAAGTAGAGCGTCTTTATTTATGATTTATTATGTTTAGTTGCAAAATATATGTTTTTTTATTAAAACATCAAAAATGAAATAAATAAATATAACAAAACAAACAATTACTAAAACCAAAAATTATATACAATAAATAAAAAACCAAACAATCCAAGACACACACAACTAATAATAATAAAAAGCAACTTATAAATAAATTAGTAAAACCAAACCAAACCATAAAAGTAAAAATAATAAGGCAAACACTTTAACCACAAAGCCATACAAAATTATAAAACAAAGAATTTAACAATAAAGACATGAAACTTAAAAATTAATAACAAAAGAAATTAACAGCCAATCCAATGATGTCGAACTTATTCGTTCGCTTTCATTTTATACAATAGTAAAATAAATAAATAAATAAAAAAACAGCACAATAAAAATTTTCAACATAAAATAACTTTTGGTTTGTTTTTTTTGTATTCCTCTTTGTGCTTTTCTCTTATTTTGACATTTCGCTTGGCAGTAATGACAACATATATTAATTTAAACGCGGATAAATTTAACAGTACTTACTGTGGCTAACAATTAATTAAAGAATAACATAGTGGTTAGTGCAAACCACAATAGGTTTAGTTAAAATTAACCTTAACCAAAGTGGTTAAAAGTTAGTGAATCGCACTACAGGGCAATAGAGGGTTGTCTAATGGCATAATCAGTAATTTTCTTAATTTGCCAAAAAGAGCACGAAAAAATCAAAATAGAAATAAAAAATTCTTTAAAAGAAACAAGTCGGTGCCAGCGAAAACTCTGGGAAGTCGAAGAAAAGAAAATTAAAAAGATATGAAGACAACAGGATGAAAAGCTGTTTGAAACTGAAATTGAATTAAAACAAAAAAAAAATGGAAATTAAAATAAAAAAAGAATCTGAAGTTTTTTTATAATTAGTGTATTTGTGCCTTACTATTTTTAAATTTAACGAAATTGAATTCCTTTGTTTTATTTAGTTTTGAATTGAAATTGAATTACAGAAAACTTGCTTTTATTTGTTTCCTTATTTTTACAGCTTCATTATTTTGAACATTTTCGGAATTAATAATAAAAGTTTCATTATTATTTTCACCATCGTCTATTGCTGTATCACAAGTTAAAGTTAAACTGTTGTATTCAATGCAAAGGTTATAACCCCAATTCTAAATAGCAATTCCCTGGGAATTTATTCCCAATTCTCCTATTCTAAATGAAATCTTCCTAAGAATTTTTTCCCTAATTCTAAACGAACTTCGAAAACGGGAAACTCTTCCCGGGGAAAAAAGTAGCTATTATGAATGTCAAATAAAGGGAGAATGTGATGACAAATTTTGGGAAAAATTCCGCCAAAAAAAAATTGCATGGGAGCTGAGCGAAAAATGTAAAGTATTTAATAAAAATAGTGATAATATCGTAATTTATTCTTACTTTTAGGTCAGAAACAACAAACATGCATACAATGAGAGCTCACCCCGATATTGCTCGTGGATGGTATAAGGGTAGCAAAGACGACCTGAACCAAATATGGCGTAATTTGGAGGTGGAATTGAATGCTGCAGGACCGCCATCAAAAACCATTGCCGAGTGGAAGAAGGTATTGACAAGAAAAATAACAATTTGCAATATACACACATTGTGAAAGTGCAAAATATTTTCCAGGTATGGTGCGATCAGAAGAAGTACGTGCGACACAAAGTGGCACAAAATCTGAAATTGTGTAGAGGAACAGGTGGAGGGCCCAATATGGAGCAAAAGTTTTTTCCAAACGAAGAGACAATTTACAATGTAACTGGTATTAAGGAGTCTGTGGAAGGTGTAGCTGCTAGTACGTTTGGGCTAGGTTCTTCTACCAGCACAAAAGAAAGTGCAGACACCTTGCCACATGCTTTAATGGAGTTTTTGGTGGCAGACGATGTAGTGGAAAGCAGTGATAATGATTATACAACGCAAAAACCGCCTCGACAAATAATCAGCCCACACAAATTTCTCCTAGTGATATTTTAGCTGAGGAGATAAATATTCAAAAGCAGATGTTGACAACCATGGAGGAGCAGCAGCAAAGCTTTAAAAGACTATACCGCTCTGTAGACCGCCTTTACGATTTAAAGAAGGAAGAATTAAAGGAGCAAAAGCGCCACAATTTACGTATGGAAAAATTAAGACTGCGAGAAGTGGAAGACAAAATTGAAAAAAACCGTAGACTTTTAGAATTAGAAGACTTAAAGCATAGAAATTAAGTGGTATTTTATCTTCCACTTCCATCAATCTTAATTTTGCTATAACTTTATTGTGCCACTTTTGCTCCTTCAATTCTTCCTTCTTCAAATCGTGGGAAAAATACCACTTAATTTCTATGAATTGTTTTACTTTTTAATTTAAATTTTTAGTTGTTCTTTGTATTTAAAAGTGAATTCTGTTAATAATTAAGGTTTTTGTTTTGTAGTTTTAAGAAATCAATTTTATTTTTTGTTTCTGAATTATTTTTTAGTTTCGTTTTATGAAATGTGATAATAAATTTTATAAATTATAAATTTATGATGAACAATGTGATGAAGAATGAATTAAAATGAATTAAGTGTGATGTTTATTTTTGATATTAACAATATTAAAAAAAAGCGTTCTATTATTTTTATATTTTGGAATTTAAAGCAGAATGTTTCCTATATTATTTCTAATGTTTTGGGCAACGGCCAAATACTGCGGAGAGGCTAAGGATATCGCAGCATCGTCTTGAACGCTGAGAAATTCGACATTTTCTCCCTCGTTAACTGCCGCATTGCATTTGAAATAAAGGCAAACGTTATGCAATGCACAGCAAACGTTTGTTATTTGAGCTGCCTTTTCTGGAGCATAGTGTAACTCTCTAGCTCCAAGAAGACATCGCCATCTGTTTTGTACGCTCAATAACGTTGCGACACTTGGAATGAATTTCGTTGAAGGTTATTTTAACAGACCCATCTTGCGGACATCTGTGAGGGGTTATAAGCCATGGTTCTAATGAATAACCTGCGTATCATGGTAAAAAAAATTATCTATTAATATTTGAATGTTGTTTTGTTAATATTTAAAACCTTACCAAGGAGCCAATAATTGCTACCGTTTCTGAGGTATTCTTGCTCAAGGTGAGCTCGTAAGTCGCTGCAATTCCAAATGAAGGAGTCATGACAAGCTCCGGGATGAGAGGCGTCAACGTACTGGATCCTCATTTCATGATCACAGACCTGTAAATATTGTTTTATTGTTGGTAATAGTTGCATATATCATATCTTATGCAAAGAAAAACCAGTGAAAATACTTATCAGCATTACATTCAAACTGTAGAATCCCTTCCTGTTGTGATATAAGTGCTTATTGCTGGAGGGAGCAATAATCCGCACATGTGTCCCGTCAACGCATCCTATAACGCTAGGAATGCCAGGCTTTACAAAAAGAGCTAATGAAATTTTCCTCTCTTCGTTTGTCGTTCTGAAGAAAGTTATAAATTTTGAGCATAGATGAGTCTCAAATATGCTAAGAACTTCTGCCAGAACTTTACTCAGTGTACACTGAGCAACACCCACGTCACTGTCTTTCCCTATACCCGTTTGGTATCCACCTTCGGCAAAGAAACGTAAAACTGCACTATTGGCAGTTTTCCAAACGATTTACGTTTTGGCTGTATGTGAGATGTTAAAACGTCTAACAAATACTTGAACGCCGGTTTATTTAACCTGTAGTACTTTTCAAATCTTCGGAAAGAAACTTTCATTCACAAAACGAAATAATACATTTTTATTTACTCTGTGATTCGATTTACATCCGCGCCTGGCCATGAAACCTTAATCAGATGGTGGACCAAACCACTGCATAATTTGGAACGTCATGCTCGTCCCGAAGCTATAATTCTATGCAACAGATGATTTGCAGCAGGGCGTATCATTAACGGCGAAATGATCCTGGCCACCATATTAAACAAAAGACCTGATATGGGGCCGCGAAACCACAACCACCACGATACTCCCATAAAGGGCCAACCTCAATAATCAGTCAGAGAACTATTAAATGTCTAAAGAGACAAATAATGAACTCTGCGGCTTACTGATTCCCGTGGAAATAAAGTGGAGTTTCCAGTTGGGCCCCTGCTGCCTTCAGGGGACTAGGCTCCGTTTTTCCCCAGTTGCACTGTGTCTAGATAGTGGAATTCTATAAAGACCATATTTATGTGCCCCGGGGGACATTTTTATGTACTTACAAAATTTGCGGCAAGTCAAGTGGGTTACTACCATCACGTAACTTTCTCCGTGCTACCCTCACCTGCTTCTTGTCCTGCTGCCGCATTTCATCGTTTTCTGCATCAACTGCCATCACAAATGCTGCACTAAACATTTTTGTTTAACTTTTTAATAATTTGTTCACAATTTCACTTTTCTTATTGAAAATATTTAACCAAAAGAAAACAATTGACACAAAACAGCTGATTTCGAATATACAAAATTCTATCTGCCATGTTATTCCCTTCCCCGACTGTTGAGAATAGGGGCATTTCATTCTTGGGAATATTTAGAATTGAGGTGTATGTATTGCAGCACAATTTATGGTTATGATTACTTTTGCTGGTTTATAATGAAGCTGACGAGCACCTAGTAAACATCGAAAGCGATTTTTAAGTACACCAATAGTTCTCTCTACTATATTTCATGCTTTGGCGTGTTTATTGTTAAAAGTTGCTTCTGGACTTTTTCTGCGGTAGACAGATAAGGCGTTATTAAAAAGGGCTCAAGGGGGTATCCAGCATCACCTTCAAAGTTATTATTTGTTAAAATTGTGTCCTGTTACCTGAAAGCCAACAATTTCTCTCACCAGCATTGTACCGATCTCTTAAAACTTAGTGGGCTATACTCATATTCCAAATGAGAGAATCTTGAGATGAGCCAGCATACCGAGCATCTATTAATATAATTTTCATATTGTGATCGCATATCTGAAAATTGAAATACAAAAAATAAGGTTATGTACATAAAAATTATTTTTTTATTTTACTCACAACCATTGTGTTAAGACTGAAAAATCCTTTTCTATTATTATAAGAACTCTGTTCTTCGTTACTTGGAGCCGTCCGCGCAACCAATAACTCCTGGAAAACCTATCTTTCCAACAAATTTTAATTTAGCTTCAATCTTTTCTTCTTCTGTCATTTCAAACTTGATGTAATGCATAACGTTAAGTGTCTCCTCTAAAATAATTGATACGGTGGGCTGTGACATTCCAAAATTAAAGTCATTTCCAACACTTACTAGATACTGTGTTGGAAACAAACGTTGACGGAACTCCACTTGTCATTGAAGGTTCTATTTTTTCCAAAATGCATTTGAAAGCTGCTTTGCTCAAGCGAAAGAAGTCAACAAATCTGTAAAAAAAAGTAGGATAAAATCTTCTCCCAATTTTATAGCATTTTACGTACTTGCTATCAGGCAAACTGAATGTATCTGACTATTGTCTCATAACTTTTCTTTAAAGCCTCAGCTTTTGTTGATATTCTTCATCATTTAAACTTTCACTATCCGATATAAAATGTGTACATATTTAATTTGAAATCAAAAAACTGTCATTTATCTATAACATGTCAACGGCAACTCAATTTTCTTAGTTAATACCAATTTATGGTCGAGGCGGTGGTTACGTCGCCACAAAGTCGTCGACGATATACATAATATGGGTGATTTTGAAATCTGCGCAAACTCATGGTTGATTAATAGTTGTCTGCCTTTGCGATCATCCCATAGAGATTCTAAAGCTTCACCATCAGATCTGCATACACCAGCCAACGGAAGGAGTCCGAAATATGATTCAATAGATGTGTTGTCTACAGTAATCCATATATTTCCAAATACTGATTGACCTAAAAGAATCGATCGAATAATATAATTGTTACTCATACATTACCAGTTTTAGTCACCTTATAAGTTAGTCATAACAACAACTAATTTCATTACATCTGTTGGTTTCGTTGGAGAAACCAACTTCAAAATGTTGCAAATAATATTAAACACTTTACTTTGCCTAAATATGCACTTTTTGTGTTTTATTTAGAGAAACAAACTTTCTTAGCCGCAAATAATATTAAACACTTTACTCTTGCTTAAATATGCACGTTTTGTGTTTTGTTTAATATTAATTAAAATTGACCGCTTTAAAACAGTTTGTTTTTCTCTATATCAAGTTTTTAACTCGACCTTCAAATTACATTAAAGAGGGATAACGGTAGAAAAAGAACAAACAAGAATAATATGTATGTTTTGATATACAACAATATTAAATAGAATACAGTGGCGGCGGTAACATTCTCCCCATCGTAAGCGAATTAGTTGTTTATGAGCTTACCATCCTTCATACCGACGTCTAACACTGCAACTTTGGCCACGGGCCTCTCATAAGTGCTGGAACTTGTTTTGACTTTGACTTGACGTACTTGACCATCCTTTGCTGGGAATACTTCCGTTATAATACCCTTGGGCCAACTACATCGGGGAAGAGTATCATCGACTATAATGACTATATCTCCCACCGAAGCAGGCACTACTTTCTGGAACCATTTACTGCGTCGCACTAAATTTGGACCATATTCTCGTACCCACCTTCGCCAGAAATGATTAACAAATTTTTGCGTTTGGTGCCACCGATGTCGGAGATCATAATCGTATTCCACTAAAGGCTTATTGCCGGCAGCAGCTCCGATCAATAGATGATTTGGCGTCAGGGGATCGTCTTCACATGATTCCAAGGCCACAAATGTTAGTGGGCGGGAATTTATGATGAATTCAATTTCCCATAGAGAGCATCTTAGTGTTTCGTCGTTGAATTTAAATGCAGGGCACATAGCGTGAAGAATTGACTTAACCGTTCTCACCAATCTCTCCCAAGCACCACCCATATGTGGAGCAGCTGGTGGATTGAAACACCATTTGATATCATCGTTCTATAGGAGATTTGTCGCATATTTAAATTCTCTTCGCGAGTACCACGTCGACTGATGAAATTTTGAATACACATGATACACGAACTGGTGTCGAGACTATGAGCCACTTCAATGTGAATTGCTCGCATTGTCAGGCAAGTAAACAGAACACCCTATCTTTTTTCCTTTCGTCTGCCAACACTTACAACACAATGGGCCAAAAAAATCAATACCAACGTATGTAAACGGACATTCGAAGCTTGCTAGTCTAGCTGGCTGCAAACAGCTCATTTGTGGTAGTAGAGGTACGGCTTTTTAATTTTTACAATATTGGCACTTTCGGCGGACACCTTTGTAGAGGGCTCTCAGCTTAGGGATATAAAATTTCGATTTAATTCTACAAATTACTGCTTCATGCATACAGTGGTGGTAGTTTTCATGATAATATAGGACCACAAGAAATGTTATGTAGTGGCTTTGAAGTAATATAATTGCTTGATTACAACTTAACATTTTGGCTCTGCCCCAAGCCCGCATCAGACCATCTTTGTCCAGGAAAATATTTAGTTGCTTCAATTTACTCGTCTTGTCGATTTGCTTAGAGTTTTTAAGACTCCATATTCCCTCTGAGAATTCGCTCAGTTGTGCGTACTTCTATAGAATATTTTTAGATTTCGTTGTGCATTCAAATAGGACGTTTTCTTACATTTTGTAATCTTGGACAACGGATTTTAACTTTTCAATATAGAATACAAATTGTGCCAAGGTTCTATAAAGTCGTCTCCAACTCGAAAAATATTCAATATTTATTGCGAAACATTTTGACAAGTTGATATGTAAAAAACGATTGTGTACTTCTTCGTTATTAGGACTTCCTAGGTCTGAACATTTTGGCCATTTGCACTTAGCAAGTCTTAGAAACGCAGGTCCTTTAGTCCATTTATCGTTGTCAGCTGTATCCACTTTTGTCGCAAAATCCGCAAGATTTAAAATTGATGGGACCCAGTTCCATTGAGTCGTATCTGTCGATTCCAGAATTTCGCCAACCCAACGGACAGCATCAACGAATGTGTGCAACTGTACATCAACCGTCTTTTTGAGGAGCGTAGAGTAACATCTGGGAATAATTATTGATGAAATTTTGCTCAACTTCGAGAGCCACGAGTACCAGTTGACGCAAAGATCTCTATTTAACTCCTCATCCCACTTTATGCCTGAGCGCCAAATACCTTGCAATAGAATTTACAGGCCAATAGTTAAATGAGAAACGAATCCAAGTGGATCAAATATGGACATTAGTACCCGGAGAACTTCTCTTTTGGTGGGAACCACGTTCGTTTGGAACACATCTCTTTTAAGTCTCGATAACCTGGAGTTATACTGAAAAACATCATCATTGGAATTCCAATACATACCGAGAATTTTCTCCACAGCTTGAAACACGTTCTTTGCGGCTGACTCATCTTTGCCTAAATGCTGTCTTACGAGAGAAGAATTTGAAGGCTAATTCCTCATATGGAAGCCTCCCGAAGCATGGATCATCCTAACGTTTGTCGCTAATTCCAGGGCATCTTCTACCGAGTCGACACTATCGATGAAGTCGTCCATATAGTGGTAACTCGTAATTGCTTTAACGGCCCGAGGATATTTATCGCGAAATTCTTCCGCATTTTTATTACGGACAAAATGAACAATGCATGGTGCGCAATTTAATCCGAATGTTAATGCTTTCATTACGTACATAGTAGGGCGCTGACTTGAATTGCCACTTTCGTACCACAGAAATCGCAGTGCATGCATGTCCCCATCTTTCACTTTAATGCGATGAAACATTTCAGCTATATCACCACAAATTGCAATTTGACGGACTCGGAATTCAATTAAAATGTTAAATAGTGATGTGAGCAAGTCGGGGCCACATAATAAAAAATCATTTAGAGATTCACCCTTCGACTTTGCTGCCGCAACCCACACTAAACGAATTTTACCTGGTTTATTTGGATTTAGGGCCACAAAAACTGGAAGATACCATGTGCGACCGGGATAAGATAATATTTCTGCATAGCCTTTAAGTAGAATTTGCATTGTTTGTTGTAGTTGTTTATCCTTTTAAATTTTTTCTGAAGACACTTTAATCGATGGCATGCGACCTCGTAGCTATCAGGCAATGCTACTTCTTTATTTTTTCACACAAAATTAACTTCATATTGTTGTTCTTTTTTAGTAGCTGTGCTTTGGAGAATCTGCATTGCTTTTCCATTATCAGGTGATAAAATATTTTTCTTTTGAGCGACTTCTAGACCAAAATACTCCTTTATTTCATCATGTAGTTCCTTATAACGGTTTTCGCACTCACATGTATGAATATTTAGTGAGGCTGATGTTTCGGAGATTTTGTCACCACCTTGCAGAGTCCATCCCAAACGAGTTTTTGTCGCAATTGGTTGCCCATGACCACCTTCACGTATTTTTATCGGGACTGCTACTCTCCAGTTGTTGAGCCCAATCAAAATCATTGGCTTGGCATTTGTGTAGAACCTTACCGGTAAACCTTTGAGATACGGACGGACTTTTGTTATTTTAGCAAAATCGAGAGACTGTGTAGGCAAGTTAAGATTTTTAACTGTGCGGACATCATATAAGGTGAATCTAGATTCCGCTTGAACGCTAGAAACTTCCACATAAATTTTCATTGAATCGTCCTCTGACCGCGTAGTATTGCCTGTCCAACGTAGTACTAATGGCTCTCCTTTTCCTTTTAATCCCAATTTATTGAAAAATGTTTGCTCCATTAGGGTGACTGATGAGCCTTCATCCAAAAACGCGTACGTTTCTTCAAAGCCACCGCCAAAACACACACGGATTGGCAGAATTCTGAAACACGACCTTTCTTCATCACTATGACCATCCACTATTTGCATCTTCGTTCGGGCACAATAGCATCATTTTTGTGCAACAATGGGTGATGCTTGGCTGTACAGCTATTAATACCACATTGTTTATTTAAAAAACATCTGCGTCGATGAAGATTTAGGCACTGACGGCACAATTTGCTTTCTTTCACTAAATTCCACTTGTCTTCTAAATTTAATGACTTGGACTCACCACAAGTCCGGATTTTATGAGTCTCACTTTTGCATGAAAAACAAATTGGCTTATATGTGCTACTTTGTTGATGCGTATTTACTGAATCACTTTTCTTGGACATTGCAGTCACTAAACACCTTCACTATGGGGATATTGGCATCTTTCGGGAGCATAGCCCATTTAAGCTTATGATTATTTGGCAATTTATCGACCAACATTTTAACAAGCATTGGGTTATTTAAGTGGGCCATCATATTACAAGATTCCATTGTAGCGCAAATGTTTCGATTAGTAAGCGCATATTCTATGATACTCTCTAATTTGTCCTTTAATGGAGGAATTTTTGTTGCCTTTTCTATAATAGAATCAATTATGTGCTCTGGACGACCGAAACACATCACTAAGGTTTGAATTATCTCGCTCACCATCGATGGAATTAGTAACTTACATTTAACCAGCTCCTTAGCACGTCCGCGGGGGCACGATTGAAGTCGCATTAGATATTCGCCATCAATGTTCTGTTTCTATAGTTACTAATAAAAAGCGGCCATTCCTTTGGATTTTCGTCAAAGCTGGGAAGTTCTTTAGGTATTACCTGCCTTGCAGCAATTTGTGCCGCTGTCGGATGAGGCGACGACAATATGTTTAATGGGGAACTAGCAACTTGCGTTGGGTCACATTGTGAAAGAATTTTATATTTCTTTTCCAAATACTGGCGTTGTAGCTCTTTTTCTTCTTCCAGCATTTGCAGTTGCAGCTGCGAGGAGAGGTTTCGTTCCGAAGTATTTGAATTATGGGCAAACGTTATGGGTTTAGGCACATTAATTTGTCCTCTAGCGCTCTTTTGATTTGTAGGTGAAGATGATCCTTGTGTTCTGGCAGAAAATTCGGTTGTATTGACCGGTGACAATTGAGGAGTTGTTTTAGGCATGTTCTGTCGGACCACTAGTAGCTCGTGGCATTCGGACAACTCCAGCTTTCATTAGCAATATTTGAGCTTACCCCTACACATTCAAAATGGAACCACTTATCGCAAGAATCACACTGCACCATCTGGTCGATGTCTTTTAATTCGCATTTATTACAATTAAAATCGGTTTGTGACATTGTATTTTTTAGTTTTATTTTTTTTTTTTGTTTTTTGAAACACGATTATTTAATTTTATTTAAAGGAAAAAACTGTTTTAAAGAAATGTTGGTTTCGTTGGAGAAACCAACTTCAAAATGTTGCAAATAATATTAAACACTTTACTTTGCCTAAATATGCACCTTTTGTGTTTTATTTAGAGAAACAAACTTTCTTAGCCGCAACAAATATTAAAAACTTTACTTTTGCTTAAATATGCACGTTTTGTGTTTTGCTTAATATTAATTAAAATTGACCGCTTTAAAACAGTTTGTTTTTCTCTATATCAAGTTTTTAACTCGACCTTCAAATTACATTTAAACTTATATTCTACAAAATATTCTTAAGTAAAAAAGGGATAACGATAGAAAAATAACAAACAAGAATAATATGTATGTTGATATACAACAATATTAAATAGAATACAGTGGCGGCAGTAACAACATCTCTGGGAATAAATAACAAAAAAGATGGTTTTATGTTACCCGTTCTGTTTCAATTACCGTTATAAAAACCAAAACAACAAACATTTGTGTTGTTTTCAAATAGCTACGCTTTATTTTACTTTTTTGTTTGGGTGCTATTTGTGCTGTCGCAAACACAAAAAACAATTTGTTGCTAAGCTCTTATTATTTAATTTAATTATTTAATTGCACACTGAATTTGATTTTCGACAAAGACGGTTGTGTTTTTTGTGTCGTGTCAAATATAAAAAAAAAATTGGAAAATTAAAAAATTAAAAATTGAAAATTGCAAATTAAAAACTAAAAGATTTTTAAAAATTAAAACAATTAAGCAGGAGCAGAAAAAGTTACATTCAAATTGTGCATACATTTCGGTAAAGGAGAAAGTTTTAAGATTAAACGTTCAAGTGCAAGTGTTAATAAGAGCGCATTATGCGGGAGCATAATGTCGAAGAAAACTAAGCCCAATAACAGTGCATTGAAGGCACGTTCTTCAAATTATTTCTCGCCGCTGCAGACTATTGTTGATGGGGATAATGATGATGATGATGAAATAATAGTTGAGGAAACGAAAAAAGTTGTTGTTCCTCCTATAACAATATTGAAGTGCAAAATTGAGGAAATTCATGAAGTTTGCAAAACAAATAAAATAGTGGATTATGCCATTAGGAAAATATCCATAGGCCTAAAACTGTTTTGTAAGGCCAGGGCCGATTTTGAGAAGGTCTGTGATGTACTTTCTAATAACTATGAATATTTTACCTATGCAACAAAAAGTGAAAAACCATATAAAGTGCTTTTGTTTGGTCTAGATAAATTAGATCCTAAGTGTATTACTAAAAAGCTAACCGCCTTAGGGTTGAAATGTCTGGATGTTAAGCTAGTTGTTAAAAAGACCAATAATAATGCTGAGCATGTTATGTACGTTGTATACCTTGAACGCCAATCGATATCTATAAGAGAGCTGAGAAGTAGTTATTCTGTAATAGACTATGTCAAGGTAAGATGGGAGTTTCAACGGCCTAACAGATCCAAAATAACTCAATGCTATAACTGCCAGATGTTTGGCCATGGGTCGAGTAGATGTAAGGTGAGGACATTTTGCGCTAATTGTGCGGGTTCTCATAAGACTGCTGATTGTCGGGAAGCGGTGATAAAATGTGCAAATTGTAATGGGCCTCACAGGTCCACTTCTGATGATTGTCCGAATAGAACTGGGTATTTGCAGTTAAGACAGCGAATGCAACCTGTGCCCCGTGCGTCTGCTCGTAACGGTGCAATTTTTAATTCGGCTGATTATGGCAGAAACTTTCCTAACACGCTAAGGCAAAAAGCACCAAATACTGTTGGCGTCTGGCAAACTAATAACACCAGTAATGTGAGCAACAACTGCAGCAGTGGTAGTTCTAATTCTTTGTTTACTTTGCAAGAAATTAAGAATTTAACTACGGAACTGATTACTAATCTGCGTAATTGTAAGAGCAGAGCGGACCAGTTCGAGGTAATAACTAACCTCGCTTGTAAATTCCTTTCGTAATGGCTCGCTTAAATATTATTACATGGAATGCTAGAGGCATTCGGAACAAATGTCAGGAATTTTTTCAATTTCTGCTCACTTATAATGTTCACGTTTGTCTGGTGACGGAAACTTGGCTTACATCTAGTTCCTCTATTAGGCACAGCGAATTTTTTGTATATAGAAATGACAGAGAAAACACAAGAGGTGGAGGAGTTGCTGTTGTTGTAAGGAAAAATATTAATCATCAGTTACTTCCCATTATAAGCACTAACGTCATTGAAAATATTGGTATAAAAGTATTCACTAATAATGATAGTGTTTGTATTTATTCATGTTATTTTCCAGGGGGGTTAGCTGGTGTGGATAGTAATAGGAAGTTACTCTTTGGTTTAGACGTACGTAGGTTAACAGACAATAATCATAAGTACATTCTTGGGGGAGATTTCAATAGCAGTCTTGGGGTTGCAATAGGGCGAACTGTTGGGGTAATATCCTGTTAGAAAAATTAGATGCTTATGGAATAGATATTGTATATCCAAGCGACCACTCCTATGTGCCAGCTGATCCCAATAGGCAAAGCTCTACCATTGACTTTTTCTTAACGAACACAATTGAGATGTTATCCGCAGCAGTCGTTATTAATGATTTAAGCTCCGACCACTTACCAGTGAGAGTTGTAGTAGCTAGTAATGCCAACATACTTCCCCTATTGAGGTTTGATTTTAATAAGGCAAATTGGAGAACTTTTTCAAGAACTATTAATAGACATTTAATATTGCCGAGCGAAAGTGACATTGGTTGTGTGGAACAAATCGACTATATGATTGAAAATTTTAAGAATGTTATAAATCAAAGTATTGATGCTAGTGTGCCAAAAAAGGCGATTTCTTGCAGAAGGAAACCTTTTCCCCTGTATCTGAGAAGATTAATTCAGCAAAGGAACAGAGTGCGACGAAATTGGCAAAGATTTAGAGACCCACAAGATCTGCTCGAAATGAAGATATTAAATGGAATAATAAGGGAAGAAGTTAACGAGTTAAGAAACAGATCATGGAATTACCTTCTATCTACGTTAGATACATGTTCTCCTCCGTTTTAGAATCTTACAAAAATTTTAAGAAAGAGGTGCCAAAACATACCTACTCTGAAGCAAAATAACATTCGTTACACCACTAATACCGAAAAGTGCCAGGTATTAGCTGATAACTTTGCTGTGAATCATTCTGTATCAGCTAATCTTAGTGACAGTGGTACAGTTTCGTTAGTTAATGATACAATTCGATCGTTCCGTTCGCTAGTTCCAAACTTTTCGCATGATGCTTTCACAAATAGTTCAGATATTTCCTGTATTTTAGGGAAATTAAAACGAAGAAAGTCGCCAGGACTTGATGGTGTTAATAACAGATGTTTGAAAGCCCTTCCTCAGAGGGGAGTCAAGTATTTAACTATTATTATTAACGCATGCTTAAAATTTTGTTATTTTCCAAATAAGTTTAAAGAGTCCAAAGTCATTGCTATTAAAAAGCCTCATAAGCCACCAGATAGTCCTTCTTCATACCGGCCAATAAGTCTTTTGTCTTCCATTAGCAAAATCCTTGAGAAAGTTATTAAAGGGAAATTAATAAATTTTATTGACTCCCACAATATAATTCCTTCCTTTCAGTTTGGGTTTCGTAGTGGACATAGTACAGTGCAAGCTCTTCTAAGAATAAAAAATTTAGTTAAATCTAATTTTAATGATCAGAAATCAACTGGAATGGTACTGCTAGATGTCAAGGCTGCCTTTGATTCAGTGTGGCATGATGGACTTGTTTATAAAATGATTCGACTAAATTTTCCTGTTAATTTGATTAAAATCATTCAAGCTTTTCTTTCTTCTCGTACTTTTAGAGTGCATGTGGGCTCTCATAGTTCTGTAAGTTATAATGTCGCTGCTGGCTGCCCTCAGGGCTCATGTCTTTCGCCGATACTATACAATATATTCACATATGATCTCCCTGAAATGGATTATTGCACGTTATCAGTTTTTGCAGATGATACGGCAGTTCTCTGCTCTGGAGTGCTTGCGGTAGACATTATTAATAACTTGCAAAGAGCGACATCTCAAATTTTAGCATACTTTAATAAATGGAAAGTATTGTTAAATGGTGACAAAACGCAGGCAATATTTTTCACTAGGAAAAGGAAACCTTGCTTTGTTCCCCAAACAAGCATTGAATTGAACACTTCCTTGGTTCAATGGGAGAATAAAGTTAAATATTTAGGAGTTATACTTGATTCTAAACTCAAGTTTAAAGATCACATTCCATATGTCAGAAATAAAATAAATTTCATTATTCGTCTATTGTATGCGTTTATGAATAGAAACTCGAGACTAAGCGTTAGAAACAAGTTGATTATACTTAAATCGATTTTTCATGCGGTAATGTTTTACGCATCTCCTGTTTGGGGGAAGTGCGCAAATTGTCACATAGCAAAGCTCCAAGTTGCACAAAATAAATTGTTAAAGATGATTTTCAATCTTCCTTGGCATTTTTCTACTCGCAGGCTTCATGAGATTGCAAATATAGAATTAGTGGAGGCCAAGATAGATGGACTTTCGCGTAGCTTTTATCTCCGTTGTCTAAATTCAGAGTATGAGTATATCAATAGTTTAGCGCTAGTTTAGGTAGTAATTAAGGTAGAGTAAGTTATTTAAGAATTTTCAAATGGGTTTTGTTGACAATTTTTCCTTTTATTTGTAGTTTTATGTGTTGTTGAAATTATATATGTTATATTACAAGTAATGATTAAGTAGGAAAAGACATAGTCTTGAACTCTTTGTATATATGTATGTATGTATATTATTGATCTAATGAATGTAAATATTATTTGTCAGAAATAAATTAAATTAAATTATTTAATTGAGATGGGCAATTTTGACCCAAGAGTACAAGACTTGTAAGGTTTGTAAAAGAGCTGCAAAAATTATATTTTATGTTTATGTACACACATGTATTCGCTAAAAAATATCGCACCCTAAAAGGGTCACAACTCAAAGTTGACTTTTTTTCCATTAATTAATTCAGATCACATCAATATCTTCTTTAACAGTTATGTCTATTTTTGTGTTAAGTGTGTTGCTTCTGTACGATGAACTAATATTTTGAGTTGTGACCCTTTTGTATTTAGGGTGTGATATAATTGTGCTTAAGTTTGAAAAAAATCCGCTGATTATTTAAAAAACAAATGAGCAACAAAAACTGTTGAGGCAACTTTGACTCATTAATACAGGACAAAAGTTGGTGTATAACAAACAATAGAAGAAAAAATAATTTAAGCAATCTCAATGCACCCATGTCTATTCGACAAAAGGTCCTCGCTATTTCGAAACAAATATTTAAAGGCTCAAGCGTGGCAGGCTGACTGTTTCAACAGGAGTGCCAGGTATTTAGTTTTTTATTTGCAGTCTAATGCTTAAGGAACACTGCAAAAGTCAATTGGAATTCTGGAAATGTCAGCTAATAAAACAAAGTCCAGAGCCGCTGCTGAAGAGAAAACACAATGGTGCCATATAGGCTCCATGTATTTTTGACAGAACGTGTTTCTTCTAGAAGGTAAGTTTAATTTATTAATCTGTAATTTCTAATTTTTTACCTTCTGATATTAATTTAAGAGACATCTCGAATTTCTAATGGAGTAGTGATAACCAGCAATTCTGCAGCCAGGCATCGCTCACTCCTCGCAAATGCAATGGATAGAAGCTATTCAGAATTAAATTAAGTACACAATAGCCAGCAAAGTGAAGGGACATCCAGAAACATGAGAAGCACAAAATGCCAATGCTTGGTTAATGAATCGCGTAAACGATTTAATCGACTTTAGAAAACCATTGTTCTTCCTGAGAAAACTGCAAGCGTTTCTTCAAGAAACTGTGCCTACATGCAAACGCTAGACGAATACCTATTTAAAAAACGAGGTGCCTAAAGATTGAGTTACTTAAAGATGCGCATAATGCTAATTAGAAATGTAAACTTAGTCGCATTTATTTTTTTTTTATTTTCAAAAAGGTTTTACTATATTTGTTATCCTTTCTATTTCAATATGAACCATTGAACCACGATATTAATATTAAAATAACTTTAGGTATCTGTGTGTGTGTATGTGTAAATTCAAATATGGCATATCAATATTTGTCTTCAATTTTCTCACTTCTCATTGATTAAACAGTTATTATATAATTTACAGACCATGATTATGTTCTCAGAGATTATGTTCTCAGTCCTCCTAATTTTTGCCCTTCAACTTTTTTGTTAACTGTTCTTAGTTTTTAGTTAACAAATGAATTAAAGTCGTATGCATAAAAGCTTTCTAATGATTGTGTTACAGTAAAATCTTTTTTCTCCATGTTGTGTACTGTGAAGGATTTTTTCGACAGGGGGCTATAACCCTTAGCAATCATTTAGACTTTATAAAACATTTGTTTTTTAAACGCCTTTTCTATCGCACCAAATGACTATCATTTGATAAGTATGAATGACCCGAAATTGAAAATCTGTGATCAAGAATTTAGATACTCTTTTTTGAAGACTGAACAATTTTTATCAAATATAATGCCAGCTTTATGTTACTATTTTGTACTTTACATAAGTCACTATATGCAATAATATGGTTTTGAGTTGTTACATTCTTAGATACTCTATACAACATGAAGAAACTTCTGAGAATAAAAAAATATAAAATAATGCTAATAATGTATACTATATTAGATATCAGTTCAGAAAATTGCACTAAAATTGTACTAAAAGAAATAAATCCAATAATCCCAAGAACACTTCACACACACTTATTACATGTTTCCATTTCTTTCACACTAAGCTCCATAATTTATTTTCCGACTACAGCGACTTACGCCACTTTCAAAATAAATATTTTTGTTATGCTGTTAATTATCAACACTCCTCTCAAAAAAAATCTCAATAGTTCTCAACTTATTAATTGCTAATTTATTAAAAATGAAAAAGAACTGTTCAGTTGTGACTTATGCCACTTTAAGTATAAACGACTCAATCGACAGTTGTACTTTGTTATCCCAAAAATTTTTTAAAATGTTTGATAAAAACAAATTGTAGTATACAAATAATAATAAAAACTAAAACATAACATGCCATTCAATATAAAACATTTTTACATCTTTATTTTATATTTTATAAAAATATAATTAATTATATAAAACAAAGGTTTTATTGATGTAGATATAATCAAAACAAAGCTCGTTATCCGAATAAGTTTTTTAAATGAACAAATTCTTTGTAATATCCTGTTTCCACGACAATTTGAATCTCGTGTTTCGCTCTCTGAAGTAAGTTTATGAATCATGCTGTTTACACGACTCATTTATCTGCTTCAATTTGACAGTTGTTATTAAACAGAAAAACATAAGTTGAAAAACAACAACATCAGTTGAAAAACAACAGATAGTATTAAGTATAATTTTTTTCCTATCCATTTGTTTTTAATTTTATAAAATTAAAATTAATTAACACACCCACAAAACAATTATATTTCTAAGTTTTCACTTTTAACTTTGTTTTGTTTGTAATTTTTGTTTACAAAAATGTTTAATTTTGATAACTGGTACAGATAAACTTACGATAAAAATCAGAGAAGAGAGGATTTTTCCTTGATTCGCAGCTAGATTCAATATGAATCTACCAGCTTCGTTCTCAAACTTTTGCATGGCGAAGCAGGTTGATTCGCTTATGATTGGGGTGTGAAGCAAGAATAGAGGGCGAAGCAGGTGCCGTGGAAACAAGCTATAAGTTCTTCGTAAGTCTGCCATATTGACCTTTTTTGGGTTTTTTGTTTTTTATTAAGAAGATTTATAAAAAATATGTTGATTTTGCTAAAAACAATAAAATCATGTTTTTATGGATCTAACTACTGGGATAAATAATATTCATTTTTATACATCGTTAACTACAAAGTGACAACAGTGGCATTGCCAGAATCAAAATACTAATTTTCCTAAAGCATACATTAGCTAAAGCACTGTTTTGGAATACCATTTCTTAACAAACGTTTGTTAGCCTTAACGTGTTTGTTAACTAACGTGTACTTAAAAGTTCAAGTAAGAGTTTTTTATGCACACGGCCGTTACGCTTCAACTGCTATAAATTGCTTGAGTCGCTGTCAAAAACTGTGACGACAAAAATTTCGCCATTTTACCAAATCGGCGACTTGAAGACCTCTTTCATAATTTCGTGATAAGATTTACATCTGCACCTGTCCGTAGGCCTTAATCAGATGGTGGTCAAACTATTGGGAATGAAAAGCAACTTCATTCACGCCCTAGGAACAGAGAACAGCTAAAAGTCTAAAGAGATAATTAGCACAATTTATTCCCGTGGAAATAATGAGCTTCCAGTTAACACCCTGCTTGCCTTCAGGGGACTGGTCTCCCTTATACCCCCAGCAGCACAGGTCTAGTTAGCCAAGTATTCTATAAAGACCGATACATGTGCCCTCGGGGGGGTCTCTTTCATTATGGCAAGTAACCTTCGATTGTAATCGGTTTCTCCGAACGGCGACTTCTATAATACCGTTACTGTGCCGTCGACCTCACATTTTGTCGCCGACGACATATGTACATAATACAGGTGAATATATCCCGAGTTATGCGATCTGATAAAACCACCGAAATGCGGTGGTTACTGCAGTTTAAAAATCCCGAAGGGCAGCTTGCATGCTGGGTTCAACGTCTGCAGAGCTATAACTTCAGCATTTAAAGGTGTTAAACACAATAATAATGCAGATGCCTTTTAAAGACGGGGAAAAGAAGTCCATCATTGATGTGAGGCGTATCCAAATTGTCACACGGCAACATTGGTCTAAGTTCCAAAAGGAGCATTCCATTTTGTCAAAAATATTGGCCAAGCTAGAGAACATATGACCGGACCCTAACGAAATATTGGCAAAAAGCCCACTGGCAAAGTCGTACTGAGCTTAGTGGAATAGCCGTAAAATTGTAAATGACTGCTTATATCGAAATTGGGAAAGTGCAAATGGAAAAACTACAACGGATTTAATCACCGTGCGATGTTCGCGGATTAAAGTTGTAATGAAGCAGTTTCATAATGGTCCCAGCGGCGGCGGCCATCTGGGTGTAACAGAAACATTGGAAAAGATAAAGCAGCGCTTATACGGAGTAAGTTGCCCACAATCTGTAGCCGAATGGATAGTTAATTGCGGCCAAGGGTCCAACAAGGAAAAGTGTTGGCAAGCTACAACAGCAGCTAGCAATAGTAACAAATCGTTTATAAAAGT
Organism: Trichopoda pennipes; assembly: GCA_030448955.1. NCBI lineage: Eukaryota > Metazoa > Arthropoda > Insecta > Diptera > Tachinidae > Trichopoda > Trichopoda pennipes. The sequence continues at coordinate 117,592 of JASKUP010000006.1, read as the reverse complement.
TATAAACGTAACAGTATTAACTTTGTTTGTGCCTCAAATCTTATCCTGGAATTTATGAAATAAGGGATTTTGTTTGTTTATTATTTAAAAAAAATTATAAATTTATGTTATTTGTTAGTTAGCTTTTTTGTATTGTTTTTGTTTTTTTTTTACTTAAAAATACTGCACTTAATAAAAATAAATGAATAAATATAAATAAAATTAATAATTATAGTTATTTTACCTCTTTATATAAAATTAAGTTTATCTCTATTTTTTATTTTAGTTTTCGATATTTCACGGCACCATTGTTTGGCACATAGATTACGTATGGCATCTTCAGGAAAAGAAAAAAGTGTATAAACAATTTATAAAGTAAATGAACAATTTTTAACAAACAAATTTAAAACAATTAAAATCTTTTTCAAAAAACAAAAATAATAAACACTGTATATTGAAAAAAAATTATTATAACTATTTATATATAGACATACAATTTTCAAGTACTAAACATTTTTCAAATAAAAAATGAAAATAACTTCAGCAATACGTATGATCTACGCTCTAGCATATTCATTGATCAATTATTTAGCGATTTTTGATTAAAATTTTAACTGTAATTTAAAAAAAAATTAGCAACACTCACTGTTTTTGAAAAACGCTTCTTACATGGAAGAATAATGTTATTCTAAAAAGGGGATTTTTTGCAATCTCTTACATTGAAAACTGGACAAAAAAGTACTAATTGCCGCGAAACATACATACTTTCATACTCTTCTTTGAAAAGCGGACTTGTAATTAGTGTTGAGGAATCCATAAGCATAGATTATAAACTGTGGTATAAGTTAAAACCGCGGAAAGCAATTAAACTGAGCAAATACCATAGTTGAAATATTTCCTTATTATTAAAATTAAAGCTAAACCTTTAAGAAATGGAAGTTGGTGAGTAATAATTTTTCTGAAACTAGTTTACTAGCAATGTTCCTAATAAAATACTTAAATCTAGTGTAAAGTGAAAACTTTTACTTTGGAAAGTTCAAATTTTCAACGTATTTATATAATGTGAAGTGTTTGTTTTAGGGAATGACAAGATTGAGGAAACCATACCTTTTTCCTCCATACATATGTAGTTTGAGGATTTTTTTTATATATGCTATATCCAACACTGTTCGTTTACTAACGCATAGTCGGCATTCACTCGCAAAGTGTATTTCTCTTAAGGTATGACTAAAATGGCTTACTCAGGATTTTCTATCACTAAAACATGCATACTTCGAAAACTACACAAAATTTCAAGAAAAGGTACTGTGTATATGTATATCTCAAGTGTTTCTTCGGAAGCACATCGTGGGTTCCAGTATATTGAAGTTACCTCAGTTTATTCATACTACTGTGGAATTTTAACTTTTTCAATGGCACTCATATTACGTTGTTTCATCAACAAATTCTCTTGATAAATGCCATCTAATATCTAAAATATTATTTGACGGTATGTAACTTCCAAACTAAGAGTTGTTCCCAAATTTTTCACTTAACATTTTTAGCTTAGCTTATTACACTTTTACATAATATATTACACAGTTTACATAATATATATTATATTCTTTACACGTTCTTTTTTCGGGCAGAATTCATTGGTGATCAGGCCTTCATTGAGGGTAATATTTTAGTTCACAAGATATTATTTAAGAATATACCTAAAATTGTAAGTGCTCCTTTTTACACAAAGTTTTCTCAATAATTTCTTTTTCTGAAGCAATATATTTACATCTGTATGTATTTCATAGGCTACAAATTCACAAGTTATAAATTTTATTCAAACGCTTGGTAAAGTTAGAAGTGCAGATTGCATTGATCGCGTCTATGGAAGATGTATAGTACATTTTGGTGATTCAAAAGATGCGGCCAGGTGAGTTCATGTTTTGAATTTAACAACAATATTTATGTATGTTTGAATTTTTTATAAAATAAGAAGAAAAATGTTTACCAATTAATTTAAGGCTGATTTAAATTTGGTTGTTTTTCAAACTTTTATTCCTAAACAGAATCAGGTAAAAATTAAAAATACCATTATAGACTTTGAATTGATGAACAATTAATATTGCTTGGTTTTTTTCCATATATTTGGAATGTTCTTTGACTTAAGTAATTACTTACTTAAGGTTAATTCTAAATGATTTGATTGAAAAAAATAATACAAAATATCAAAAAATAATTCTTATTTAAAACTAAAATATGAAACCTATTACTCCGAGGAAATCATATCCATATGGCTTATCAGTGGATTTTGTCTAAATTTTGTATACTAATTGGTACAGTATTCGGGAAATTCGTTGTAAAATATGGTAACTATTAAAACTTAACAATTCTTCTCAGCCGATTAAAATTATTATATTTTGTCTCACACACAATTTTGAAAACATTTTTATTTTAGCAAAAATCAACAAATACTTTTTTCGACCACTCGTGTGGCGACAAATCTATTAGCTCAGCACATTGATGTTTTTGTGTTGCGATCGATAATAAAAAATATCAGTCCGCATAAATGGTTGTTTATTCCGGAAAACAACAAAAACCAATATGTTGCAATAATTGAAATATGAATATTTTGTTTATAAATATAAAAATTAAGCCTAAAATAGGTGTCCGTTGGTTGCCAGTGTTTGACGAGATGCGCCGTCGGGTTTCCACCAAATTTGCACAGTACCTTTGTAATGGTCGGTCGCTGGTTTTTGTCTTTGTTTTATGCGTTTGCGCACAATAGTGCGTCCACAGTGCGTGTTTGAAACACGACAAATTTTTCAAAGAACTCAAAATTTTTTTCCATTGCCTACTTCCACTCAATGTTTTGTATCAAATGAAATGTGTGTTTTCGTTTGAACGTTGCTGTGTGTGTGCTGCACAGAATGCGATGGCAATACAAATCGAAATATGCTCATGTTCATAGCAATTCCCAGCTGTAAAAGTATACATTACATAAGCGATTACATGAGCTATGCTAAGAGGTAGTCAGTGGTGATGCGTTCGCTTATTTCGCCACTTACATTTAACATAGAAGTGTCATAGGCTGTTTAATCGGTGCGCTCTCGCTTACAAAGTAAGCGACGACGCATCAAGTGCCACTACAATTTAGTTTACATCGTAAGTAGAGTAGTAAGCAACGTTGATTACAAATTTACTTGCGCATGTGAGGTAGGGTTAACATCTGGTGCTACTATTGCAATGATTTTGTAATTAAAAGAATAATGCATGGTTATTTGAGTTGCAGCCGAAAGCAGACAAGTATATTTTATTGACTTGTTATTATTGTTATTTTTATTAGTATTGTTCTTATTTTGTACAGAATTAAGTTGCAATTAAAATTTTAAGGACATTTCTGCATTTCTGCGCGAAGAACCTGTTTTTGTACACTTTGAAACAATGTTGCAAGTCCTTCTTGTATTTGTTCAGTGTGTGACCCTCTTCTTTGATAGCTTCTGCAAATGGAAAAAAATGTGATTATAGAAACAGTATAAATGCAATATGTATATTATAAAGTGAAGAGCGCATCATGCAGTGCGTTGAACTCCTTAAAACCCTTTTTCCCATTCACTCCATCGTAATTGAGGCAGAGAATAAGGTTTTCGTGTAGAATTCGTTTGAAATTGTTTGCCAAACCTCCTGGCCTCATAATAGTTCTTAACTTGGGAATCTGGAGATAAGTTAAATACTTTTATTAATATTTTGTTGTTTGTTTTTGTGGTTTTAAAAACCATCTGGGTCCGAGCAAATAATACTGTTCATATTTTGCATTTGCTCAATGGTTGTAATGGTGGAAATCGGCATCGCTACTCACGTTTACTTTACATTTCTTTTCACAATTTTTTTTTGAGATCGCTTGTGTGTTGTTCTGATCAGCTGAAAGGCAGAGATTTTGTTTTTTAACCTGTTCAATGCGTTGATTTTCGAACAAAACAAAAAAATGTTGACATGTAGTAATATAATGGCCAGATTTTGAACAATAATTGCATACGAAATCTGGAACTATAGTTTTTTTTTAACGAAAGTATGATGTATGATTTTTAAATTATTATGTGAATAATTTTTTGTATTAGAAACCAATTGTTCCTTCGTATATCTTCTACACTGAGCATTAAGTTGCTGGAAACGCCTGTCCAACATTGAACAGCAGTCTGACCACGATGGTAATTTGGTGTAATCAATGAACTCATCCTATTTTTGTTTCGTATGTGAGTTAACTTTGCTAATGCAAAGTTGTGGGGAAACATGAAATGTTTCTCGCAATATCAAAGCTGTGAACAAATTAAAATTTCTAAAATTAAATCAGTTACAATTTAAAAAAAATGGATAGGAAGAAAAGGTTTAGTGACGTAGAGTTGAGTAAAGTTTATTGAAGTTGGCAACTTATATTAACAGTAAAAAAAGCAAATTAATCTGGGAAAAGTCCTAAAAGTAACAGTAACAGGAACGCTAAGAAGGCATCTTGGAAAGATGTTGTCAGTATTTTCTAAGCACTGCTGCCGATAAAAAAACAAGGTCTATCTTTTTTACCTTATGATTTAACATTAATTTTATTAAAGAAATATATACAGCTTATATAATAAAATTATGACTGTTCAGCAAAATTTACATTCAATTAATTTTCCCACGAATAATTTAATAACAGTAAAATGCTCTTAATTGCATTATTCGATACCAAGTTCATGGTCACATGAAATTATGCTGATTTATTTATTTATTTATTATATGTCTATGGAAACATTTCCTTACAGACAATTAATGATACTAATATATGATATTAAATTATTATTACACAAAATTAAATAAATTACAAAAAATATAAAACGAAAATAAAAAAATACAAAATTATGAGTTTAGAAAATTTATAATTGCATTCTTTACAACATTAGCATTTAATGAAAAGTCTATAAATCTATACAATTGATTAAATTCGTAACACATTCTTCTAAGAGGATCAGCATCAGCATAATTAGCTCTATAAACTTTTACCAATAGAGGAATAAAATTGCGGGATGTACGTTGAGGAACATTAAACGAAATTTCGTTGATCAAAAATCCGGAACAGATATCTCCCTTAATAATATTGAAGACAAATGATACGTTCAGCATAGTTCTACGGCTTTTTAGAGTAGGCAGCTTAAGCAAGTTTTTATAATATTCTTATGCTTCATTATAATGACAACTGATACAAATTCAATGTCAAGCAATGATTGATTAACTAGCTGTTCAGACAGCAATGAGCTGGAGACAGCAATGAGAACACCACCACCATGAGTACCACGATCTCGACGGTAAATATTATATTTATTACAAAGGACTTCGGTGTTAAGATAAGTATTATTAAGCCAAGTCTCAGTAAGTACAATAATCTGGTAGTGAACATGAAAACTTTGTATATACAAATTGGACAATTTAGTTCTCAAGCCACGAACATTCTGGTAGAGTAACGACAATGAGCTCGAAGTATCACTGCTTAGTTTTTTGGAATATTGCTTTCACGTTCAGGAAGTACGCCAATATTATTTGCTCTCGGTCTTTCTTTGTACTTGATGTTACAGTATAACAACCAGCTTTTAATTCGTTTGCGTAATTGTCAATATTGTATGTTTTTTGTGGTTTTGTCAATTCGTAGTTTGGGAGTCGTGGGAGTTTTCCAAAAATTAGTTCGAATGGTGAATAGTCACTGTCGACATTTGATGTTGTGTTGAAAGCAGACGTAAAGTATTGTATCAATTCGTGACAGTTCTCGTTTTCTACAAAGTTTAACAGATATTCATTTAATACACGATAGTTTCGTTCTATTGTTCCTATCGTTTTGTGATGGTAAGGAGTAGAGAATTTTTGTCCTTATTTTAATAATGCGCAAATCTCTTTTATTAGTTCGTTGTTAAATTCTATGCCTTTGTCTGTCTTTAAAGTATTGAACAAACCATATTTTAGGATGATATGTTCTACTAAAGTGTCCGTTATGCGGTAATCCATAAAATTCTTCAATCAATCTGTATTGTTTTATATTTTCAGTTACTCTTTTTATCATTTTGCATATAATTATATTAATATCATTATTCTGCAGATTATAATATTTTTTTTTTTAATTTATCGGCCGTTATATATTTGAAAATTTCATCATTATCATATAGTACGCATGTATCAAATTTTAATTTCTTTAATTTTATTGAAATTTTCTCCAAGCATGTTTCTGAAAACATAGGATTTTCGCTTTTATTACATACTATACACGTGATTTTTTCATTTCATTCTTTTTCTTGCTGCAGCTTTTTTTCATACTTAAATTCTATTCTCTGAAGCTTCTTTATATCATTTATTGACGTGCATTCCTACATATGAAGTTGATCAGGCTTCTATTGAGATATGCCGTCCTTTTCATCACTTTGAACGTTCTCTATATTTTTGTCAATTGTTTTATTCTTATTTAGCATGCTACGTATTATTGCCAGAGTTTTCTTTTCTTTTTCATCAATATTGATTGGAATCATAGTTTTTAAAATGTCTGAGTTAATATCTAGTCGTGATAATGCATCTGCATTTGTATTATTAGCTCTCTTTTTGTATTTTATATTGCAGTCATAGTCTGATAGTTCTAGTCTTATTCAAGTCAGTTTTGAGGATGGGTTTTTATGTGAAAATAGTGCGACGAGTGGTCTATGGTCTGTTATAACGATAGATAGATTTTAATGATAGATTTATTCTTTTCATGCTTGTTCAAAGATAGGCTTGCATAGGATATTGGTAAGTCTTCTCCCATTATATTCTGTGATAAAACTTCAAACTTTTCAGGATCTGGTTTAACGCCTTCTTGAGTGATTAGGTGTCCAAGGTATGTGACTTCATGTTGTAAAAAATGACAGTTTTGTGCATTCAGCTTTAGGTTGTATTTCTCTAATCTACTTAAGACTTTTGTACATGATGGTGGGCATTACAGCCGAAAACAATTATATCATCTACATACAGGAATGCTTCTGATTCCAAACCTAATAACGCTATGGTGAGCATGCGTTGAATGGTAGCCTTGTAAATTGGTAATGGCCCGTTAGTGTCGAAAATGCTGTGCTAGGGCGGGAATCTTTATCTAGTTTGATTTGGCTGAAGGAGTTAGTCATACCGAGTCTTGAAAAGTATTTGGCGCGTCCTAATTTGTCCAACATGTCATCTAGCCTTGTTAATGGAAATTTGTCATTAATAATTTTTTTGTTTAGTTTTCGAAAGTCTACTACTAACCTCCATTTTGATATGTCCGTGTGTCCATTTTTTGGAACTAAAAGGAGAGGTGAATTATAAGGACTTGTGGATGGTTCTATTATTTTTTCTTTAAACATGTTTTTTGGAATTTATTCGTCAGTATGTATATGGGGCAGACGGTAGTTTTTTGTATATACTGGATTGCTATCTTGAAGTGAAATTCTTTGAGTATAGAAATTTTTTGCAGTTAATTCGTCCTCTTCTAAATGAAAAACATATTGAAATCTTTTAATTATTGAAGTTGTATCATTCCTATCATTGTTGCTTATGTTGTCCCATGAATAATTTTCTAATATCTCTTCTAAGCGTTCTGTGTTTTGCTCTTTGTTGTGCTTCATATACAATATTTCATACTTATGCAATGGTGCGGTTTGAATTTTTAGGTTTTCTATAATACAGGCCTGTTCTGAAAATCACATTTCATGAAAGTGATTTGAAAGCACAAGAAATGTGTTCTGTGCACAAATTTATGTGCTTTTAAAACGTTCACGTTTGCCACTTGCAATTTGAAATCACTAGGGTAATTTTGCTACTATCACAATGAAAACTGTAAAATAAATTACTGAAATAATTCAACCAATATGTTTTCTTATTAATTTTGTTACATAATTACTTTTTATTGAAAACAAACACTTTAAAATTTAGAAAATTGTAAGGGCACCTTTTTTACTGAACATTTTTTATTTGCTTTTGTGTTTTCAATTTTTGTGTTTTTAGGTAAATCAGCTGTTTTCTTGTGCTTTCAGGAAAGTAAAATCACATCGAAAACTACAAAAACAGTGTGATTTACAGAACAGCATAAAAACACAAGTGTGATTTTAAAACCGCATGTGATTTAAAAGTATGTGATTTCAAGAACATGCCTGATAACATCTCTTTTGGTCGCGTTTAGAATTTTTATATGTTTATTGCCCTTTTTTGGAACAGTGGTGTTTGCCAAGTGTACTCCTTTAGCTATTTTCCTGTTTAAAATTACTGTGTCTTCACTCAAGATTATGTTAAAAGGTAATATTGTCTCTGTTTTTGCGGGTATTATCAAGTGGTTTACACATAAGGAACCAGTTTGAATTGCTAAATTGATTATTTTATCCTTATGTATTGTATGAGTGATGAGGCAATAGATATTTCAATTCAGACACATAAATCTGAACTGAGACTATTTAACCCTATTTGTTCTTTCAAGCACTTGAACCTGAAGAACACGAATCAGTTAATCAAACACCTCAAAATGCTTTAGAGAAAATGATTAATATTTTATTTATTTTCCATTCTTATATACTAAATTAGTTTACAATAAATTGATTTAAGTTGCTGAATTTACATATTTTTCTTTAAAATTTCTTTCAAATTTAAAGTTAACAAATAAAAAATTGTTTGTCAGCTGTTTGCGTGAAATAAAGAAATAAAAGACTTTTTTGTTAATTTGTAAATCTAGAGAAATTTCTCAATTTATTTCGATATTACCTTTTTTGTTCTTAAAATATAAGAATATATGCATGTAAGTGTTCACTCAATGGCGTTCAAAAACTAATTAGATACTATAACTAAACTTACAAAAGGCGACGAGCAACGTTAAACAAAAAACCGTTAGCGGTTTTACTCGTCATAATTTATGTAAAACCTCCCACCCAAGGGTGTATAAAAAGGCATTTTTATAAATTATGACAAGGTATTAATTAAACAAATATTAGGTTCAAAATCAAAGACGATAATGGAAATTTTAAATTAAACATTGCCGGCCACCTTGCAACATCACATTCTGTTGCAATATTGTACATAAATCAAAAGTCATCTATTGAGAAAAAAAATGTTAAAAGTATTCAATTACTACTGTCTTATTTATCTATATTTTTTTTTCTTTTCATTTATATATATATATATATATATATAATATCTACATTTTTTTTTCTTTCTTTCACATAATTTTGTAAGTCATACGACCAAACCAGACAAGCTGGAAAAAATTCCCATAGAGCAAAGTCTATGGGATGCAGTTTTAGACAGACTGCATACTGTACCCATGCAGGTATGGTTTTAACAGACCATCAAACTTGCCCCCCTTAAAAAGGAGATTGACCAGAAACGACCCAACCAAATATGGTGTGTTGAGCCAGTGGAAACCCCGGGTTCGAAAAAATTCTACCTTTTAAAATCAGAGGAGCGACTTCTGGACCTATAACCAGTGCGACTCTCCCTGATACATTAAAATTTGGGTCAGCTAGTTGCATTCCAGCAAAGTGTTCCTTCACGGCTTCAGAAACCGAAACTAACGGCGTAACTATGCCCTGCATTTTTTTCTCTTTTGTCGTTAATGTTATCTGCTGCGTCGAGTCATAAAGAGAGCTGACCTGTAAACAGGAAATTATTTCCTGGTCCATAGCGGTGACAGGCAGCATGAGGTTTTTCACCAAACTCTCGCAAACGTAGCTCATGCTACAACAAAGATCTATCACTGCCCGTACCGGTATAGACTTACCAGAAGTTCGCAAAAGAACTTTAACAGTCGGGGAAAAGGTGATGACGTGGCGAATTGGCAAACTTTTAACCATGGGTAGAGCAGACGGACGTTGCTCAGAAGATTGGCGATTTTTTCTTTGCTTAGCAGACGTCTGGTTAGTAGAGTGTAGCAAAGAATTATGTTTTCCCTTACATTTCCTACAAGTGCCTTGGCTCTTGCAATCGCGGTCCACATGATCGTGTGATAAACACCGGGAACAATAACTGTGTAAAAGCACCATGCGTATCCTTTTTTCAAAATTCATTTTCAAAAATGCGCGACAGGAGGATAACTGATGCGGACTTTTACAAATCCGACACTTTGCTGGTTGGGTAGACTTTTTTACACTTTTTGAACCCGAGGTTTTTATGGCGCCTGATATAGCATCAGGATTTGGTGACAACCTAGCGTCAGGAGCCACCGCTTCTGTAGACACAGATGCATTCAAAACCGATTTCTCGGACACGATGGCTTAGGATCCTGCTAAACCAAGTATAGTTGCCTCCTCTGATATCTCGGGAGTTGGCTTCATCATTGGCGTAACAGGGATATCAGTTGCTGGAGCTGGATCCGACCCAGATTCAGATACGGCTGTTGGATCTTCTATCTCCATTGAATCTTCATAATCTTCGAGCAAAGCGTCTTCAAAGAGAGTTGGTAAAAATTCCATGATGCTAGGAAACAATGAAGGTTAGCAAATACGTCCTTAAATATTTAACTAGTCAGAATGACTAGCTTTGTGATTGGTCGCTTGACAATACCGTTATTCGTACGTATGTCCACGACACGTACGTGATTGTCACTTCCGGGGTAAGTTCTGATAACCCTGCCTAACTTCCAAGAAGTTGGTGAAAGCTGTTCATTTCGAACAACCACTAAATCATTCACCGCTATATCACGTTCAGGGTATTTCCACTTATAGCGCTTATGAAGATTCGACAAATATTCCTCCTTCCATCGATGACAGAAGTGATGAATAAATGCTTTAACCTTTCTATAACGATTTACAAGACTTATAGGCGTTTCGTAAATTGACGGTTCGGGAGGAGCTAAAATTGGTGAACCTATCAAAAAATGACCTGGTGTAAGAGCTACAGGCTCACTAGGGTTATCACTCATTGGGCAAAGCGGTCGAGAATTAAGACAAGCTTCTATTCTAGCCAGGACGGTTGAAAGTTCCTCAAAGGTATATTTGATACCTTGAGCCTCCTTACGAAAGTGGAGTTTAAAACTCCTAACTCCTGCTTCCTACAAACCTCCCATATGGGGAGCGCCTGCGGGGATAAACCGCCATGACAAACCTCTAACATTAAATATAGAACACATTCTTGCCTGACTCTCCGACAAAAACGTCTTAAAATCCCTTTCCAACTCTCGTGAAGCCCCCACAAAATTTGTACCATTATCGGAGAATATGGTATTCGGACAACCTCTCCTTGAAATAAAGCGATTAAAAGCAGCCAAAAACCTATCCGTGGTCAAATCTGACACTGCCTCCAAATGTATTGCCTTTGTAGAAAAGCATACAAAAATGCAAACGTAAGCCTTTAAAACCTGATTCGACCTAACGCTCGAACTTTTCATATCAAATGGACCTGCAAAATCCACACCAGTAGTCGTGAATGGCCGATTCAAAACCGTCCTCTCCGGTGGTAAGGCAGCCATTATCTGACTACATGAGCGCTTACGATCAAGAATGCAACGTTTGCAACGGTTGACAACCGTTCGAACCAATGTTCTCAATCTCGGAATCCAATACTCGATTCGTAAAATCCTAAGCATCAACTGATTCCCTCCATGAATTGAAATCACATGAACAAATTGAGTTAAAAGAAATGTAAAACGACACGAATAAGGCAACAAAATTGGATGTCGTTCTGTATATACTAAAGATGGAGATTTAGCCAATCGTCCATTAAGTCGCATAACATTCTGCTCATCCAGAAATGGACTTAGAGTTAAAAGAGAACTCTTTGAAGAAACAGGTTTCTTCGCCAAAAGACACTTATATTCATCAGCAAAATGGAATTTTTGGGCAACAATGGCCAAACGAATTTTCACCTGTTTTACCTCCACGTCAGAGATGCTAAATGACCCATACGAATAGCGACCTCTATGAGCTAAATATGTATTATTAAAAAACCTAAAGACGTATGCGATTACCCGAAGGGCACGATCAAAAGAAGAAGATCTCTCTAGAATATCATCATAATTATCAAAAAATGAAGCATGAGATTTCAAAGCACGTGCCTCCAGATCGGTGTCCATTATAGTCGAACTTCCTAGATTCCAGTCAGATTTATCCTTCTGAAGCCAATGTGGCCCATACCACCAAAGATCACTATGTGCCAAGTCCGAGGGTGATATGCCCCGACTCCCTAAATCAGCAGGATTATCCTCTGACTTTACATGGTGCCAATTATGACTGCCAACAATCTCCTGAATCTTGCAAACTCTATTCGCAACAAATGTGGTCCAAGAACAGGCGTTCTTCCTTAGCCAGGAAAGGACGATCATAGAATCAGTCCAACAATAAATCCGACGAAGTGGCACATCAATCTCGCCTAACACAGTTCCCAAAAGATCAGACGCTAAAACTGCACCGCAAAGTTCTAAACGAGGTAAAGAAACTGACTTAATGGGAGCAACCCTGGTCTTACAAGTTAGCAAATTAGTATAAACCTCGCCATTAGAATTCTCAACACGTATATATATCACCCCCGCATATGCCCTTTCCGAGGCATCAGAAAACACATGAAGTTCAACGGATGACTCCGGTTCATAACGAACCCATCTAGGAATACGTATATTGTTGACCTCGTGATATGTCGTAACAAATTTGTCCCAATCTGCCCTTGTCGAAGGTTTAAGTGAGTCGTCCCACCCCACATTATCCTTCCAAACCTTCTGCATGATCATCTTGGCAACCACAATCGTCGGTCCTAACCAACCCACCGGATCAAATAACTTAGCAATAATGGACAAAACTTCCCTCTTTGTATATTCAGATCGCAATGTAATTGGATCCACTTCAAAGTAAAATGCGTCCAGATGAGCATTCCATTGAAGACACAGTGTTCTCGAACCACTTGACTCAATAAAAGTCAATAACTTGGCATCAACTAGATGATCAGGAGGAAGTTCCGCCAAGATGGCCCTCCCATTAGATGTCCATTTTCTAAGCTCAAATCCCGCTGATAATAAAGCCGCTATGAGTTGATCACGAACGGTCAATGAAGTGGTGACATCATGAGCCCCAGTTAGTACATCGTCAACGTACATACATTTTCGCAGAATTTGTGCTGCCAAAGGGTACTCATCTTCAACGCCATCAGACAATTTCAGTAATGTACGAATGGCAAGATAAGGTGCACAATTGACCCCAAAGGTTACCGTCTGTAACTCATACTCCTTAATTTCCTCCGAAGGAGAATTTCGAAATAAAATACGTTGAAATGGGGTATGTTTCTCATTCAGTCTAATCTGCCGATACATTTGGGTTATATCACAGTTAAAAACAAATCTAAAAAGTCTCCACCGTAGTATAAGGAGGACCAGATCCGCCTGTAAGGTGGGTCCCACATAAAGACAATCGTTTAGGCTATTGCCGCTAGAAGTCTTATTAGATGCGTTAAACACTACCCTTAATTTGGTAGTTTTGCGATCTAATTTCAATACTGGGTGATGTGGTAAGTAGCAGGTCAAATTAGTGCAATTATCCGCTATAGGCCGCATATGACCCAAAGATAAGTATTCCCTCACAACGTCGTCATACATTTTCTTGATCAAGGGTTTCCGTAATAGAGAAGACTCATTCCGTAAAAACTGTGACCTGACATTCCCCTTTGAGGACCCCAAAGATATTCCATCGGGAAAATCCGTTCTGAATGGAAGTGTCACTATATAACGACCATCCGAATTCCTAAGAGTTGTACTCTTAAAATTCCTCTCACAAATTACAACCTCAGGCGACATTATCCTCCTTTTTGGCATTTCCTCCAATTCCCAAAATCGAAGTAAATTCCTGTTCAAATTATCTTCCTCAGAAAATTCTACTCTGGTCGAATAAACTCGCATGGAAGGCTGGCGTATAGGGCCCGTAATAAGCCATCCAAATACCGTATTCTGAGCCAACAACGTCCCTAAAACGTTTCGCTGAATCTCACCTGTGATAATCAGTGGATACAAATCAGCACCCAGTAATATATCGACAGGCCTACAATCAAAAAATCTAGAATCTGCCAAACGTAACTTTGGCAAGTCCTTGCGAAGTTCATCCTTTAGTATAAAGGATGGTAGATTACCCGAGATTTTCGGTAAAACAAGTGCCGTAGTCGTCAAGCTAATCGAAGAATCCAAAAGAGAACCTATTTCAATAGAGCAGAGTTTCCTTATAGTGGCAGAGACCGTTTGGTTTACACCCGAAATTTTGGCATTCGTAGAATGCGCAACAATCTTCAAACGGTTCTGCAACCGTTCAGAAATAAATGATGCTTCCGATGCGGGATCAATCAGGGCTCGAGCTGGGTACGTCATACCCTGGTGACGTATATTCACCATTGCAGTCCCTAACAATACAGTCCGATCCTGAGAAACATGATTTACCTGACGATTCACAGGAGCCGGGGATATCACACCGCGAGAGGTAGACGTCTGGGCTGGCTCCATGGGTCTAGGGTTATTTTGTGCAAAACTAACGCCTGAACCCGCAACCTTGTTAGAATTAGAAGGATTCCTAACGAAATCCTCTGAAGGTGATGCATTCCTGTGTAACAGGGTATGATGCCTCCGATTGCAACTTGAACAATTATGAACGCTCTTACAATCCTTAACCTCATGTGCGCGCGACAAACAATTAACGCAACAATGAAATTTCTTAACTGTTGAAAATCTTTCCGAAATTGAAAGATTTTTAAATCGTTTGCAATCCCGCAAAAAATGGCTCTGAGTCTTACAAAGAACACAATTATTTGATGTCGACGAACTCGCATAATGTGTTTTTACCTTCTGTTGAAGTTTCTTCTTCTCATGACAGGAGTCCCTAATATCACGTATACACTCTAATGTTTGAATCCTTTCTGTGAGAAAAGCATCCAAATCTTTCCATTCAGACAAGACGAATTTGTCCCTAATACTCTGTTCCCATAAAGTAACACTAATATCCGGAAGTCTCTGAATACAAATAAATATAATCATCGGATCCCAATTCTCCGTCGACACATCATAAATAGACAAAGCAGATAGGCAGTTATTTATGCCCCTCTGTACCAACTTAAGATTCGCGCAAGTTTCCTTATCTAAAACAGGAAGGTTAAAAAGAAGTCTAAGTTGGTTGTTAACCAACATACGAGGATTTTCATAGGCGTCCCTGAGATTTTTCCACGCTATATCAAAACCCTCATTCGAAAGTGGGCATTTAGCGACAATCTCCTTCGCCTCGCCACCGGTTTTTCGCCGTAAATGGCATAGCCGCTCGATATTACTGAGACGCGAACTATTTACATATAACGCCGTAAATAAATCTCTAAAGGTGGGCCAAGAAAGATAATCCCCTTCAAATGTGTCAACGTCGCAAGGCGGTAACGGTAAAGTGTGACCTGAATTATCAGAACTGCACGGATTCGGCATCTGGGAACTACTACGTTCCATCTCAGATTTAAACTCACGCTTCTTTCATTTTACCTTTCCCAAACACGTAAAATATGCCGTATATGTAGCGCGATACTTTGCCGTTACAACATTACCCTGATCTACTTTACTTTCCTTAAACGTCTTCAAAAAATCCAAACATTCCTCATGTGTGGACTTAACTTTACCCCACAATAGTTTCAACTCTTCGCCATGAAGCCCTAATGTGTCGACTGTATGTTCTTCATCTCTTATGTCATTAAAGAAAGCCTCGAATTCTATAAGAGCATCCGAAGCTCTAATAAATCTATCAAGTGCGGTAACGGACATTATTTCCGAATGATTTCAGCAAATCAAATGAATAAAAAATTTAACTTTTCACTTAATGAAAAAAAATCAATGAATTTATTTCTAAAATTCAATCAAATGATATTTAAACCAACAAAAATAATTTTAATTTAAATACAATTTAAATTAAACTCAAAACAATATCATTAATTTAAAACAAATTAAATGAAAGTCAAACCGACCGACAGTAGGGTGAAATTTGCAAATTGAGGAAAAAGCACAAATACAAAATTTGGCCAAAGTATACGTGTGTATGTAATCTATACTAGTACTTACAAAATCACTCAATTTTCAAAAACACACCACTATTTATCGCACTTGATATTTTCTCCTTAATGGACACAAACAAATAAAATATTATCTCCAATATGTAAAAGAATATAAAACAGTAACAGGTAAAAATAATTTTAATTCTCACTATTTTTAACAAACAAACGCGCAGGCGTTTCATTTCGTAGCAATAAAATAAAAATGAAAACAACGTTCAAAGAGGAATTGCAAGCGATCAATCACAATGATAAATGTGTGGACATATGTATGTATGTACACATGTATGTCCCTTATTAATACACAAGTGGTAAATTAAATGACACAATCAATTAAATTCTTTTAATCTTAAATTCACGCACTTTAATTAAAAATTCAATTACGCACCTTCTAAATAAATTATATTTATATCTTCAAAATGGCGATGGCAAATGGTGGTGCTAATATGGCGGATCCTTTGAATGCAAAAAAAAACAAAGTTATTCTCGAAAAGGCACTTTTGAATTCTTTTCCAAAGATCCGGCTCGAAGGACCAAATGTTTGCGTGAAATAAAGAAATAAAAGACTTTTTTGTTAATTTGTAAATCTAGAGAAATTTCTCAATTTATTTCGATATTATCTTTTTTGTTCTTAAAATATAAGAATATATGCATGTAAGTGTTCACTCAATGGCGTTCAAAAACTAATTAGTTACTATAACTAAACTTACAAAAGGCGACGAGCAACGTTTAACAAAAAACCGTTAGCGGTTTTACTCGTCATAATTTATGTAAAACCTCCCACCCGAGGGTGTATAAAAAGGCATTTTTATAAATTATGACAAGGTATTAATTAAACAAATATTAGGTTCAAAATCAAAGACGATAATGGAAATTTTAAATTAAACAGTCAGCAATAATAGTTAATGAAACCTGATATAAAATTTAGTAATAAAAAATATTAAAATAATTGAACTTAAAACTTAAATTTAATAAATAACAAAATGTTTAGTCAACAATAATATTTCACACAAGAATTAAATGTTAAGGCATTCAAAACAAAAACAAAAAAAATGTTTAGTCAACAATTACAAAACTTTAAAAAACGGAAATAAGATCATATTGATAGTTTAATAAAATAATAAAAAAAAAAGAAACCAAAATTAAAATTATGTTGATGTAAGTATCAACATTCTCCCCCGCGTTGACCAACGGTCACTGGTGATAAACGTTCATTAGGTTCGATATCTGCAATGCCAATGGTAACACTTCGCAGTAAGGGAACTGGCTGAAGTGTCGGTTGAGCGACCCTTTGAAGTTGTCTTCCTTTATAGGTTGAATGTAGCTTTAGTGTGATGATGGCTGCTAAGACGGTTACAGAAAATAAAAGTGCAGTGTAGCTTACGGCATGGTGGTGTTGGCTTTGGGACCTGATTAGCTCTGGTAATTGTGCAATAGTTGCCTCATTAAGTTGTTTTTGCAAGTTATTCAGTTGAATTAAATGGGTTTCAAACTTGTCAGTATAATTAAAAATTCTTTTGATCTCTTGTGGAGTGTTCAATCTGCCTGAAGTGGACGTATGAGGTATGCAAACTATTTGATGCATCAAAGTGGCCTTGAATAGTGAGATATGGTTGGTTTTAATTATACAATTTGGTTTTATTTGCATTATTCCAGTGCCTGTTATTAGCTGTTGAGAAGCTTCATTGCCGCAAACTGCTGAAATATCTATTTTTGTTGTAGTGGCAAAGATCCATTTATTCGGATTTCTCAGTTGCGTCCAAGTTGTATTATCCACCAGCCGAGTAAGATTACAATTGGCTGTGTTAAGGCTGTTGAGGATACTGATTTCACAGGCATTTATATCCTTTTTAAATCTAAGCTGCTTGTTGTAACATATATATATATCTCCTTTAGCTATAGTGCAGCTTGACAAATCGTCGTTCGTAAATGGAATAAATTCATCTTTGTGTGGGTTTACTGCTAAAAAAGGTACACCTAGTTTGATGGATATTAGATCGTTATTTCTTATTGTTGGAACTGGAGTTATCTTTAGGAGTTCTAGGAATTGTTGATCGACCAGTGGCAATCTAATATCGAAGAGGACTTCGTCTTTTGTCACTGCTCCATTTGTCCTCATAAGCTTGTATAGTTGAACCAAACTATCGTCTTCAATTGGAAGCGTACGTTATACCGGTAGGTGTGTTTTATTGTGGTTAATTCAGTCCTGAGTTGATGAGGTGGTAATAAAAGTGGTCTAATTTTTTCATGATGAGCATCAATTAGTACGTCGATGATCTCCTTTTCCACCCTATGCAAGTTCAGTGCGGTTAATGTTAATTGATTGGCCAGAAGTGATATTAGTTGTGTTTGGCGAACTTCTGAGATATCCTTAGCAAGTGCTAAGGAGATGTTGATTCTTGCAACAATTTCCGTTAGTTGCTTTTGTGTGCTGAGTTCATCTTGTTTTATTATATTACTGGTGGAGTCAATAATTGATGTTCGGTTTTTCGACCTTTGCTCTTTTAATGGTGTCTGGCATTTCACTGGCATATTCTGAATCCAGCACTCCAAACAATGACCTTGCCACATTTCCCACAATATTGAATGCACCCCTTTTAACTCTGCTAGTGGCGAATAGTTCCTTCTCTTCCAGCAACTCTTCTTTTATTTGATGAAAATTATCTATCAAAATATTACAAGTCGACTGATGTGTAATAGTTGAACATAAGTGCTGCAACGTTATTAGTCCAGAATGAAAAGTTTTCAGCTCAGACAAAAAGGGCGCTAGATCATAGTATACCATGAGTTTCCATTCAGCTGCTGCCAGTTTTACGGATCCAATACCTTCAAAGTAAAGGGTCAGAGTGAAAGTTGCTAATCTCTACGTGACTACTCAACCGCTGGAATGAAAAGTATGGCTACGATCATGGTGAGTACAATTGAGTTAGTAATGGTTTTCGATTTTTTTGTGGGTGGAGTATCTTCTTCGTGGGGTGAAGTATATTCTTCTTCTGGGCGATTAGTATTAAAAGTTCGCTTGTAGGTAATTCGTCTTCATGAAGTAGCGGAGCTAATCTATGGATAGGTCTGCTTTTTATTCCTGAAGTTGTTTTTACCTCCGCTACCCGAACCTTGCCATCATTGCCCTCGTGTGTTCGAAGGATTCTTCCAAGTGGCCAGCTCATAACCGGTAAATTGTCCTCTTTTATGATAACCATCTGCCCTTATTTCACGTTTTCAGACGATGATTTCCACTTCTGTCGCTCTTGCAATTGGTGTAGATACTTGGCTGACCAACGTCTCCAGAACTCATGTATGAGTTGGGAGACGAGTTTACATCTTGTGGCCAGAGAACTATGTGATTGCACTGCTCTACTATCCACTTGAACTGTAAGTGGTTCTCCAATTAAAAAGTGTCCTGGAGTCAGCGCAGTTAGGTCATTTGGATTAGATGACATCGGAGTAAGAGGCCGAGAATTTAATATGGCTTCTATTTCGATGATTACTGTTTCAAGCTCTTCGTGCGTCAGTGACGCTGTTGAAACACTTCGCAGTAAGAGTTGCTTAGCGGATTTTACTGCTGCCTCCTATAAACCTCCAAAGTGAGGGGCTCGAGGTGGAATAAATTTAAATTAAATGCCTTCTTTACTGCATGACTGTAAGATCTTTTCTTGCGAGTTGTTATGAAAGATTGCTTGCTTTAATTCTTCTAGCTGATTCCGTGTACCTGTGAAGTTTGTAGCATTGTCTGAATATATGGTCTGGCATCGCCCTCGGCGTGATAAGAATGTTTTGAGGGCTCCAATGAATGCATCTGTTGTCAATTCAGTTACAACTTCCAGATGTACCGCCTTTGTGGAGAAGCAGACAAAAGCAGCTACGTAAATTTTATGAGGTTTTTTACCTCTTATCTTATAATGAACCCAAAACGGTCCGCAGTAGTCAACACCAGATTTAATAAATGGGCGTGATGGGGTGACCCTGCTTGCTGGTAGATCCCCCATTATTTGAGAAAATAATTTAGGTTTTGCTCTTGTACATCGCACACAATTTTGGACTATATTTCTTGCCATTGATTTGCCTTTGATGATCCAATATTGTTGTCTACACAAAGCCAATAACGATTGTGGGCCACAATGATAGTTTTATTCAATTGCGGTATTCCGGAGAAGCATAATGGATGATCTCCGGATGTAGGGAGTTTCTCTGGTTGATAGTTTGATTAATGTTTTTATTTCTGTAGTTGTGTCTGTTTCCAGTGCTTGAATTAAAATTAGAATTTCGGTCATTCATGCGGCAATTTCGGTAATTATTTGGTTTCTGTTTTGTCCGTTGCGAGGGGATGTGTTTTTGTCCGAGTTGTTTTCGTAATAAGTTTTTCTATTCCAATTGTTGTTGTTATTAGCGTGTCTTTGATTTTGGTTAGTTTGGAAGTTGTTTTTGTTGTAATTGTTGTAAGACCTGTAGTTATTTCCGTAGTAATTGTTCCTCTGTCTGGTGGTTTGGTACATGATTTTTGTTCGAGTTTGAGTGCAGTCGGCTTCCTCTGCAATGTCTACTATCTCTGAGAAGGATTTTACTTTACTAGAATCTATTAGTCCCTTTTGAAAAGCATTAAACGCAATGATGTTGTTTGATTTTATTATTATTTTTCTGCAGTTTTCATCTATACTAGAAATTTGAAGTTCGTTGAGTTCTGATGTTAGACTATTAATTTTATCTGCGAATTTAGTAATTTAGTTTATTCAATATATTGTTTGGTGTTTGTCTTGATTTGTAGCATTTCTTTAATTCTGCGACTAATTGATCTAGGTCTGTTGGTATTGTGTTTTGTCTTATTCTGTTATGTACTTTCTGGTCTAACCTTGTCCGTAACACAAATTGGAAAAAACTTGTTTTCTTTGATTCCTCTAGAGTTTCTTGTATTAATTCTAGGTTTGCAATGAACGGATTGAGTTCCTCTTTTCTGCCTGTGTATATAGGGATTAATTTTGAAATTGAAGCTAGTTGTATAGCCTTCATTTTGGCTTGTGTAGCATTTGAGGTCACTGTTGTAATAAGTTGTGACGACCAAAAGTCGGCAGGCTTGTTTTTGGATCACATAGCAATTAGATCACAAGCAATTAAACTCTATATATATTTTTCACATTTATTAAATTTTTTACTGTTTTTTTATTATTATCAAATGAATTCTATTATATAATTGTCATATTTTCAAATTATATTTATGATTTGTTTAATGAAATATTTTAAATTAATGTATTAATTTTAAAGACAAATAATAGCCGTTAAAATCCGTGAGAAGAACATATCATTATACACAACCCTAAACAGTAGCAATCAACTGTAGTTTAGTGGTATGGGTGTGTATGTGTGCCTGGCAGAAACATATAAAAGCGAGATAATTACGTATTTGAGGAGAGTTCGCCACGGGCAAGCAACCGGGCAAGACTTCTTTTAAGTGAGTTAGAATTTTATTCAACTTAATTAAAATAGTCTTGCGAATAGGTTCAGCTCAGTTTATCAGAGTCAGAATTTTATTCGATTTTGAATTAATTGAGTATAGCTCAGGCCTACGGTCAAGCAAGTGCTGTTGCTACTTCACCTGGCTAGAATTTTATTCGCCCAGGTGACGGAGCCCAGAGCCAGGCCACGCTTTGTTCAGCAAGGCCAGAATTTTATTCGCCCTAGCTGAACAAGTCGGACAAGATCGTCAAAATGCTAACACCAATTTCGACGTGGAGCGGTTGTCTCAGAATCTTATTCGTGACAACCGCGACAAGTCAAAAACTGGTGGACAGGCAAACTGTTCTGCTTAGACTGGACCAGAATTTCATTCGCTCCAGTGTGAGAAGCAGTAGTCTAGCCGGCGGAGAGTGGAGACGAAAACTCTTGAGGGCCACGAGGCGGTTGATCGTCGTTGGCGTGCTCAGTAGTGATGTAGTATAATTTTAACTTAGTTTAAGAAGTGGATTATAATAATAAAAAAATTTTATTAGTAAAAGAAAAGTGGCTCTTGTGTTATCAGTGAAGCAACATTTTTTTTTGTAACGAACCCTGGACGCCGCGTGCTTTACCCCAGCATAACGCGAGAACGTGTCGTTACAATGTCTTTTCGTGGAAAGAAGTTGGAATGTCTATTTATAAATTTTTTTTTGTTGCAATTCTACATAATTTTTCCCTAAAGTCAAGAAAAAATGATTCAGCTGCGCTTTTATGGGCTACTGTTAGGCGGTAATAGTGAACGTTTAACATTACTCTAATTTCCTCAAAACAATGCAATAGATTTTGTATATGTTTATCTATAGTGTTGTTTCTGGTTGGCCTATCTGTGTTCAGACACTTATAGGATCTATCAAAATCTTCTCGTGTTAATCTAATCTTTTGCATTATTATTTTCCAATCATAAATTTTTTTTGTGTGGGGTGTTTTTAATTGAAAAAATTTTTTTTGTCTTATTAATGTTATATGTTTGTATACAAAATTTTATATTTTATCGAGGTTGCCTGCTCTGCATGAATATTTTTTTTCTTAATGATTTTTTATGTAATTGGTATATTTTTATTACCAAGTTAATAGTGCTGAGTAAGATAAGGATTAATAATAGTATCCATATAGAATTTATTTCCTGAGTATGGTCTACTATTTGTACATTATTAACAACGTTGGCTTTAGGTTTTTCTAATTTCGACTCTGTTTTAACCATTATATAAAGATTTTGTCTTTTAAAATAATTTAATGTAAATTTTAGTAATTTATTTATTTTATTTAGTAGTTAATTTATTTTAATTATGATTTTTAAAGTTAATTTATTCTCATATTTTAATACTCCATCACAGTTGTCAGTTCTGATATCATTGCCAACCTTGTGTCTTAAGAGTTATTAGTTTTTCTATTAGGATTTTTTTTTGTTTTCCCTGGCTTATGTCTATAATTATTTGCAGATCCTTGCAGGCCGCCTGGAATTTCCTTTTCTTTTCGCACCTTTTCTTTGGTTGATGTTGCTTGTCCTTCTGTTCCAGGGCCTTATGCTTGTATTGCTGTTGCCTGACTCGATACTGCTCTATCGTGGTCGATTTCGGTCCTGCCTTAGTTGGCGTCGGTATATATTCTGGCGCTTCGGAAGTGGTTGTGTTTTCCGGAATATATTCCTCTGTTAGGAATTGCTCCCATTTCTTGAAAAGGTTGTCTATCTCTTCTTGGTTTGTCATTGGTAAGACTCGAAAAAATTTTGGAAGATCGAAGCAGTAGCAGGCAGGGTCAATTTATACAATTTTGCAAGATCAATTTAAAAAATTTGGCAGGATCAATTTAAAAAATTTGTCAGGATCAATTTAAAAAATTTGGCAGGATCGCCATGTAGTAAGCCAGGGTTAAACTGAAGATTAGTATTTACTGAGCACTTCTGCCGATTCTGGCCAGCATAAATATGCCGATTTGTTTCCGGTCAGTAATTTCTGAGCACTGCTGCCGATAAAAAAGCTAGGTCTATCTTTTTTACCTTATGATTTAATATTAATTTTATTAAAGAAATATTTACAGCTTGTATACTAAAATTATGACTGTTCAGCAAAATTTACATTCAATTAATTTTCCCACGGATAATTTAATAACAATAAAATGCTTAATTGCATTATTCGATACCAAGTTCATGGTCAAATGAAATTATGCTGATGTTATAGTATAACAACTATTCACACACACAGTCACAGTCACATTGTAGACTTAAAAATTTATAGTGGAAATAAAAATTGCTTTATTTATGTATACATACTACATTTTAAAGCTTTTTTCTAGCTGTAGAGTTTTGTTGAAGCTTCAGTTTGTTTTCTTCCATTTCTGCTATCACAGTGGTAAGCATTGAACTCAAGTTGGAATTGCTGTTTGTTGCGGAGGTACATACCTCAATCTCTTCTTTTAATTTAATTGATATCGTATGTCCCTATTTTAAAATCACCCCACTTGTATTCATCAGTTAACCTCTGTCGATGTCGGCAAATCCAACGTACCCAGCACATTTTTAGCTCGTCAAACTTCATGATAATTAATTTATTATTTTGCAATTTCTCTTCTGACACCGCTTGTTACGTTTGCTCTTTTAAAAAACGTTTAGAAAAGAAAGAGCCTTTATGTACAGTTTTGAGCGAAAAATCTAAATCATCACATTTACTGTAGTAGATATCGCAGTTATCATCACAGTGCAGGTTCTTAATGTTTTTTCTGATTGTTTCTCAGTTCATGCAAATTGAATGTAGCACGTTGTTGTTTGATGTTAATTAGATTTCTTAGAAACCTCTTAATTTGTTAACAAACACAAAAGGTCATTTCACTTTACTTTTTTTAGTGATAAATATCTTCTTATAACTTAAACTAAGCGTCTTGGTAACAACATTTATAAAAATTAAAGAATGAATTAAGCAAATCCTTCTTCTTTTTTCAATCTCAAAGAGCATCTTTGTTTATTGAGCTTACACCAGGTTTTAACAAATTTAATATTTGAAAAGTCGTATAATATTTTCCCAAATGAATCATCTCCTGTTTTAATAGAAGAGGTAAATTATACAAAAATTGTCTTCATTCATTCGAAGTTTAGCAAAGAATCGGGTTTTCCTTATTCACAGTTTTTGCTATTATAATTAAAAGGAGTGACGTAATTAATCGTACAAAGTACTCTTCAAAGGATAAGATCCCTAAGAAATTCTCGTTCAGCCAGGTTAAAACCGCTGTTTACCTATTAGCTATCATATTGTTACGAATATGTCTTGCTTAAGATTTAAAATAAAACAATTAAGCAATAAAGAAAA
Source organism: Trichopoda pennipes (assembly GCA_030448955.1). Taxonomy (NCBI): domain Eukaryota; kingdom Metazoa; phylum Arthropoda; class Insecta; order Diptera; family Tachinidae; genus Trichopoda; species Trichopoda pennipes. The sequence continues at coordinate 92,807 of JASKUP010000006.1, read as the reverse complement.
CTACTGGTTACAAACTGCGTAGAAGTTTATACACACACACCCACACAAACACACAACTACAATTTGATATGCTGTTTACTAACTGCCTGGCATGCTACTTATCATTTAAACGCGCAAGACAAAAGCTAATTTTACAACAACAACAACAACTACGCAGATGATAAACAGTTGTTTATCATCTGCGTAGTTTTCTAGGAAACCCTTTTTTACAAAAGCAACAACAAATGTATTTAAATAAATCCCAAGCAGAAACCTTATCAGCATAAAAGCAACTATACACACAGGCAAGCAGGCGCCTATAAAACGAATAAACAACCTACAACAACAAAATGCACACAAAGAGAGTAGAAAATTCTTACATCTTCTAGATTCTAATTGGACAAGTATAAATAGGGGAAGCGTCTGAGTGGATAATCAATCAGTGTAAATTAAACCTCATCATGTGAAGACGTGCATTTTAAGCAAATTCTTCTGTGTCAACTTTGTGTAGTTAAAGTAAATAAAATTGTTATAAATTTAAAAGCTCTAAAAACTGGTGTTAATTATTTTGCAATAAAGAACTCACAACAAAACGTTTATAAAAGGTATAAACGTAACAATATTATTGAAATGCAGAAATCTTGTTTCGCTAATTTTGAGAGAACTAAAACTTAACGCCCGTCGGCATCACGTGTCAAGGGTGAAATTTTTCTTTATCATTCTAATTGATTTCCACTTTTTGGCACACTCCTCTTTTAAATTTCAGATATAACAAGGGTGGATATGATATTATTAAAGGTTATGGTGATTCTATCATCACGTTTGCTTTGTTATAATGATAAAATATGTGATAATAGTTCATTTGTTATCATAAACGCCGTCGTCGGAAGAAGTTCCTTTTTTTACTATGAAATTTACGGAGTTTGTGAAATTGTTTTAAAAGTTGTTTCTCTAGTAGTTTTGTACATCTTATCATTACGATTGACACTAGATTTTGTGACTTTACAGAAGCAAAAGGTGATTTATGCCATGAAATCATAGATTAAAAAAGAAAACAAAATGGAAAAAACTATTCCATTTGAACCAATTACTTTAGATCGTAATTAATTATATTGTACAAATATTTTTAAACATAATATTTTTATCTCTATATCCTTCAAGGGTTTTAAGAAAACGTAAGTTTTTGGTATGGAACACCTATATTACTGTAGAAATTTGTGACAGTTCACTTCAACCAGACGGCCAGGAACTTATAAAACTACTTCACCAAACTAAATATAAACTGAACTGCAGCAAGGCAAATACAACAGATCAAAAAGCCTTAATTTTAACTTTAAACGATGATTGTCTCCAACACATTTGCAAAAAATTACCCAATCGTGATCGAATAAACTTTGCTCTTACTTGTCAACGCTTTTACGATGTTCTGGAAATGGTTTCTAAAGTTGAATATGCAATTTTCGACGCAGCTTGTTTTGAAAGGACACTATACCAAAATATGATTCTTCTTCAAATTGCAGGACAATATATCAAAACCTTAACAATATCTGGAAAAAATAAAGAAACAAAACTCACTGTTTGTGGTTTATATTGTACAAGAGTAGAAAAGCTTATAGTGGAAGGATATATCAGAATAGAATCATTTTATAAGCTTATTGAAAAAATGTCACTACTCCAGCATATACAAATAGTTGATAAAAATGTCTCTAAACGTGTGAAGTATATAAATCGTTGTCCACATTTAGCAAGCAATATTACTCGTAAGTATCTCGCTATAATTATAATTATATGGACAGTTTCACAGTGAATCGGGACCGAAAAGTTTAACAAATTAACAAAATTTGTATAGAATAATACATTTTTAGGTTTGCTTTAATCGCATTAATGAGAAAATTAGCAAGACAATGTATTGTATACATCTGTGGTTATACGAAAGATTATCTTAAGTCGACATAACATTAAATTGAGTTTTTGTGCTAAGGGAGGGAGGGTCCTTTTTTTTAACAACGATGCATTGGTCAAAAAAATATGTGTAAACGGTTTTGCTTACATGTTACCACGATCTTCCATTATATAACCTAAATTGGCGTATAAATATGCACATTAAAATAAAATTTTATAAATTTTATTTTTAAAAATTAACAATTTTATTTTTTAGAATTATTTTTTAATTGAATCTACGTTAATTGCAAATATATTTTTTATTAATAAATATTTTATGATATTCTCATAAAATATTTATTAAAGGAAACAAGCACAAATTAGCGTACAACTGTAACAACTGTAATGTGAGTAATAAGTTGTGATGCGATGATATAAAATACAAATATTTTAAAAGTAGAAAAGTAATGTGAATGCAGAAACAATTATTCAATAAAAAGTATTTGAAAGAAATTACTTAATGAAGGAAAATCTCACACCTTCAGCAGTGGTAAAGTTATGGAAAGTCCGATTTGTGATTTACAAAATCATAAAAATGCAAAGAATAAATGACAGTAGAACAAATAAAATAATTTCATAAATTATATTGGCAGCTGAGATCGTATCACTTTGGACAAAAGATGCAGCAGGAATTACACAATTTGAAACTGTTTTTAAAGATAAAAGTGAAATCAATCTAATGAAACAGATTTATGCATAAAAAGTTCTTGAAAACAAATTGTGATTCGGTGAGTTATGATTTAAAACAATTTAATTGTGCTTAGGTTTACTAGAATTTGTTGGCCGTTGTCTTGTTAGAGAATGCATATAATGTCATCTACGTATCTATAGTAATGAGTTATTTTGCGTTTTTTTATGTGTAGTGATTCGAGATGTTGCATAAACATTTCCATGAAGATTGCGGAAGTTGGTTTCCCATACCAACCATACCATTATCGTCTTTGCAATATCTATAATATCAGTGATGCATTGGCTTTCGTATAAATTGTCTAGTGTGTTGCGTCGAATATCTAAGGTTTCATGAAGTATATAGATCCTTGATATCAAAGGAAATGAATCGCGTGTTTTCGGTTATTTTGACGTCCTTAAGTTTATCGATAAGGTATTGTGTATTACGTATAGTATACGTATTTCGTAAATTTAAGAAGTTTAACATTTACTTACTTTTATAAACTTATAAACTTTTTATTAATATATAAAGTTATAAATTTTTCGCGAAAGTTGCACACAATTAGAACGTGTCAGCTCGCTAATCCGAAGGCGTGTAATCCGAATTATCCTATAATCCAAATTGAATTTATGACGTATTACTTGCACTATAGTCCGCTTTGATTTCGAGCTCAGTAATCTGAATTGCATTTTTTAAATTTTTCTGCTTTTTTATCAGTGTGTTTACTTTTTTTACAAAAGCATGCGTGGAAAACTAACGGGAAATCATTAAGATGAAGGGAAATTGACATTGCGAAAAATTGGTTTTCCATTTCTGTTGAGAGTTTGTTTGAAACTTTCGTTTGTGATTTCTTGCGTACAGGGTAATCGGCTTTGATAATGTTTTTAATTGCGAAAAGCTCAATTTGAATAATATGGCAAAAAAAACATGCACATAAAACGCTTTCATTAGCTGATAAGCTTAAAAAAATAGAAAAATTTAATCGCGAACAATTAGGAAAAATCTTAGCAGAGAAATTTGGTGTAGGAGTTTCAACAATTTGTGGCATAAAAAAATGATGAAAATATTAAAAGGTAAAAAACCTGTCTAAAAAAGTATTCTGCAAAAATTACTGTACAGACATATTCACTCTTTTTAAAGGTTCGCTGAGAAATCTGATTTCATATTTTTGAAAAAGCGAAAGAGAATGAAGAATTTGAGCTTAAGTTATATGCCTGATTTGAAGAGAAGCGGTCACAACATCAAACCATTTCATCAGTAGTTTTACGACAAAAAGCTAAATCACTTTCAAAAAATGTACTATTCGAATCAATTATTTAAGGCTAGTGACGGATGGTTGCAAAATTTTAAGAAGCGATTTTCCGTGCGATCGTTAAAAATATGTGGCGAATCCTTATCTGCTCTATGATGTTAACGAATCTGAAAATCTGATGGACGACCAAATACACAACGTTGATGAATCTGGACTCTTGGAAAATGTTTCCAGACAAAACTTTAGTTCATTGTAACGAGAAGTCGGCTCCGGGTACCAAAGTGAGTAAAGGAGAGAATCGCCTTCTTGTGCTGTGCTAATAAGTCGGGAATTCACCAGCTTAACAATGCTGTAATTGGTAGGCAAAAAAACCCAAGTTCGTTTAAAAACAAAACATTGTTGAATACTATGCATCGAGAAATTGTAACGACACGTTTATGCTGGGATAGCGACAGCGGAGGCTATGGTCGTTGCAACTTTTATTACCTACCTTCTTGGTTCGTGGAAGGAATGACACTCAATACTTTATAAACGTTATAAAACTTATCACCAAGTTTATTTAGTCAACTCTTACAATATAGATGGTTGATAGTGGGCGGTCGGGAATCGTAGTCGAAGAACGGGGAGTCAACTCGCTGAGGCGATGGGCAGCGGCAGGAACATCGGCAGTAGTACAGGCGGCAGGGGCACAGGCGGAAGCGGTAAAGACAGATGCGGCAGGAGTGGTAGAGGCGGAAGCGATAAAAGCGCCAGCGGTAAAGATGGCTGCGGTACAGGCGGCAGTGGCGGCTGTACCAAGTAGTGGTACAAGCGGTAGAGACGACAACGGTACCGGAGGCAGCAGTACAGACGGCACAATAAGCGGTACACCTAGTAGGGATCGCTGGGAGTTCTTGGATGTGTTGAATAATACTGAGGGAATATAAAATTCCGCAACAGATCCCTTACCGGCAGGCGTGATATCTGCTGGCAAAAAGTTATTGGGGCATATAAAATTCCTCTAACAGACTTATTCCCCACAGGTGATATGCTTGCTATCTGCTAATAAGAAGTTAACGCGGAATATAAAATTCCTCCAAAAGACTTCTTACTCGCAGGCGATCTGCTTGCAAGCTGCCGATAAGAAGTTAATGCGGAATATATAATTCCTCCAAAAGACCTCTTACCTGCAGGCGAGCTGCTTGGTAATTGACTAAATTCACAAAATGTTCTGCCTTATATACTTGTGCTTATTATATATTATCCGTCATAGTTGAATGAAAACTATCAACGGTGAGTTTTGATCTGCCTAACAGCTGACTGCGTTGATGATCTGTATGTTCTTGACTCACAGGTGTCGCTCCGAAGTTCGCGACCGTTAATATAAATCTTATTTTTGACTTCATAAATAAATAAAATATAATAATTATAATACTAGTAATTTGTCTTAAATTAAAGAAGAATATGTAGTAATAATAATAATAATAAAAGTAATAACTATAGTAATAATGTAATGCATAATTTGTAATGGCAGGATCGCCCTGTAATGTGTACTATTTGTTCCCTATTGTCCTCGTTTTATTTTATCCAGCTGTCGAGGAGGACAGCTCAACAAGGTAGGCGTTCGAAGGAACTGCCTGCAGATTTGCAAGAAATAAAATGAAGGTCAGGCACGTTAGTGCCGTTAATGTGTTCAGTTTAAATCTTATTTTTATTTACAATTTAACCTAGCTTATAACTAATTTCTTATTATCTAAATTGAGTGACTTTTCACTTTCACTCAATTTTACTATAATTATTCTTAATATTAAATTACATTATTGTTTACATGTGTCAGCAACATGCAAGCGGAAAGCCACAAAGTAAATTATAATTATTGTAAGAACTTAATACTTTTGTTCTAATTTACTTTGGCGGTATTTTGACACACTTCAACAAGTGTAATTCAAATAGTTGTTGCGCTACAATGTTGAAGTTGGTCTGTAAACACTTACATGTCACATGACGACATTGTGTACACTACAACAATAATAATAATAATAATTCATTTTAAAATAAAGAAAAGTATTAATAAAGTGGTGCTATTGTGTAGGTGAAAACGAGGGCACGACTTTCACCGTTACAAAATGCATGGATTACAATAAATTTTTACTGAATTTAAATGGTTTATACCACAGGTAAAAGAATTTCAAACTACTGGATAATGCAAAATGTTATTTTGAGAGCCGCTGGTGTCTAAATATGGGCAATATAAAACTGTGTTTTTATCACCAAATTCTCACTGCTGTTTTACAGAAAAGAAATCTTGTGTAAATTGGTAGGCTCTGAAGCGGACAATTCAGACATTTTTTTTAAACAATTCAGCTTAAAAGATGTTTGTAAAATACTGAAACAATCTTGGGATGAGGTGCCCAATTCTTCTATAAAGTCTTGCTGGAAACATATTCTTTCTCAGCGGTGGAAGTCAGAGGATAACCTCCCACTTTCATTGTTACAGCAAGAATTGCCGAAAATGATCCTGTGGAAGAAACAGAAGCATTTCGCACAATAACAAACTTATATCACCTCGATAATGACGCACCACAAATTTCTCAAATAGAAATTCTTAGCTGGATTATTAACTCTGACAATACTTTTTGTATTAGTTTAGAGTCAGACACAGAAAATATGGAATCAGAGCCTATAAAGAAACACGTTAAAAATCTTGAAGCTGTGCCTTAAATACTGCTATAAACTGGGCAAAAGAACGTGGAATGCAAACAGAGTACATATTGATGTGCATGTGCACTGAAGGAAAACCAAACCTACATCACAAATTATGCATGTTAAAAAATAAACAATAATAAAAGCTTTTATTTTTTTTATTCTTTATCAGTAAAAATCAAATGAAATTGTTTTGAAATCCGAACTTGTGTTTTATTTGCGAATAAAGTTATAAAAGTTATAATACATTCAGTCATCCGAATATCTCGTTAATCCGAGTCAGGGTCTGCAATTATTAATTCGGATTAGCGAGCTGGCACTATATTTCTAATAGCTTGTTTCCACGGCACCTGCTTCGCTCTCTATTCTTGCTTCACACCCCAATCATAAGCGAATCAACCTGCTACGCCATACAAAATTTTGAGAGCGAAGCTGGTAGATTCATATTGAATCTAGCTGCGAAGCAAGTAAAAATCCTCTCTAATTTAATTTTTATCGTAAGTTTATCTGCACTAGTTATCAAAATTAAAATTTAAATTAAAATTTAAATTTAAATTATTAAGTCGACTTAAGATACTCCTCCATATAAACACAGATGTAATAAAACTGTACCCAAATTTTTTTTTTAAATTTGTTGCTGATTCAGAGTCATTAAAAACAAATTTCAAGAACATCTGTTTGTCTGTCTTTTTGTGTGCGCATTATTTAAAACAACTGGATGAATTCTAATAATATTTTGTGTGCGGGTACGATACCTTAAGGATTGGTTTTATCATAACTCCTTTAATTCTGTTAAAGCGACCTAAAAGTAAAAACAAATTTTTACTATTTATTCAAATGCTTTATATATATTAAAGTTTTCTCAATTGTAAAAATACTACAATAACAAAAATTTTATAAAAATTAACTTATGATTTGTAAGTTGTATGTTTTATTCGGTTTTAAGTTAGTTTGTGTTGTTTGGCTTTTTGCAAAAAGTGAACATTTTGAGTTGTTACGCTTTTGAGGAACAAGTGCGATAAATTGATATAATACATGAGAAAAATTATTTAGATTGACCAATTGCTTATTTTTTTTTTATTTTACTTAACACCCTTTTTAAGATTTTTTTTAGATCGACCGAAATATTTCTCTAGAAATAAACCAAATGGATTACAAATCTAGGTTGTCCACAACTTACAACATTCCTCCAAAAACAATTTACTTTCTACAATTTTCAAAGATTTTTTAAATAGAATTATTAAAAAAAAATACTAAATATAAATCCCTTATTTGGGTATGATTTAACGTCAACCCGCGTCATTTCGGTTATTTGCCATCTTTAGTGTTCTCTCTATCCCGTTGGAGAATATGCGCACATATAAATCCCTTATTTAAAAGTATACAAACAGTTTTTGTTTTCATATATTTTAATGTGCATATTTTTTTTGATAAAATGTCTAATGAGCTTTCGAATCAAAGCCTAATAACCTCTGAAATGAGATATACATATGTCAATGTTTTTAAAATGCATATATATATATATATCTAGGAATTGGTACCAAATGAACAATCCAGTCTTCAAATTTAATTCGTTTTATTGATGTTGAAATTTAATATTAAAAGTAATTCATATTTATATTATTGGTTTAGAAATAATGCTTTACTTGAAGGTCGACAAAACTGTCGCAATCTTCTTTACTAAAGCTACGTGTTTAATTCCGTAACGGAAGTTGGCATTTGTTTGTTGTTGCGGAAAAAAATTTTTTTAATGTAGCGGTTGTGACAGTTGTACAGAAGTACATTTTGTACATTAGTTCTATTAATCATCCAACATTCAGCTTCGTAATTCGAGGCTCCATAAATTCGACAACATTTTCGCGAGCCTTAGTCTTCTCCCACTATTTCCGCGTTAAATCTTTGTATAATTTTCCCGGTACTTTGTTCGTGTCAAATGTTTTTTATTTTCAAATTGTATTTTATTATTTATTCTCTTAAGCTTTTATATTTGTGTTTATTAAATTTTTTGTCCACTTCTCAGTCAAACAACACAGCAATGAGACTCATAATCTCTAAAGATCAAAAAATATGCCAAAGATAAATAAAATTTCTTAAGATCTGTACGAAGACACCAAAAGACCACTTACATACGTATGATACTTTCTTTAATCCTTGTATACAATAAATCTATATATATAAAAGAGGATGTGTGTATGTATGTAAGAAATGGACTCGAAAACGGCTGGGCCGATTTTGATGAAATTTTCAGAGAATCTTCAGAATATTCAGGCGGGTGACACTGTGAAGTCCGATATTTGATTTTCGGTCTGTGGGCGGAGGGGCGTGGCAAAACCCACCAATGACATATACATATTTATTATTTTTTTTTCTTTTTTATTTTATTTTTTAAAGCCATTGTTATGCTTTTCAAAACGAGATATCAATCTCTTAAATCGGTTATGTAGTTCCGAAGATATTTACAAAAAAAAAACTCACTAATATATAATAAAATATCAAAATTTTAAAACTTCCGAAATGTTGAATTCGCTTGAGTTATCTGTACTGCCGCCCCACCGCCTACAAATGAAAGTTGGTGTACCAATTATTTTGCTTAGAAATATCTGCCAGCCACGACTTTGCAATGGGACACGTTTAGTAGTCAAAAAAGTCATGAAAAATGTGATTGAAGCAAAAATTTTAAAAGAAAAATATAAGGGCGATATGTTAAAACCACGCATTCCTATGATTCCTCCAGATTTGCCGTTCGATTTTAAATGGCTTCCGTTCCCCATACCTGTTGCTTTTCAATGATCCCTGTTTTTTGCACGGTCAGTTATATGTATCACGTTCACGTGCTTTGTTTTTCAATACCGCGAACCAAAATCGATCAAAAAATGTCGAAGAAATGACTTGCAAAGCAGTCACGGGCACGCTAGTATAATATAAATAATAATAAATATCGAGTTTGTTTTCTTTGAAATTAAAATTAAACTATATTACAAAAAAATATTACAAACAGAATATTATTTTATTTTAATTTTAAATGCGAAATTAATGTTATTTTATGTTCATATGCTATGCACTTAAGTATATTTGAACAAAAATTTATTTTATTTTATTAATATAAAAACATCGAACTTCTTTTTTATCTGCTTTGTACTCATTTAGAATCATGTCGTTTTAAGGATATTTGTGAAAATCTTAAAAAATTGCATTACCTGGAGATTTCAAACTGCTTTTCGCTGGGAATTGACGATTATGAACATATTTCAAAACATTTATTAGAATTACAGACCTTAAAATTGTTCGTCGTTAACGAGGATATCACATGTCTTGCTAAACTTCCAAAACTCAGAAACTTGGAAATACGATTCTATAATATACGACATCTGAATAATTTTTTAAATCTAAATGCCGCCGACCAATTGGAAGAATTAAGAATATCCTTCTTAAGCTTTACTTCACGGTTTATACACATGTCTTGCGTGGCTGAATTAAAAAAATTAAAACTTTTACACTTGATAAGTGCGGATGTTACCAACGAAGTTTTGTTAATATTGTCACAATTGCCTGAGTTACAAGATATCGTATTAGATATCTGCTATAACGTTACCGACAACTCAGTTCTAAAACTTTTAGGAAATTGTTTGAAACTGAAACGTCTTCGATTGGCTATGAAAAATGATCGCTTTACACCAAATTTTCATTTAAAAGTGCGTAAGTTGTTGGAAGAAAAACGCTCAGAACCTGTGATATTTATTTCTGATGTGATAGATGATTGGGTAAGCATTAAATCAATAATTTAATTTACACTTCTTAGGCCAAACATTTCAAAATATTATTTTTAAAAATTTATGATTTTATAATCTAATAATATTTCCGCCATACTCGTATTAGTATTTTTTTCTATTGAAAAGTAAACAACTTACTCAAATGGTAAAGATAAAGGAGATAATGGCTGCTATTATGAAAAAATGCTGTTTTGCGCACGTTTTCCTATACATTTTTTATACAACAAAACCCACTTAAATTTGTAAAATTTGCCTTTGAAACTCTGTAGTGTCTGGGATATTTAAATAGAAATCCATCATCTATATTCATATTGGTATTGCTTTTTATTAATTGAAAAAGGTTACACTTGATTATTACTATTTGAAAAAATGTATTAAAATGTATGGAATTAAGATTAATTGTAATAATTAAAAATGAGCAAAAGCTAAAAATAAATTGAAAAATAAAAACGAGTTTTTGACATTTCTGAGTTATGTAAAATTTAGAATGTTACAAAACATCTTATTTAACTCTGCGGAAACACTTTAAAGTATGTATCACGCATTAATCTCACATCAAATCCTACGAAATGTAAAAAACACAATCAGGTTCTCTTCTACAAACATTTGTTATGATGCAATTAATGGACAGAAAAATATAATCTAAAGTTAAATCGAAGTTTTTCTCAATTTCTTGAAAAAATCTTAGTGCATCGACTTTTGCCCTATCAGATTTTTGTTACCTGCTGGCACAGTAAGTGGGAAAATATGACTTGATGTAGACATAAATATGTATATCAAATGTTTGGGTATGATTTTACGTCAACCCGCGTCCAATTTGGTTTGTGAACATATCGGTTTCGCCATCTTTCTTTTTTCTATACTAGTTGCATTTTATTGTCAGCTGTGTTTATATAGTTCGTCTTGTTCGCGTATCTCTTCGTGTTATTCTTGTTGCCTTCGTCTCATTCTCTCTTTTTGTCTGTATCTCTACTTTTTCGTTTGTTTCTTTCTACCTAATTTGTCTATCCCTCTCTCTTTAGTTTGTCTCTATTTCTACCTAAATCATTTCACGCTCATGCTTGTTATTTATTTGTGTTTTTATGTGAATCTATTGGGTGTTTTTCTATGACATAATAATCTGTAATTGTACGTTTCTGAGGTTCCTTATTGCTTTGGTCTTGTGAACCTGCTTATCGTGTTTATGTTAGTGTAATATTTGTTTTCTTGTAAAAATGTTTTAATGGTTCAAATATTGTATCTGAAACAGTGTTTATTTGTTCATTTATTATTCGTCCGTCAAATGTTTTCTGTTTGTATAATTTTAAAGGAAGGAGACTTCCTTCAGTTTAACAGTTGTTTTTATATATCCTGGTGTACATTTGTTGTTGTATATATGGTTTGCAAAATTTGATTCTGGAGTTGATTTGGTTCTCGTAGTTTTTTGTTGTAGTCTCTAAAGGGCCAACTATAATATGCATAAGCTGGCTTAAACTAATGTCAAAAGTTGAACGAAAAGTCTATCAAATGCTTAAGCGAATCAATGAAGGCTTTTACGTGGCTATATTGTACATATATGAATGTAGAAATTATTATGCACAGTTGCACATTTGTTTTATTCGTACTTTTGCAAAAAAAAATTTCATTCTAAATAAATAAAATTTATTATCAAAAGGCCGCTTCATAATCATATTTTGTATACTTAATACTATCCTTATACAAATTTATAATTTTTTGTTAATGTTAATAGTTTTAAGAAAATTACGAAAGAAAAATTACACATATCGCTGTATGTATTATTTGGGTCAAAAGTACTAAAAAATGCAACTGTGTGATCATTGAATTTATAAACATACAAAATTAAATTTTATTGCAAATTGTGTGTTAAAAACAATAGAAAATATAATAAAATGTTTAAACGCCCTCGTTCCTTTCAATTACCGTTAGAATAAAACGCGTTTCTTTTTACGTATAAGCTATTTTTTTCTTTGTACTTTGTACATTTTCTATTAAATTCAGATAAAATATTTTTTACCCTCCGTTAGAATTGGTTTACTAATGTGTTTATAACACAATCCAAAATCTGCTGTTTCCGTACGGGATGTGCGATCAGTTTCGTTTTTTGCTTAAGCAAATGACATTTGACGAAACTTGACGAAAAGTTTTGTTAAGTACATTATAGTTTGGCACATATGATTATTAGGTATTTGCACAGTTGCTTAAGTTACCTTATGCCAGTTTATGCATAATGTAGTTGGTGCTTAATGTGTTCCCTAAATCTAGTCTTAATTTTTCGTCCTGTTTGCCTAATATAGCTATAATGGGATGTACAAGTTAATTTGTACACTCCTTGTTTGTCTATTATATTTGTTTCTGTTGTTTTATTCCGTAGTATTCTGCCTAGGTTGTTTCTTGTTCTGAATGCTGTATTGATGTTCTGTTTTTTAAAGAATTTCGCTAGTTTGCACGTTGACTTTCTCATATATGTTAGTGTAGCCCGGTTTTTCTTATCATTCCCTGTTTTTCGTTCGTCTTAATTTGTTTCTTGATGTTGTCTACCAGGTACTTTTTGTATCCGTTGTTTTCAACTTTGGTGTATATTGTTCTCATTTCTTTCATATACATTTCCCGTGTTTTTCGAGTCTTGTTATTAACTGCCTGATTGCTGCGTTTTTGTGCTTCTGGGGATGATTTGATGAGTATTGTATTATTGTATTCGTTGCTGTTGGTTTCCTGTATATTTTATATTGTTCAGAATTACGTTCCTCTTAATTGTTAGGTCCAGATAATTAATAATTCTTCCCTCCTCTTCTTATTACATTGTGAATTTTATGTTCTTGTGTCTTCCATTCAAGAAATCTAGAATTAGCTCATTGTTATTTCCCTCTAGTATACATATGATGTCGTCGACATACATATCTTGCGTTGAATGTTATTCTGAAGTTGGTTTTAGGTTCCTTCTTCTAAGTTCTGCATAAATACTTTCATAAGGATTGCCGATGTTGGATTTCCTATCCCTAGTGCTGTTGTTTGTCTATATATATTATTGTTAAGTTTAAAGTAATTCTATTCTAGTGTCGCTTTCAGTGAGCTTATGAGTTGTATTGCCAGTTCCTTGTTATTTGTTTTGTTTTTTATTGTCTTATGAACAATGTTCAATGTATCCTTTACTGGAATTGATGGATACAAGTCTGTGATCAAAAAAGATCAGTTTTTTGTTCTCTGTTATTTTTACATTTTCTAATATGTTAATCATTTTTATAGTGTTGGCTATTGTATGCTTATATATCAGGTTCAAGGGTTCCTTTAGTATTGTCTTTGTGTAGTTTGAAAGTTTGTAGCCCGGTGCAGATTTGTAATTAATTATGGGTCTCATCGATGTGTTTGGCTTGTATTTTTGTTTGTGCTATCATAGACGGTGCGGATGGGGTCATCGTTGTTAATGTGTTCGATAGGTCTGGTTTTATTATCCTTGCTGCCTTTATAAAAATCTCCTTAATTCTTGTCTGGTATTCGTCCGTAGGATCTTTACCAATTAAGCATTCCAAAATTCTAATTTTTCATCCAGCATCGCCTGTGTAACATATACAAATAATACATTTTTACAAATACATACTACATTTCCATAATGCGGGCTAACTTTTTTGATCGTAACTAAACCTTAGACCGCTACGCTAGTAACAAAGTTTGCTTTGAAAAGTTTTGTAAAATTAGTGACACTTTATTATTGGTCGTATTATTAATAATTATTATTTATTTCACTTGTTTAATTGATAATGACTTATGATATACTTACTTCTATATTGTAACATTTTATCAAATAACTTATACACTAATACAATTATAATTTACCTGTGGGAATATGCAGCGTTTGCACTTTATCCACCGCATATGAAATAATTTCAATACGTGTAAACGCAGCACAACCAAATGTGGGGTGTACGATGTCATGCAGAAAGCATGGCATTCGCGACACAATCACACACGCTACAAAATACACACACTACAGTTTGATGAAAATGCAAATAATACCTCGGTACGCGAAGTTGGTTCTTAAAAAAAAGACTGCAGTGTGAAAGACTGGAAACTAGAATAGCCAGGTAAAACTAAAATAAATGTTTTTCGGTTGACGAAGCCATAAAAACACCCAGTAAAAGAAACCATGAAGCATGGGGAAGCTTAATGATTAGGGTCGGTCTGCTTTACTAGATGACACCTTTAATTGAAATAGCTCGAATTTTTGGATCAAAGTGGTTACCTGGAAGGAGATTTTGTTTTTCAACGTGATGCGGAAAAATCGATAGAGATTGGCTGCCAAATGAAAACTTTCGAATAGTGCAGTAGCCAACAGTAAGCCAATAGATAATCCCGATGGAAATTTTTTAAATAAAGCCTTTCATGGAGTATGTTAATGTTCCAACAAATAAACAATAAACTTTGGTCCCGAGTTCAAATAAAGTGGTCAAATATATCGAAGCATGCTATTGAAAGTTTGTCAAGACGTGTCTGAAGAGGCTGAAGCGAAGGGATTTAGACATAATATTTAAATTGAAAGCATAATAGCTTTTTTCCAAACGTACAGAAGTGGATACTCGTGACTTTTATGAAATGTCAACCTTCAGTTTTTTTTTACCAAGTTTTATTTGGGTCACTTAAGTTTATTTTTTATTGAAAAGTTCAAATTAAAGTTTTAGCTGGCTATTTACATTTACCTTTACTTTAATCGCACTGTATATAAAAGTGTATCCATGTGAGGTTTAAATATTTTCCGTGAATATTTCCGAAATTAGTTTGTGATTTATAGCTTTTCGTATCTTAAGTTTTTTATTGTTTTTTATTATTTGCATTTTTGTCTTTAAAAAAACAAGTGGCATAACAGAGTCTTTTACTATTGTTTGAACAGAGTTTATACGGAACTATGAAAAACAACAATTTAGCGACCCCTCAATTTTTTAAAGGGATCATTACGGCTGTTCTTTTCAACAACACCCGTAATCATTTTTTCCCATACGAAAAACAAGAAAGTAGTCTTAGTACCTAACAATTTTTGCACAGCGATGCATATTAAAAACGTATTACATGTGGTTGCTGCGTATACGACAGTAATTTTTCAATTTGCATTGAAACATTTTTATATGATTATTGGTGTTATTTTTTAGAAATTTCAAGGATTTTTGTTTTATAGCTGAATTCTTCCCATTGTATGCCACACAAGCAAATAAGTGTTTATTAAAATCACTACAATTCATATAGGAAGAAATACATATCCAAAGATAATATACACAAAAATCTTAGTATTGCCGTCATTATATATGATACATATATGTATGTATAAGTTATAACTTTTAAGCAAAAGTTTTATATTTTTAATTTATTCTGCTTTATTTTAACTAGATAGATTACATATTCTCATATTCCTTCATTTTAGGAAAACAAAAGGTTATATTATCCCCCAACGGATGATCTAGGTGTGATCAAAATACATGGTAAGTTAATTATGTATAAAAGCAATTTTGTGTTTATTTATATATTACATGCGCGAGTGTAATTAGATTGACTGATTGTCAATTTCATTAATTTTGAATGGAAAATATTGTTATTCTTTGCTTTTTTTAAGTAGCATTTTCTAATCTTTACTGAAAAGGTTTAAATTGCTATTTAGTTAAAGAAACAAAAAAAAAAAAAAAAACAAAAACAAAATAACACAAAATCATTACTGTTAACAAATTACTTGCTGGTTTCAAATCATTGCCATTGACAAACGCTGCCGATTTATTCACCCCAATTATATAGAGAATTTCCTCATGAAATTTTTCCATTTGCTCATTTCTCCTATTATGAATAAAAATTCACTGCTTTTAATTTCTAATCGGTTTTTATCAACCGTGTGAAAGGGAGAGCGTTCGATCATTACAAAATGAGTTGACAAATTATAGAAAGGCAGTAAATTATCGTTTTTACACAATTTTTTTATGTTTGCTCAGTTTTGACCTGTACAATTTTTGACCATCGTAAGCGAAAAATATAAATTTGTTTCAAAATTAGAAACTTGATTATAGTGAAGGAAAAGCGTTCGCAGCATAAAAGAAGGAGCGAGTAGAATAAAATTTATTATTGGCGATGAAACGCGGATAATTCCCAAAATCAGAGTTGTGGAAAACAGCCGGTAGCAGAACGTCCAAACTATTTTCTTCTTCAGATAAAAGCTGCATTATTAGAAAAGAACAGAAATCGTCTAAATGTTTTAAAATTTCCAATGGATGCTGTTGTTAAAGAAATATAGTATTTTTTTTTTCACTGTAAGTAGCATCTGAATTAATTATCATAGAAAAAGTGGTACGACGACAGCGAAGGCGGCAGCGCCTGTACGGCGACAACAAAGGCGGCAGTATTCGTGGCCGTTTGACTAGTACTACGGAATGTGCAGTCCCTGCCCAGTACTGTTCAAGCCACCAGTTTCTTGGCGATAGAAAACCCTCTACGGAATATTAAATCCCTGCCCAGAGGACTTCTTATCGGCAGTTTACCTGCTCACGCTTTGCCCCGTAGTAGGGTTTACTGGCGTGCTTGTCTGTTTTGACTAATACTACGGAATGTGCAGTCCCTGCCCAGTATTAGTCGCACAGTCAAGTTACCACTTTCTGCTGATAAGAAGTACTTTACGTAATGTACAGTCCCTGCCCAAAGAACTTCTTACCTTCAGCTTAATCGCTGGCCAACTGATCCAAATTGTAAAAATGTTCCGCCTTTTATACACAAATGTGCCCACACACAGCCACACACACACACTGCAATTACCAGCCTTCGTTTGGTTCGTTTAACTACTATTGCGTTATTGTTGCCCGACCACTAGCAGCTGACCGTATTGATGGTTCGCTTGCTACTGATTTGCAGGGGGCGCTGCGGCATTCCCGACCGTTAATTTGAACTAATAATTGATTTTGGTTCATCTTAATACTACTAATAATGCTATAATAGAACTAACCTAAAAATTCATTCATAATATAACAATTCACCTTAATACTAACAGTAATAATTCATTCATCTTAATGCTAATAATAATAAATATAATAATATAATATAATAATATAATATAGCTCGGGAAATGGTCATTTTGACCATTGATGCCGTGTGGGTGAAAACAAGGACTCGACTTTCACCGTCACAATTTCAACTCTCCACAGATATATTGTACAACATTTTTTTTCTATTTTTAATTTATGTTAAAGCGTTTGTATTTATATTTAACAACTTAAGAAAATCCAGCATTACAAAATAGTTGTAAACCAATTTAAATATTTGAAAATAAATTTCAATTATCATTCAACAATTATTTTTCGACGTGAACGGCCTTGTTTTTTAAGTCGGGAATATTAAAATAATTAAAAATTTAAAAAATTTTAAAATAAAATCTGCATAAATAGAATTTTTTGCTGTCGGGCAATTGCCGTGTGAACATCGTTTGTTTATTTTACTCTCTGATAGTGTGATTCTATTTTTCAACGAAAGAGAAGGAGCAAAATTTACTGTTTTTTTTTTTTTGATTTTTACTGCACCGCGTGTTAAATTTTGATTTAATCTATTTTGTTGTTTGCCTGATAGAGGAAAATTTAAGAAAAGTAGTTTTCTTAAACCAGCACCATGAATGGGGTTCATCCCCCAAATTACAACCGGTTTAGGGAACTAGATTCTACGGCTGGTAAAAATAAACCAAGCAAAAACAAACGCCTACGCTCAGATGATTTTGTTCCTTTGCCTGAAATTGTCAATAATGAACAACACCTGCCAAGATATTTAGTAGCAACGGCCATATCATCGAAACCTGAACTTGAAGCAACTCCTCTTTCATCCTAAAACGTCTTCCGAGTAGAACGTGGAAATGAGAAGTGGTGACCTGCTAATTAAAGTCCCAAATAGAAGAAGTGCTGAACAATATCTGAAAGCAAACTACATTGATTGCATTCCTGTTAAAATAACCCTTCATAAAACTTTGAACACTATTCAAGGACGAATCTTCTCAAGAAAAATTATTGACATAACGGAAGAAGAATTGCTGGAATCACTCAAATCTCAAAAAGTTGTTGATATACGCAAAATAACGAAAGTTGATGGAAATAAAATCACATCTACAGGTGCAGCAGATGTAACTTTGGACCTTATATATCGTCCGGAAATACTTAAATTAGGATGGGAGAGAGTTACTGTCGATGAGTATATACCAAACCCGATGAAATGCCAAAACTGCCAAAAACCGGGTCATACCAAAAAACGTTGTCGTAATGTTGAAATATGTAAGGAATGTGGTACACCAACACCTCACGATTCCTGTACCCGTATATACTGTGTAAATTGTCAATTGGAATCTCACCCATCACACGATCCAAACTGTCCAACATTTTGGAAACACAAATCTGTAAATTTTTTGAGAATTTCGAGAAGATGTACATATCGTGAAGCTTGGGAGATCTTTAACGACAACCCCACTCTAAATACTCTAAAGCCAGTTCATAAAAAAAACAAATAATAAGCAAACATACGCACAAGTATTAAATGGTCAACCAACAAAAACAACTACCACTACATCTTCGGCAACAACAAAAACAACCACTACATCATCAGCAGCAATACAACTACATCATCAGCAACAACAACCACTACACCTTCAACAACCGCTACTATATCAGCAACAACATCGGAAAAAATTAATGATAAAATTCCATTAATCAATACAAATACACACCATGAACTTTTTCTTCACAACAGCAACAATAATAAAGAAACAAACTTCACAACTATACATTCAACAATGGAAACAAATTATACTCAAGTAAATGAATCTCTCTCATCATTTACTTTTCCTGCAACAGACTTGGTAAGTCAAACTAAAACAAATAGTACAACTCAACATTTCAATACAGACGAAGATTTCTTTAAAGATGATACGTTTTTTGCTGATGAAAGTCTTTTAGATGAAAACATTAATATTGATAGAAACCTTACAGAGGCTATTACTATTGATGATATTAATGAGGGTTTGGGATTAAGCTCTCCTTCCAGATTGAATAATACCAATTTAGACTCTGAAAATTCTCCCACTTCGCAAATTGATCGTAATTTTCCAGAGCTTAACGTTATTATAACACCAAACACATTAAGGAAAACGAAGAACAAGAAAAAAGATGGCAAATAATATATATATATATTTTTTATTTTAATGAATATTGGACTTAATATAAGTATCATTCAGTGGAACATCCAAGGTTTTGTTTATCATAAATATGCACTTGAACTCCTCATAGCCTCACATAAACCAAATATTATAGCTTTGCAGGAGACACATATTGTGGATGCGAACAGGCATTGGCTTCATTTACCTGGTTATAAGGTTTTTCATCATAATAAGAATTTCAAGTACCCAAAATAGGGTATTGCGCTTTTGGTTAGGAATAACATAAATGTTACTCATCATATTAAGTCATTTGGTGATTTACTTTTCCAGACGATTGTAATTAAATCCAATATTGAGCTTCATATAACAAATATATATAAGGAATGCGATTTAGGGTTCCATGGTTAATAATATTTCCCCGCTTGGTAGAGTTCATCATTTGGTGATGGGCGATTTTAATTCACAGAATGTTTTGTGGGGTTCGATACGAACTCCACGAGTGTGAAAATTTGGGAAGAATTTGCCGATGATAATGATATGGTAATTTTGAACGACGGATCGCCAACCCTGTTGAATGCCAGAAACACTTTGACATCTGTGGACGTGACAATGGCTAGTATTGACTTTGTTCCTACTCTTGAATGGAATTGTTTGCCTATGCCTGGCGTTGGTGATCATTTTCCCATTAAAGTTTCTAATAACACGGATATTATTAAAAAACCAAGATTTAATGACACCTATGCGAATTGGGATCTATTTAAGCAAGAGGTATGTAATATTTGTAGCCATTATCCAACATCACCGAACATAAATAAAGAAGCCAGTCAAATGAAGCGCATCATTAGAAGGGCAGCTAATGAAAGAATCCCTTTAAGCCGTAAGCCTAAGGGTAGAAACAATCCTGTTTGGTTCAACTCTAATATAGCTATACTTATAAGATCGAGGCAACTGGCATGGAGAGTATAGAGGAGGTGCCGCAGTCAGTCAAATATTCTGGAATACAAAAAACTTTGTGCCAAGGTCAAAAAAGAATGCAAAACGACAAACCTGGGATAATTTCTTGAATTCTTTAAAACCAACAATGGACGTTCGCTTTCTGTGGAGAAAAGTTAATAATTTAAGGTCTGAAAGCATATGTATAAACAATGACAGCTTCTGCCATCCTCAAATAATTGCTAACAAATTTGCTGAATTCTGGAGTTCAATTAGTTCAGATATTAAACTTGATCAAAGCGTTGTTTTATCAAAACAGAATCTGAACATTAATAATCTACCCCAGAGTTGCGTTCAACAAGATTTTCTAGCTTATAAAATAGAAGTTTCTGAGCTAAACCTGGTAAGGATCCTGGTCGCTTAGAAGGTTACCGCCCAATATCGTTATTACCAGTGCCAGAGCTTCTGGAAGTTAGCAAATGTTTACGTTTTGAAAATACAGCATGCATTTATACCTCGGCACGGTGTCATCAGACGAAGGAAACTTTGCGAAAAAACCTTAAATAGCGTAGCCACAGTCTGGTCATATCTGAAGACATAGAAAAGGCTTTCGACAGGGTAGTGTTAACTTTTGTAATTTTGGAAATGAACGATTGGGGCGTTCCCAAGATTATAATGGAACTCATCAGGTCATTCCTTTCTACCGAAAGGTTACAGTCAAGGTCGATGGCTATTATTCTGAAACGTTTAATTTAGATAATGGTGTTCCACAAGGATCACCATTGTCGGTTGTTTTGTTCACAATTAATGCCAACTCTTTGGCAAAGACTATTGAAAACACTCCCGGCATTGATTACGTCGGTATTTATGAAGACAATATTTTTGCTTATGCTTCAGGTACTCAGAGTAAAGTTCATATAAATCTGGAAAACCTTGATCGTAAAATACAGAAATGGGCAGTAGACAGAGATGCGGTAGTGCCAATCGATAAAACTGAGATACTTATGTCTGCAGGAAAAGAGAATGTAGCGATAAGAAAATTAACATCAGAATCTTTGATATTACAATTAATGATCAAATGAAAGTATTGGGTATTCTATTTACAAAAAATTTGCTATGGAACGTTCATGTAAAATTTTTATCTGCTTAATTGAGCAAAATAAACAATCTCCTTAAGCTTATATGCTCACGCAATAAAGGACCACATATCAATACTGCTCTAGAAATTTGTCGATTTTGGTAACAGGTATTCTACAACACTGTATTACAATTTATGGGTGGACCTCAAAAAACAATATTAGAAAACTGGACACTGCTATGAACAACTGTTATGGAACCGCGTCGGGTCTGTTGAAATCAACGCCACTGGAACTACTAAGGATTGAGGCTGTGGATACCGAGATTTTCCTTTTATCTTGGAGAAAAGCGCAGTAACTATGGCGTCTAGATCAGTAACAACTCCTTCTGATGGTCTTCACAACATTTTTTGGAATCATCTACAACTCCAAAATAATGGCACCAAATCTGCAATCACACGGATCATTACAATACTGAACGCACACAACATTGCTATTCCTGAAAAGCCTTGCGTCACAAATTGCAATAACACTTATGCCATAACAAACACGAGTTTAAGTTGTTACAACAAGGATAACATTAATCCGGCAGTATTTAAAAGTAATTTACGCGAAATAATATCCTCCTTTGGGCCAGAAATATTACTATACACAGATGGTTCTTTTCAGAATTGAGTGACGTCATACTCAATTGTTGAGGAGATAAGTCCGAGACAATTTCAAACGCTTGAGAAAGCACGTATACCTAATGATGCGGGAATTTTTTCAGCCGAATTGGCGGCGATTAAAAATGCAATCTCCCTTGCTATTCAACAGGAGACTAAAACCATCATCTGTACGGACAGCCTGAGTGCAATCATCAGGGCATTAACTAGGAACCGCAATGGATTATATGACGATATCATTGCACTACCTGGCGGTAACAAACCGATTTTGATTTTGTGGGTCCCCTCTCATATTGGGATAGAGGGTAACGAATGGGCCGATAAGGCGGCAAAAAGTGCACGTGACCAGATGCGCAGATAGCAGAAATCCCTTGTTTTCCGCAAGTTATTTTGAATCAATTTCGAGCTTCGCAGGAAAGACTTTACCCCACGCAACCAAGACCTAAGTATGATACTCATATGACGAGAAGTAATTGTGTTTTCTTGTGTCGTCTAAGGGTTGGCAGAGCCCTATTTAATACACAACACTATTATAACCGGACAGACCCGCCAAGATGCATCTTCTGTGATGTCATCCTATCTGTTCCATATGTTTTAACCGAGTGTCCTTTATCAAAAATTGGGGAAAATCTAGGAAAGATCATTAACGGCACTACACTCGCAAATCTACCATCTATAAAGAGAAGTTTTCGGAAGCACAACATTCAAGATGTTTAATTTAATCCATGATTCATTAAAATATTTTTGTCTTTTTTTACCATTTATCTATTCGTGCGCAAATGGTCTTGTCACCCGGCGCCTTTTCTATATTTTATAAATTTATTTATAGGATATATATTAAATAAATAAATTTCAATTAAAACTTAAACCATTATTAAAAATACCAAAAATTTCTAAGTAATTTTTCACACATCCTATTCACATTTTTCTGAATTCTATTACTTAAAACCTATCCAAATTCCGAATATAACCTGTACAGTTCTGAAATCTACAATGTCATGGCTTTCGCTCCTCTATAGACCGCTAAGCCGCACCCTTTCAATTTTGACCCATTTTTGAAATGTCTGTACAATTACTGTACAGAAAAAAATTCAAGCATTTTTCACTCTCTTTTTCTTAAAAGTTAAAACTTTTACAAATATATTTGCTTTTTATATTATTAATTTCATTTTCGCACTGAAATGTTAAAATAATTCAACTCTGTTAACTTAAAATTTCATGAGTAAGAGGTATGTTAACTATAACAGCGTCGGCAAAACGAAGCTTGATTTCGGAGCTAACTTCACACACTTTCTAAAATGAGAATTGTTTCCCTTATATTGCTTAAATTGTCCTTTAAGTACTTTCTCCAAAACTTGTTCACGTTTTTAGACTATTTTGGTCACTTATAAGTGAACATATCTGCTTTTTTTTAAATTGGTGTAAATATTGTTTCCCTCCAATTAAAAGAAAGTCACCGCACTTATTTATTATCTTTAGTAAAACCTCGCCTGTTGCAGTTTTCAAGGATGATTTCCCCCTTATACTTATGGAAATTTAGGTTTATTATCAATTTCCTTAAGTTCCATTAGTGCTATTTTATGTGCTTGTGTTTTTATTCTCCATAAACTTTTTATTAGTTCGCCCACTCTTTAGTAGTGTTTCGCTAGTTAGTATTCAATATTTAAATTTTATTTCACATTTGTTATTCACATTACTTCGCTCCTTTATTGCAAATACTCTTTAAATGTTTAATTTGTTCGTTCTTAAAAATTTCTGTTATTTTTCAATTAGGCAATGCCTTGTGTGTGATAGAAATCAACTTTGTCGTTGTTAACGACTTTTGACGTTCTTAAAATGTGATCGACCGCGTTTAAATTTGCACAAGAAGATGCCCTTATTCCCTTCCTTCCTTATTCAATGGTTATCAAGAGCCATTTAAATATATCTAGAGTAGATACCCTTCAGGTAATAAAATCTAAAGAAAATTTGATTCCTGGAAGGCCAATAAATCGGGAAACTTCTTTCCTGTAGGATGAACAGTACAGTTGAACAAATGTGTATTATGTGGTTTCGGCCAACCAGAAATATTTGAGTTAATAAGAATCAGGTGGTAAATACACGATTAGACTCCTTCCTGAGAGAACCTGACCAAAGATGAATTATTCAGGTGGCGGGACAATTTACCTGCATAAATAGGTACTACCATTATGAAACGATCAAAACAAAAAACTATTTATACTGACAGATCTAATACTATCTCTCCAGTACAAACCCCCCGGGGGCACATATATGGTCTTAATGGAGAATTATTATGTAGACCTGTGCAACTGGGGGAAAAACGGAGTCCAGTCCCCTGAAGGCGGCAGGGTCCAACTGGGAACTCCACTATATTTCCACGGGAATCAGTAAGCTCGCAGAGTTCCGTCATTTGTCTCTTTAGACATTGGACTGTTCTCTGGCTGATTATTGAGGTTGGCCTCTATATGAGAGTATCGTGGTGGTTGTGGTTTCGCGGCCCCATAACAGTATAATGGTTCTTATGGTGGCTCGGATCATTTCACCGTTAATGACACGTTAGGTGAATGATCCAGTCCAGTGAGCATGCTAGACATGTGTTCTGAAGAGGAGTTGATGGTCTCCAACTCTTTAGCAAGGTGTGCTGATTTGAAGCCCTGCTCCTGGAGTCACTAAAGTTGCAACTAGGAAAGACCTGTTGCATAGAATTATGGCTTCGGCTTCCTAGGACGAGCATGACGTTCCGAATTATGCAAAGTGGCTTGACCACCATCTGATTAAGGCTCCATAGCCAGGTGCGGATGCAAATTAAATCACGTCTCTCTCCAGTACTAAGTAAAACGCGTCTTGATAATGATGTCATTGCATCGAAAGTACTCGCCGATCGTACCAAACAAACAGCCGGTGGCGACGACTGAGGGCAATGTAAGTCCATAATTGATCGTCACGCAAGTAAAGTTGGTTTTTCTTAAACTTTTGCAGAATGATTGCCCAATTTATGCAAGTTTTTTTAATTTGTTTATTCTTTATTAATTCAGGAATCAAAATTATTCGTATTTCAATTTCAAAACACTCTTTTAGACACATTTTTTTAAACTTAAAATAAAATTTAATATATAACTTATTTCAGTGTTACAGCCTATAGATTTACATGGCGATGATCATCTTTTCGAATATTTCTATGATGTGATGAGGGATGATGCTATTGATGATGATTATATTAGTGGTACATATATATATATGATAATATTTTTTGTTTCCTTTTGTATTAAAATTTATGCCCATTTTCAGATCAATCTCCCTACTATTGGTAGTAACCCAAATAAAGCGTAAAAGTGTGATGGATGTACGAATCGAATTACTTTCTTGCTTCTGTCCTTGTTTTTACATATGGAATACAAACTATTTTTGCTTCATGACAACTCACTTTTAAATATATTTTACGTTTTCCTAATTTTAAATGGATGAAAATTTAGAAATAACAAAAAGAAAATATGTATATCATAACGTTATTTAATTAGATTTGAAATCTATTCGTAAAAAGAATGAATTCCCCCTTTATTTAATTATTGAATTAGTTTTTTGAAGTAAAATTAATTTTCAATAAATTGAATTTTTGTTAAATTTTTTCTCTTGTTTGAGGTTTATGATCAAGGGAGTAATTGGTAAGAGAACAAATATTAAATTTGAAATTCAAATATGTACGTAAGATGGTAACTTCATACTTTAAAACTAAAGCAACACGTTGAGTTGGTTAAAGGCACAGAGTATGGGTTAATGTTGGGGATACGGAAAACTTTTTTTTATATTAAAATAACAAAGCTTTTATGGGCTAATAAGGAACAGGGTTTATTACTACAGCAATTAAATCTATTAATTGAGTAAAGAAACTATAACTACAGGTTTAAGGAAAATTTGTCATAAAAACCCCTTACAAACTTTAAAAATGTTAAAATAAAACTGCCTAAGCTCTTTTTAGCAAAACAGTCTCAGTGATTGCCTAGTAAATTTCTTATTGAGTCATAATTAGACAGTCTGCATCTTTTAGCAAATGACATCGTCAGACCAAAAGTATTTAAAATACTACTTAATAATAATACTAAAAAAAAAATCATTGGCAAAGGAGTTTATTTTCTTGTGATTGAATCTATTATACAGCAAGTCTGTAGGAAACCTAGTGAGGGGACTATATATTTATAAATTTTTGTTCTGTATAATTTGAAGCTGGTTTATATGGGTTTTAGCAGTTTTATGAAGCCAAACCTGCCAACCCTGCCAACCCTAAGTCAGTATAGGACGAATACACATCCTATACAGTAGTAACTTATTTTTAATGTTCAGTTTAGATCTCCTGCACGTCTACACTTTATAGCTTTATCACAAGTATAATTAATGGCTAGTATTATTGATTCCGCGAGGAAAGGAAAATTGAACGGAAAAAATATCGATCGATATGCAAGTTGCAATAATTCATTCCTGCGGTATACTCTTTCCCTAAACTTAATTTAACATCCCTGTTTTAAGTGATTATAAGCCAATATTGTATCAGCTGATGGTAAAAAATCAACAAGTTGTATATGCCTGTGCTAAATATTTTTTAAATGTAATATGGATACAATTGACTTTTTTGAGGATAGTAGTGACAGTGATTCTTTGGACATTCGATTGGAAAAAGAGTCTTACGATATGAATCTGGAGATGTGTTGCAGATGAACGATAGAGAGCAAGTTGAAATAAACAGATGTGAACCGGAATCCTGCTAAATGAAAGCTATGCTTACTTCTACAGCTCCAAAAAAAATGTTCGATTAAACAAGGTAGCGTTTAAATACATTTCTCTGAGTTAGAAGCTGCATGCTCAGAAAGAGGTTGTTGACTCTATGCACTTGTTTGAGATTTTTGAACAGGACAGCATCAGCACAATGGTAAGGATTTTAATGTGAACATGGCCCAATGAACGTTTTCTAAAGTGCTGAATGAATTATTGAGCAAGTTAGAAAATTTGTTCTGCATCAAATAGATATCCGTGAGTATGAATGCACACGAGAAAAGAACAGCCAAAATGACTTTATAAAAAATGTAGTATTCCAAATGTAGTGGCTGTCGATAGTACTCACGTAAAAGTTATTGCTCCAAATTGCAATAAACACCTTTTTTTAGTCGTAAGGGAGGATACTACAGCGTTAATGTTATGATTGTAAGTAAATCTTTATTAACTTGGCTTGTTTATTTCTTTATAATTGTGTAAATGAAGATATGTATGTGATCACGAACAGAAAATACGATATGTGTCTTCACAATATCCAGGAAGTTACGATGATTCCCACATTTGGGATATGAACGCTGCAAAAACATTCCTTCAGTCAAAACATAACAATAGAAGAAATTGTCTCCTTTTGGGTAAGTAAATTTAGGTGTAGGCTAGTAGGTAGTGTACTAGCTTGTCAGTATGGGGGTTGTGGGTTCGATTTCCAACGAAGACCTTGGTTTTTTTTCACTACAAAAATAAAAATTTACTGTCGGTGGGGTGCTCAGCGATGAAGGCATAGTCACTGGTCGCTGTGCTGTCTCTTATACGGCAGTTAATTTCCGACTATCCTTCTACTTTCACCACCTGTTTCATCTCTTCTCTATCCCTCTCGTAAAAGAATGTAGCACGGTACTTGACTAAATAGGCATTGTTGTCTGAAGTGCTACTTCTCTTTAAAAAAAAAAAAAATTAAAAAATTCCCGGCAACACAAATTTTAAAAATTGTTTCAGGGGTATCTTGACACTTTACATAGAGCCAGTTAACTCTCCTAACAAAATTAGGTTTAATATCGCACATTCTAAAGGAAGAATTATAGTAGTAAGAACTATTGGAGTGCTCAAATATATTTTTGCCTTATTATTGTGCCTTAATAATGAACGAGGATTACATTACGATCCCGAAAAGTCTGCAAAGAACATAAATATTTGCTGTGCACTTCACAACATTAAACGACATTACAATGTTACGGACGAGGAACTTAATTTTCCATTATCTGAAGAAGATCCTGTTGAATAATAAAAAAATAATCACAATTCATTTTTTGTGGGAATTCAAGTAGTAAGTATGTATGTATGTATCACAGGCCAGTGTTATAAGTGCAGGTAAATGATCCTACCGGAACTCTTTGTCCAGCATCTCAATTTTAAGTTGCAATATTCTTTCTTTGAAAGCAATCTTTTGCATTAATAACTTTCATTTCGTCGTTGTGACTCTTTTCCTCTGCCAGCTGTTGTTCCAAGATTTTTCTTTTTTCATCGCTACGTGCATATATTGCCATCTTAATATCTTTCAAAGCTTTATGGTTTTCTTTATTTTGTTGTTTTTGTAATATTTACGCAAGAACTGCTCTGTGTGTTGGTTTCTTTATTTCCACTGTCCATTGTAACCGTATTTTCTTCAAGTGGCAAATCTGTTTCTTGAGGACATATATTTCGTTCCAATGGCAGACTTATTTCTGCAACACTTGACGTATCGTGTCTTTTCGAAACACCGAAATTGTTTACATTTGCCCTGCCATAAACCGCCGTGTTTTAGTTTAAAAGAACGCTCACCTCTTCTCTATCAAATTTCTTCGTTATTGTGATGCGGTTTCAAGAACGTCTCGTTGAGCAAAAGCACATCGATATTTTTTCTCATTAAGAATTTGTTCGAGCTGTTAACTGCTGACTCAGTTGTTATGCCTTAAACGTTTCAGTATATAACATGAATATTGTGTAGCGTAGCGGAGTTATATGGCATGTTTAAGCATCATAACTAAAACTCAAGTTTGTCAAACTGTTTCCAGCAATTTATCGTTGGATAATTCATCGCTGTTATTGCGTTTATTGTTTCTGCATACATCAGGGGGGTTACTCTCTATTACGATACGAAAGAAAAATAGTACGAAATCGAACGATTTGTACTCTCTAATGCGTTTGCGCATTTGTGTTTCGCATCTCTTTTGTTCTCTTTCGTAAATTTGGCATCATCGCACTCCGTAATGCGAAAGCGTTTGTCAAATTCGTTCGAAAAACACAAATATCTTGCGATAGTAAAAGAGAAAACGCAAAGGAAGAAACACATGTAAGTAATTAAAAACCGTTTTATATTTGATATTGAAATTTTTATTTTCAGGGATATCAAAGCGAAAAAATTACAAAGAAAGCAACGACAATTTGAAGTTTTAGTGAATTTTATGGTGCAACATAGCGATTTGGCCAAGGGACATTTGCAGTCATTAAATGCTAAGCAAGCCGCTAATAAATTGCGGACAAAATTATCGGACGACCTTAACGCTAATGGGCCTCCTGTAAGGGATGTAGCTGGATGGAAAAAAGTATAATAATGTGCTATCATTTATATAAAATGTTTGACTAATAATGTAAAATCATAAAAGTTTGGGCGGATTTTAAAAATCACACAAAGACGAAGATGCGTACAAATAAAGTAAGCATTTCAAGCACAGGTGGTGGTCCTTCACAGTTTTGCCCGCTTTCTCCCGTGGAGGAACAAATCATAAGCTTGCTTAAAATTGAAGAAGCCATTAACGGCCTGCCAACGACTATGTGTTTTGGTGCAAGCGATGATAGCAGTAGTCTTGTTACGCCAGTAAATAAGGATGTGTCTTGGGTAATTTTGGAATCTCCAAAAAACGAAAATAGCAGTCTGGAAGAAAATATGCGCGCTGCAGAACGTCCACGACTATCAAGCGTAAATGCACGGGATAACCTATTAAAAACCCAAGTGCTAAATCAAGCGAAGTTTCACAAGGAAACATCTATTGTACTTGGTAAAATAAGGAATGGTATAAAGAATTTAGTTAAATATAATATAAAATCTTTCGAATTGAAGAAAAAAAGGCTGGCTTTTTTTGAAAAGAGTGCAAAATTCAAAAACAAAAAATTGTATTAGAAAAATTAGAAGTGAAAAAGAAAATTTTGGAATTGGAGATAGAAAAAGTAAACATGTGATAATTAGGCTGTTTGTGGAATTTTTATTTACATGTATTTTTAATGAATTTAACTGAATATATTTTTAAGATTAAAGACATAGTTAAATTTTTTTATAACAATGAAGTGCCTTTTTTAGTTTAAAACTTAGATTATAAGTTAAAAAGAACTTAAAAAAAGGACCTATATATATTATAGAATAAGAATAACTTAATATTTACACGTTGTTATGAAGTGATATATATTTTTTAATTAAATTTTAATATCTCAACCTCAAATTATCTTTACTATCATCCCTTATTTGTCTGGCAATACTTATTTGATCCCTGTTGGTCGCATTGCTCTGAACTGCATATTGCATTTCATTTTGGCTTTCTGATTCAGCCATTTCGTGTGGTGGCAGATGTACGTTAAAATTTACGCAAATATTGTGCAGCGTACAGCAAACGTTCCAAACACTCTTAATTATGGACCTTTCTTTGCGAAACACGTCATTTAAATTTGTCTCGGCAGAATTCTCTCTAGCATTTCTAAATGGAGTTAGCAGCCAAGGTTCCAAAGGATAACCTAAATCACCTTTAGAAAAATTGAACATAATTAAAAAATTCTATTAAAACACAATTTTTATATTTACCAATCAGCCAGAAACCCTTTTCTTCCTTTCAAAACATTCTTTTAACTTTTGCTTTGCGTTGGAAAGACTCCGAACATGTGAGTCATGGCTTGCACCACCGTATCGGCAATCAACAAATCTAATTAACATTTTGTGATCACATATCTAAAAGTGTACAATCAAGGTATGTACATATATGTGTATATACAAAAGAACTACGTAAGTACATACCACCATAGCATTCATACTGTGCTTTAATTTTCTATTAAAATATAAGAGCTCGTTTCTGGCCGGTCTAATCATTTGTATGTGAGTACCATCTATCGCTCCAATCACGCCAGGAATGCCGCATGTATGATAAAAGGCCCTTTTTATTTCTTGTTTCTCGTCAGCGGTTATGTCAAATTTTATATGGGTGGGACAAAGTACTCTTTTAATCACAACGCAGGCATCCATTAAACACCGAGACATTGACTGCTGTGATAGTACTAGCAAGTGGTCTTGGCCAATCTGATGTTGGTATCCACCTTGCCGAAGTAATTTTAAAGCGGCTGCCAATTTTATTGTAGGTGGTATTGATGTTGATCTTTTAGGAACTTTCAGCTCAGTTTGAATGGCATTTAAAACGTACACAAACGCATCCTTACTCAAACGAAAATTTTGTATAAAGCTAAAATTAAGCAATATTTGAAAACATTTTCCACAACAAATTTGTACTGTTTCGCACCTACGGTTATTTAAGGAGAGTACATCAGACCTTTCTCTTAGGATTCCCCTTCTAATTCGTTCCACACTTTAATTTTCGTCTTCAAACCATAAATCTATGGAATCCATCACTATTTATTTTATATTTAATAAAAAAAGCGTTGAGCAGGAAAACTTTGTTTAAAATTTTTTTTGTTTTTAACATGTATTTTGAAATGTCAATGTCAATCTTTGCGTTCTGTCATTTTGTAATGCCAGTGTAGCTTCATTTTCAAATAATATTGCGAAAGGTCTTACGAAAGCGATAGAGAGTACCAAATTGATTTGCTATCGCATTTACCTTTCACGTCAAACTTGCTTTCGTATCGTAATAGAGAGTAACACCCCAGATAATATTTTCCCTTGGGCGGGTGGTGCTGCTTCTTAGCATAATGTTCCTGTCTTGATAGCTGTGGAAAATCACTGGTCTATTTCGAAATTTGCATTATATTCAGCACTAATTAATTTGCTATTAGCAGTTAATCGCTCACGAGTATCTAAATATTGTTTGCGACACGGGCATTTAGGATCATCAGCCCTGTAGTTTACATTTTTCAAGTTATTTTTAGTACAATTATGACATTTATAAACTATACTACCATCAGGGAAACCTTTATTAAGCAATCAGAATAGTCGTGCTTACACGAATGGCTCTATTGCAATTTCTCGCACCATGACCGTACATCGAACATTTAGAGCATTGAGTGGCACCTTTATTACTTTTAAAACGTTTTCTCCAGTGTACAGCAACGTTGCAAAAATATTTAATTTTCAGTACTTCACGCTTGGAGACGTGTTGCCGGTCACACTCTTAGATCGTCATCTGAAGATCTATTTATCTAAATTTCTTTTACACTTACCGGTGTAAAATTTTGCATACTATTTAATTCCTCCATTAAGGCAGCATTCGTCTGCCATGGGAGACCAAATAAAATCAACTTAAAAATCTTGTTGTCTCTTAGATCGTGCGTGTAAAAACTTAATTCTTTTGCTATAAGCGTTTTTAAGGCTTCGTCAAAAAGCGATTTGGTGCTCGATATTATTTTAGTCCCAATGGATTTTTTTATAGATATTTTTCACCGATCATTCCTAGCGCTGTAGAAAAACTTGCACTGGAGTCCGCTATAAATGGTGGAATTTTTTCATTCCTTATTATATCAACCTCTTCGTCATCAGCCAGTCGCTGACAAATCTGAAGATGTGTTGCAGATAAATGATACGGAGCAAGTAAAATTAAAAAATTTAAATGTGTAAGTACATAGACGTTTAATGAAATATAAATATTTAAATTTACAGCTTTATACAAAATTTTCGTTTAAAGAAGTCAACGTTTAAATATATTTTATATGCGCTAGAGGTAACAAGTTCAGGAAGTGTTCGGCAAGGAGCACTTTCTCCAAAAGCTAAACTTTCGGCTTGTTTAAGATTTTTTGCAAAAGGCAGCTGGCAGCATAGTGTTAGCAAGAATTATAATGTCAATACAGCGCAATCCAAATTTGCAAAGTGCTGGCTGAAGTACTAAACAATTTAGAGAATTCGTTGTGCAGCAAATGGATAAGCATAAGCAAGAATTCAGATGAGGAAAGAAGGGCGAAAACGGCTTTCTAAGCAAAAGGCCGCGTTCCAAATGTGAATGGCTGTGGATGATACCCACGTAAAAATTATTGCTCCCAATAACGGTAAACCGTTTTTTCAATCGTAAAGGATACTATAGTTGGGGCTATTCTGCGTTTCGAATCGAAATTTTCTCCGTCTGTCAGCTTCGGTATTCTGCGTTTCGATTCCGCTCAATTTCTTTCGATTGTATGTATTCTGCGTTACGATCGGAGCTTCGTTTTTCCCAGTTGCTTTTTTGTTAACGGAGGAGTTTCCTTTATCTGTTTTTTTTTGTTAAAAAGTTTAAAAATAAAAAAAGGTAAGTTGAAAATGAGATAATTTTTTTAATTAAATAAATTTTTTTTGTTTTAAATTTTTGTACCCGAATATGATGTGTTTTTATGTGTTACAGGTTAAAAACAACAACACCGCAGCAGTATGAAAAATTGGCAAATTTAATGGCATCTAAAGCAGACATTGCATGTGGATACCACCAGCGATCAAAGAAAGAAGTGGTGGAGATCCTCCAACAACAAACGTCAGTCCATTGGAAAATGTAGGTATGGTTTGTGTGTGATTATTTTATTTTTATTAAATAAAAGTTTTGTTTATTGTATTGAATTAAAATTAATATTTCATTTGTTTTTTTTTTTGAACTATAAAAAATTTAAAAAAAAAATACAATAAATAAATTTGTATTAAATTTTACATTTGTTTATGAAAATGATAACAAACTTGCTTATTTTGCTATTTCATTTTCACATTCCACAGTGATGCTATTAATTTTTTAAACATTGTTGTCTTCTTCTTTTTCTTTCGATTCCGTTTTTCTTCAGAATACCAATTTTCGATTGCAACGGAACTGAATGCGGAGACTTAATCGAAACGCAGGATAGGGGTGAGTATTGAGTATTGTTACGAATGTGTCTTGCTTAAGTTTTAAAAGAAAAGTTGCTAAGAAAACTTATGCACAACAACAAAATTTCTAGTTACAAACTGCGTAGAAATTTAATACACGCAGAAAACAGCAGTTTGATATGCTGTTTACCAAGAATGATTAAATAAAGATTACGCCATCCGAATAATTTACCGTTAGATGACGTAGTAGTCCCATCGCAAAGGTTACCAAGTATGTATCATTTGAGAAATTTATAATATCTTACAAAAAATGTATGTATTTTGTAATAATTGGCAACCCTGAGATTAATTTACTCAGAGAGTTGTAAAAAAAATTATTACATCGGTGTTTAGTAAACAACGAATTTCGTGTCATATTTTTATAAAAAATATTAAAATAATTAAAATTCTATAAAAAGTGTTTAAATTTGGTTATTTAAAAGTTGTAAAACTAAGAAAAAAACAAAAAACGAAATAAAGTGAAGAGAGAAGAAAAAGAGCAAATATGAAATGTGCAGTGGGCAAATGCAAATAAAGTAACAGCAAAAAAAGAAGTCAGAAATTATGTTAAAACTTAATATTTTGCATATTTTTCATAAAACGTTTGTGTTTTTCAAAAGCTGTGTCGTTTTACAATTTTCCGAAAGATGAAGATCGAAGGAAGTTATGGGTATCATTTTGCACGCTGAGTTCGTGTGACACCATATTTTCAAAATTAAATGGTGACAAATTACTACTTTCAACCGGATTTTTACAAAAGCATTTGTTGGAAGCAAAAAAAATTGAAGCCAGTGAAGACGTGAAAAAATTTTTTTTCAGGTGTCGCATGTATTTTAGAATTATAAAACTAAATGCTGAAATCGCTGAAAATACTTATAAGCGAAAAAGAAAATTTGCTAAAAAATTAAAATAAAATTAATTCTACACTTAAAAAGCATTTAACTCTTTCATTTAATTAATATTTAATAATTTTTTTCCAGCACTCCTTCTATTTAAATTTCTCAAACATTTAATATTGTATTGAAGACATGCTATTCACTACTTTGTATGATATTGAAATAGCAAACATGAATTCTGAAAAGAAAGTTCTTTTTGAAAATTATATTTTATTTGCAGCAATAGGTAAATATTGTTATATTAGAAACGAAAATCTATATGTGGAATTCTTATAAAGATTTTTTTGCTTACAAAAATAACAATTTGTCCCACTGTCATGTTTTTGCTCAAACATAATAGTTCTCAACAATGATTTTATAAGCCAATGAAAAGACAGCATGAGTGACGTCACAGTTCCACAATGTTTTTTTATCCATGCGGGATGGCGTAATCTTTATTTAATCATTCTTGCTGTTTACTAACTGCGTGCCATGCAAGACAACAACAAATTTATGTTTACTAACTGCGTATAAATTGTATACGCGCAAGACAACAACAAACATGTATTCTGTTTACCATCTAAGACAACTTATCTATACAAAACAACAACAACAACTATCTTAAAATAAATTCCAAGAAGAAACTTTATCAGTATAAAAACAAAAATACAGGCGCCTATACATTGAATAAACAACAAAAAGTGATACAAAGGGAGTAGAAAATTCTTACATTTTCTA
Source organism: Trichopoda pennipes (assembly GCA_030448955.1). Classification (NCBI taxonomy): domain Eukaryota; kingdom Metazoa; phylum Arthropoda; class Insecta; order Diptera; family Tachinidae; genus Trichopoda; species Trichopoda pennipes. The sequence continues at coordinate 57,272 of JASKUP010000006.1, read as the reverse complement.
GACTTTTAATGGACAAATATAAAAAGGGCAGCGTCTGAGTGGATAGTTAGTCAGTGTAAAAATAAACCTCGTGAAGTAAAGACGTTCATCTTAAATAAATTGTTCTGTAGTGTCAACTTTGTGTAGTTAAAATAAATAAATTTGTAACTAAATTAAAGACTAAAATCTGGTCTTATATATTTTGCAATAAAAAACTTACAACAAAACGTTTATAATAGGTATAAACGTAACAATATTATGATTGTAAGTAAACTTTTAAATAGTTCTGCATACATTATTTTATTATTTGAACATTTATTACAGATGTGTGGTCGTGAGCAGAAAATAATAATATCCACGATTCCCGCATATTTGAAATGAACCCTGCAAGAAATTTCCGACAATCAAAATATAGCAACAGAACAAATTCCCTCGTTACAAATTGTCACCAACCAAGTTCTGCTTATACGTTTTAAATACTTTTTCAGGTGATAATGGATATGCCTTGCAACCGTGCCTGTTAACACCCTTCAGAGAGCTGGTTGCTTCTCTGAGAAAAATTAGGTTCAAAGCTGTACATTCTAAAGAACCATAGGAAAATGCTTAAATCTGTTTTTAGATGCTTAAACAATGAACGAGGTCTACATTAGGATCCAGAAAATGTCCCGGAAATCATTAATCTCTGCTGTGCACTTCACAACATTAGACTTCATTATAACATTACGGACGAAGAATTTGATATGCGAACAGCTAAAGAAGAGGGTACGATAACCAGTACCATTGAAGATGATATTATTGGCGAAGCTAACAAAATAAATCAAATACTGCAATATTTTTAGTTTGTACTTCAATTTTATTTTATTTAGTAGTTAAGATAAAATAAATAAAAAAACTTAATTCATTACAGTTTGATTGTAAATATGTATACTAAATCCACTTATTGTTTTATTAGAAAGTGTATTACATCAGTTTAAAATATGTAACTGCTTGTTTAATTTATCAATTTCAAGTTTGTTCCTTGGAAGCAATTTTTTTCATTAATAGTTTCGCCATTGCTTCGTTCTGTCTCTTTTGTTCTTTTCCATCAGCTGCTGTTGAAGAAGTTTTTCTGTTCCTTTTTTTCAGCACTAACTGTATATATTGCTCTTTTAATATCCTTCACAATTCCATATTGCTCTTTTAATATCCTTCATATCTCTATATTGCTCTTTTTTATGATCTCTTATAAGCTGTAGAGAAGCTGCGACGTTCAAAGCTAATTTTTTTGTATGTTAACTTACTCTTTTAGCAGTTTTAGCTTTTCTCCTCTTCGGTTTATTTTTATACGTCGCGATTTTACATTCGTGGAAGAACTACTCTCCATTAATTTCTATTTGGCCAGCTTCCCGTGAAACTACGGTTTTTTTAGTCGACAAATCAGTTTCCACTCTTATTGCATTTTCTTCAACCGGCAGATCTATTCCTGCAAGACTTGAAACTGCATTCATTTCTGCGAACAGTGAAATGTTTCTAAAAACGAATTTACCTTTCTCCAACCACCGGCATCTTTTAACGGCGATCCGGAACCATTTAGTGTCATTGCCAAATCTTCCCAGAATTTTTACACGTCTGCAGGGACGCGTTAGCTAAAACCACAAGCAATATCCTGGTTTTTTTTTCAGTAAATTAACCATTTTTTTCGATGTGTAATTTGATTCTATATTTTTCTCTTTAATTCCTACAAAAATATTTTTCACGTATAAAAGAACTTTTCTTTACAAAACTTTAACGTAAGCAAAATAAGGAAAAATATCTGCATTGCGGAATCAATAATATGGCAATACCGCCACTGCACAGATGATACCGCTACACCGGAAGAATATGGTACCAACGAAACGAATAATTTCAAATTGTTCTTCCTAAAAAAACTGATTTCCGCAATCGCGGAACGAAATCAATAAATTATATCCAATAATAAGGTACATATGTGCCCCTGTAGGCTAGTAGGTAGTGTACTAGCTTGCCAGTTGTAGGTTCGATTCCCAACGAAAACTTTGTTTTTTTCACCACAAAAGTAAAAATTGACTGTCGATGGAGCTGCTTAGCGATGAAGGCGTAGTCACTGGTCGCTGTTGGTGTCTTTATACGGCAGTTAATTTCCGACTATCCTTCTACTTTCACCACCTGTTTCATCTCTTCTGTATCCGCAGCACGGTACTTGACTAAATAGGCATTGTTACCTGAAGTGCTACTTCGCTTTAAAAAAAAACATATGATTTTGTTGAATTAGAAATTTTAAGAAATGAAGTTTTAAAAATACTCATTCCAACCTTTTAAAAATACAGAGAATTTTAATATTAATAATTTTACATTTGAGGGATCAACCTTAAAACAAATAAGATGCTTGAAAGACGAAAATTCAAGAATAAGAATACGAGTAATTATAGAGAATGGAAGACTACTGCTCTTTGTAGTTGACAAGATATCGGTAAGTCATTTAAAAGAAGAATTACAAAAACGTGAGGCATCAGTAATTAAATCGAAAGCTGTTCTTAAATTTCGAAAGAAACAGAATCGCTTTAAGTTGTAAATTTCATGTATTTTGGGGCTTAAATCTACTTCACATTTTTGCTTTTTTCACGTTCCACATTTTTTTATGGCGACTATTCCAGGAAATGCTTTATTTATTCGTCTACTTTTATTTCTTCAAATATGTAGCAATCGCGATTTACTTGTTTCCTTTTTACTAACAAGTTACCAATAACTTTAATTAATTTTTAGACGTGCAGAGTGGCTTCTTATGAATTCAAGTCGTTTATATGCATGTAGTTGGCATTTTTCGGACCGATATATCTTTGGCAGCAAAATTTTTAAATTTGCTTTACCGAAAAGTGAAAGTACCGAGATAAACGCAAATGTAGTCAATGTGAATATAATGTGACAAACAATATATCCCTTTTAGATTGTGCTATAGATGGTGTAAGTTTAAATAGTGAGGAAGAAAAAATTGACATGACTGATTTAGAAATCGAAAGTGAAAAGGGCTCTCGTTCCAACATAAAGATATTGCAAACTGCGTTAGAGCGATATAGGTCACGTTTTTTAATAGAAAGATATTTAAATACAAATTTAAAAGAAAATTAAAGATTATCTAAGCAATTAAATAAGTATAAGAATAAAGCCGAAAATTTTGAATTTGAATTAAAGAAAAAGAATGATCTGACCATAAAAATATTGAATTCAATGTCTGTGTGTCTTGAAAATAGTTTAAGAAATCATTCACGTGAAGCTAAAAACCAACGCTACGACGTTGGCTTAAAATTAATTGCTTTAAAGGTATATTTTCTTTCTTCTTTAGTTTATCGTTACTTAGGAGTATTATTAGATTGGCCTGACGCACAAATTTTACTACGTTTTGTAAAACATTGGCCAAAAAGTCCGGGTAATTTCAACGGAACATCGAATCACTAAAAGCATGTGCGAACGGTTTTACGGAGAAAGAAAAGTATGTCAGTGTTTCTTTTGGCGAATGAAATTTAAAATGTTTTCGTGAGTATGATAAGTTTAAAGACAGACATAACAGGCCTGTAGGATTTCGGGGATGAAATCCGTTCACGAAAAATAGCTACTAACGCTGTGGTTATAATGGCAAGTGGTATAGGTGGCAATAGTTGGTCGCAAGCAGTGTCTTATTTTTTTGTTCACGGCAGCTGCAAAGGAAATGTTCTAAAAAAATATGTTTTTGAGGCGATCTCTAAATTGCAAGAAATAGGCTTATAACCTTGCCACTTTACTTCATGCACGATTCGCCACGATTCGTTTTTAGTCTTAATTGAGTCAGTTTAGCATCTATATGATTTTTCCAAGTCAAACGCCTGTCCAGGTGAATACCGAGATATTTAACCCACGAGTTTTGAGGTATGATTTGATTGTTAATTGTAGCTGGTGCGTATGTTTGCCTACAGAGGGTAAATGTTATATGAACACACTTTTGCTAATTGACTGCTATTCTCCATTTCTTTAACCAGTTTTTCAACTTAACCACATGAGTTTGAAGGTTCTATGATGCCCGTTGAGTGTATTTGTGTATGCTGAGAAAAGCCGTATCGTCAGCAAATGTAGAAGTATGGATTCTATCATCGGTTGGCATGTCAGATGTAAAAATAAGATAGAGGAGCGGTCCAAGAATACTTCCCTGGGGAACCCCTGCGTCAATTGGCTGAGGCAAATTCTGTCCCATCTTGTACTTCAGCCCTTCGGGCCATACCTTATCAAAGGCCTGAGAGACGTTAATGAATAGGGCAAAACAGTATTTTTGCTCCTCCAATGTCTTTTTTATTATATTTGTTACTCTGTGCACCTGTTCAATTTTACTATGTTTTCTTCTGAATCCAAACTGATGACTCGGGATGCATTCTTTCTCATTCAGAATCTTAATTAATCTGTTTGCTATTAGTTTTTCAAATAGTTTTGACATGTTAGGCAACAGACTAATGGGCCTATACGATTCCACCTTTTGTGATCCTTTCCAGGCTTAGGGATCATGACGATCGCTGAGACCTTCCATTGTTGCGGAAAATACTCGAGTCTCAATATGGCAATAAAAATAAACAGAATACAGGCCTGTTCTGAAAATCACATTTCATGAAAGTGATTTGAAAGCACAAGAAATGTGTTCTGTGCACAAATTTATGTGCTTTTAAAACGTTCACGTTTGCCACTTGCAATTTGAAATCACTAGGGTAATTTTGCTACTATCACAATGAAAACTGTAAAATAAATTACTGAAATAATTCAACTAATATGTTTTCTTATTAATTTTGTTACATAATTACTTTTTATTGAAAACAAACACTTTAAAATTTAGAAAATTGTAAGGGCACCTTTTTTACTGAACATTTTTTATTTGCTTTTGTGTTTTCAATTTTTGTGTTTGTCAGGTAAATCAGCTGTTTTCTTGTGCTTTCAGGAAAGTAAAATCACATCGAAAACTTCCAAAACAGTGTGATTTACAGAACAGCATAAAAACACAAGTGTGATTTTAAAACCGCATGTGATTTGAAAGTATGTGATTTCAAGAACATGCCTGATAATTTAAACTACTGAGTGAGGAAGCTCAATTATCATTTTGTTGCTGATATTATCAATACCCGGAGATTTCTTGGGTTTCAATTCTTTAATCGCTCTTTGAACATCTTGAAGCTTAAACATTATGCGAACAGCTGATACATGATTGAACGAGCTCAGATCGACAGTATCAGATGCAATGTTCGAGGTAAATATTTTTTTTAGATGAGTGACGAATAAATTACCCTTTTCTCTATCGTTTCTAGCCCAGTCTCCATATGAATTGCGCAAGGGAGGTTTTTTCAGATTTCTTGTTGCGCGTAATCCGATTGGGGAGTTGCATATAAGTTTTTTAAATATTTTTTAAAAGATGCTACTTTTTGAGACTGTAACAGGTCTCTTAACCGTCTTGTGCATTCTCTTAAGTTGGCTTTAAGTTGTGGTGATCTGTGCTGCTGCCACTCTCTTCGAGCCCTTCTTTTTTCGACCTAAAGTTGTTCAACATCTGCTGTATAAATTTTATTACACCTGACTTGTCTCGAAATTCGGCAAGCATGTTGAATGGAGGTGGCTATATCCTCTCGTGTTCTGAGCATAATATTTTCCGAGCAGTGGGTACTTAGATATTTCTTATATTTCAACCAATTTATACTTGCCCTGACAACGCTGGTAATCCTTTAGGTAAATTAGATATCCGGTCATTACGTATATAAACAATAGTTGGTGTGTGGTCCGATGACAAATCTAATGAGGCTGCAACACATACCTTATCTTGGGGGATGCCCCTTAGCACGCCAAAGTCAATAACGTCTGGAATTTTGTTTCGATCTGTTGGCCAGTATGTGGGCTGGCCACTTGACATGACATTCAAATTCATTATAATAATAGAATCATATAAGAACCTACCTTTCGGTGTTATCAGACGCGATCCTACTGGGGTGCTTAGTGTTATAATCTCCAGCTGCGATAAACCTGGGGCCTAATGAATTGAAGTAGCTGCAATACTGGCTTTCGGATATTGAGTATATAGGAGGACTGTAACTTGACGATATCACTAGGTTGTGATTTAACTTTTCAAGGCTTATGGAAGTGTGCTGGAGGTAATTTTCACAAACCTCATCATGGAAATGGTGTTTGAGACGTGCCTTGATAAGTATTGCCGAGCCACCACATGCTCTGCCCCGCGGATCTTTGGTGTCATATACAATAAATCCAATCATTTTAAATGAACTTCTTGATGTTAAGTGGGTTTCTGATATCAACATTACATCGATCCGATGAACCGTAAGGAAAAGTTCCATCTCATTTTTATGTTGGCGAATGCCATTTGTGTTCCAGAAACAAATTTTTAAGGTGTTCATGCCATTATAATTACAGCCTGCATCAAAGCTGACTGCATTTTTACCAACTCTTGCATCATGAAGCTCATGGAATTTGTAAAATTATTCACCGTTTGCACCAATGTCTCTATTATAGCTTCCAGACGATTAAAATTGAATTCCTGAGGAAGCTGTTTAAAAATTGGATTTTCCGTACTTTTCCGACAGTGCTGCGGTATAATTCGGTCTCAAGGCATCAGCATAAGAGATACATGATATACATGATAATAGTATTGATAGGGAAGAATCGACAGTTTTTGAGAGAAATGCTTTTTTTTATATATGTGGTTATTTTTACCATAAACTACACCAAGCACATTTATGTAGTGCTTCCTTACCAAATTTCGAACACAAATTGACCGCAAAAGATTTTTTTTTACTTATCATAAACAATTCGATACGTGTAATTTAATTACACCTCCACAGATTTCGTTGACTCTTTTAGGATATATCAGAAAGTAAATCTCATAACTTATTTAACCGAAATTGTCAGAGACATATTATACGTCCAATTATTTTCGATTTGTTAATGCTCAACTATAGGAGGTGAATTATAAGCAAAAGTTTGTATGCGTGACAAATAAATAAAATAAAGCAAATTAGTTCAGTACATAATACATAACATTTGACCCTGCATTGCACACGTTTACAATTGCTTTATTTTTAAATTATCAATTGCTATTGTTATGGTTATATAAAATTTTTAAAGTTTTTTGTTGTATTTTTTTCTTTTAAAATCAATACTGAATGAATCTATATATATAAAAGAAAGTGATTTTAGTTACTACGCTTATAACTCGAGAATGCCTGGACCGATTTCGGTGATTAGCACCAATTCGGACAGGTCTCCGGCCAAATAAGAAGAATACACAAGAAAATTTTGGAAAATTTCCCAAAAAAAAAATTATGAAGAAAATTCATTTTCACATACATTTTTTTTACAACGCTATCTTAACTCAAGAACCCATAAAAAACATGATTGTAAATGCTATATTGCCAGTAGATGGCGTTGTATGCACACTTGGCAGATGCAATGACATATGTTAGTAGTCAAAAAAGTCATGAAAATGTGATTGAAGCAGAAATTTTAAAAGAAAAATATAAGGGCGATGTGTTGAAACCACGCATTCCTATGATTCCTCTAGATTTGCCGTTTGATTTTAAATGGCTTCAGTTCCCCATACCTGTTGCTTTTCAATGATCCCTGCTTTTTGCACTTTCAGTTATATGTATCACGTTCACGTGCTTTGTTTTTCAATACCGCGAACCAAAATTGATCAAAAAATGTCGAAGAAATGACTTGCAAAGCAGTCACGGGCACGCTAGTACATTATAAATTGTAATATTTTAGTATTCTATCATACAAGTAGTATTGCCTTAAGGTTCAAAATCACGTCGTAACATAAAGTTAATAATGGTGGTGGCTTGTTTAGTGGGATGGCATCGAGGATTTTTACATAGGGTTAACTTTATATAATCCAGGAGTAGGTGTAGCGAACATATGCCTGTGCACGATTAGCTTCTCCTTACTTAAGACCTTTATGCATGGTGAAGAGCCACATCTGTTTATAGCAAAACATGATGGATCTAGAACAGAAAAGGTCGAAAAAAAATAATTTTTTAAAATTTACAAAAGCTTTTTTAAGGGCTACGGAATATCTAAAAACAGGAGATAAAATCTTTGATTGCATATTTTTTCACAGATAATATTTTGCCTCTGTATACAAAGTTGCAGGAATATTTTAATATTTAAACTCCATAAAGTTCCTGTAAGTAAAAAGGTGTCTAATTCTGCTTATTTTCATTATTGCATCAGTAAAAAAGTAACTTACTTTCTATTTTCAGCCACTGCTAAGAATTTTGGATTCGGTTCTGCCAATTTTCCACCAGCCAAACAAAACTGTGTGCATTTTCACTTTATCTCGTTTTTAGCCCTCAAAAGGAATATTAAAAGTTTTAATTAATCTCTTTTTAAAAGTATTTTACAGCTCTTAAAAGCGCTGTTCTTTGATATGTAAACGCTAAATATATTATTTCCAGCTAAAACTTGTGCCCAGTTAGGTACATCAGTGTTTGTCCAGCCATTTGCCTTTTACAAACAAAAATATTTTTAGTTGTCCTAAAACCTGATAACACAAAAATTTTTTTTTATAGAAATGTAATTCACTTTCCATTTTCAGGAACACTTACTAATTTTGATCATTTTCCATCGGCCACACAAGCAATTTCCGAAACTATGTAGGTAAGTGCCTGTAAACAAAAAGCAAATTTTATTATTAACAAACATTTCAATTGCAACTAATACTTGCCAATTTGTTTCCAGCTCTGCTTATTTCCTCGCAGCCGATGCTTACAGTTTGCCTTCAAATAATCCAATCTTATTTACTTACTCATTTAATAATAAATAATGTATAATTTCAGAGTTTTAAATAAAATTTTTCAAATTCTTCAAATTTGCCAAGAAATATTTTTCATTTATTTTGTGCCTGAATTGCTGTATTGTATTGTATGTATAGCTGCTTGCTTTTTCTTATTGTTTTTAGGATGCCACTCTATATCCCCTCTCTTCAATAAAAGGGCTAATTGCAAATGTTAAGTGAATATTTTATAAATCACTTTTAAAGGAATCTGGTTAAATTTGTGATATTTGTGCACCAATTAACACTTTGTTCATAAAGTTCTTTCCCAGCACAAACAGTAGATATTAGGTTTTCTCAATGTCACTTACATTAATAATGATTGATTAAACAATGATTGAGAAACAATTACTATGGACAACCTTTTCTAGAGAGTTCTTACAAAGAACTATTGAATGACGCAATTAAATGATTGAAAAAAGTAATACATTCTAAAGTCAGTTACCGTTATTTTTGTTTTTACGAAGTTGATGAAAATGTTTTGCGTGCACATTTCCTTTTAAATTGAAGTGAGTGAACGTAGAAATATAAAACTAATAGGGGCTATTCTGCGTTTCGAATCGAAATTTTCTCCGTCTAGCAGCTTTGGTATTCTGCGTTTTAATTCTGCTCAGTTTCTTTCGATCGGAGCTCCGTTTTTTTCAGTTGTTTTTTTTTGTTAACGGAGGGGTCTTCTTTATCTGTGTTTTTTAGTTAAAAAGTTTAAAATTGAAAAAAATGTAAGTAGAAACTGAGATAAAATGTTCAAAAACGATAAAAAAACACTTAAAATTATTTTTAATTAATTTATTGAATTAATTTAATTTTTTTTTGTTTTAAATTGTTAATTTTTGTACCCGAATATGATGTGATTTTATGTGTTACAGGTCAAAAACAACAACACCGCACTAGTATGAAAAATTGGCAAATTAAATGGCATCTAAAGCAGACATTGCATGTGGATAGCACCAGCGATCAAAGGAAGAAGTGGCACTGTTCTGGGAGGAAGTTGCAGGAGTCCTCAATGCACTAGGTCCTCCAACAAAAAATGCTTATTTTTAATTATGTATACATACAACTTTTTGTATTAAATTTTACATTTGTTTATGAAAATGATAACAACTTGCTTATTTTGCTATTTCATTTCCACATTCCACAGTGATGCTATTAATTTTGTAAACATTGTTGTCTTCTTCTTTTTCTTTCGATTCCGTTTTTCTTCAGAATACCAATTTTCGATCGCAACGGAACTGAATGCGGAGACCTAATCGAAACGCAGAATAGGGGTGAATAATAATCGGTAATTTTTTAATAAAATAATTGAAATGCCAAATAACAAAAAAAAATGTTAGAAGACAAACAAAAGAAGTAATTCAACTTCTTTCAAATAATAAAAAACAAAAAATTAATGAATCAGTGGAAGATTTCAGTGCTGGTGTTCCAAATAAAAGTTCGATTGAAGAAAAAATTTCTGAATACCTACTCAACGAATACATTTGTTGATAATGGATATTTGTTTTTGTTAATTTCTTTGCCTGACAATTTCTATCCTGTTGGGCAAGAAGTTTTTAAAGTTTCATCAACTGACTGTTCAGAAACATTAAGAGTGTTTGGAAGAAAAGTACTTAATTTGGAACCAATATTTTAGTATTCACTGAAATCTTCTTTCTTGAAGATATGGCAAACAACGCACTTTTCTTTATCAGAAACAACGCAGGAACACTTTTTGCATCAACTAACTAAAATGGTTTCTTTTTCTAATGACTCAAAAACAGCATTTTTTCCACTGATTTAGCATGTCTGAAGACTTCAACAATTACTTTAAAAATCAATATAACAAAAGCCCATCGCAAGAAGTATAACAACAGTGGAACCATCCACAATGAACCAACAAAAAGTCATCCACACAAATTTTCCACACTCTGAAGGTATTAATGAATCTATGAGACATTTGAATAAAGCTTAATGTGTTAATTCACGTTCAGAAATAGCCAATCAAGTAGTTGCAGCAATTCAGCCGATGTTGATTAGACTGACGAATGAAGTGGAAACTATACGAAAAGAGTTGCAGGAGCTAAAAAAGAAAAGGTTCAAATAAAACTCGTTGTAATACCTGCACAGCCATTTAAGTAAATTGAGAAGTTCTTGGAGTTTGAAAAATGGTTGCAAGAAATCTTTACTTCTTTTGTAAGTTTAACTCTTATTCTACGTATGCTATATATGAAATCGATTCTTTAACTTTTCACATTTTTCAGGAAAACGCACTGACAGCTGTTGCAAAGGCACCAAATTTTATAAAAAATTATTGGAGAAAAATAATAAGTGATGAGTTAGAAGAACATTATGCTGGAAAGGTACTGAGACTAAAAAGTGTGCGCAATCTAAGCACAAGAAAAGCAATACGATGTAAGTCAAATAAAATATGAAACTATAAGGAAATAATAACAATAATTAATCCCTAAATTTTACAGATACAGCTATATCGGTTAGTATAACAGAGGACCAATCTATTAAGGATACGCGAACGTTGTTCCAATTCGCGAAAAATCGTATTAAGCTGCGCTTAAACTACAAAAATAATAAAAAAGCAAAATTATTTATTTTATTAGTTACTGAATTATTACTCTTAATTTGATATGTATAAAAATAAATTAAATATTGAAAGATTCTTTCGTTACACAAATAAACTGAAGAAAAAATAAATCAAGATTTGCCTAAACTGAGAAGCTTATTCTATATTTAAGTAGAAAAGCTTATAAAAATATAAGCTTTTTAAGAAAAAATTTAATGAAATAGTCAGGGTTGTTGTAGAATCCAATTCAGAATTGTAATTTATCAGAATTGAAAATCGATTCTGATATTATTTGGTGTCATGAATCTGCCTTGGTTTTGCATTAATTCGATATTAAAGAAAATCCATATTCGAATCAGCTGTTTTGTTTTGTTTACATATTAACAAATTTTGGAATTGAAAAATTATCTTTCTATATAAATTAAAATGACGATAGTTTTATTTTTCTTAATGGAGGAAAGCAATAGTGAAAAAATGAAAAAAGGATATTGAGGGATTACACCAATCCATTGGACCTGCCAGAGACAGAGTTTTGCAAAGATGTATTTATATAAAAAAATTGCAGGTTTATTAATCAATTCCGTTTGAATAAACAGACTTTTCAAATGCTGTTGAACATTATTGAACTTCACCTAGCTCCTTCAAATATTGCTTGCGCTATTCAGCTAGCCGGGACATTGCGTTTTTTGACTGGAGGTTCGTATCAAAAGGCAGTTGGAAATGATAGTTCTGTTTGTTTGGGGCGAAGTAAAGTGTCAATTGTGTTAAACAATGTACTAAAGGCTTTGGATACGCATGTATGTCGTCAGTGGGTGAAGTTGGAAATGGATGAGAATGAGAAAATAAGATGTAGCAGTTATTTTTTTAATAAAGATAAAATACCTTCCATAGTTGGCTGCATCGATGGAACCCATATAAAAATTATAAAGCCCTGTGCTGACGAGCATTTATTTTTTTGATAGGAAAGGATATTTTAATATGTATGAGAAACTTATTTTAACTTTTAATTTTTCCTCGCAAGATATGTGATAGCGACATGGTGATTCGAGCACTAAACGCACGCTATCCTGCCTCCAGTCGCGACGCTTCTGTTTGGACCATAAGCAAATCCCGTCAGTATTTTTTAAGAGAATATGAAAGTGGCGATCGAACGTCAAGATTATTAGGATATTGCGGGTATGCAATAGAGCCTTTTTTATTAACTCCTTACAGAAGTGCAGCACATAACTCGCGGGAACATAAATTTAATATAGCACATGCTGCAGCTCGAAATATTTTAGAGCGGACAATAAGGGTGCTAAAAATTCGTTTCCGGTGTTTGATGAGTACACGACACTACAGTCCGCAAAAAGTTTCGAAGATAGTAAATTTTTGCTGCGCATTGCATAACATTTTCAGGAGCTACAAAATTTCTTACCACATCGATCAAATTGATTTTGAAGCAGAAGAGCCTTTAGAGACAACAATACTTCTTCGCCTACAGCGACACTTCAAAACGAAGGACAACGGATAAGAGATGAATTGCAAACACGCTATAAAATTTATTTATTTCATTTTATTAAAATAAGAATATTAATATTTCTGTGCATTAAAAAAATAAGTAAAAGTTTTTCCATATTTCATTTTTTATTTAATAAATACTTTTTTACTTACATTGTACAGCCAATCGCATAAAATATATATGTAAAACCGTAAAAAAATCTCACATGGTAGTTGATCAGATTGATTCTGACAAAAAAAAAAACGATAAAAACAGATTCTGCGACCAATAACATCTGTTTCTATGACACCAAAATCAAATTTTTGTCGATTTCAATTCTGATTCTGACATCAATCAGATTCTACAACCCTGAGTATTCTCGTAAGGTTATTCTACAATTATGTGAAAAAGCTTATAAAAATATTAAGATAGTAAGTAAGCTTTTCTTTACAGAAGTTAATAAAATATTTTTCACTATGCTTATTCTAATAAGCTTGCAATAAGTAACCTTATTATAATAATGTTCTCAAGCTTTTTGGTATGATGGGTTTTTATATACCATTCGCTGCCACGCATATACGCCATCTCTACAGCTGAAGTATAAAACAGCTGGCGGCTGATAATAAACACAGATAAGATAAACACGTAAAGATGGCGCTGCCCAGCGAGCTGCCGTTAAATATAAAAAACAAAACTATAAATATAATTATAAAATAAAAGTATAAATATAAAATAACAATTCAATTGACTATAAAGATGTAAATAAAATAATTCATTTGCCTTAGAATTATAAATATAATTATAACCTAAAAATAATTATTAAATAATAATTCATTTGACTTTACCTGTCTCCCTAAAAACGAGCATCGGGAAGCGTTACAATTGGACAACGAAAATTGAAATAAAAATTTTGGGCCTACATGGTTTCACCATCAATTTACCCCAAATTTTCTTGGATACAAGTACGTTGGTATTACTTTCTTTATGGTAGTTATTGCTTTTGCTTCCTTTTTGGCCCTCGAATATTCACTAGTTAATTATAAAAAACTCACAATTAACATTGCATCACTTATCCGAAAGAACTCATTGAAATAGATTTATTTCACTTTTCGAGTTTTACTTCCTATATGATAAGCTATGCCACCTTCCTGGGATAGTCTTTGTATTTTCCTTAGTGAATCTTATTTACACTGTATTTTATATTACATATTTTTACACTTTACTTATGTTCTTTTCTTTATTCTCTTTATTATCCTTTTTCTCAAACCGATCTTTTTAAAATTTAAATGCAAAATAACGCTATTTTCCAACTTGCTGAGTATTTATACTAATAAATTATTGCCAAGATTAATTTACCAATTAAAAATTACATATTCATCTCCAAATCCTTCATCTTTTTTTGTTTCCAATAAATTTTGGAAAATTATTATATTTATATTTTCAATTCACTCACCTATAGTATAACCCTTACTCTATCCTGATTCCTTACAATTTTTCTATACCATGTTCCTTTATGCAAGCAAATATTAAATTTTCATTCATCATATTCAGTAAAAATTTTTAAAAGTATTTTACACATTTTTATTTGTTTAGATTAAACATTTACATTTACCGCACTCTAAATAAAAAGGGTCACAACTCAAAGAAGCAATAAGGATGTCATCAGCATAGATCAACGAGAGATCTCCCTGTGGGGGCGGAGTTATATCTGACATGAAAATATTATATAAAACCGGTCCCAGCAATGATCCCTGTGGCACTCGGAATGGAATATTCCATAGCATTTTCAAAAGCTCTCCCCATCTCATTTACGCAGTAGTCAATCTCTGTCTCAGTCACGTTTCTCTCGATTGGAAGTCCACAAGTGGCAAGATTCGTCGACAGTCTTTGTAAAAATCTTCGTCTGTTTAACAGTAGTTCGTTCATTTACCAAGCAGGGATTCTTTGAAATGATCATCTTAACTGCTTTGTGGTCAGATTCATAGTCCAGAGTCCTAAGTCGGTCCGCAGTTGTAGTAGTTATGTCCACAGTCGCCAGAAAAAAGACAATGTATGAAGAAACGTGGGTATTAATCCTACTTGGTCCGTCGGTCTGTCGTACTTCCAAATCCGGGTTTGATAACAAGAAATCTCGAAGGTTTCGCCCACTCACATTCGTATACAGATCTCCCCAATACGGATGCCTTGCATTGAGATCAGCCCCTATCAAAACGCTGCAATTTCTTGCAAGCCGCTGCACTACATCAAAATCTGATACAGCAAAGGGAGATTGAGGTCTAAGGTACATGGAGATAACAATTAAGTCAGGGGCACTTGATATCCGAATGCGTACACCAGCATTCTCAATACACCCCGCATTAATAATTATCTCTTCACAACGCAGGACTTCCCTAATGAGGACAGCTGCACCGCCTCCACGTCCACCTTGTCGGTCACGGCTAAAAATTTTATACCCTGCTATATCAAGTTCGTGTCGAGCACTAAGACTGTGCTCCGCCACCAGCAGTACATCCGGTCTATGTCTACTTAAAAACAAGCTTAAGTAATGTCTTCTGTCTCGATACAATGGAATTTACGTTTATAAATATTATCTTAAGTAAACTATCCATCCTACCGCAATGTCAGTAAGAGCCCAAGTAGAGCTCGGGATCTGTCCTCGTCACTGTCCAGCTCACGGTACTTAGCCGCAAAACCACCAATTTTGCCCATACATTTCAGCAGGCCTCCGCCGAAGAAACGCTGGCAGTCCTTGTCCATACGGTCATACTGTGCAATTGCAGTCGCAAGGGTGATATCGGATTTGACCGGAACTGTCCTAGGCGAGGCCCTAAGCGCCTCTCGAATTGACTTAATAGTGGTTGCAGCCGCTGCAGCCTATGAAAGTCCTGCCTTAACTTTACTACTTCGCTCAGGAATAACTGACCCTTTTCCACCTCGGGAGACCTTTTTCGATTCCATCTTACTGATTAGATCAATTCTCCTCGGACACAATTTTGAGCAGGCCACATGGCCATCAGTACCACAGACAACACATCTAACTGGTAATCCGACTCTTCGCGAAACCTGACCAGTTACAGGATCAGTAACCAAAAACTGACTTTTTTACATAAATTAATTCGAAATTATTCTATTTTTGTTATATCTATTTTTGCGTTAAGTGAATTGCTTCAGCACGATGAAACAAAAAAGCCTTATTTTGAGTTGCGAAAATTTTAGTTTTTTGAGTTATTAACCTTTTGTATTTAGGGTGCGATATGTTATATTTTACGCATAATAAAAGATTTGCAAACTACTGACTTATTGTTTATATAAACAATACTGCCAATATACATATTAACATATTTATACACACAAACTACATAAACAAGTAACTCAGCTTATTAATATTTCATTGCAGTTATTTCTTGGCACTTGGAAATTTCTAATGTTGAACAGGATAAATCAGTATTTGTAAGTTGTAATGCTAATTCTTTTTTTCACACTTTCTAGGTAAAAAAAATCAAGAGGTAAAAAAAGCAAATAGAAACGAAGAATCGTCCAACAAATACATTGGAAACATGTGAAAAAATTATGGAACAAGTAATCAAATTACAAATGGGAGATTATATGTCAAGAAATAAAATTTGCTATTAAAACACCTGTCAGGATTTAGAAGAAACTTTTCATGTGAAACAGCTGCCAACTATTTAATAAATAGATGGAAAAAAGTTGGATTTCAAAAGAGCATTTGAAACATTAGATAGTCTTATATTACGCCATATTATTGTTATGGCGTTCAGGGAATAGAACTTAAATTGTTTAAAAAAAATTATATTTAAATAAGAGAAGTCAAAATACTAAAGGAAACAACATAATAAGGCATACACTAAACAATCAGTATAGAGTATCATAAGGATCGATTTTAGGCACATTATTATTTATAATATATATTAATGACATACTAGATACAAGGTAAAGATAATTTAATGCACGTTATAATGAAAGTAACCGATAGGTTAAAAATTAACAAAATAAAGCTCAATCAGAACAAAATGAGTTCAAACCAACAAAATTAATAGAATTTAATATGAACAGTGTTTCGGTTATTATAGTTAATGATACCGTGATATAAAAAGCGAAGAGCATTAAATATCTCGGTTTTATTATATTATGTAATAGATAAAGACTACAAATTTAAGGAACATATCGAATATATATCCCAAAAATAAAGAATCTGTAATGACTGTCGATAAATGTATAAACGTGATAATTTAACCCCATTTCGAATCCGTTTCTACAATAGGTCTGTCTGCATACTTTTCCAGTAGCAAATACTCAGTCAATTTTTTTGGGAGAGTAAGCACAATGTTACTCTGTCGACTGAGAAAATCTGAAAAAGTACGCAAACAGTATCCAGTGAAATTTTGCAAGAAAACAGCTGATCGATGTGTTAACAATTGAAATAATAAAGCAAAAGAATGGTGGCGCATGTGTACGGAACGTTTGAATGTTTCTACCATGAAATAAAATGTTTTGTTTATTATAATTTATTAAAACATTAAAAATAAACACATTTGTAACTACTTACCTCTGCCATTGCTAAATTAAAATTTTTATTTTCCCTTCACAACAATTATTTAATTCAAACACTATATAAAAACAGCTGTTCAAAGTAGTTGCAAAATCTTGCAAGCAGAAATTTCTCCAGTAACATTTTGCAAGCTCTCTGACTGTCAACTGTCAAAAAATTATCTTTTTAGATCTCTTTTTGCAAGAGATTTCGAGTACGCAGACAACATTTTGCACAAAATGATGCAAAATATGTGTACGCAGACAGACCTAATATTATATATATATATATATATATATATATATATGTTGTACGACGCACAAATAGACAGAATACAGAAGCTACAAAACAAGGCGATGAGAACAACTTAAAAGTGTTATCACACTGAACATAAAGCACAGGCTACTGATTAACATAATCAAATTCATTAAAAGATCAAAAGAGGCAAGGCACCGCAATATTTACGCGAACAAATGGAATATGGTGGATATGTTTAACCATACCCCCTTAGAAATGCACAAAACTTCAGGCTTCAAAGCATCGCAATGCAGCGGTCGTTATTTTACAAAGAATAAAAAAACCACTAACGTATTTATATAGAGAAATGAAAATATTTGTTAGAAATAATTATTAAAATATTTAATATTAATGATTAAAAATTTTTTAATACATAGTAAATATTTTTTTAATGTTTAAAGAGTAAATTAAGAGTATTGTTAATACTTCTAAATAAATAATAATAAAAATAAAAAATCACTGCATTTATTGGTACCAAAATTAATGCTGCAAAAATCGTTTTTTATGGGAGAAAATTAATTAAGATACATCTGATGCAAAGCTTCCTTTTTGGTTCCTCCATTTAGGGTATGGACTGTTGATGACCGTGAGTTCTTCTACAACTGTTATATTAACAATTGCTTAAGCCGCCACACGAGTAAAGTATTCGTTTTTTTATTTTTATGCTTCTTAAAATCGAGTTATTAATAAGAATTATTGTAATTTGTAAATTATTGCGAGCAATGCAAAATTTATGTTTTGCCACTATAGAAGTAAATTACTTACAGCCGTATGCATAAAAACTTAAAGCAGGTTTAACTGCCGTTGTTAAGCACAATTTCCTAAAGTTGTATTAAAAAAATGTTTTTACCTTAAAATACCTTTGTTAACTTTAAAGTAGGAAAAACCTACTTTAAACCTACAATAAATTGACAGTACAATTTTATTATTGAAAGCATAGATAATCATAATTTATATAATAAATTTATAATTTTATCTATGATTGAAAGTTTGAAAACAAAACAAATTGTTTACAATAAATTGAGCTGTTTATTTTAAAAGTGACATAAGTCACTTTGTTTTTGTCATCTTTTTTATTTTAAATTAGTTTATAAAACATTTTATATTAAACATCATGGTAAAATGGAATCCATTGAATTTTTACTTAGTCTGTATTTACTTTTCTCTCTGAAACGGATTTTTCTTATGATTGTGTTGAAATAAAATCTTTTTTTTCCATGTTGTATACCATGAGGGATTTTTTCGACAGGGGACTATCACCCTATAGTAATCATTTAGATTTTATAAAACAATTGGGTTTTTCAAGGCGTTTTCTATCACACCAAAGTGACTATCATTTAATAAGTATGAATGACCCGAAATTAAAAATTTGTGATCAAGAATTTAGATACTGGTTTTTGAAGACTGAACAATTTTCATCAAAGTTAATGCCAGTTTTATATTACTATTTTGTCCTTTACATAAGACACTGTATGCAATAATATGCTTTTGAGTTGTGTCATTCTTAGATATTTTATACAACACGATGCAACTTCCTGAAAATAAAAAAATAACGCTAATTATGTGTACTATATTAGATATCACTGTAATATAGTTCAGAAAACTGCACTGTTCTTTCGCACTAATAAAAATAACTCCAATAATCACAACAATACTTCACACACACTTATTACATGTTTCGATTTCTTTTACATTAAGCTCCGTAATAAATTTCCTGGATACAGTGACTTACGCCACTTTCAAAATAAACATTTTTCTCATACCGTTATTATCAACACTCTTTTCAAACAAATCTTAATAATTCTCAACTTATTAATTTCAAATTTATTAAAAATGAATAAACGGCTCAATTGGCAGTTGTACTTTGTTATTCCAAAAATTTTTAAAAATGTTTATTAAAAACAAATTATTGTATACAAATAATATTAAAAACTAAACCATAACACGCCATTCAGTATAAAACATTTTTACATCTTTATTTTATATTTCACAAAATTATAATTATATTTAATTATGTATTTAAAACGAAAGTTTTATTGATGTACATATAATCAAAACAAAGCTCGTTATCCGAATACTTAGTTTTTTAATATGAACAAATTCTTTGTAAGTTCTTCGTATTTTGCTAAAAACAATAAAAAGCAAAACTCCACACAAATGCTGGTTTGGCAAGAAGCCAAGTTGAAGCCACATCAAAGTTTTTGGCGCTGAGTATATATATCGCTTACCAGCCAAAGCAATCTGGACGGAAAAATTGGGATGCTAAGGCTAAGAAAATCTTTCTAGTTGGCTACGAATCTACAAAGAAAGATTTTCGCCTATATGATAAATTAAGAGCCTATTCTGATGAAGACGAAGATGAAATCGATGAAACAAGAAATGAAACAGAATATAACAGATGCTTCAAAAACTTCAAATATTAAAGATGCTACGTCAACTAATACAGTTTACACAGACGAACAACCAGAATGTAAGAGATATGACCTACGAACACCTCAAAAATTTGGTTTTTATCATATAAGCAGTCTAGTTACCATTCCAGAGCCTGAATCATATCAAGAAGCCCTCAATTCAGTAGACGCTGAATTCTGCAATTGGATTTCTGCAATTAATGCTGAAGTTAATTCAGTTAAGGCTAACAGCACCTGGGAAGTAGTGCCACAACCCGACAACAAAAATATTGTTGGATGCAAATGGGTTTTTAAAATAAAATTAAATCCAGGTAACAACAGGCCAGTTTTCAAGGCACGATTAGTTGATAAAAGTTACTCCCAAAAAGGCGGGATAGACTATAAAGAAACTTATTCCCCCGTTGTAAGACTTTAAAATGATGCAGTTCGACGTAAGAACAGAATTTTTGTACGGAGATCTTGATGAAGAACTGTATATGGAAATCCTGAGCTTCATCATGGCACAAAACACATCGATATAAGATTAAAGTTCATAAGAGAAATTCAAAGGAATTAAACTATTGATGTTAACTTTGTAAAAACGGAACATCAAAACCTTTGACACCTCAACGATTCAACATCAACATAAAATTTTTAGGAATGTCAAAATTGAACAATAAGTGAGAGTGTTGAAAATTCACATTGTTCAATTGACATCACTTATTATTTGCATTATACATACTTTGATCTTCATATTTATTGCTGATGACGTGTCATATTTGTATTCGCAAATGCGTGTATTCAGCAATTCTCTTATACTGTGTGTGTGTGTGTGTGTGTGTGTGTGTGGAATACACATATACATATATGTATATATATATTTATAGATATGGAAATGTCGAGAACAGGTCTTCAGAATATTTGTTAAATAAAACGTGTGGAAGGTTTTTGTATAATCCATTGTGTATTTATTAAAGGCTAATAACGAAAAAAACAGAAAAAGGCGATGTAAGTATATATATATATATATATATATATATATATATATATACATATATAGACCTTTTCTCCACATTTCCTTGACAGTTTGTTTTTCGCGAATGTATCCCAGATAGTCATTACTTATAAATGAAACTTAATTGCTTCTTGATTTTCTATCATTCATAACTCCAACAAGGCAACAAGGTGGTACGCACGTGAGAACCTCCAACAAATTTAAATTTTCAAAATGAATTTTCATTCGAAATTACCACTCATCGTAAACGCGACAGTTAAATTATGGTATACAAACACTATCTAACCTATTATAAAACCATTATTTTGGGTTTTGATTAAAAATTTTATTAAAAAATTTTGAGGGAAAATTATATAGTCAAGTTACTCCATGAGAAGTATGTATATAAGAGGAAAAAAGAATATTTTCAATAATGATTTGAAATCAAAAACATTTTTAAATGATTATTTTCTATAATAGTATTTAATATTTAAGTTTCAATGCTGCATAACGAAATATTCATTCCTAGACGTGTGGATCTTTTAAACCAGCTATAATTATTTCTTGACTGGATATACAAAATTCTACACCAAGTGATATTAGTAAATAATCTTCTGGTATCGTTTTGTACGCGATCGTAGATCACACAACAATATTTAAAAAGTAATATTTATGATTATTAATCATAAGCGCAAATTTATTTTTTATATACATATATTGTTACGCTTAAGTCGCTTTAGTTTTAAAAATATGCTACTGAATGCGTAGTTTGCTAAGAAAACTTATACACGCAAGACAACAATAACTTTCTAGTTGCAGCGGCTATGGAATAGGAGGAGTGCTTTCTCAAGCGATTAAAGGAACGGAAAAAGTTATTGGCTACTATAGCAGAGTATTCTCCAAGCCCGAAAAAAATTATTGGTTAACACGACGGGAGCTTTTAGGCGTACTGGAGTGTGCTTAACATTATCACAAATAATTATATGCCCATAGGATGGTTACTGCAATTTAAAAATTCCGAAGGTCAGCTTGCATGCTGAGTTCAACTTCTGCAGAGCTATGAGTTCAGCATTTAAAGGCGAAAACATGATAATAATGCAGATGCCCTTTAGAGGCGCCCATGCAACGTAGAATGCAGACACTCCACAAAAGTCGAGGAAAAGGAGTCCATTGTAGTGTGTATACACTATATAAACACAATTTTAATATTTGCACTTTCATATATAAACACAATTTAAGTATTATTTTTAAGACACACTGTTAAACACAACTTTTATACTTTTATTTTTAAGACACACTGTAAATATATTTTTATTTCTTTACATCAGCATAATTTCATTTGACCATGAAAATTAAATTGAATGCAATTATGCTGAATAGACATAATATTTATAATAACATTTGTATGTAATTAACATTAATAAATTAAGTACTAGACTTTTAAAATTCTTCTCACAGTCAGTATATAAACGACTGCAATTGGGAAGATAGGATCAATCTTGGTTTGTACGTTCTAGCTCCTAGTTGAGCTTTTAATATTCTACTGCTCCCCGCTGAGCAATTAAAAAGAAACCAAAAAGAACCAAATAAAAAATCAAAAACAAACCAAATAAAAATATTGCATTTTTATTACATGGCGATCCTGCCAGATCTGAGAGTGCTCAAATTATAAGAGCACCCAGACAAAATTGGTTTAAGGAAAGATAATTTTTTGCATCCTGCCAAGCTTGAGAGTGCTCCTGAGCACCCAGGCGAATTTTATTTTGGTTCCTGACGGCAGCCGAGACCCATCAGATGAAGAAGTGTCTGGCCAAAAGACAAATAAGGCGAGGACAATAATCAACAACAACAACAATTGCAACACAAATAGAAGAGGCCATCCAGGCCCATAAAATGGCGAAGACAGCAACATCATAATCATCAGCAGAACAACATAATGAACAGTGTCATCAACAATACTGCAAAAGCAACATCATAATCATCGACAACAACACATCATAATGCAATAGGAGGCTTGCAATATCAACAACTTCTACAACAACATGATCAGCAGCAACATTTACAACATATAAGTATACTTTTAATCTTCAATTTTAATAATTAGCTTGTAAAAAGAGTGCGATTTAATTACGCACCCTTAGGGAACGGAGGCGACTTCGCCCATGTTAAGATAAAATGAATCTTAGAATTAAACAAGAAAAAGAGAACAAGAAAACATTAACACTCATAAAGTATAGGAATTGAATAGGATTTTTAGGGAAAATTTCATAGATGAATACACCCTACTCGAAAATTAATGGATTGGAATACCATTATTCAGAAACTTAGATTAATACGGGAGAATTTTGATAAATCTTATAAGTGTCTAAACACTGATAGACCAACCAGAGACGACACTATAGATAAACATATACAAAATCTGTTGTATTGTTTCGAGGAAATTAGAGTTATATTAAACGTCCACTATAACCGGCTAACAGTCGCTCACAAAAGCGCGGCTGAAGCATTTTTCTTAGACCTTAGAGAAAAATTACTGAGAGTCACAACAAGAAAGAATTTAGAAATAGACATCCCCACTTCTCTGCATGAGAGAATATATTACAAAAAGAAATTACTATTACTACCGGAAGAATCAACCTCAACAGTAACGTCCAATACTATACAAGCCAAAATGAACGCCACAGAACTAGCTTCAATTTCAAAATTAGTCCCTATATACACGGGCAGAAAAGAGGAACTCTATCAGTTCATTGCAAACCTAGAACTGATACAGGAAACTCTAGAAGAATCAAAGAAAACAAGTTTCTTCCAATTCGTTCTAAAAACAAGGTTAGACCAGAAAGTACAGAACAGAATAAAACAAAACACAATACCAACAGACCTAGGTCAATTAATCGCAGAATTAAGAAAATGCTACAAATCAAGGGAAACACCAAACAATATTTTGAATAAATTAAATTATATTAAGCAGCAAGGTGACATCAGAAAGTTCGCGGATAAAATTAGTAGTCTAATATCAGAACTTAACGAACTTCAAATCTCTAGTATAGGTGAAGACAGCAGGGACACAATAATAAAATCAAACAATATCATTGCATTTAATGCATTAAAAAACGGCCTAACAGATAGAGACATTATTAAAACAATTGATTCCAGTAGGGTAAAATCCTTTTCAGAGGCAGTAGAAATTGCAGAAGAAGCCGACTGCACCCAAACTCAAACAAAAGTCATGTACCAAACAACCAGACAGAGAAACAACTACTACAGAAATAACAATAGGTCTTACAACAATTACGACAAAATCAACTTACGAACTAGCCAGAATCAGAGATACCCCAATAACAACAACAATTGGAATAGGAAGACTTTCTACAGGAACAACTCTAACATAAACACACCCCCTCGCAACGGACATAATAGGTACCAAAACAATGACCAAAATTACAACAGGAATAGCCGAAATTCTAACTTTAATTCAAACACCGGAAACAGACAGAACTATACAAATAGGAGTATTAATCAGACAATCAACCAGGGAAACTCCTCACATCCGGAGAACATCCATCATGCTTCTCCGGAATACTGCAATTAGATAACAATAGAAGAATATACAATATTACACTTGCCTACCAAAATTACATAAAACTGAATATATTCAATACAGACCGAGAATTAACATTTTTGATTGACACAGGAGCGGAAATATCCCTTTGTAAAGAACATGTTCTCAAAAATTATACTGAAGACTCAAATGACTTCTGCAACTTAAGTGGAATTTCTAAAGATGAAATAAAAACAATAGGGTCTACCATAATAACAATAGACATAGACAACGAGACCATACATCATAAAATTCAACTGGTTCCTAAAAACTTCCCAACAAAAACAGACGGAATACTAGGTATGGACTTTTTTAATGCATACAATTGCATCATTGACTACGACAAGTATATCCTTTCCTTTATACATAAATATAGAATATTCAATTTACCAATTCAAACTGGTTCTTTATGTGTAAACCACTTGAAAATACCCGCTAGAACAGAAACAATATTACCCTTTAATATAAATTTGGATGAGGATACAGTAATTTTAAATAGGGAAATAGCTAAAGGAGTATACCTAGCAAATACTATTGTTCCAAGAAAAGGCAATAAACACATAAAAATACTAAACGCGACAGAAAAAGATGTAACTATAGAAAACTTAAGGATTCAAACTGTACCATTAAATAGGTATGAAATACTGTATATGAATCACAATGAAGAACAGAATAAGGAACGCTTGAAAAAGATACTAGAAAATTATTCATGGGACAACATAGGCAACAAGGACAAAAATGACATAATTTCAATAATTAAAAGATTTCAACATGTTTTTCATTTAGAAGAGGACGAATTAACCGCAAACAATTTCTATACACAAAGAATTTCACTTCAGGACAGCAATCCAGTATACACAAAAAACTATCGTCTCCCCCATACACACACTGACGAAATAAATTCAAAAGTCCAGGACATGCTTAAGGAAAAAATAATAGAACCATCCACAAGTCCCTACAATTCACCTCTCCTCTTAGTTCCAAAAAAGGGACACACGGACATATCAAAATGGAGGTTAGTAGTAGACTTTCGAACACTAAACAAAAAAATTATTAATGACAAATTTCCATTAACTCGGCTGGATGACATTCTGGACAAATTAGGACGCGCCAAATACTTTTCAACACTTGATATGACCAACTCCTTCCACCAAATTAAACTAGCCAAAGATTCTCGCCCTTGCACGGCATTTTCGACACCAACGGGTCATTACCAATTTACAAGGCTACCATTCGGACTGAGCATATCTTCTAACAGCTTTCAACGTATGCTGACTATAGCATTATCAGGTCTCGAATCAGAAGCATTCCTGTATGTGGATGATATAATTGTTTTTGGCTGTAATGCCAACCACCACAATAGAAACCTTACAAAAGTCTTAAGTAGATTAGAGAAATATAACTTAAAGCTAAATGCACAAAAATGTCATTTTTTACAACATGAAGTCACATACCTTGGACACCTAATCACCCAAGAAGGCGTTAAACCAGATCCTCAAAAGTTTGAAGCCATTATGAATTACAAAGTACCACAGAACAAAGACGACGTACGACGCACAGTGCACATAGGCAAAATTAAAATAAAATAAAGTGTATAGAATATTTAAGTAATATACATTTTTGTAAAGCTAACAAAGTACCTTAAATAGATTCGTAAGTAGAATTTATCATATCTTCTTCTTGTTAATAGTAGAGGGCGCTAAAGTCAGAAAATGTTTGAGGTAAAACTATTAAACAGAAAAACGATTTTTACTGTGTTACAAAAAACGATTGTCAAAATTTCATTTTTTATTGTGTTCTTTTGAAACTTAACAGTTTTGTTTATTACTATAGGTACAAAAAAACAAAAATAATTTTTGGTTAATATTTTTTATGAAAAAGTTGTTTGTGCCATCGAAAACTTTTGCAATTTTTTATTTGGAATTACTAAAACGCAAAAGTTTGATAGAGTAAACAAATTTTTTTTTTAAGAGTAGGTAATTTTTGATTTGCGATTTTAGTACATATTAAAGGGCTTAAATAGAATATGTAAAGAAGTTTTAGATTTTTCACCCGGAAATGTAAAAGTGATATAATTTTTTTAACACATATTTCCTAAGTTGGAGAATAAGTTAGAAAGACCTAAGTTTGTGGTACTGCCAAAATTTAAACAAAAAATAGTTTATAACTTTTTTTTTTTATTACTATAAAAAATGAATCAAATTTTGATGTAGTTTATAATTTTTATTAAATAGTGACAAAAACTTACCAAAAATTGAAAGAATTTTTTTTTTTTTTTTTGCGGAAACCCTAAAGTTTTGCAAACTTTAAAAAAATGTTAAAAATGTGTAAATAAAAAGTAGGCAATTTTTTATTTTTCATTTATAGACTTTGTTAACAAATCTAACCAATAGTAAAAAAAGAATTTTAGATTTTTAACCGGAAATTTGAAATTTTGCATTTTTTTAAAACGTCTATATTTTTTAGTTTTACAAAGACCAAAAATATGATTATATAATTTTTTCCAAGTAAAGGGCTCCAGAGACGTTCAATGTTCAATTAAATTTTGCAAGCTGTGCAATTTTATTGACTGCGTGTGCGTCATATGGAAGGTTTTCCTTTAATAAAATAATATTTCACCGTAAAAAAGTTTATGATAAATATTATTTATTTACATTTTGCTATTTTCCGTTATTTCTTATATTTGATCAAGAGATGAAAGCGTGTTTATTTCAGTTTCACGTGATCATTTTAAATTAGTTTATGATTGTTTTGAAGTTTTCACCATTTTTGTTATCAATAATATTTAAATTAATTGTGGAATTATCACTAAAACATTAAATTAATACCTAGGTAATATTGAAATAACCTCGTGCTGCAGTAGCCATTGTAATCTATATATATGCATAATAAAATTATTCTGTCAAATTTATTTACTAGTTGTGAAACAATATTTTTCGATAATGACAAATTTTATTATTAATTCCGATATAGTTGATTTTTGGTTATCTGTGCCTTCAAAAAATAAAATCCCAGAAGTATATAAATTTATAAAAGGCAAAATTGGGAATTCAAGTGTTGAAAAAGAAGTGTTGTCAAGAAAAATTAAATTGTTTGACAATAAAATAAAAAAATATTGGAGCGAGAGTAGATCCAATAGACAATACTTCGACAAAAAGTATTCTAAGTGGTTGAATTGGAAATTTTTCAAACCAGACAATGTAAGTTGTATATTGATATTATTTTTAATCTAACTAAAAAAGTTAAACTTTAAAACTAAAATATTTAGGAACCTAGCACGAGCAAAACTTGCCAACATGAAATATCTATTGTATCTGAACAACTAGAAACAGTGAAATCTTCAATATCATCAGAAATGGAAACAACCGTATCTCATACTACAGAAGAAGAAATAACTAAAGCTGGTAGAAAAAAGAAAGTATTCAGTCAAAGTTCTGTTAGATCAAAAAATAGAAAGATTTCAGAATTGATTGAAAATTATTCATTTGAAGAACTTCAATATGCAGCAGACAAATTAAGAAAGAGGTGTAATAATAATTTAGACAGCACTGAAGCTGATGCAAAATGCTTTTCTATTGAAAAGTCTTTGGCGCTATACATGGATTTGGATTTGTCGGAACGAAAATATAACGTGTTGCGGAAAGCAATTAATGAGCTTCATCCAAACTGTTTGCCATCATTATATGCGTTAAGAAATCAAAAATCAAAATTATTACCCCCTATTGTAACGACTGAAATTTCAGCAGAGGTTGACTTGAAATGTATAATGTGTAAAACAGCGGAAAGTGTGATTAAAATTTGTAATACGAAACAAAAATGTACAAAGCTGTCCCTAATTTGCAAGTGGGGCATGGATGGTAGCTCTGGCCATAGTTGCTATAAGCAAAAATTTGAAAACGAAAATAGTTCCGACGAGTTAATTTTTTTTATAGCCTTTGTACCTCTGAGGTATGTAAATTATTATACACAGAAGTACATTTATATGTGCATTTCACAGCTATCCTTTTATATGTATTTAAAATTTCTATTTTTTCAGATTGGTAAATTTAGACTCAAACGAAGTATTATGGGTAAATAAAACGCCATCTTCCACAATTTATTGTAGACCCCTTAAATTTGTATTGACAAAAGAGAATCCAGTTTTAATTAAGCAAATGCACAACGATTTTATTAAAAAATTTAAAAATTTGGAATGTTCTGTAATTGATGCAAATGGTTCAGCTGTTGAGGTGTCTTACGATATGCACTGCACAATGATAGATGGTTCAGTTGCAAATGTTTTGAGTGACACAAACTCAGCAAGTAGGTGTTTTATATGTAATGCAAGCCCTACCGATATGAACAATATAAACATAATTAAGGAACCTTGTATTAATAATTATAAATATGGACTTTCTACACTTCACTGCTGGATACGCTTTTTTGAATGCATATTGCACATTGCTTACCGTCTTCCTTTAAAAGTTTGGCGAGTCAATAAGGAAAATACCTCAATTTTTTCACAAAACAAAAAAAGAATTCAAAATGAATTCAAAACACGGACGGGATTAATAATAGATCAAGTAAAAACGGGATTTGGAACTACTAACGATGGAAACACGGCTCGACGATTTTTTCAAAATAGTGAAATTTCTGCTGAAATAACGGGGATTGATAGAAGTCTTATTGATAACTTTGGCATTATATTAAGAGTTTTATCTTGCGGAATCCCGGTTAATGTTACAACATTTAAGGAGCTGCTAAATATTACTAGGAACTCTTATTTAATTCAGTATGGCTGGTATTACATGCCAAGTACTGTTCATAAGGTTTTAGTGCATGGGTGTGATGTTCTGGAATACTTCAACTTGCCAATAGGTAATAAAATATTAAAAAAACCTTTTACACAATTTTAAAACTACTTTTATTTTAGGGTGTTTGTCCGAAGAAGCCTTAGAAGCCAGTCATAAAAATTTAAGGAATGTGCGATGTTCCCATACAAGAAAAACGACAAGAGAAAATACAAATAGAGATTTAATGGCTCATTTGTTATTAATGTCGGATCCGGAACTATCGTCACTTAGGTCCATAAAACACATAAAAAATAATGATGAATTCAAAGATATTGAAAAATACATTTTGAAAGACATCATAAATTACAATTAAAATAAATTATCTTATTTTATCAAATTTAGAAACAAATTTATTTATAACCCATTTTAAAGGGAATATTTAATTATTTGCATTTTGATCACAAATGTAGCTAAAATTTAGTTTTTGAGAAAAAGGATATATGGGAGATGGTCATGTCCTTGTATCGACTGAAGCGAAATTTCCCAGAGAGCTCAAAAATATAGTTTTATAAGTTGCTATAAGTTTTTAGTGCATTCTGATCACTAATGTAGTTACAATTTAGTTTTTAAGAAAAATTATATATGTGAGGTAGTCATGTCCTTGCACCGAATGAAACAAAATTAACCACTGAGCTAAAAGACATATTTTAACAGACGGTTACCAACTTTCGATTTATTCTATTCACAATTATAGCTAAAATTAAAGTTTTAAATTTAAGGATGTATGGGAGGTAGTCATGTCCTTGCACCGATTTTTTCGAAACTTCGAATTTTTTTTAATCGACATATTTTGAACCAGCACACCAAATTTCATTCTTCTACGATAACTTCTCTAATTTTGCCGATTCACTATATGGGGACAAAGCACTGTGCGACGTTTCGTAGCATTTTGCAACTATTACAGAAGATTCATTGAAAACTTCGCTAATATAGCAATGTGTCTAAATGCCCTTTTAAAGAAAAATGCAAAATTCATTTGGTTCCAAGACTGCCAAACCGCCTTTGACACACTGAAAAATAAATTAATAACACCACCAATACTTCAATACCCAAATTTCGAAAAACCTTTTATACTGACGACAGACGCATCAAATCAAGGCCTAGGCGCAGTTTTATCACAGCATATAATGGGAGAGGACTTACCAATATCCTATGTAAGCCGATCCTTGAACAAACATGAGAAAAACAAATCTGTCATAGAGAAGGAATTATTAGGCATCCACTGGGGTATACAATTCTTTAGACCATATCTCTTCGGACGAAGATTCACCGTTATAACAGACCATAGACCACTAGTCGCCCTATTTACACATAAAAACCCATCCTCAAAACTGACTCGAATAAGACTAGAACTGTCAGACTATGATTTTGACATAAAATACAAAAAGGGAGCTAATAATACAAATGCAGATGCACTATCACGACTAGATATTAACTCGGACATTTTAAAAACCATGATTCCAATCAGTATTGATGAAAAAGAAAAGAAAACTCTGGCAATAACGCGTAGCATGCTAAACAAGGATAAGATAATTGATAAAAATAAAGAGAACGTTCAAAATAATGAAAAGGACGGCATATCTCAACAGAAGCCTGATCAACTTCATATGTGGGAATGCACGTCAATAAATGATATAAAGAAGCTTCAAAGATTAGAACTTATATATGAAAAAAAGCTGCAGCAAGAAAAAGAAAGAAATGAAAACATCACGCGTATAGTATGTAACAAAAGCGAAAATCCTATGTTTTCAGAAACATTCGTGGAGAAACTTTTAATAAAATTAAAGAAATTTAAATTTAATACATACGTACTATATGACAATGATGAAATTTTCAAATATATATCGGCCGATAAATTAAAAGAAAAATATAATAATCTGCAGAATAATGATATTAATATAATTATATACAAAATGCCAAAAAGAGTAACAGAAAATATAAAACAATACAGATTGATTGAAGAATTTCATGGATTACCACATAACGGACATTTCGGAATCAGAAAAACACTGGCCAAGCTTAAGCAAAGATACATATGGAAAAATATGAACAAAATGGTTAAGAATTACATTAGAACTTGTTCATCTTGCCAAAAGAAAAAACAGAATAAACATACAAAAGAACCCCTGACCATAACAGACACACCATCGGAAAGTTTTGACACAGTCGTAGTCGACACAGTCGGTCCTTTACGGCCATCTGCAAACTTTAGATATATACTAACTGCTCAATGTGAACTGACAAAGTACGTAGTAGCCTATCCTTTAGAATCCAAAGATGCGAAATCAGTAGCCAAAACTTTAGTCGAACACATTATTCTGAAATATGGTTTGTTCAAAATTTTGAAGACAGACAAAGGCACAGAATTTAACAACGAACTAATAAAAGAGATTTGCGCATTATTAAAAATAGAACAGAAATTTTCTACTCCTTACCATCACGAAACGGTAGGAACAGTTGAGCGGAACCACCGTGTATTGAACGAATATCTGTTGAACTTTGTAGAAGACGAGAACTGGCACGAATGGATACAATACTTTACGTTTGCTTTTAATACAACACCAAATGTCGACACTGACTATTCACCATTCGAACTAATATTTGGAAAACTCCCACGACTCCCAAACGACGAACTGACAAAACCACAAAAAACCTACAATATTGACAATTACGCAAATGAACTGAAAGCTAGACTACATTTTTCACTACAAAAAGCACGTGAGTTCATTCTGGCAGTAAAGGAAAGACGAAGTTTAGAATCACCAAAAAGACAAAATAGTATAGATATTAAAATAGGAGATCTAGTTTTAGTCAAAATAGAGAATAGAAAAAAAAATCAAAATCCATATAAGGGCCCATATAAGGTAGTAGATATAAATGACTTAAATGTAGTAATAGAGATAGAAAATTCAAAATTGAAAACACTACATAAGAACATATTAAAAAAATTTTTTAAGTAAAAAAAAAAAAAAATTTGTTATAAAACATTAATTTTTAAACATGCCCAAATCTAAAAGGGTGAGGGTGTAGTGTGTATACACTATATAAACACAATTTTAATATTTGCACTTTCATATATAAACACAATTTAAGTATTATTTTTAAGACACACTGTTAAACACAACTTTTATACTTTTATTTTTAAGACACACTGTAAATATATTTTTATTTCTTTACATCAGCATAATTTCATTTGACCATGAAAATTAAATTGAATGCAATTATGCTGAATAGACATAATATTTATAATAACATTTGTATGTAATTAACATTAATAAATTAAGTACTAGACTTTTAAAATTCTTCTCACAGTCAGTATATAAACGACTGCAATTGGGAAGATAGGATCAATCTTGGTTTGTACGTTCTAGCTCCTAGTTGAGCTTTTAATATTCTACTGCTCCCCGCTGAGCAATTAAAAAGAAACCAAAAAGAACCAAATAAAAAATCAAAAACAAACCAAATAAAAATATTGCATTTTTATTACACCATCATTGATTGTGAGGTGTATCCAAATTTGCACACGAGGGTACTGGTCTAAGGCCCAAAAGGAGGTTCCCATTTCGGCAAAGCTGGAGAACATATGACTGGACGGTAACGAAATATCGGCAAAAAGCCCGCTGGCGAAATCGCACTGAGCTCAGTGGAATAGCCTTAAAAATGGTAAATAAATGCCTATATCGAAATTGAGAAAGCACAGATGAAAAAACTACAACGGACTTAATCGCCGTGCGAAGTTCCCGGATTAAAGATGCAATGAATCAGTTTCATAACGGTCCCAACGGCGGCCAGTTGGGTGTAACGAAAACACTGGAAAAGATAAAACAGCGTTTTTGCGGGGTAAGTTGCTCACAATCTGTAGCCGAATGAATAGCTAATTGCGGCCGAGGGTCCAACAAGGAAAAGTTAAGGCAAATTACAACAGTAGCTAGCAATAGTTTCAAATCGTTTATAAAAGGTATAAACGTAACAGTATTAATATTGTTTGTGCCTCAAACCTTATTCTGAAATTTATGATATAAGGGATTTTGGTTGTTTATTATTTATAAAAAATTTATAAATTTATGTTATTTGTTAGTTAACTTTCTTGTATTGTTTTTGTTGTTTTACTTAAAAATACTCTATTAAATAAAATTAAATGAATAAAATTAATAATTATAGTTATTTGACCTCTATATACAAAACTAAGTTTATCTTAATTTTTTTATTTTAGTTTTCGATATTTCATCGCACCATTTTTGACAAACAAATTTAAAATAAGCAAAAATATTTTTAAGAAACAAAACAAACCAAAAACACAGATAATAAAACCTGCTAATTGAAAAAAATATTACAACTATTTATACATACATACAGTTTTCTAGTACATTTTTCGAATAATAAATAAAATAACTTTAGCCACAGGTAAAATTAATGCTTTAGCATATGGATTGATAAATTACTTAGCGATTTTCGATAAAAAAATTTTAACTGTAAAAAATAAAAAAAAATTAGCAACACTCACTGTTTTTGAAAAAGGAAGAACATGGAAGAACAATGTTTTTCTAAAAAGGGGATTTTTTTAGTAATCTTTGACCCCTTTCAGACAGGCAAATTTTACTTTGACAAAGTTTTTTTAATTTTCTTTTAAACTTTCTTTGGTGTTCAAACACAAAAAGTTTTCTTTTACAAATTTTGTTTTAGTCAATGTAATCTGTAATGTAATCTGTGTATAAGTACAACTGTGTATAAGCGACGAAAGAAAAACAAAGCAACTTTGCGAGTATATCAAAGTCTGTACTCTCAATCATGCTTTCTCCCTCGCTCTCACATAAAATCAAAACTTTGCAAAGTAAAATTTGCCTGTCTGAAAGGGGTCTTTTACATTGAAAATTGGACAATAGAATTACTAATTGCCACGAAACATATATACTTGTGTACTCTTGTTTGAAGTACAGACTTGCAAATAGCGTTGAGGAATACGGGCATAAGTATTGTTTATAAGTATTCTGTGGCTTTAATTAAAACCACGGAGAGCAATTAAACTGAGCAAATACCTGATTAGTAACTCAATCTTTTAGAAATGGAAGTTGGTGAGTAATAATTTTACTGAAACTAGTTTAATAGCAATGATCCTAAAAAAATAAGTAGTGAAAATAATTTGGTGTAACCTTTTACTTTGGAAAGTCCAAATTTGCAACGTATGTATTTATGTATGTATATAACGTGAAGTGGAATGACAAGATTGAAGAAACTATAACTCTCCTTCATATGGACTTGGAGGATTTGTTTTATATGCTAGAACCAACACTGCCTTCGTTTACTAACGCATAGTCGGCAATTAGTCGCAAAATTTTATTCTCTTAAGGTATGACTGAAATGCGTTTCGCTTACTCAGGATTTTCTATCACTAAAACATACTTCGAAAACTACACAAAATCTCAAGGAAAGGTACTATACGTATATCTCAAGTGTTTCTTCGAAAGCACATTGTAGGTTCCAGTATATTAAAATTATCTCAGTTCGTTCATACCACCTACATATGTATTTGGAATTTTAACTTTTTCAATGGCACTCATATTACGTTGTTTCATCAACAAATTCTCTTGATAAATGCCATCTAATATCTAAAACATTTGACATTATGTACATACACATGTAGTTTCCAAACTAAGAGTTGTTCCCAAATTTTCCACTTAACATTTTAGCTTATTAACAGTTTACATAATATATATTGTATTCTTTACACGTTCTTTTTTTGGGGCAGAATTCATTGGTGATCAGGCCTTCATTGAGGGTAATATTTTAGTTCACAAGATATTATTTAAGAATATACCTGAAATTGTAAGTGCTCCTTTTTACACAAAGTTTTCTCAATAATTTCTTTATCTGAAGCAATTTATTTACATCTGTATGTATTTCATAGGCTACTAATTCAGAAGTTGAAATTTTTTTTCAAAATCTTGGTAAAGTTAGAAATGTGGATTGGATTGATCGCGAATATGGGAGATATATAGTACATTTTGAAGATTCAAAAGATGCGGCCAGGTGAGTTCATGTTTTGAATTTAACAACAATATTTACTTATGTATGTATTTTTAAATTTTTTATAAAATAAAAAAAATAAAAATATAAAATAATAAAAATGTGTTCACCAATTAATTTAAGGCTGCTTTAAATTTGGTGTTCCAAAACAGACTCAGGTAAAAATTAAAAATACCATTGTGGACTTTAAATTGATGAACAATTAATATTGCTCGGTTTATTCTTCATATATTTGGAATGTTATTTGACTTAAATAATAACTTAATTCAGGTTAATTGTAATTGATTTGTTTAAAAAAATAGTACAAAATATTTTCAAGAAATAATTCTTACTTAAAACTAAAACACGAAATCTATTACAACGAGGAAATCATATCCATATGGCGTAGTGGATTTTGCCCAAATTTTGTGTGCTGATTGGTACAGTTTCCGGGAAATTCGTTGTAAAATATATTTGAATAGTCTCCCTACATTTTCTTATGTATTTTTCAAGGACTATATCTCAGTCGATTAAAATTATTATACTCCCAAACAAAATTTATTAAAAATTTGTGTTCAAAACACAGTAACCATTGATTTATTATCATTGTAATATTTTCATTATCAATTATGTGACAAATTAGCTGAAAAATAATTTGAAATAATAAAATTTATAGTTTAATAAATGATGAAATAAATATATTAGAGATTTTTTTTATTGGAATCGTGAGCGTATATTGAAAAAAACTGATATATCATAATGTTTAATTAAACCTTCATTAATAAATAGTTCGCACGACACCGGGTTAACACGGATAATCAAAAACGCTAGCTATTCTTAAATCTAGATATTTGAAAAATAATAAATAAATAAATAGAAAATATTCCGAACATATACAAGTTAATTTTTAGTTTATTAAGTTCAACTTTATTTAATTCATTCTTTCAAGTCTTTCTTAATACTAACTTAAAAATAATTTTGAAAACATTTTTATTCTAGCAAAAATCAACAAATACTTTTTTCGATGGCTTTTTTGTGTTGCGATCGACAATAACAAATATCAGTCAGCATAAATGGTTGTTTATTCCAGAAAACAACAAAAACCAGTATGCTGCAGTAATTGAAATATGAATATTTTGTTTACAAAAATGCAAGGTTAAAATGAAAAAGTTTTAAAAAGTTTAAGTTTGGTTAACACCAAACCAATATGTTGCAATAATTGAAATATGAATATTTTCTTTATAAAAAGGTACAAAGTTTTGAGAATTTAAAAAGTTAATATTCGGTTTACACCGTTTCCTTAACTCTCCCCTCACTAAAGTGAATAGTCCCGATTCATTGAGAATAGGAAGGTCGTTGATGCTACGGAATTCGCAACCAGAAGAGGAAGTTTTATTGACGTCTGCAGTCTCTGTTAAAAAAATTAATAAGCTATTAGCAATAGACATAAGATCAATATTATTGTAAGAACCATATTTAACGAAAAAAATATTTTGCTCTTATTCGTAATTGATTCCAATTCGTCAATGTTTCTGATATGCAAATCCTTCATTAACTGTAAGGAAAGAACTTCCTGAATTTCCTGTGTATTTTGATTTGGTTTAGAGTAAAGCAGGGAGAGGTTTCCAATATGAGACTTCTCTGGAAACGAACGTTTTATTAATTATAGTAATGGTATCATTATGGAACTGTGTTAAGTATTTTCTAGATAATTCATTTGTTTCATTGTTAGAAGTTTTAACTGATCCATTAAATTGAATCAACAAAATAACTCCAATAAACATTTTCCTGCAAACCTTGATACGACTCTTATTAGCTTTTAAGTAATAACGTTTAGATACCGATCGCCTCGAAAATATTATACGATTTCGTGCTTTTTCTTTTACCTCTACTTGACTTGTTACATACACGTTTTTTCCTTCCCCCGACATGTTCCAAAATCGATCAAATATTTCTTGGCGTATATTTTCAGCAAATTGGGAGTAGCGACGCAATGAGCTCTTTTCACAATATTTAATTGACATCTTAGCCCCAATTTTCGAGGATTGTTTTCGCACACAATTCCTTTATTGGTTCCTTTATACATTTTGCCATTCATTCGATCATTGTAATTTGAATATTTTTTATTCACTTTTTTTTTATTTATTGACTTATTTAAATTTGTTTCAACACCCATTTTTATAAAACGCACTTTAAACGAGATTTTTAATTTATTTTACTTTGATAAAAATACAATAGAAAAACTAACTGTTTATAAAAAATGTAAAACAAAAAAAACACAACGAAGGGAAAGTAACTGTTAATAAAACAAATATATAAACATGCCTTTCTTCTCTTCTGTTTGCTGCTGGTCATTTTCCATTGAAAGGCGTAAATTACATGTTGGTTTTATTTTAAATTTTTTGCGCTTGCACTTAGGGCTTTTAGAAATTTGTTAATAAGAACGTTGTTTTTAATTACACAAGTGCAAAATTTTGCAGGAACATGTATTTTGACACGGTGCGTCATAATCAATCAAAAAGTTTTGAATTTTTTGTAACTTAGGGCTTTTTGGATTTCATATGATGATATATCGGGTCATTGTACTTCCTTCTCTAATAATAATTTCCCCTGAGGTATTATTTCCAGTTCCTACAAAAGTCTATAATCTTTGTATGGTTCTAAAGCAACAATAAATTTTGCCAAATAAATAAATTGAAAATTCGTGTATTATTGCCTCTGATAGTTGTTTTGAAATAAAACTGATATTGTTAATGTCTGTTTGTAGACGGAAAGCACATCGCACTTCTTAATCAGAAATTAATCAGTCGAGAAAGTTTTAAGATCCTAAGTAAGTGAAGATAAATATGTCGACCTAAATGTGTTACGACGTAAAAACTTACGCAAAATATATTGTTACGCTTATTCCTTTATTGAGTTGTTATTGCGAAATAGTCACCTACAACTTTATATTTAATTACACGATTTACTTGTTCGCGCGTTTATACACAAAACAAACCTTTTTAACGGATGTAAGCTCCTGTATCAAGGTTTTATGCCTCCACTTGATCACGTTCACAATTAGACTGATCGTTGCCCAAGAGAAGGGAGCCTTTATATACTGTTGTTAGCGGTTCCAGCATTTACTAGAAAACCCTAATTTATCACATTTACTGTAGATTCCGGAGCTATCATTATTCAGTGTAGGTGTTTGTTTGGTTTTGTGGTTTCCTTTTTTTCTGATTGTTAATCTTAGTTTATGGAATTTTAATGTAGCATGTTGTTTTCATTTTGTGTTTATAAGATTTCTTATAAACTTTTTGATTTGTAAACAAACACAATAGGTCATTTCACTTTTTTTTTAGTGATAATAATCTTTTTATAAGTGATACTAAGCATCTTTGTAACACTGCCGCCCGCTTAAGCCTTATGGTCCTTTACACGATACGAGTTTTCGCTGGAGGTGGTTACTTCTGGCGTTCAAGGGCAAATAGCTTCTTTACTGCGAATCTGCTTTCATATCTAGGGCAGATTAATACCGTAAGCTATCATGAAGTTTGCAACAAAAGTGACTTCATTAACTATGTCAGTGATAAAAAATACGTGATTTTTGCCACAGTTGAATAAAGCCTTTACCGCGGAACCTATTCTTTTGCTCCAGTATCTGCTTGATCATCTCGCTCCTTTTGTTTCCGCAACTATGCGTATCAGCCTTAAGACATCGCACGTTATAAACTTATGGTTTTAAGATAGCTTTTGCCGTTTCTTCGCACTGGAAGGCAATTTTTCGTCAAACTCTTTTCCAAGTCATCCACACGTATACTGAAGAATTTCGATATTTCTGCGTTTGCTCTAGAGTTTTCTTATAGCGTCAGGATGTTTTCTTCCATTTCTGCCATCATAAGTCTGTTGCTATTTCATGCGGAATGCTGTCAAACCACATACATAAAAAGTTTGTATGAAAAAGTCGTGAAAAAATGTAGCAGAAGTGTATCTCTTTTCACTGTGGAGAAACATAAAAGTTTCTGGCAATATTCAATCATAGCTATAAAATAAAACAAATGGGTTTTATTTCACGCGGAATTTCTCAAGCAACAGCTGACAGTGTGCATTCGTGGTTATAAAAACAAAAGGAGCAATATTTATACGTTTGAACAGCACGAATGCGTGCCGTAATGTTCATGGCAAGACATTTCCGGCAGGTAAGGAGTCGATGAGACAGTTTACATATTCTGCAGACAAAGGAGCTGTAGTTAGTAGGTTGTCCATAGTCACATTTAGAGGGTTTTGAACGGTTATCGTACTGTTTGAAGGATTAAAAGTTAGGCATTGCAATCTGAAAGAAAATGAATAACGGATTTTAAAAAGGGTAGGAGATATGGAACTACGATTCATTAGGTAAAGGTATCAATTTGCTGATTGGTCGTGTGCTAACCCCTCGTTGAGTCAAAGCATCTGCGATAGGTTCTTTCGAGCCTGCGTAGGTTCTTTGTACTCTACCAAGCCGCCAAGAATTGGGAGGAAAATTTTCTTCACGAATTACAACTAAAGTATTTTCTTGCAGATTGTCTTCAGACCTTTTTTATTCTTTTGAGTAAATCCCTAAGATATTAATTCTTCCAGCGAACACAAAAGTTTTTATATATTATTTTTAATCGCTATCGATTGACGATGGAAATAGGTGTTTTACTAATCTGTGGATCAATAGGGACTAGAATTGGAGAACCTATTAGGAATTGACCTGGAGTAAGCGCGGAAAGTTCTGACGGATCTTGGGAAATTGCGTGATTTTATTTACATCTGTACCTGGCAGTTAGCCCTAACCAG
The DNA here is from genome assembly GCA_030448955.1 of Trichopoda pennipes. Taxonomy (NCBI): domain Eukaryota; kingdom Metazoa; phylum Arthropoda; class Insecta; order Diptera; family Tachinidae; genus Trichopoda; species Trichopoda pennipes. Next base: position 16,948 of record JASKUP010000006.1, on the reverse strand, counting down.
ATGGTGGTCAAACCACTTCGAATGGTATGTAGCGCCATCCTCCCTCTAGAAGGCCTTCGGGTACGTATATCCTCCAGTCACTCCTAGTTGCAATTTCAAAAGCCGAGTCGGAGACTTTCCAACCCCTTGGTCCAGAACGTATGAAGCTTAATATAATTAAGAACACGACGGCATTCATACTCACTGGACCTGGACCATTAATTGTGTTCATTGTGAATGATCCGACCCACAAACTCTCACGAGAGCCTCGGAACACACTGCCGCCAAGATACTGTCATATAGGGGCCAACCTCAACAATCATACAGAGAAGAGCTAAATGCCTAAAGAAACACATAGCGGAACTTTGGGGTTCACTGATTCCCGTTGAAATATAGTGGATTTTTCAGGTGACTCCTACTAGCCTTTAAGGGGCCTGGACTTCCTTTTACTCCGCAATACACCAGTCTAGATGAAAGTAGTAGGCTCCAAAAAGACAGGCTTTTGAGACAGTAAGGTGGAAAATTCTTCGAAAGTAAATTTAAACGAACTCGGAAATCGACGAAAATGGAACTTAAAACTTTTCCCGCTAACCTCCCACAACCCACCCATATGCGGGACTCCCTGGGGGGAACGAAATGCCAGTTTATGTTCTGAAGAGCGTAGTTTGCTAGTAGAGCTTGTTGCGAAGTTTGGATGAATTCCTTGGCTAATATCCTCGAGGCGTCGACAAAGTTTTCACCAGCGGCGAGATACAAAGCGGCTGAACGCAGCAAGGAAAGCTGCAGTGGATACATCGGTGGTTGCTTCTAATTGAATAGCCCTTGCAGAAAAACATACGAATACGCAGGCATATCCGTGTGTTATCTTGCAAGAGGGACCATGATATGTTTTAATGTCAAAAGGTCGTGGACGTGAAATTTCTAATCTTTCGGATGGAAGTGAGCCCATTAACTGCTTTTGACATTTCCTTTTGAAGATGATACATGGCTTACATTTATTTATGGTTGCCCTTATTAAGTTTTTATCCTTTGGAATCTAATATAGTGCGAATTAGCCGTCATACCAATTGAAGTGTGAAGTGTTATACTATGTATGGAATCTACCAAGAGTCGTGAATACTGACATCTGTATGGAAGTAAAATCGGGTATCTTTCGTTATAAGATAGTTCTTTGTATTGTTCTAGCCTTCCGCAGGGCCGGATTATTCCGTTTCAGTCAAGAAATGGATTTAAATTTAAAAAAAATTAGAGCGGTATTTGCGATGAGTATGGAAAAAGAAACGATATATGTAAGCAATTACTCGCATCGCCTTCGGAAGTGATGAAAATCGTTCGAGGATGTCTTCATGATTTTGGAAATATGAATGGTGAACTTTTATTGTCTTTCTTTCTGCATCGGTTTCGAAACGCAAAGGATCGCTTAACTTCGGCCATTTATTCTGGTCCATGCCACCATAGATCGTTTGCTATAATTTCCTTTGGATATAGGCCACGACTGGTCATATCTGCTGGATTGAATCCCGAAGGAACGTGACTCCAATTTTGGAGATTCTATTGGCGACGAAGGTAAGCCAAGAGCAAGGTGGCTTCGCTAACCATGCTAGGGCAATTGAAGAGTCAGTCCAACAGAAGATCGAATAATTCTTAACGTCTAATTTAGGCAGCATTGAATATATCAATTCCGCTAGTAGCACAGCCGCACATAACTCTAGTCTTGGTAGTGACAAAAGTATTTACGGAGGTGACCTTGGTCTTCGAGCATATTAAGAAAGTTCAAATTGTAGAATCTTGCACAACTCGGACGTACAAAACAGCTGCATAAGCTCGTTCGGACGCGTCACAATATCCACGGAATTGAATTTCAGAATTTGGTGAATATTTAACACATCTGGGAATTCGAATGTCATTGATATGTTGATAGTTTGTCTGAAATTTTTTCCATTGAGAAAGCGAATCGTGAGTTAAGAACTCATCCCATCCGGTATCATCAATCCAGATTCTTTGCATTATTATCTTTGCCAAGACAATGCATGGTTCTAGCCATCCTGCGGGATCGAACAATTTGGCAATTTGTGAAAGCAATTCTCGTTTCGTATAATTCGACTTTTCTGGTATTGGATGTGCAATAAAATAAAATGAATCCGTTTTATCATTCCCACGGATGCCCAACGTTGTTGTTCTATTGTTATCTTCGAAATCTAGAAAATCCAGGGAAAGCAAATGATGTGGTGGAATATCTGACAGGATTTCTTTCGAATTCGCTGTCCACTTTCTTAATGAAAACCCTGCAGATTGAAGCGGAAGGAAAAGTTCATTTCTACTATCATGTGCTTCAGAAATATTATGTATATTCTATATACATAGAATTATGAAGAATATAGCTGGCCTTTGGATACTGGATCTGAACATCATCGGCTAATTGTAACAAGGTTGTTATAGCTAGGTATGGGGCACAGTTAACCCTGAATGTAATCGTTTTCAACTCGTAATCTTCTACATTGTCAGATGGACTTTTTCGGAACGGAATTATTTGAAATGGTGTGTGATTATGGTCGACTGGAATTTGTCTGTACATTTTTTCTATATCCGCATTGAATACATATGGAAAAAATCTCCATTTTATTACAAGAAGAGTTTTAAATCCTTTTGAAGTGTGTGCCCTGTATACAAAATATCATTAAGAGTTATCCCGTTTCATGATGATGAGGAGGCGTTAAAAACAACATGCACTTTTGTCGTAGTACTATCAGATTTTATGACAGCGTGATGGGTGATATAGAAATGTCCTGTACACTTAAAATTAGTTGCTGGGGAGACTTTAACCATCTGATCTAAGTCTTTATAATCTTGCACTACACGATCATATTCTTCTTTAAGTATTCTTGCCTCACTTCTAAAAAAACTGAGCCATTGCCCTGGTCCTGAACTGGCCCAGGGACTGCTGATCGGGGTTGCCCTCTTTGAACGGTAGAGAAACGATGTATCTACCACTATTATATCTTTTAGTAGACAGAATTTATCGGACGATGAAATCAGCCGTTTTCGAGGAAGATCTTCCGCCTCCAAAAAGCGCGAAATCTCTTTATCTGCTAAGATCTCACAAAAGTAACAAACAAGACAGGAATTGAATCTAGAGAGGTCATCGTTAATAGGACCAGTTAAAATGCATTAAAAAATGGTTTCTTGTGCCATTAACGGACCACAAACGTCCGAGAAGGCGGCCAAAAGTCCTTTTTTTCATGGTCCCCAATCGTAAAATTTTAAAGTTTTTTCGAAAGTAGATACTAGTGTACCGCGGGAGCCAAAATAAATTAAAACTTTAACTATATTACACTGAACAAAGTGATTAAAACTGAGCATTTTCAGTATTTTGCTAAAATGAGAAATTTTTTAGTAAATTTTTGATTTTTAAACATCTGTCAGCGCACCTTCCCATTAATACAACTGCGTGGATGAAAAGAGAATTCAACTATGTAGTTCAATTGAATAGAAGCTTTCGTTTTAAGGGATGATGGCATTGGTTGATTGGCAGTCGGCGAGCGTGGTCGTTTTTTTATTATAACAAGCGTGAAGCTAATTTTATTTTATTGAATTTAATGTAGAATTTATTTTAAATTTAAAGGCAAGTGAATTTTTAAATAAACTTTTTAATTGTTTGATTCAACATAGTGGTGTGTGACACTTCAGAAGTGAGATTACCCTGTGCCGTGCGACACTGCGTAAAAGGTGTAAAACGGCTGGCTTGCCGGCGAATGGAAGTCGAAAAGATTTAATTCAACGTTTGGAAGAAGACTTCGAGAGGACATCATTGGAAAGTTGCAATTTTGACCCGCCTCAGGTTTCGTCGCCTGCATTATCAGCACACACCATTTTTTCGAAGGATCAATCGAGCACGTCGTGGATACCACATTCTGTGTCTTTGCCATTGTCAAAATAAGTAAATTCCGTCATTTATACAACGCGTCCAATATGTTCATCATATGTAAAAGAGTCAGATCGGCAGATTGCCTACAATTTATCTACGCAACAATGTAAGAGTGATCGGCAAAATCCTGCAAGTAGCACGATGACATCTACTACAAATGTATACACACGTGTCATCAGTTGGTACGACAAAGAATCGTTATTTTGAATTTCAGCAACAAGCCGAATGCTTAACAAACGCTAACGCAGTTCTAGGAAAAAAGTCATACAAACCAAACGTTTACCCATTGCCAGTACACAATGTGGCTACACAAAGTGTTTCCCAGCAACACGTTGCTACGTCCTATAATAACTATAATTTACAGAATCATGTTGATAACATCAATATTAATACTGAAACAGAAAATAGGAATTTGGCAACAAACAACAACACCCAAAACAACAACAATCGAAATCGTTGTAATTATGCTTGCGTGTGTGCGCAAAATTGGGAAGATGTGTTATACCAGCCAAACACAGGTATAGACTATGCAAGCAACATGAATGAAGAAAACATGTATGAGAGCTGTCGAAACATGAATAAAAGATTTGTTGCGAAAAACAATCAATTGTATGGAAGTGCTTATCAACGTAATTTTGTCCCAATCGGTGGCAGGAACAATTTCTATGTAAACCACAACATGAATCAACGGAATACGGATAATACACCTGGTACAGCGGGACACTTCGATAACAACGAAATAACCCAGCAACGAATTCTTGATGCAAACTGTAATTATAACAACGCCTTTGGTAGTGTACGTGAGCTGGTATCGTTATTACCAGAGTTTAATCCTACGTCAGCAACGTCACTAAGTGCAAAACAATTTATTAATCGTATCGAAATATTACGAAACGCCTATTCTTGGAACGATGAATTGTTAATTTTTGCAGTGCAGCAGAAATTGTAAGGTGCCGCTAAGAACTGGGTAGATTTCTTAGATATAATATTCAGATCGTGGCCAGATTTTGTTCGAAAATTCAGAAACGATTTTCCAAGCGTAGAAAACGAAGCAGACATACACCAAACGAAGCGGTGACGAATCCGCACAAGATACTATTACCGGATGTTAGCTCTAGGTAAGAGAGGTGGACTGTCAGAATCAGCGGTAGCACGTCACATCAACAATGGTATTAACGAGCCGAATCTTAAAATGAAAATTTTAAACAATTACAGTGAGTGTAGCGAATTACTGCGCGATATTGTAACATTTTGTATGCATAATGAGGTTAAGCAACCAGCTAAAGAGATGAAAACAAAATCTTTTACACCAACAGTTAGCTATCAAAACATTCTAAATCGAAGCGAAAATGCTATTAAATGTTTTAATTGTCATCAAATGGGACATTTTTTGAAAAATTGTCCTCAACCACAACGCAAGCAAAGATGCACAAATTGTAATCGCACCAATCATCAGGCAGAAAATTGTCCTGAAAAACGGAAATATGAAGAACGCTGTCCTGTAGTAAATGTTGTTGACGAAGGCAAAATAAAGTTACAGGAAATTATAAAACAAATAATGGTTGGCGGTGTTAAAACAAATGCTTTTGTCGACCTTGGAAGCAAATGCACACTCATCCGTGAGAGTTTTGCAACTTGTTTTGGAATGCCTGACGAGTGCTCCATATATTTAGGAGGTTTTGCTAATGGTGAATATAAAAGTACGGGTAAATTACGACTTAATATTATTATTGATATAGATATATATATATATATATATATATATATATATATATATATATATATATATATATATATATATATATATATATATACCGTTTATGTGTGGATTTTCGGGCCCTTATCCGTATTACTGTTAAAATACCCCTCCCAATGCCCAACTTAGAAGAACAATTCGCACAACTGCCTGGAAACAACTACTTTACATCCTTGGATTTACGAAATGGAAGAGTCTTCAAAACGATGTACAGCATTCGTCACTACGCAAGGTCACTATGAGTGTAATCGAATGCCGTTTGGTTTAGTGAATGCTCCGGCCGTATTTCAGCGGGTTATGAACATTTTGATTTCAAAAATGAATCCAGGTGAGGTGCTGGCCTATTTAGATGATATAGTTATTCCAAGTAAAAATGTCAAGGAAGGTTTAGAGCGTCTAAATACATTTTTGAATATACTCAACGAAGCGGGTTTAACACTAAGACTCGATAAATGCAGATTCCTTGAGCCTGAAATTTCATACTTAGGCCACAAGGTTAGCGGGGAAGGTATAACCCCCGGCGAAAATAAGATCAGTGCTTTACAAAATTTTATACCACCCAAAAATGTAACCGACGTCCGTCGTTTTCTAGGTCTTAGTGGATATTTTCGAAAATTCGTCGAAAACTATTCCACAATTTCGAAACCGTTAACCAGTTTGTTAAGAAAAGATTGTCGTTTTGAATGGGGTGAAAGTCAACAGAAGTCATTTGATAAGTTGATCGAGATACTTTGCAGCCGTCCAGTTTTATGTCTTTACGATTTTAATGCTCAACACGAAGTACATACCGACGCTAGCTCGGTTGGAATAGCTGGCGTTTTGCTCCACTCGTCTGATGGTCAATCGTGGAGACCGGTGTGCTATTACAGTCGTCATTGCAATGCTACCGAATTAAATTACCACAGCTACGAGCTTGAAACATTAGCTGTCGTCGAATGACTTGAGAGATTTCGCATTTATGTATTAGGCAAGCACTTTCGATTGGTAACCGATTGCTCGAAACAAAACAAGGACATAAAACCTAAAATATCACGATGGTGGATAAAAATTTTAGATTATGATTGCGAAATCATTCATCGCCAGGGTAGTAGCATGTGCCACGTGGATGCACTCAGTCGTGCCCCAGACCCAACAGCCCAGGACATTAAAAACGATGATCACATAATGAGCTTAACTATCTCCGAGGAAGACTGGTTGCTAACGATGCAACTTCAAGACCCCGATTTGCTAAATATTATTGCTGTACTTAGAAACCAAAGACAATCAGCGCAAAGTGAACAATACATCAAGAATATTGTGTAATAAATAAACGCCTTTATCGTAGGGATGACGATCAAATTAAATTCGTCGTTCCTAAGTCTGTTCGTTGGAGGGTCGTTCGATCCTGTCATGATGATATGGGCCACTTTGGCCTAGAGAAGACCATCGAACGTATAAGTAAATATTTTTGGTTTCCTAAAATGAGAAAATATGTTAAAAATTATATTTCGTCTTGTGTCGAGTGTTGCTACAACAGAGTCAAGCCCGGCAAGTCTGAAGGTCAACTTTATATTGGTGATACCGAGCCTATACCATTTCGGAAAATTCATATAGATCACTTAGGTCCATTTGTTCGCAGCAAACGAGGAAATACTCACATACTCGCCATTTCAGATGCTTTTAGTAAATTTCTTATTGTAAAACCCGTAAAGTCTACAAAAACACAACCCGTCATAACGGCCCTGAACGAAGTAACGAGTTATATTGGGTTGCCTAAAGTTATCGTGTCCGACCGGGGAACCGCTTTTACCTCAAAAGTCTTTGAACAGTTTTGTGATCAAAACCACATTAAACACATCAAAAACGCTGTACGCACCCCCAGATCTAATGGGCAAGTAAAGAGAGGGCAAATGGAATAATCTTGTCATTTTTAAGAACCGCGACCACGACGAAAGGTGATTGGGATCTCTCGTTAAGAGACCTCCAATGGTGTATAAACTCACAAAAGAATGCTACTTCTGGGTTCTGCCCTAACGATTGGCTTTTGACTTTAAGCTTATTGATGTTGTACAGAACCATTAAGTCGCTTTTATACACGAGGATATCGCAGAAAATGAGGTTTATATGCCCATATCCGATAAACCTGAGCTCGCCAGCTTCAATATCGCCAGTGAGAAACAAAAGTAGAAGGCACGGTTTGATCAGAAACACAAACAAACAAACTTTGTGTAATAGCGTAATTTGTTAGCTATTAGTCCAAGAAACTGAAATGTTTTGATTGATTTTTAGAAATTATTTTTTAGAGTCCCAAATTTTGTCTAAATTCTCTTACTAAATAGAGCATAACTTCTAAAGTTCGTTAGGAAATGTAAAAGCATTAGCACTGTGCTGTAGCCCTAAATGTCCCCTATACGTCTATACCCCATTGTATAACCGGCACGATCTGACCGTGAGCACCAGAACAATTTTTCTGACACAAGGTCGAAAAGTTTTAGCAAAATGGAATTAAAAAAAAAATTTTTTTTGTTTTGCTATTTTGTAAGCATTTTATTTATTATTTGGATGAATACGCATATTTTTAGAAAGAAAACTAAAATTTTTAGTCAATTTCAAAGTCATACACAGTTGGTCACAAAAATATTTTGCATACATAAAATAAAATTAAAATAAATTGATATAATTTAGGTAACAAAAGTACTTTGCTTTTTAAATTGATCATTGTCCAAGGAACTTGTTTTCGAAACATTATCTACAAATGCCAATGAATATAGAAAACAGGATTGACAAATGTAGTGAAAGAACTCGAAGACGCAAGCTTCAGAATATCAATGCAGAAATTTCTCACATTTATCCCAGAACGACTGTTTAATTTAATGAAATTTCCACACGCTAGGATAAATGCCAGGGTTTCTGGCATGAACAATTTTGCCACTGCCCAAGTCCAAAAGGAGTGCCTAATAACCTTGAATTCACCTTTAGATTATAATATTGAATTGGCTGTTAAAGCATTTGTTGTGCCAAACTTATCCGGAAACCTGCCTTCTTCCAGTTTTCCTTTCACGTCGTTTTCTAATATTTCAATTACCCCGCTGGCAGATCCTAATTTTTCATAAAAGTTCAAGAATAAACATTTTACTAGGCGTAAAGCACGACGTTTGTGGTCCGTTAATGGCACAAGAAACCATTTTTAGATGGATTTTAACTGGGCCTATTAACGATGACCTCTCTAGATTCAATTCCTCTCTTGTTTCTTACTTTTGTGAGATTTCAGCAGATAAAGAAAACGGCTTATTTCATCGTCCGATAAATTCTGTGAGGATTTATTTGTAAGGTCTACTAAAAGAAATAGTAGTGGCAGGTACATCGTTTCTCTACCGTTCAAAGAGGGCTACCCCGATCAGCGGTCCCTGGGCCAGGACAATAGCTCAGTTTTTTTAAAAATGAGTTCAGACTACTTAAAATTTTGGTTTGTATTTAATTCGTAAGAAGAAATAAGTTTTTTATTCCCTATCAATAAATTTAACAAGTTAACTGAACTAAATAATTTCGTAATATTAAAATTAATTTACATTGTAATGATGAAGAATTATTTATCCCTGTGTCATATAAATGACAACAAAAGAGTACCTTGAGTTTAGTTTGTAAGAGCAGAATTGTTTTTCATGTTAAGTTCAACTGGGATATATCACTCAAGAGTTTTTTCCTTCCCTTGAAACCTACTTGCACTATTAAATGAAATTGATTTATGTTAAGAAATGAGTAGAAATCTGAGTGAGTGGAATCCTTCCAATAAAATCCGGTACGATGGAATAAAGCTCAGGGTGAAGTTGCTGGAATCAGGTGAAGTGGAATTCTTACAACATCACTGAGCGAAAAACAAAATCGTTCAATCTAATGATTTTGTTTCTCAATGAAATCATAAACAATTATTTCAATTTGAACCAAGAAAGAAATAAAAGAAAAAACAAAGTTGGGTAAGATTTGGAAATAATCGTTTACTTCTTATTTGGTAGGAACGAGCAAACTTACCAGCTGCAAGATGAAATCGAAAGTTTGAACTTAAAAATTGAGTTTTACCGGAAACAAGTATTGAAGTATGTTTTCTACGTATTTGACGTTTTCGTCAAGCCAGGCAGAGGTGTATTTATATGCCTTGGATGAACAAAGTAATACTAAGTTCACACTTGTGTTTTTGAACGCGTTTAAGCAAAATGTTTTTAAATTTAAACACAGCCGTTCACACTATAATTGAGATGTTTAAGGCTGGCGTTTTATCCATTTATTTTTACCTTAAAAATGATTTTTTGTAGTGAAAACAGCCGTTTTAATTGAGAATTAAACCCAAACCTAAGTCTGATTAGTTAAGTACACTACCTACTAGCCTACAGGGGCAAAAACGCTCTTAGCACATCCCCAAATTAAATGAAATTCAGAGTTGTATTTGGAATTTACGTGTTTAACGACATGTTTAAGTGTAAAACAACTCATTTGAGATGTTTAACAAAACACGTCAATGTATGGTAAAACATCTCCAAATCGGCGTGTTTACTGCTTAAACACGATTGAGATGTTAAACACGCTAGGTGTGAACACAGTATAACGATTAATGCGCAAACTATTAGGGTGGTTCAGCATTAACAGCTATCATAAACGACATTGCCGGAAGAAATTCCTTTTTTACCATAAGGTTTACCGAATTTGTTTTAAAAGTTGTTTCTCTAGTAGTTTTGTACATCAAATGATTATCGTTGACACTATAAATTTCGTTACGATGTGACTTCGGACGATGTGACTTTACAGAAGCAAATGAACAAAATGGCAAAAACTATTCCATTTGAACTACCATCTTTAGATTGTAATTAATTACAATATATTGTAGAAATAATTTTAAATATAATATTTTTATCTCTATATCCTTCAAGGGTTTTAAGAAATCGCAGTTTTCTGAAATGGGACACCGATAGTATTTTTGAAATTAAAGTAGAAGTAGAAGTTTGTGACAGTTCACTTCAACCAGACGGTCAGCAGCTTATAACACTACTTCACCAAACTAAATATAAATTGAACTGCAGCAAGGCAAATACAACAGATCAAAAAGCCTTAATTTTAACTTTAAACGATGATTGTCTCGAACACATTTGCAAAAAATTACCCAATGGTGATCGAGTAAACTTTGCTCTTACTTGTCAACGTTTTTACGATGTTCTGGAAATGGTTTCTAAAGTTCAATATGCAATTTTCGACGCAGCTTGTTTTGAAAGGACACTATTCCAAAATATGATTCTTCTTCAAATGGCGGGACAATATATCAAAGCCTTAATAATATCTGGAACAAATAAAGAAACAAAACTCACTGTTTGTGGTTTATATTGCACAAGAGTAGAAAAGCTTATAGTGGAAGGATATATCAGAACAGAATCATTATACAAGCTAATTGAAAAAATGTCACTACTCCAGCATATACAAGTACTTGATGTAAACTTAGATAATAATTTCTTTAAATATTTGGCTAACTTTAAACATTTAAAGAATTTAAGTCTACGTTTTTCAAGGAATAGTACTCGTAAGTATCCCGCTATAATAATAATAATTACATGGGCAGTTTAACAGTGAATCGAGACCGAAAATTTAACAAATTAAAAAATATTTAAATTTGTATAGAACAATGTATTTTGTATACATCTGTGGTTATACGAAAGATTATCTTAAGTCGACATGGGCTAAGGGAGCGTCCTTATTTTACAACGATGCATAGGTCAAAAAAATATGTGTAAATTATTTTGCTTACTACGATCTAAGGCTAAGGAAAGCTTCTTATTTTATAACAATGTATTGGTAAAAAAAAATATGTGTAAACTGTTTTGCTTACATGTTACTACGATCTAAATTGGCGTCTAACATTTGGTATAAATTTTATTTTTATAAATAAACAATTTAAATTTTTGGAATCGTTTTTAATTTAATCTACGTCAATTTCAAATATATTTTTTATTAATAAGTATTTTATGAGAACATCATAAAATATTTATTAGAAAAAATTAACGTAGATTTTATTCTTACGTAAAGAAAAATAATTTTGAAGAAATGATATTCAATGTTACTCAGAAACGTAGCACATTCATAATATGAGCAATAAGTTATGACGCGATCATATACAATACAAATATTTTAAAAGTAGAAAAGTATTGTGGACCCAGAAACTTAGATATCATAAAACTGCAAAAAATAAATGGCAGTAAAACAAACAAAGTAATAAATTATATTGGCAGCTGAGATCGAATCATTTTGGACAAAAGATGCAGCAGGAATTACACAATTTGAAACTGTGTTTAAAGATTAAAGTGAAACCAATCCAAGGAAACAGATTTATACATAAAAACTTCCTGCTAAAATCCATTTTTTAATTATGTAATTTTTATGTGTGATCATACTTTGATTGTAAGAAGGAAAAATAACATGCCATTACAAATCAACCGTTCAAGTTTATTTATTTGGGCTGCTGGAATGTAAAATTTTTAGACAAAATGGGCCTTTTAAAAGAACAATTAAAAGAAAACATTGTTACGTTTATACCTTTTATAAACGTTTTGTTGTGAGTTCTTTATTGCAAAATGATTAACACCAGTTTTTAGAGTTTTTAAATTAATAACTATTTTATTAACATAACTACACAAAGTTGACACTATGAGGTTTAATTTAACACTGACACATTATCCACTCAGACCCTTCCCCTATTTATACTTGTCCAATTAGAATCTAGAAGATTTAAGTATCTTCTACTCCCTTTGTGTGCATTTTGTGGTTTATTCGTTTTATAGGCGCATGTATGGCTATGTGTATAGTTGTTTTTGTTTTTATGCTGATAAGGTTTCTGCTTGGGATTTATTTCAATACATTTGTTGTTGCTTTTGTAAAAAAAGGGTTTCTTAGAACACTACGCAGATGATAAACAACTGTATATTTGTTGTTGTAAAATTAGTTTTTGTCTTGCGCGTTTAGATGATAAGCAGCACACTTGTACTTTTTTTTCTTGCATGCCAGGCAGTTAGTAAACAGCATATCAAATTGTAGTTGTGTGCGTGTATAAACTTCTACGCAGTTTGTAACCAGTAGTTTTCTTTATTGCTTAATTGTTTTATTTTAAATCTTAAGCAAGACATATTCGTAACACTGCCGCCCGCTTAAGCCTTTTCGTCCCGAATAGGCTCAATATTCTCTCGGCCATAGTTGGCCAGTCGCTCCAGGTGGACCACCTTCATCTTAGACCTCGGACTTTGATATTTCTGTATCCGATAAACCACGTCGTTCAATTTCTTGATCACCTTGTATGGTCCTTCCTAGTGGGTTTGCAGTTTGGGAGACAGTCCTTTTTTTCGTTGTGGGTTATATAGTAGAACCAGTTGCCCTTCTGTAAATCCTTCCGTATTTGCTGCTCGATCATATCTGGCTTTTATTTTGTCGCTGGACATTTTGATGCGATTGCGGACAAACTCATGGAGCTCGTGCAGGTCTTCTTGTATCTGAGGCACATTTTCATCATCGTCGTGTGCAGGAATCGGTTTAACGCCAAGTTCTAAGTCGGTTGGTAGTTTTAGCTCTCTCCCAAACACGACTTTTGCTGGACTACATGATGTTGAATCGTGGATAGCTGATCGGTATGCTCGTCCCAATCTTTTTGGTGTGTACTGACTACTTTTCTGAGATATTCTTCCAGGGTGCGGTTGAATCTTTCTACCATGCTATCTGACTGCGGATGCAGTGGTGTCGTTCTCGTCTTTTTGATCCCATAAATATCGCATTTCCTTGAATATGGCCGACTCAAAATTTCGTCCCTGATCGGAGTGAAGTGCTGTTGGAACACCGTTGACACACCCAATTGTTCACAAATTCATCTACAACCGTTTTGGACTCTTGGTTCGGAATGGGATACGCTTCGGGCCACTTGCTGAAATAATCCATTACTACTAGCAGAGACTGGGTAAAAGAAGGTGAAATGCAAACAGATTACATATTGATGCTAAAGGAATTGAGGAACAAGGATTTGAAAGCATGTGCACTGAAAGATAAGCAAACTTACATCAGAAATTATGCATGTTAAATAAAACAATACTAAAAGCTTTTGTTTGTTAGTAGAAGTTTTAGCCTTTTATTTATTTATAAACTTTTTGTCACTGTTAAATTGTCCTTGAAAGTTTTAATGTTTTATGTAAAAATTCTAAGCTTGCAATTTCTTAATAAAATAACACTACTTATATGAACGTTTTCTTTTGTTTTTATTATTTCAATTAGTTTAACTTTACAATTATTCATACAATTTTTAGCATTCGTTCAAGTTTAATTAAAATATAAAAGATGTTTTTTATTTCACTTGTTCACTTCCTAATATTCAATTATTATTTCAATTATGGCACTTTATTCGCTGAGGTCAACTTTCACAATGAACAAAAAACAAGAAGAGAGAAAAAAAAGAAAAAAGCAGCTGCCACCCGACCAGTGTTAACACTCTTGGCGTGTTTCTCAACATCCCGGCCCCCATGACTTGGTGCTGTTCAGTAAAGGTTCCTGGTGGGACCATTAAGAGTGAACCCGAGGGCGGTTTTTTGGGCAATCACATGGCCCAATTCTAGCTCAATGGCGCCATGACGATACAACAACGGGTATATATCCGCTCCAATTTCTACGTCGATCGGCGTGTTTGACCGAGGGTCGATGTCTGCCAAGCTGTCTTCGCTGAAGTCGCTAGTAGGGTCTTCTGCTATGGGCTTGGGATAGGGTCGACGTGGGAGCTCCTCTGTGATAAGAGCCAGGATACGTTTTGACCCGTTGCCTTTTGACTGACGAGGGCGCAAGTGGACGGTTGCGAAGTCGTATCCCCTCTTTTCAGTCCTTGCGAGTCCGATCTTCCTTGCTACAGTCGACGCTATTTTAGTTGTTGTAATAGTAGGATTGACTAACGCTCTTACGGACATCCAATTGTCGGATTTCTCTGTTGGAGCTATGAGTACTGTTGCGGTGGGAATGAAAGTGTTAGGCCAGGAAAACGGGTCAACTTGGGTCGTTTGGGTCGCTACGGATTGGGTCCTCTCCCTTTTCTTCGATCCTTCCTCAGTGGGCTTCTTGATCTGAGGCGCATCATGGAGCAACGTGTTGTGGCGTCTCGTGCAAACGCGGCAACCATATTTATTTTTACAATCTTGTACACGATGAGATCGAGCCAAACAATTTATGCAATATCGTTGCATCACTGCTACATCATACCTTTCATCTGCCCTGGCGTTCAAAAACTTGTGGCAGGATCGTAACGCATGATCCTCTTTGCATAAGCCACATGACCATTGCCATTCCGGGTGTTTTGGATGTGATCTGGAGGACATAACTGTGAATAGAAGAGAAAAGAATTGTTGAGTTGTATGTCACGAGTCATTGTTAGGGATGAGTACGACGATTTTTGTAATGGGTCGTGTGCTTATTCCGTTAGCAGTTTGAATGTCGACAACTCTAACGTTTTGATCAGGCCCCGGGTAGGTTTTAATAATTCGACCTAATTTCCACTCGTTCGGTGGCAGGTTGTTGTCTTTGATAATGACCAGATCATTGAGCTTGACATTTTCTTTCGGGAATTTCCATTTGTACCTGCGATGCAGCTCGACAAGATACTCAGTTTTCCATCTCTGGCAGAAGGAATGGTATATGATTTTTAGACGTTTCCAGCGATTCGCAAGAGTCAGATTTTCATTTATTGGGTCTTGTTCAGCTGGGGTCAAAATTGGCGTGCCAATAAGAAAGTGTCCAGGTGTCAATGGGGTCAAGTCGTTAGGGTCATCGCTAGCAGGACTTAAGGGTCTGGAATTTAGACAGGATTCAATGCGGGTCAAAATTGTAGACAGTTCTTCGAAGGTGAATTTCATATTAGGGATCATTTTTCGTAGGTGTGTTTTGAGCGATTTTACACCTGCCTCCCAGAGTCCGCCCATGTGAGGGGCGCTGGGAGGAATGAATTTCCATTCGATGTTTTGATGACTGTGATGCTGTATTACCTGCGATTGAAGATTTTTCATAAATTCGAGACGATCTTTTTTGATGAGTTCTGCAGCTCCGACGGAGTTTTTCCCATTGTCCGAGTACATGAACGCTGGACATCCTCGTCTTCCAATGAAGCGAGAGAAGGCGGCTAGAAATGCCTGGGTCGATAAGTCGCTCGCTGCTTCCAAATGTACGGCTTTGGTAGCGAAGCACACAAATATGCAGATATATCCTTTTGTAATGAGGCACGCACGGCCCGTGAAGTTTCGTATTTCGAAGGGTCCTGCATAGTCGACTTCTGTGGTCGCAAATGGTCTGGAAAGCGCTGTGCGTTCTGGCGGTAATGCTGCCATAATTTGGTTTTGGGTGTGTCTTTTATAAAGTATGCAAGTTTTACAATTGTTGACTACCATTTTTATCAGAGGCTTTAATCGAAAGATCCAAAATTCTGATCTTATAATTCTGGTCATAAGTCTATTTCCCCCATGTAAAGTTATTTTGTGAGTAAACTCTGTGATCAGTCTGGCTAACCGTGATTCATAGGGTAGCAGAATGGGACATCGCTCATTGTAACTTAATGATATTGATTGTGACAGGCGTCCATTTGCTCTCATAACTCCTGCTCGATCCAGAAATGGGTTAAGGGTCAGCAATTTACTTTTAGCCGGGATCGCTCGTTTATTAGCCAGGATCTCATATTCTTCGGGAAATAGGGTCTTTTGGGTCAGAATTATTAAGCGAGTTTTTGTAGATTGAATTTCTTGCGTGAGTTCTATCGATGGGGTTCGAAGATGCCTTCTGTTGCTACCTGTGTTTCTCCAGTAGCGTAAGATATAGGCAATGACCCAATAAGCGCGAGGTAGAGATGAAAATCGGTTTAGCGGATCATATTCATTTGTGACTGTAAATACCTTGACATTTTTAATTTCCAGGTTTGTGTCCTTGGGAGAATTTTGTGAAGGCCATTTTTGTTCGGGAAATTTTAGCCATGGTGGTCCATCCCACCACAGACTGCTTGCTTCGAGTTCTCTAGGTGAACATCCTCTACTTGCAACATCTGCCGGGTTACTTTTTGAGTCGACGTGTTTCCAGCTGGTTTTACCTACGTTTTGATGAATTTCCGACACTCGATTGGCGATGAATGTATTCCAGGTGCAAGCTGGTTTATTAAGCCAAGATAAAACAATTGTCGAGTCAGTCCAGAGATGTGTTTCTAGATTTGGAATCGCTAGTTTATCCAGTACATTTTTCACTAGATTCGATAATAGGACGGCTCCACATAGTTC